>JBBDHG010000053.1:182500-782500 GCA_037951165.1 Lophius americanus | reverse complement strand
AACATCTGGACCTGCTCCTGAGGAGATGTTGGATGGTGTTCGGTGTGTGGCCGGACTTTTTCCTGGACCAGGAGGAACCCAGGGTCCACTGCATCAGTGTAAGGTACATAACAGCAGTCAGGGTACCGTTGGCTAACACCCGGAGGTCTGTGAGACCCTCAAAGATCTGCCCCCTCAAACCCCCCCACCAAACCGATCCTGTAGGATGTTTCAGGCAGCTCCTCCCACTGACGAGCAGATACCGGTCCTGCTGCTGGGTTCATATCCTTCTATGCTCTCCTCCTGTAAAGGCCCGTGGGTCGTCCTGCTGTTACCTCGCTTGTCCACCTGGTGGCGCTTTCATTTTCACCAGATCCACTGAAAGTTGTTCACAAACACCTCGGCTTCCTGACAGGACGGATCCACATCTCAGAAGTAACTAACTCTTTGTTCTACTTTGATGATTAAATGTTCCTTGTATTTTTTTTTTTTGAGTAATCTATCACAGCCAGCTTTTGAATTCTTAATATGAACCGGCAACAAGGTCACGGGCGCCATCGGCCAAGTCAGTACTTTTACTTTACAGTTACTCAAGTACCACCAAATCGGGTCAAATCAGGAGAAATACCTCAAACAAATATGATTCACAAAGGAAATTGTTGTAAAACAGATGGTTTCTGAAAACAAGAAGCTGCAGCCGACACCAGAGTTTAAGGCTGGTGTTGATCAGAGTATGGGGAGAAGATGGACCGCTCCGCCTTCACACAGCTACCCCGCTGTCACACAGCCCAGAATGTGGAGCTTCAGTTGTTTGAGCTGGAGCTAAGCTTTGCGTTTGTCTTTGGTAAATGAGACGGGGGCAAGTTAATAGAATGTGATCAAAAGCTGGAGCTCAGGCTTTACGGAGAGGATTATCACGTAAACACACGGACAACTCCCACATTTACTTCAGTTCAAACACAAGTTCTTAGCGCCGCCGACCACCGAGGCACAGAGAGAGAGAGAAAGACTGAGAGAGAGAGAGAGAGAGAGAGAGAGAGAGAGAGAGGGGATATTAAAGCTCCATTTATCTAACCCCTGCATGTCCCCAGGTTTGGCAGCCATTGGTGGTTTCCTCATCAGGACACTGATCCAAACCTCCCAGCTGAATGGTGAGATGATGCCAAACAGCTCAACAATTTAGTCCACTGGATACCAGATATTAAGAATAATATCTGACTGTTGACTGAATGTTTTTATTCAAAACACAGCTATTAGTTTTTCATTAGGGAGTCTAGATTTCAATTGCTTTTATCCTTATCACTTATTCATTAAAGCTTATGTTTGTTTGAAACTGGCTCAGTCTGACTCAGGCGTTATTTTACTGCTTTTATTTTTATCATATTATTATTATATTATCATATAATAATATAACAACTGTTTTTTCTTCAGATTAGCAGTGGTGGATCTGAGTACTTCACAATTCATTGTTCTCAAAGTAAAGTATCAAAGTAAAAGTACTAATTTACCATGAAATGGTCCTTATAACATTCCCTAATTTATAATTTTAGAATTACTATTACTGCTGCATTAAAAAACCTTTTTCTGCCAGACGGCCATAATCAGGCTTTTACCTAGTGTTTTTTTTTACTGAGGAAAATGCTAGATTTATAAAACACCAGGTTTACGTCTCAGATAAAGGTTGTAGTTTGTGGTGGGAGCTCCCTCTAGTGGGCACAGGTGGTATTCTGCAGCCAAAATCTGTAGCAAATGGAGAGTCGTCCTGGTCCTGTCCCACAAAAACTGTCTGGAATAACATGAACTTTGTGGTATTTTCATGCAGGAGTTATCAAAGCGTTTCAAGTGAGAACTGAAATTGGTATTTTTTGTTGTGTTTAATCACAGTACGAAGTTACTGACACTGAAAATAAACTATTTTAGGTATTACCTCTAAATACACACCAAGGTTATGCAAATATACCTGATAGTTATGGAGCCGTTTTCTGTTTATATATTCTGGAATGTAATCCGGGGGAGGCTTAACTTAAAATAACCTTTGCGTAGAACAGGTTAATGTTACTGCTACTGAGGTTACGGGCTGGGATAATCCGACTACTCAATGCTGTGCAGCGTCATTGTCCATTGAGACCCAACGGATCTCTAAAAAGTTTTTTAGCTTTATGAGATTTTCCAGGTATTGCAAGGTAGTTCTTGAAATAGTTTATTTATATTAAGAGGAGGGAGAATTAATCCGACATTAAACGTAATCCGACATTTTTAAAGACTGTAAGAAGAGGAGATGGGAGACAAATGGACATCATTTAGGACTCAAAACAAAGGAAGTGGAATAATCATAATAGCTCAAGTTAAGTAGAATAAATATTCCAGAATACCTCTTTCTCCTATGGTATATAAGTATATGTGTGGATGGATATATATAAGCACTTTTTGTTCTTCTTCTGGTTCCTAGACGTTCATCCTGTTCACTATGTTGTAAAAATGTGTAAAACTTCAATAAAAACTTGTTACCAGTAATTACAGCTGTCAAACAAACGTAGTGGAGTAGAAGTATAAAGTAGCATCAAGTGTAGTAGTACCTCAAATCTGTACCCAAATATAGTAATTGTGAGTAAATGTCCTTAGTTATTACAATACCATAATATTCCCATAAGTCAGGGGTATTACTCTTTTATTATTCTATTCTTGTAATTCCTTGTTTTATCATGTGAAGCACTTTGTTACTTTGTTTCGAAAAGTGCTTTACAAACGGGTTTTACTTATTTATTTATTTCGGACATACCAGCACATATCATTTCTGGAGGTTCCATCGGGGGGGATATCTTGTACAACGCAGCGGATCGGGGGAGTTTCAGGGACATACAGTCCACTTGCTGTCTGGGATGATCGTTTTTATATTGCTGACTCATAGTTTTTATATTGCTGACTCATAGTTTTTATATTGCTGACTCATTGATTTTTAACAACTGCTTCTAAAGTATGTGAGTAGAAAAACAGTAGAGGCTCCTCTGTTGAGGTTCCATGTTAATGAGGAATTTTCCAAAAGGAAGAAGATCAGAAAATGTTGCAGAGGACGTGTCAGCGTTCCCAACCATCTGACTCCCATTTGCAAAAAATTCCAAACAAGTGAGAAAACAACATTGTTTGAGCTCCGCTGGCCCGAGATGTCAGGCAGCCCGATGAATCTTTAAACTGCTTTCTTAAGTTGAAAGTTACTTCAACATGATGATTTGTAGCTCCGACGTGCTGCCAGACACGCGCCCAAACTTCTTCAGCGTGTGTGTGTGTGTGTGTGCGCGTGTGCATGCGTGCGTGTGTGAGTCCCACAGGAGGATTATAAATACTGGGCCCTGCAGTCAGAGGGTATTAACAGGAAGAGCAGGAGTGGGAGTTTGTCAGGGCACCGGTCCTGAGGGCAAAATAAAAAATGAGAGGGAGGAGACGTGATTGAGGATGAGGAGGAGAGCGTTTTCTTCTGATTGTATGAACCTCCAATAACCCCGGAGGCACAAAGCGTGCCGAGGAATTGATTAGACTGTGTGGGCTTGAACTAGGTGGCCAAAGTTCCAAAGGACACACGGAGACAAATATTGGGCACAGGGAGGAGGGAGGAACAAACTCTGGGTTGTGAGTGTGCAGGTTTGCACTCTTTAAAGGTCAGGCAGTAAGTCACTCTGCAGGCCTCCACAAGACCTGTTTACTTCACAAAACATTTTATCTGACACCTAGTGAGCTGTCAGCAAAGTCATTCAGTGCGTCCAATAAAATAAGTTATACAACGTTTACGTTAGAGAGGCTCTGATATTTGGGAAAACAGGAACAGAGTGAGGAGACTGGTATCACCTCCTTATTTAGATTATTTGTTGGGAAAATTTCCCCTCTGTTTATGCTTATTGTCTTCATGCTGCATAATCAAGGCGTACAGTTCATATATCTATTGTAGAAGCCTTTATGGAGATAATTCTGGGATGGATGGACTCGTTCCTGCAGAGTTTTAGTTTTACACACAAGTGTCACCTACAATATTTTAAAATCGATGAATCATGTGTCCACAGAGGAGCAGGAGGAAGCAGAAGCTCATCAGTTCATACCCCTTCATATATATATATATTCATATATATGTTTTAGTTGTTTTTTATTCATTAGGTTAGATTGAGAATTAAGCCTCGGATCAGTAAACCCGTTGGTTTAAAGCCTTTCTCCCTCTTGTGTTTGTGCTCCCATCGCTCCTTGTTTTTGGTTTGTGAGTATCATTTCATTAGAACTCGTGTTAAACTGCGGTAAAGGTTCACATCCCTGCCATGTTACGTTCCTCTGAGCCATGTTTTGAATGGGGACTGACCATAAGTAGAGTCTCAGAAGTTGTGTGTCGTTGTTTCCATCTCATCCTAGGGTGATGCATTGAGACAAACAACCTTTCATGCTCACATTCACACCCTCGGGCAATTTACAGTAACTAATTCACCCATATTAGACTGTGGGTGGACGCCGGACAGAAAGGTCCTGAAAGCAGAGGTGGATTTGAACCTTCAACCTCTGTGCTGCGAGGCAAATGCACCACCCACTGCTCTATGAATGGTTAAAGGTGTAGGTGAGTGAAGGTCAGGGAAAAAGTAGCATCACTGACCTTGCGGTCCTCTTTGAAGAGTTCTGCCGCGGTGTCGAAGTGAGGAACAGAGCTTTTACAATGTGGACACCCTGCAGGAGAACACACAAAAAAAACAACACACATATTATCATCCACTTCATGCCTTAAAAGCATCATACACACGTAATAACACACACCTTCACGTTTAAAAACAAAACCAACACGCCGGTTTTTCCAGCCTGCAATTATTCCAAGCTTTACGCTCCATTAAGGATTGTTCACTCGTGTGATACGAGCGGCTGTGAATCTATTTATTGCTGTCATACACACAACCTCCCCGTCTCTCTCCCCGCTCCAGCAGACGTCCGTACGCGGTAGTAAGTCAATACCTACACAAACACTCTGCTGGGTGCCACAACATCACAACCACACATCACATTTATAGACAGCCGGTTCTCTTCCAGTAGGTGGGAGCGGGATGATTCCAGCACACGAGACCTGACCCGGATGTTTGATTACCGGGGCTTTAGCTGGGAAAGGAAGGAAAGCGTTGTTGCAACAGTGAGGACATATTTTCCCCTTGAATATTCCTCTGAAAAGGTTTGACTTCCTGTGGAGCGGCACGTTGTTGGGGTTTGTTACATATTCTGTTCATCACAATTGTGATGCTGTGGGAGAGAGCGAGAGAGAGAGCGAGAGAGAGAGAGAGAGAGAGAGAGAGAGCGAGAGAGCAAGAGAGCGAGAGAGCAAGAGAGCGAGAGAGCGAGAGAGCGAGAGAGCGAGAAAGCGAGAGCGAGAGACAGCGAGAGCGAGAGAAAGCGAGAGCGAGAGAAAGCGAGAGAGAGAGAAAGCGAGAGCGAGAGAAAATGAGAGAGAGCGAGAGAAAGCGAGAGACAGCGAGAGAGAAAGCGAACGAGAGAGACAGCGAGAGAGACAGCGAGAGAGAGAGACAGCGAGAGCGAGAGAGAGAGACAGCAAGAGCGAGAGAGAGAGACAGCGAGAGAGAGAGAGAGAGAGAGACAGCGAGAGAGAGAGACAGCGAGAGCGAGAGAGAGAGACAGCAAGAGCGAGAGAGAGAGAGACAGCGAGAGAGAGAGAGAGAGAGAGAGAGCGAGAGAGAGAGAAAGCGAGAGCGAGACAGCGAGAAAGCGAGAGCGAGACAGCGAGAGAGAGAGAAAGCGAGAGAGAGAGACAGCGAGAGAGACAGCGAGAGAGAGAGAAAGCGAGAGAGAGAGAAAGCGAGAGAAAAAGCGAGAGAGAGAGAAAAAGCGAGCAAGAGAGAGAGAGAGAGACACTTCTCCTGGTAATAAATACGTTACATAAGAGGGAAAGAGCGGTGTTTCTTCTGTTGGACGCTGGAGGGGGGCCCTGTGCACCGGAGGGGGTCTTCTTCCGGTTCTTGGCTGACTGAACAGAAACCACTACGCCTCTCGTTAATGTTACTGCCTTGCTCATGTTTGTTTGCACATCCGCTGCACCACGCCCACTTTGATGGTAAATAGGTGTTAGTTCCAAATAAAGAGTAACAGGCTGGGCGTTCAAGGAGAGCCGCCGTAGGTCACATGACCATACTCCAATTTTGGCCAATGCCACAAGTTGAAGACAGATGAAAAAACAGAGGGAAAAAGCAGTTTGGCAGTGAATGTCTGGATTTAAGAGTAAGCGAGGTGGAGTGACTTCACCTGTCAATCAACATGAGACGGGTAGTCAGAGAGAGTAAGCAAATTATTCCTCACACACTCTCGTACAGCTTTTAAGATTCCCGGAGCTAATTCACCGTCACAGTCACAGAGAGATGCTGAGAATGAACTGATTGTTGAGTTATTATGGGCTGTTTCTAAGTAGGTCTATTTACAGTTACATGCCGACAAGCGCTCACAAACACATAATAATCCTGTCTTAACTCTGCAAACGTTAATTTTCCTTCCTTCCCCACAAATCGCCCTGGAAGAAAACATTCAGCGCTGCTCAGAATTCCATTTCCTCCTCAAGTACCCTTTAAGCTTCAATATTACACGGCCTTTAAAGGTTCTGTCACAGTTCTGGGACTGGCATATAAAATAAAAATTTAAACCAAAAAGAAAACACGGGCGCAATATGTCAAGTTTGACCCCCTAAGAAGAGAGAAGGCTGGGTGGGTGAGTCAGAGAGGCGCTCTGAGGGTTCCTGGGAGAGGAGCTGTGAATGAATGAAGGGCAGGAAGCGTCACAAAGAACGCCAAGTACAAGGATATTGTAGTTTTCACATCTTTTTTTACTTTTCATTCGCCCCTCTAAGAATCACTGACAGGCAGTGAGGCGCAGAGGAAGGAAGGCCGACCAATAAAAACATCTATGGCGATATCAGCGGTTTTGACTGGACCCCCCCCTCACTCCATTTATAAGGTTTCTTGAGTGTTAAAAAGTTACATTTAACAGATCTATTTGAGAGCATTAGAAATGAAATTGAAGATATATTTCATGACTAAAGGAGCGGAAAAGAATTCTGGATAAGAAGGAATATCTTAAGGACATTTACTTGCGTTAATTAGTGAATTCATTAACTCACTGAATTGTTTCTGCACAAAAGTGTGTTTATAAATATGAAAAAAAGTTAATTAAGGTTAATTAATGGAGTCAATAATGTAACATTTACATAGATAAAACTTTGTGCTAAATAACACAATGTATTTTAGACATTTTAAGATCTATAATTCAGATGATCATATTTGACACTTTTTCACACCCTGCAGAAATCCTGTATTTATAAAAACGGCTTTAAAGTACTAAATAAGATGTTTCACTTTAAACAAATGAATATCAACTCAGGATTCTCTTCAATTATAAAAGACCTTAAGGCTTAAGACTTCTCTCATCTTGAGTTGTTGGTTTGTATTTCTTGCTTTAAGAGTCTTTTTTAATGAATACATTTGTGTCAATGTTTGCGTTTGTATATATGTTTTATTAATTAGCTGGTCCAATTAGTTCCAATATTCCTTAGCTTTATAAAATGCAGAATTTTCCGTCAGAAGCGACTCTGCGCCGTAGAACCAAACCCCTCTCTGATGAAACGGCGGCGCAGATGGGGAGGGAGGGAGGGAGGGAGGGGCGGGTCAGCGGGTCGCCGCGACCTGATGCACACCTGGACACAACTGGTCTCTTTGCAGGGAGAAGCGCCAACAGACGCAGCAGCCGGACCGGTGGGCTACGTCTGGCTTTGATGCCCTCATTGGAGACACAGGGCAGAAAACAGGAGCAGAGGTGTGTGTGCGCAGAGGTGTGTGTGCGCAGAGGTGTGTGTGCGTTTCTGCGAGGCTGTTGATAATTAGCCACATCAGCTGCTCTGTATTCCTTCTTCATCTGTTGAATGAAGATCGGTTGTTTTCTGTAAGGCCACCAAAACGGTGAACTTTTGTTGCAGTTTGGTGTTTGGTTTAGACAACAGCAGCGTTTTTCCGCTCCTGAAAATGCAGACTTTCGAAAACACAATCATTTCCACCTTCATGTAAACTGGAAAAACGCAGCTGTTGTGAAACAGTGATGTCACAGCCCCTCTTTACACTCGGCCTATTAACAACGCTTGGACAGAACAACAACGAAAACAATGGCGAACCATCTTACTTCTAAAACGTTACTGAGATAAATCATCCGCCCTCCCTAGTGGTCTTCTTCTGTGGTGTTGATTTTGAAAAGTCACTACTAACTACTGTATTGCTGTACTGTAAGCTGAAAGAAGAAACATTTGTCTTTTGCTAATAGGCGCTGGATGAAACTGGGACTAAAAGAAACCCAAAAATAAAAATTCTTCACTCACTCACTGATTTGAGAATATTTCTTGTTGCTTGAGTTAAAGTAAAAGTTCATTCTTTCTTGAAGTCAACATCAATTCTACCTTTACTGTCACTGATGAGGTTGTAACTAATTAAAGTGTGAAGCTGCAGCAGACACAAACACAAAGGTAAGAATAAGACGGCTCATATACTGTAGCTGCATGAAGCTGCAAACATCTAACAAGGCAGCGCTGTTTTTATCTGACGTTTCTGGTCAATTTTGTTATTTCTCAAGACTCAACTAATGATGTTTTGTTCTTTCCAAACTTGCACAGATCTATTCTCGTTCATCTGAATCATTCCCTCATCTCCCTATAGCTTAGGTTGGGTTTATATACGGTATGCTGCAGAGCCTGACAGGCAGCTCAGAGTAAAGCAGGAGTTTTGGCAAAAAACCCAGGATACGATCAAAGTAGCTTCAAAAGATCACGGCCATAGTCAAACCTGGTAGCAAAAGCTGCTCACACAACTTATAAATCTAGTCAGGCACATGAGATGTATCGGTCTGTGAGAGGCGTTCACTGCTGATGACGGAAAAGCCTTTCAAGAGAAATCCCTCACGTCTGCGAGGAGAGGCGTCCTCAGAGTATTTTGTCAACAGGTAGAGATGTGGTGAAAAGAGGTGAGCTCTTACAGGGAGCGTAGAACATGACCAGAGCGTGTTTCTTCTTCTTCAGTGCCTCTCGGAAATCTTCAGATCCAAGATGGCTGACGCTGGAGGGCTTGTCCTCCCATGACTGCTCCGGGGGAGGAGGCGCCTGGGGGCTGCAGGCACGGAGTAAAACAGAGGAGTATTTATTTTTATTACGTATTCTACAAGGACAGGGGGGAATTCTGTGTTTATTCAATGTGCTTGAATGAATAGGATAAAGATATGATGTTTGTGTGTCTAGTAAGAAACACATGGATGCTAGTGATGGAGGAGAACGCTCAACAACTCAGACTTCACTTCATCCGTTCTGTTTGAATATGAGGGAAAATTTAACTGTGAAAGATCCGGACTGAACCTGTGTCTAAACCTTTTCACTCTGCAGTTGGCGGTATCGTGTGACTCACTTCTGCATGAACTCGATGATTTTGTCTTTGCTGCGGAGCTGTGGCAGCGTGTACGACTCTTCGCCTTTCTCAAAATACATTAAAGTGGGGAACCCGGAGATCTTGAAGCGGCCCCCCACAGCTTTGTGTACTGTGGCGTCCACCGCTGCCAAGGCACCTGGACTCTGTGGAGAAATAACAAAACCTCCAGTCATGCAAGCCTACAGTCAAATCATAACAATGAGGTAATCTGTCCAATTAGTCCAATGCGGGTCTCTTTGTCTGAGCCATGAAACGCAGCCAATTAGCACAAACTACTTTAGAAACTCTCCAAGTTTAACCTTTGCTAAATGAGGAGAACACTGTGTGTGTAGAAACACTGCATTAGTTACACAAGAAGTGAAGCAGGGAGAGAAAAAATGAATGATATGCTGGGTCTTAAGGGCTCAGAGGGAGAGAGGCTCCAGTCCATCCATATTCGATAATGGCCCTGCTTTCCCCATTGACCTCCAGAACTGGGCAGAGAGCCACAAGAAGAAGGTCCAAGCGCCGGGCCGGGGAGACATTCATAGATGAGATAATTGCTTCAGTCACCAGGCTAGATGTTTATAGGCCCTGCCCCTGGCTGGGGAGTGTTAGATTACCGTAGATGACAAAATGGTAAAGAGGAGAGACAAGGACCACACCCAAATAATTAAAAACACATCCAGAGCCATGCGGCGGCACCGAGATTCTGCCTGCGCCGGCCAAGAGCCTTCAGCCCGAGAGAAGGATGGACGATTAGGATGGGTTGGTGAGGCGGCGTTACACCTATACTCATGCGTACGTTCAGGATGTGGGTTTTTGAGAGGGAAGAAAACAAAACACAAATGCCTGCAGTGATGCAACGGTGTACATGCAAACAAAAGCAGGCTTTTAGGAAACTTACGTCCACGCCTTTGTTGAGTATTTCAGCAGCTTCATCATACTCTGGCTTCATCTTCTTGCAGTGTCCACACCCTGAAGGAGTCACAGTAACACATATAACAGATTATAACCAAAGCCGGTAAACACAGAAAAAACGTTTAACTGTATTTTTTCACCCAAGTCTTCACTTTAAATAAATAACTAAAATTTTTGAGAAAAAAATGACTTAAAACTGTTGAGAAAAATATACAACAATATAACTTTATAATTGCTGTGGCGCCTGTCAACGTGTCGAAAATATTATCCAGCAAGAGAGGAGAAACCTGAGTCTGAACACAATCCTACAACCCAAAGAGACAAATGACGTTGGGAAAGCCTCTCAAAACTCAATCGTCTGCAACTGCATCTCTTTGCCTGAAGGAGCTGAAGCCGAGGCTGGAAAGAAAGCATCATCTCCTGTTTGCTTACAGATATAACAACAGGCCAATAGATAAAAAGAAGACGTCAAACATTAATGTAATATCCTTTAAATGATGTCAAAACCACAACTCTCCATATCACGAAAACTGGGAACAGATTGCGTCACTGTTTGTAGTGACGCAATCTCTTGCAGACTATGAGGCAAAGGACAAAACGGATGGGGAACAAAATAGGTTATCGTGTGTGTGTGTGTTTGTGTGTTCACAGTTTAGTTTTTTTTAATTATTAATAATGTAGTTTATGAGACGTTTCCCACAAATGGATAAAAAGTACGATCTCCACCTGGAATAATTCATAACATGAGAAATACAGATTATGTAGGCGTGTTTTTCCGACTGTGTTGGTTAAAGATCGGATTGTTTGAGGGGCCGTTAAAGGAATAAAAGACTGCGATCTGTGACCGGACAGATTTTTTTAAAGAAAATAACGTGGGCAAAAGGCGCCATCAACACCTGGTGCGGTACTTACACGATGACGCAGCAAGCTATAGAAACCATAAATGAGCAATTCACCCCGCGCCCCCGAGGGTGGGGGGGGGAGAAGAGACTCTCCAGGACGGAAACAATGGTAGCAGCCGGGCCAAAATACTTTGACGCCGCGTAACTCTAACAAACGACCTTGACTGTGGAGGCATTGGAAGTCAAATTCCATTTTTGAAGCGGGTCCAACAGTGGACAAGGATTAATGTTTGAGGCAGAGAGGTCCAGTCCGGCGAGGAGAGGAGAACTCAAACTTAAGTCCCTGAGATCTCTCAGCAGCTGCTTCTAACAAAGAACACATGCGGACCATCTCCAGTACCATCCCAGAAAGCCCACACAAGCGTGCAAAGAAAAGAATCAAAGGAGATGGAAGGGATCAAGGTCATAATTATGTCGTTTTAATTGGAATGAAGCTGATTAATCTATCAGTAGGCAGGGGGAGGAGCCTCGGCCGGATGGAGGGGCTGTGATTTGGGTCACCACTGCCGAGCCGCCAACTGGAGAGTTGTGGATAACACTTGAAACATTCCATAGAGGTTGGGTGCAACCTGGCAGCCTCTTCGTACGAGGACAGAAAAAATGGTCTGTCAAGCTGAACGTCTTGTGGAAAGAAAAATGTGTAAAAGTAAAAAGCCGCCCCAAGAAGCATCAGGGCAGGTCCAAGTGTTGACAAGGAGTGGTTCCTGCTCACCACACAGAAGTTCAGGAGAATTTCACACATGACAGTCATAATTCGGGTTTTTATGTGTACTTTTGATTTAGTGAACATTCTGTAGAACTTCTTCAGGACGTTCCTAACTCTGTCCACCGTTGTCTATGTCTACTTATACTTCATGATTGATGGACATGCAGACTGACGTGCGTCTGAAGTCAGTGCATCTGAAATCTCCCAACGTCCCTCTGCAGGTCATTTTCATCTTCTTCTTTCTTCTGGTTCTTCATCTACTCTCCTCATTGATGATGTTTGGACATCTAATTGGTCCGAACGCCCGATCCGTCCAAAAAGTACTTTAACTCTGTAACTGAACCAAACATCGGTTCAGTTGGTCCAAGACTGACACCAACTCTTTTCCTCTCTCCTAATAATAAATCATTCATGATGATGGACTATGAATTACTTAACAACTCCAAGTAGGCTTAATTAATTTATAATTAAAGTGAAATTATTAAGTGATACAATTTCATTATCAGTGGAAACCTGTAACTCTCCGTTATTAAACTGAGGTCAATGCTCTTACTCTGTTTAACTCTGTAGTATTTGAAGGCAGAAGTGTCTCTAAATGTGCACACGTGTGTTTTTAACTGTTCCTTTAAATAAATCCGTTGGGAGAAATAAACTCCTCGTTTGGTCTGGAGGTGTTTAGCGTTGCATGAGCGGCCAGCAAACTCTTTTATTTTGGGATCTGAAAGCACATTCAAATACATTATACCATATTAATTTCAGGCAACGCACAAGATGCTTCGTCTTCAGCTGTAATGAAAACGGCGTTTCCTTACAGACGAGCGGCGTGAGCATGTTCTCAGAGCGCTGCTGTGAGCACAGACGCATGAAACCAACTTGATACGTTTCCAAACCTGCTAAATTGCCCTTGTCAAAACAGTTCAGAAATCCATATCTTCAATATACAACGCAGCGACGGCTCCGGCTATAAATCAACTGTGATATGACTCATGGAAAAAGGAGCAGCTTCTTTTTTAAATCCGTCATTGTAGAGTCTGATCATTAGATTGTGTTAAGGCTTAGTGGAGAAACCAAGGTGAGAGACTTTGTCTTACCCTTCAGACTGATGAGACATAGCACCAAATGTCTGTCCTGTGCTCTGCTGCAGCCCTGCCTCGCATTCAGAACAAGCTGTGGTGCTGAAGGGAAGTGTGTGTGTGTGTGTGTGTGTGTGTGTGTGTGTGTGTGTGTGTGTGTGTGTGTGTGTGTGTGTGTGTGTGTGTGCAGGTCCACGCGGGTCGGGGAAGTGTACATAAACACAATGAAATACTGCTTATTCAGACTGAGCTGAAAACAAAAACCAAGTACATTTGTCTGATTTTTACAAATAAGGGGTTATATCTCGCTGAAATGCACCTTGAATTTGACTTAAACATGTTATGTCCTGTTTTATATGTTTTGTGTGTCGATGCCTCCAATGCTGAGTGTGAATATGAATATTATCAAGTGTATTGATTGTCATTCCATCCATATCTATGTGATATACATACAGACAAACCAAATTGCGTGGCTCAGGACGAGTATGTTAATGAGAACCAAAAAAATGAATGACACACCTAAGGAGCAAATTATTTTAAAATAAGTTATGACAAAAAAGACAATAAAAGAGAAAACGAAAAAAAAAAAATCTTGTGCTATGCCTAAAAAAAATCCCTTTCCTTTCTTATTTCAAGAACATTATTGTGGACTTAAACTGTGAAAAACTGTAAGAACAACTTAAAATGAGTCAGATGTTGCTGAAATGACGATGGAGGTCGTCATGATGACACAAAGCTCATTTGAGGGGGGAAAAAAATAATCCAGCTTTTGAGCATCACTGGTTTATCTGACACAACTATTCCTCATAATAGTAAATTATAGATAAATATGACATTTCTCAGCTATTATCAAGATCTCATTTATATAAATATCACGTCTTATTTCCATAAAAACACCTTGTACTTGTTTTGTATTTTTTTTACCGGACAAGAATCACAGTCACTGTAATAAAACCTGACATATGTTTAAAAAGGGGAAACGCTGCTTCCCTCGGCGGGTCAGCAGCTGATGCGTTAGATGTTAGAGGTAATCTTCACTGGGTCCACTGCGGAAGTGAACCCACCCAGTGGCTGCTGGCCGAGGGGCTCGTCAAAACAGATGATGAAATAATAAAGATGTAAAAAAGTCTCTGTTTCACCAGCTGCAACCCAAAACACAAACATTCAGGAATCAAATGTTTTCATTTACTGGAAAATCATCCGGTATTCAATTATTTATCGAAACTTTTGTTTTTGTCCCGGACAGAGTCGGGCTGTGGAAACAGAACCTTCAGAACTTTGATCACCACAGAGAGAGATCGTCTCTAACAGTTTTTTGCGCTGATGGGCCGTCCAGAGGAAAGCGAGAACGGCTGTGCTGAGAGGTGGACAGAATACAAGCTGATGGTGGACGTGTGTGTGTGTGTGTGTGTGTGTGTGTGTGTGTGTGTGTGTGTGACTGATATGGGCCAATTTTTGGGGTCAAAGTTGGAGTAAAGAGCATGTAACTGGGGACAGCATGTCTAACTGAAGACAAAAGCCCAAATTTGGACAAAGATGTTTGGTCAGCGTCAAGGATGGGTTTCTGGAAGTCTCCAGGAAATGAATTTAAAGGTGCAGTGCGTGAAATTTTTCGGTGACTAATGGTGAAGTTCAAGATAGTAAATGATACAGCACCTATGCTCACCCGTCCTCATCATCCTTCCTCATCACCGTTCCTTATCACCCTTCCTTACAAGTGTGGTGGGAGAATCCACAGTGGCCTTCAGATGTCAAAATGACATCATCAACTATCCGGCCAACTGATGAGGTTCCCTTAAATAGATATAGAAAACTAATTTTGTTATTTACTCTGTAAGACTAGAAGCCAAGGCTTAAAGGGATGATAAAGAATATTTGTATTTGTTCCACACTGTGGTAGCGTTGGCAGTTGTAGCAGGGGTGAAGGGGTTCTTCCCTCCTGGGACCGGCCAAAGTTGTCTGAGTGGTCTTCATCAGATTATCTCTCTAAGGTTTCATGAGTTTGTTTGTCTTTTCCCTTCTCTGACACCGAGGTTTCACACTCTCTTGTATTTTATTGGGCTAGATAATAAATATGACTTCTTCTTCTTTGGTTTATTGAGGCTGAACTGTGATAATGGTTAATGGTCAACATTTATCATATTGTACGTGTTTAGTCTGAGAGGGAGATAGTATCAGGAGGAAATACTTTCTTCTCTGTTTGCTTCATCCACTATCTGCCACTTCCACATGAAAACGTGAAAAGTCCTCTCTGGACACTACTTGTCCTATTTATGCTACAGTGCAAACATGGTCGTAAGAAATGGCAACCTATATCGAAGAAGACCCGCTCACTCTCGCTTTAAGCCGAGTACACACCAATAAAATCACATTAATTCTACATTCTTTGTCCCGTATATTCAATGAGATACACCTAAGGTTTTTTGCTCTTTTCTGCCGATGTCCACTGAAGTGATGAAAGTTCAAATGTGTGCGTGTGTGTGTGTGTGTGTGTGCACTTGAAAAGAGATGAGAAGATGAAAAGATTTGATTCTGCTCTGCTAGAAGCCTGTTCATGATGAGTGTGTGGGGGACCTGCTGGTGTCCTGAGGAGAGGTCATATTCAGGACGAGCCTCCCTGAAGCAGTGAGATCACATACGGACCAGAGAGAACCGCTCCGTTCCTCCACAGTTCTATCAGAACTCCATTCATTCTCACAACGTTTGATGAAAAAATAAGGATAAGAGAGGTGAAAAAAAATGATGCCGACATTCTGTCATGTTTTAAGACCCACACAAACTATTTAATGTCAAATGACATAATAAAATTAAAACATGGTTCATGTATCGATGTAAAATTAAGACCCTGTGTTGAAAAATGTTCATTTTGACAGTCTTGATTTCTGTATTTGGGGGAAAACAGCACAACTACTGTAAATTTGATTCATATAGATTTCAGGACCCACGCAAAACAGCAACTCATGTTTTTGTAGTTTTATTTCAATATCCACTTCAGCGAAGATGGAGATATGAAGTCCAGATGTCTTCGTCAAAATGAGATTTATCGACTATTTCCAGTGGATTTTAGGTAAATCCTGCTTGTTAATTGAAGTCAGACATCTACATTATTCATTGGGCAGCAATCTGCTGCTGTCATAAAAACTGGATGAGACTTTTGAATTTAACAATATCCTGGCTTCTTTGAGAGTATTCCAGCTGGAATACTCTGGTTTTATGTTGAAAGTTAATTCATTATGTCCTTCAATATTGAAAAAATAAGAACATGATCACAGAAAAGACGCTCAAACAAGCTAGGATGTCGCCACGCGTGTGACACTGGACTCGGTACGATGGAGCAGTAGAAGGCAGAGATCAAAGGATATAAACAGCCACTAACTGCTGAGTATCAGTGAGGTCTGCAGATCATTATGGGCTGCAGGTTGATTTGATGAGTGCTAAAGGGTGGAGAGGAGGAAGAAGAGGGTTGTCAGTGTAGCAGTAAACGTGTGGGTGAGGTTACAGTTTACCCGTAAATGAATCCATTCTAAAACATCTCTGTCCTCCAACTATGGCGCCTGCTCCGAGCCAGAATAGATTCATCCAAGCGGTTATATAAATGTGATTTTGGTGATGTAGGAATGTTGTTGGACAGCGATGTTGATATCACAGCTGCGTGTCTGCCTCTGTGGCTGCAGAGCAACAATCTGACTGTGGTGGAAATGTTTTTTCCTGATCTCCACAAAATAAAGTCTGAGGCTGATTATTTTACGACATAAAAAACATGCCTTCTTTTTTTTACTCCAATACATTCTGACTTTCTGTATTTGACATTGTTCTTGAGCTTTGGGTATTCATGGATGCGATCATGAGAGCCACCGGAGGAATCTATTTCTATAAGTGGTGTAAGATTAATGAAATCACTGTGGCCCTGATCTCTATCTGCATCTGTGCTGAAATACCCAGTTTAAACAGAATGAATAAATGAATATCATTACTACAGGCCGATTCAGAATTTAAATGTCAATGCTGAGCCCAGCTTTAAAGGGACGACGGTGGAAGTTGCTGCAGAAGCTCGGTCTATCCTGGTCGGGGCATCTCGGGTCATGCTTGTTTTTGCATTCCAGACAGGCGCAGATTAAATTATGCCACTTGGCTCTTCCTTTGCAGCCAATTATATTTATCTTATCCCCTGACATTTATGTTCGTGAAGTTATAGTAGCAGATATATATTTTTGAATTTTGGACATTGAGTAATGTGTGTGTGGTTTAATCACCTCAGCAGCCGGTGAGAGTGTTTGCCCTGTGGGTGCGGAGCGCTGCTCCTGACCAAACCCGGAGGCTCTGCTGCAAACTCTGAGCTTCATATTTGGAAAACAATGCATCAACATTACGGAACATAACCCTATTTTACTTTAAACATCTACGTTTAGGGCGCGGGGACTTGAGGTGAGCACAGAAGGTGACGTGGTGAGGCAAGTAAGTAGAAAGAAAGGTCCGTGGTTGCAGCGAAGGTCGGGTTGTGTTGCAGTGAGAATGTGTTGCTGCAGGAGGTCGACGTGTTTGCATTGCTTTACATCTACGGGGCGGATTCATCAGCGGAGTCTCAGTTTGACAGTTTGCTCACACATAGGAGGTCTGGACCATAGCGGCGCCATCTGGAACTGGGGAAAATATAATCAGACTTAAAAAAAAAGAAAGTCTGGCATGTTTAGAAATGTCTGCGTAACAACAGTATGGCGCATGAATAACAACGACAGGCGGGCTTACGGGGCCCATATGGAGAGAGTGGAGGGTTCTGTTGTGTGTGACTGATAGAAACTGCTCCAGTTACTGCAGCCAGATTGTCTCTGTTTTTTTTTTGCCTTCATTTTCTACATGTTTTTCTGGTTATTTTCTTCAGCTGCTTGTTGGATTCCGAACTGAGGATGACGAGGAAACAATGATGTTATTTGTATGATTCAATCGCAAATCTGCCCAGGAGAATGTTTTACACGCCCGGATGGAATGCAAAGCTCCTTCTCCGACATTGGTACACATCTTTTACGATTATTGCTCCTGAAGGCTATTTATGTATTTGTGAGAAGAGGGTTTTGGATGGATGACAAGGCTGGAGTCATTCTATAGATTTCTATAACTTCTCTCAGCGAGGTCATATTTTTGGCGTCCGTTAGTCGGCTGGTTGATTAGTTTGCTTATTTGGCAGCAGAAGAGCTTAAAACTTTATAAACCAAATTTCATAAAGTGTTAAGATGAAGTTGGGTTTTGGTCAGGGACAAACAATAATAATTTGCTGCACATACATTTGCACAAATGTGTACGTATGTTAATGAAAAAATATCTTCCTCTCATCGTAAATGTTTTATTTTCTGCATGTTTGGAACCATGATAACAGCTCAAATCCCTCGTATGTGTGACTTACTTTGGTTTCATGATTGGGATGTAAATCCAGATTGGGATCTGGATCGAGGATTTTCGAGAATCACTAAACCACTTTGAATAACTGAAGGACTTTGTTTGTGAACCTCAAGGAAACAACACAAGGTGGATTTGCATGAAATGATTACATTTCGGTGACATTTCGATTTCACAGCATCGAAAATGAAATAAAATAAATATAATAAGCTGTTTAGAGTAGTGACATCAAAACGTGGGTATTGTTGCCTCTGATCAGTTTCAAGAGTTTCTTAGATTTCCAAGGCTCTAGCTCTTGGTGGAGCTAGATGCTCAGTGGACTGAACAGAGACGCTGAAGTGAAAGGTGCGTGAGTCGTGCGGCTACACAGTATTTGAGAGATACTCAGAGAGTTTGTTGCAGTTGTTGGTAGACGTAGAGGCTGGCAATAACTCAGACATTAATGGAGAAATCTGCAGTAAATTTTCATACTGTTGTGCCTCGGCGGAGGTTTGCGCTCTCCGAGTGCTTTTTCTAGTTAGGCTAGATTTTTTTTCGGCTGCATGCACCAGAATGCCAGTTCAAATTCCTTGTAATTGTGATTTACTTTTTTATGATTGTGACTGTAAAACCTAAACCCTTTTCTCCGATTGATAAGTACCTCGTCTTACCTTTAAACTAAATTCTGCAATAAGTAAGTCAGGATTAGGATCATGTAGTTGTCCAGATATCTATGATTACATTATCCAGGATAATGATCTGGAAAAAGGATTTTTGTAAAAATTTCAGGAACTGGGAATCTTTCGGTAACTAATGAACTTATTTGGTGAACATTTTGGTTTGGACACAGAAAGAAATGGCAGATTCAGTTTTTTTATTTTCACATATCAAAGTTATTTTAAACATTGTCTCTAATTTAAAACACAGGAAGCTACTGTTTAGGTTTGAGCAGGAGGTGTCAGGAAAGTAAGGACAGGGATAATCTGCTTGTGGAGGCATAGCGACAAAGTTTTTGATCCTTAAATGTTGGCTCTTCCCATCATTCTGATGCAGAAGTCATCAAGCATTGGCTTGTTTGCCCACTAATAGTGAACATGTGCTGGGTTTAGACCATCGTGAGACAAATTATTCTCACGGCCGTAGGAAACACAAGAAAGCACTTAGAGAAAAGAGCTCTGCCAAGGCCATTGTCACTAAAACCTGAACAATTGCAAAATAGTTTCCAGTCTCTGTCAAAACAAATTCCTCTAATTGTTGTTTATCAGCGGGCTGCTGAAAGAACGAATGGACGCACTTATTAGTCTGCATAGTACGTGCATTTTACTTTGTGTCACCGTGAAGAAATCAATTGTAGTACCAGTGCAGAGAAAACACTATGGTGACCATGGCGATGATGTTGCTTTTGACCCCGATCTGCTTCACGCCAACACATGAAATATCACCTCATTTCTTTACCCAGGAGACCGACTCCTCGCATTTGGAATCATGTGTTTAGCATCAGCTGTTCATGAGTTATCCACAAAAGTAAGATCTTCCACAATGGCAGATCTGCATCTAATTTTCATCTATATAGGTCTCATCTTTCCAAGATTTGTGAAATCCCCTCCAGGGATTCAGAATCTGCATGATATCAGCTTTATAATACATGGCAGAGGCTGTGATGCTGTCAACATATAGCGTACATTCAGAAAGTATTCAGACCCCTGCAGTCGACCACAGAGCCCAGATCAGTGAAGGTTGTGCTTCTGCTCATTTCCAGAATTTACCACAGGTGAACTCCAGTCCAGGTGTAGAAATATCTCAAAGATGTCCAAGAGGAATGGGAGGCATCTGAGCTGAAGTTCAAGTCATAGTCAGGGGTCTGAATACTTGAGTCAATGCAACCTTTCAGTTTTTTCTTTTTGAATTGATTTGCAAACGTTTCTAAAATTCGGTTTAGGATTTATTATTATTGGCTTTGGTGGTTAGATTGGCAAAAATGTTAACTTAAAATGCTATGTTATAAAACATGAAGAAAGTTAAGGGGTCTGGATACTTTCTGAATGCACTGCAGCTACGTCATGGATTTGGATTCAGAGAAGCTTGTTAATACAATCTGGTCTCTGGATACTATTTTTTTTTATGTGTGATAAAGTGCACTACATATTACATCGTTTTTTTCTGTAGCTGTATCACTCACACGGGGCGTAGAACATGACCAGTGCTGCTGGATGTTCCTCCAGGAAGTTGTCAAAGGAATCATCTGTCAGGTGGAAGACCGGAGAGTCAGTCTCAGACCATGGCACCTCCGGGGTCTTTGGCTGGGGGGGCTGGGGGCTGAACAGGAAGGGGAGACAGCAAGGGAAACATAAATGAGGGATGTTTTAAAAAGCTGACATATTGCAGCTGTTGTGTAATATGAATAAAGCAAAAATCAGACACAGCTGTAGGCCACGCTCCACCCAACGTGTCACACACACACACGTATCTGGAATAAGACAGCCCCACCTTGACAACGGAGAAAAAATGCACTACCGAGAGAAAATGGACAAAGTGCACTAGAAGGGCAAAAAAACACACACACACACACACACACACACACACACACACACACACACACACACACACACACACACACACACACACACACACACACACACACACACACACACACACACACACACACACACACACACACACACACACACTCCTCATCAAACACTCTGACCTTAACAGACATTCGTTTGTGTGCGGACGATCATTTGTCTAATATGCATCTCCATTATATATAAAAACCTCAGGACCGGAGTTTAAAGGTGACAGAATTTACACTGGGCTTTGATGAGACATACATGATTGCTCTCCTGAAACACAAGGTGAACTTCTGTCCCGGGTCACATCTGTGCAAATATATGCATCAGGCTGCACAAATCAACACCATTCTGCAGAGAAACGATGTCATCGTCATGGATACAGAGTCTTACCTGAACCTTTTTCTCCGATTGATAAGTGCCTCGTCTTACCTTTAAACTAAATTCTGCAATAAGTAAGTCAGGATTAGGATCATGTAGATGTCCAGATATCTATGATTCTGTTCTCTATGGCTCCTGTTTAACTAAAACATCTTTATCTTTGCTATTGATTTCAAGTTCCCAGGCGGTTCATAGAGAAAAAGGGGAAACTTTGTTTCTGGGGGAAAAAAAAACTTGATGAAGCTCATAAACCAAGTCATTTAGAAAAAAAACAGAGCTCAACCTCTTCAAAAACTGAGTAAAAAAAAGAAAGAAAAAAAAGGGGTGAACAAGGGAGTGGAGATTAAAGAAAAAGAAAGAAATGAGTCAGAGTGTGCGCCAAAAAGTGCACAATGGACAGAAAGTTTCATAATATGTACACAGCAAATCAGTAGATTATGGAAAACCTTTCAACACAGTTCACTGCAGAAACCCCCCTTTCAGCTTTTCTTCATCTACAGCATCTCCAGATATATAAAAAGTGGCTCTGACACGAAAAACTGCAGATCTGATGAGGCTTGCAGGAGGCCAGTCTTCACCCGCTCCTTGGTACATATTTACATGTAAATGAACAAATCTAAATGTACTTCTTTTTCGCCCGCGCCCGACGGAAAGAGAAACAAAACATAAATAAAAAACACTCTTTTCCACTGGACTGAAACACGCGCTGTAATTACCTTCAACATCACCATCCAGATGCACGTACGGGAAAAGTTCTGTTGACATGATTGCCTGATTGCCATTGTGGCAACGACTTTTAAATGAGACTGCTGGGCCCTGACTAAGCAGAGTGGTAAAAGCTTAGGACAGGGCAGGGGCTTGTTGTGCCTTTGGGCTACTGAGCCTGTAGCTGGAGGACATCCTCTGCCTGCCCGTCTGTGTTTCCTGTGATTGCTGTGAAAGCCCACCTCCATGCCCTCCGCCTGCAGCCCTGTGGACACTCTCTGTTTATCTGCTAGACCCTTAACGCGAGTTGAGAGAGGAGACGGTGGGGAGAGGAGACAGGAGAGCCGAGGCGTGGGTGGAGAAGAGGTTGGAAGAAGGGAGAACGCACGCGCCAAGGTGAGAGTGAAGAATGAGAGGAGACGAGAGCGGGCGTGGATTGATGGGACTACGGCGAGGTGAGTCAGGGTGAGGGGGGACAGAGGAGGTGAAATGAAGACCAGAGTAGTTTCAAAGGTGAAACCGGACTTTTAAAAGCGAGATGGAGAATCAGGAGAGAAGGATGTGACTTAACGCCGATTCTGTTTAATAAATCAAACAGCTCTGGATGCAGAACCCTAGAAGTCGGTGCTTCATCAACTCAGTAGCATCTTCAGTGGGGGTGTGGCTTTGGACCGTACTCACTTCTTCATCCAGTTTGCAATATCTCTGGCCGTGCCTCCATAGTTTTCATAGTGGTGAAGAAACTTCCCCTTCCTAAAAGACAACAGAGCAGAAGAACAAGTTAGTAAAACAAAACCATCTGTCAGAAATGGGACACATTTACATCTTGGACTTAATCAAAAAAGGATTATTAAACAATTGTACGTCTGTCAAAAATGTTTTCCTTAAACACGGCTTCACTGATCTTATATCTACAACATTGTTTTTTCTTATCCCTTTCTGCTCAATGGTTATTTTTTAAGTACGCCCCGCCTGAATGACATATTAAAAGATTAATTGCAAAGAAACTTTTAAAACTAATGCATCGAATTTGGTTAAAATAACCCTAAAAGTTCATGTTTTTCTGCTTGTTATTTGTGGGACAGAACCAGGAGGAAGCTCCATTTGATATAATTGGATATGCAATGGCCCCAAAATGTGCCAGACAATGAGATTTTGACCCAATAGAAGGATTTTGGTTGCAAAATACCACGTATGTCCACTAGGGGGAGCAGTATGCACATACTACTACCTTTGACTGTGACATCCATCCCCGTTTTTATTAAAAATCTACCATTTTTTGCATATTAAAACGAAATAGCAAAAACTAAATAGTGGCTCAATTATGGGTCTTTAGGCAGGAAGAAGACACGACACACCAAAATTCTTCTGAGCATTAGAAGACACACACACCGTGACCTTTTATGCCTTTCATAACAGACCAAATGAGTCGCAAACTCGAATTTATGGTAGAAAATTTCCTCTTGCACTAAAAATGTGTCATTAGCTCACGGCTGACAACTTCTAAAAACGTTGCTGCAAAGTAAAAAAAACAGAATAGGAGATTAACTCATTCAGTCTTGCATAATAAGCCGTGCAACTGTAACATTATTCAGCTGCGAGCCCTACTTACTCCTGGTTCCCCCTTTATAGAGTCAAATCCCAGCGATTATGTAATGTCTCCAAGAGAGTTCTCCCTCTTGTCCTCATTAGAACAACCAGTTCTCCACAAAAAAACACGTTTTCACAGACCTGCATGGCTCATATGGTTTTCATTTCAGGTCTGATATAATAAGACATTCTGGATCAGTTGAGAAATAAAAATCCGCCGTCTTAGATCCATATGTTGAGTTTTATTCGCTACTTTGAGCTTATACTTGTTGCCAAACAGATTTTAAAAAAAACAATCGAACAATAAAGCTACTAAAATGGAGTAATTGGTAAAACATGGTGAAGATGCTGTTGAACCGTAGAGCAGAGGATATTCCTGTGGTGCTATTCTTTTTAAAGTTTTTTCTCACTCACAGCTGGAATGTTATTCTTGATAATCAAATCTGACTAAAGCTGCTTCCTCCATAAGAACCTTAATATTAAATAAGATGATTCAAATATGTATTACTCACTCAAAATTGAGAGAACATATCAATAATTGTCCTGAAAATCGTTTAAATATGTTTAAATCAAATAGATTTTGGTATATAGGTGAATTAATGAATAGATAGACACTCTAAACTAAACATTAAGAACAATAATTTCACTTTTCAAAAGCAATTCTGCTCACTAAAAACACTAACAAAAATCTGACTTATTAACTCACTAACTAAACATTTTTGATCAAAGAATAACTTAAACATAAATCTATTCTGTGGTACCACTTTATAATGAGACTATTTTTTTTGAAAAGATTAAATAAATGGTTAAGAATTAGGTTATTAATAAGGTTGTAAGCACTTAATAAGTCAATTAATAAACATTTATGAACAACTCTGCCATTAATCAATGTTGGTTCACTATTTGGCAATATCAAGTTACTGCAGCACTTTCTGTTCCGAGAATGAGCAGCACAAATGGTGCTCACTATTTGGCAAGCATCCGGTCTCTGTTACCCTTTCTGTCTAATGAGTTAAACCTGATTATTTTATAAACCTTTATTAAGAGTAGCCTTATTGTGAAGTGGAACCAAATATATTTCGTCGCGGTCAACAAACAGGAACCACGATAACATCTGTGCACACTCAACACACTCAATATGACAACGTCACACAGCAAAACAATCAATGTCACACAACGTCACACAACGTCACACAACGTCACACAACGTCACACAACGTCACACAACGTCACACAACGTCACACAACGTCACACAACGTCACACAACGTCACACAACGTCACACAACGTCACACAACGTCACACAACGTCACCAGCGAAAAATTCCACAAGAGAACCATAAACTGCTCTATTTGTCGCTTTAATTAAATTAAAGCATTATTTTGACTACTCTAGTTAAAGTTATTAAAGTAAAATCTGATTTTGAGATTATTAGTAGAATATCAGTTTTAGTGGGTGATGTTAGCTCATCAAAATAAGACTAAATGAAGAGTAGAAGGTTTTTTAAAAGTATATTATTGATAGTCTTTGATGTTTGGTCCTACAAACATAACTCAAGGACACAACTTGGTGAGTATTGAAGTTTGATTCCTCATCATTACTCACAGGTCTGACGGTGCAGAAACCAATCGATCCTGAAGACAATCATGGTAAACAATAACATGACATAGGAGGCGGGTCTGTCTGACCTTTATACAAAGAGATACGCTTGAAGCGGAAAGGAAACGCTTTATGGTTGCTGACAGACGTCTTTGCATTGATTTTCTTTTCTCTCTCTCTCTCTCCTGCGTTTTGCATGTTTAAAGTGAGAAGAGTGACCCGGTGTTCTGCGTTTGTAATGAGCGTGGAGCAGCTCAACCAGCTTTAAAACGTAAGCAGATTTCTTTCATGGGACTAAAATGATCAACCTTTCTCATTGGCTGTGACTGAATGAAGGCAGGAGAGCAGCAGACGTTTGGGCTGGACCCGGTACTGCTGACAGATCAGTGTCAATAGTTACCGGCTCTGGGAGGAATCTGCAGACACAGAGCGGCGGTCTCAGTCGTCGTGGATCTTAAAGGTCGATCCACGACAACGCACACTGGATGTGGAGATTAGGACTTGCATTTTAAGTGAACCTGGACTAAATACCCAGAATTGAATCAGTGGGATTTATAAACATGTTTGCAAGCTTGATCTCTGCTGCTGTTAAATAAGAGCTTGTAAAACCGAGTAACGCCAATGCTAAATAAATGTGTGAAAGTTCCCCGGCGGAGTCGGCTCCTTTCCTTGATTAAAAGGACAAAGATTGGAGGAAATAGTTGCACTTTTGTTGTTTTATCTAATAGACAAAGTTGAGGTGTGCTGCGTTAGGTGCTGAGCTTTTATAATCTGCAGGACAGACAGGGAAAAAAAACAAACTTGAACGCAGTGGCAGCGGGTGCATCGGTGAGATAAGTCCAGCGGTGTAGATGCTGATTTAGCCTGCAGTGATTAGCTGCTGTTTATCAGTGAGGGGCTCATTACTGGAGCCAGTGGGCTCAGATGGTCGTTAGCTAGCCCTGCGCTGACACTAATGTGCTCCCGACTAACAGACTGGCCCCGGCTAAGCTTCACGCCAGTGTGCGTCTAGCTACACACACACACTTAAAGATAATGGAGGGGAGCACGCACACGCCGGCCAAACCACAGAGGCACTTAATCAGTATCGGTCTAATTAAAAGGCCAGACTTGGATGAGAGAGTGTTTAATGTGGAAATGGGGATGATAAAACAAAGCGCCGGCGTACAGTTAACAACGGGGAAAATATGAGGACGGTGCAGAGATGCTCCGGCTGGGGGGGGGGGTCTGCTTTAACAAACACTATCATTCACAGTCTACTCCCCTCGTGCTGTGTGTGTGTGTGTGTGTGTGTGTGTGTGTGTGTGTGGGTGTGTGTGTGTGTGTGTGAATATAGAAACTAGGGCTGAAAAGCTAAAAATTAAAAACAGACCACTTTCACTCCAGCAGGAACACGAAGAACCACAAAGGCCAAGTGCTGCATCAACATCACCTGCATTATTAAGCTGCTCTTTGGATGGAAATAAAAGAACTTTGGTACATTTTTCTTTTAATTAAATGTGTCTTCGGGGCGAGAAAGGCCCAGCAGTAAAAAGCAGCCCTTCCAATCTTATCAATGGGGCGGCTGGTTCTGAAAAAAACGCTAAAATCCAGAGTTTGAAGAAGTAAAACTTTTGCTCATTGTTTATTGTTTCTGAATCATCATGACCAATCACAAAGGAGCATCTGGATGATGCAACCGATTAGGAGTCTTGTTTCTGGGTCAGCCACTCAGAGGTTTAAACTGGAGGCTCAAAGCAAAGAGGTCCTGAGTTCAAATCCCAGCAGTGTGGAGTTTTCATGTTCTTCCCATATTTGAAGAATACTTCTTTGGACGGTGCCGTGAGATAACTTTTGTGGAGATTGGACATGATATGAGTTAGAGAATTAAGTTCTGTCCATCAACTGAGCATTTCGCTGACGGATGATTTCCAGCTGGATTTGGTAGAAACCCTAATCACACCTGTGTGTCGTCACTTCTCCCTCTGGTTCTTATTTATTATTATTTTTAAAGACCAAAAGATGCAGTTGCTTGTCAGAAACTTTCTCTGTTGCAGCTGGTGGAAGAAAAGTTCTGAAGACCGAGGGGTTACATTATAGAGCAAGGTCGACGTCTGTCACCATCAGCTCTGCTGGTACTTAAGAGGTTTGGACTGGATCTGCTGTTAGAAGAGGATGTTCTCATATGTTTGGAGCCTTGGGAGAAGAGGGAAGGTTTGGGGTTGAGACAGAAGATGGAGAACTGGACTCACTCAAAGTAGCAGAAGGTAGGGTAGCCTTTGACGTTGAACTCCTGCTTGAGGTCTTCAAACTCAGCCGGGTGGACATTCATGCCTGCCAGGACCTGAAAGAACAGAATGAAGGAGAAGAGGGAGACGTGGAATGTTATGATTTGAAGAATGAGAGACAGAGACAGGAGGGTCACGTTGGGTAAGTCGTCATTGTTGGGCTCAAAAATGAAAATATGGAGAAGAGACTGCAGAGAGAATTCTGTTAGAGCAAAGCTGTTCTCAAAAACTCTCAACTTTTTTTCTTCTAATATTGAAAAAACAGGGAGAACATGAGAATTTCACAATAAATAACCAGCAGGGATTAACAAACATTCAAACAGACAAGGGCCGCTTTCATTTATTTGTTTAACGGATATAAAACAATTAGGAAAGATAAAAATCTGAGAAATCTATAAGCCAATCTCATCTCACACCCATAATGCCTCTGGATGAACGCAAATATACGACATTATAGGAATGCGAGGAAAAGTTGTCCTGGTAAATATGTTTTTGCCTAAAAATAAAAAGTAGCTACTTAATGGCAGCCGTTTTACCTTGAATGTTAATGATAATTACGGAGGTCATCCAAGAAAAAGTTCTGGTCTACTGGACCCAAATGTTGCACTATTACTATAATTATTCTGTCTTTTACGCATCAAAAGAGCAAAAGGTGGAACCGCCTCTTTATGAGGAATCTGCTGTGGCTCTGCTCTGACTTTAAACACTTTCTGAGAGAAAACCTCTAATAATGAAAAACTCTTTTTCTCAAACTATGTTCATTATGTTGATTTTAAATGATGATTTGGGAGCGAACAAAATCCTCCCATTGATCTGTGTAAAACTCTACGTAGTTTGATTCCTCTTGGAAGAAGAGGTGAGACTTTGTTTGTTGACTTCATCCTTCAAGAAGAACCACCTTCATTAATGTCCATGAATCAGGACAGCCTCTCTCTGGACCCCCTATCTAAAGTTGAGATGGTTCTTCATCATACTGGGTTACGTCACATCATATAGAGAGATGATACTGAATCCTAAAATACACACATTAATCCGTGGACGGTTTTTAATCTGTGTGATGCAACACACACATTTCCTGCTCAGTGGGAGACTCTCACATCCTGGTGTTCAACGTCACCGAGTGTTTGAGGAGAACTCTTAACAATATCCACTGAAGGTCAGGTATATTTTCCACACTAAGGGGGGCTACGTCTCGGAAAGTTTACGGGCAATCATTTCTGAGTCCTAATATGGTGAATATGATTTACTCGAGAGCTAGGGGCAGCTTTTCACAAAATACGCTGTTTTTTTCATACATAACTTCATAAACGTTGGTCTGATTTAGTCCAAATGTGGTGCATGTGAATCATTCCAAGGAGATCTATCCTACATGTATTATATTTTACCCACTAGGGGGAGCTTTTTTACGGAGAACACAGTTTTTCGGTCATAACTTCCAACATTTAGTTCAAACTCTGCATATGAATCGACTCGAGGAGATCCATCTTCTATATTAACATTCTGTACTTGAGGAGTTTATGTGTAACGCAGGGGATTGGAGGCTTTTCTGGGAGATACCCTTGCTGTGGGGGACGACAGCGTGGGCCTAGTTAACACAGAGCATTTGTGATGACAGATTAAAACATTCTACCAGCTGGGATAAGAACACTAAGACCTTCATTCTTACTCCTGTATTAGTGCCTGTCTGACAAGAGAGAATAAAAGCGGACAGGAGCAGGAGAAGGAGAAGGAGGAGAAGTTAGGGAGTAAACAAGGACTGGATAGGCTGAGGAGACATTTAATCCATACACAGGCTGTAAACCTCAGACGGAAAGACAGTAACTGGGCCTTCGGGTGCCAACTATAAAACAAAGCAGTGAAACACACCGAGTACAGTAACTGATTATAAACCTGCACAGTAATATAGAATGAAATCATTAAATCAGAAAGCCAGGCCAGATTGGCTGGCTTATGTATTAACCTCTGCATTAATATTAAAGCCCATCAGGGTTCTTATTCCACCGAAGAGAAACCACCGGTGCAAAAGTTGCTGAGGTCTTTTTTGTACTCGCTAGAAGTTTGGCAGGAAGTGAAATGCAGTAAGTCATTTGCACCTCACTGACTGGCTGTCCTCTTGCACACAGCGCCAAATTGGCTGCCATTTTATTAGCAAACTTTGCAGGAGAAGCTGCAAAGCAGCGAGGGTTCTGATCTGTTCTGTTGTTAGCAGACTCACATATTTCCCCTTGGTGTCGGTGGCTGCCTGCTGAAAGATGGGCTGCATTCTCTTACAGACGCCACACCCTGCAACCAAAATACAAGTTATTAGAGAGACAAATAGGAACCAGTATCCATACAATTAACACAAATTCGCCATCGTCTGCCCCGGGTTTTTGTTTTGTTTTTGACTATAGTAGCTCACAGCGTTCCATCTGCTGTCAAAGATACGACCTACGGAAAATAATAAATGAGCACCAGATACTCCAAGAATTCATGTGAGGGGGAACTTTGACATTTCAAACAACATTCTTATTAATGCACTGTGGGTGGTATGTGGAATTCAAAGTCCACCTGGAGGGTCATCTGGAGGACTTCTGCTGGCCCTAGAGATTCTGTTTGAACCACATTCTGGACTTCTGCATTATTCTATGTTGACTTCCACTGACGCGGAGCAAAAAAGTCGCCCTCTGTGCCGGTTTCTAGCCTAAAATATGTTTAAAAAGATTTTCTGCATTCTTTTCAGTTGAATGGAGAACATTAGCGAGGAGGAAGAATCTGCTCTTACCGAGGGAGTTGTGATGAAATATGAGCCGCGGTCCTGTTGTAAAATAATAATTCTAGTGAAGTATTTGGCTGTAAAAGGAGATTATTACAAGACAACTGATTTACTATTTCAACACAGATGAATAAAACAGCCTTTTTCTCGGGTCATGAACCATAAAGTCGCCCGTGTTGGAAAACAAATGATCTTTTCAGCGGTGAAATTATTAATTATTTACTGCTCAAATCAACTCCTCCTTGATTAACACAATTAAATTGCTGTTGAAGTGCTAAATATGTTAAATAATCTAACCTTATACGGAATTTAAGTCAAGAACTGTTTGAACTATTTATCATGGACGAATGCCAAACATTTACCGTTTCCAATTAAAACCACCTGCCTTCTCTTGTCCAGGTCTTTTTTTTTTGCCACCATAACAGCCACTGTGTGTTCAGTCGTTACGCTTTTCAACAATTTGTGCAGCAGTCGCTATTCTGTGAGTCAAAACGGATTAGCCTTCGCTCCCCACATGCATCAATGAGTCTTGAGCACCCATGACCGTCACTCCGTCAACATTTGCCTTTCCTAGAACCACTTTGGGATTTTAGCCACTCCTGACTGGGAATACCTGACTGCAATAAGAAGACGCTTTGACCCAGTCTTCTCGCCATAACAATTTGATGTTTGTCAACATAACTCAAGATTCTTGTGCCTCCCTATTTTTCCTGCTTCAAACACATTGAATTCAGGAGAAAGAATGTTCACGTGTCCCATAGCGCCTTAATAATGAGACACCTAACGTTATTCTGACTTCAACTGTCAGGGGTTATAATGTAATGGCTGATTGGTTTTTTAGACAGTTGTTTCAAAAAAAATAGATAATTAATTGCAAAAGTCATCTAATTTTGAGTGTTTTCAAATATCCGACACACCAAACCATTCATTAAAAAGGAATAGAGATTGATGAGCCGTGATGAAGCCGAGTGGGTTTATTAATCATAATAACTGTCTGCCACATTCAGGGAGAAAGTGAGGAAGTGTCTGAATTTGTCAGATGTAATAAATGCCAAATAACTCATGACAGCGTTGATGTCCTATTGCCGAGAACGCCGGCATCTTCTATGATACATCTTTTACATTCCCTGCACAACCGTAGATGTTTTATAACAAGAGGAGCGTCACATGTCTCGGTTAGTGTGAGCGAATCAACACTGATGAAGATGATGATGATGACGAAGGACTCACATGGAGCGTAGAACATCACCAGTACAGGCCTCTCCTCCTTCTTCAGCATCTTCCTGAATTCCTTTGAAAAGAGAGAGAGCGAAGAAAGGACTTAACAACAAAGATATATTTTTATATTATAAATGTATAGGATATAAGATAGATGGAATTATAATTGCTAAAATGTCCAAGAAACACTCCAGCGATGTGTCAGCCTTCTCACAGAATATATTCTTCCTCCAACTTGCTCCAGGGTAAATTTCCCAAAAATAATCTCTTCATAATGAACACAGAGCTTTAAAATAACCAAACAGGCCGTCGTCTTTGCTGTGTCAGCAGTTTATCCGAGTGTGTTTTTTACACAGTCATCACATCAGCAAGTGAAGGAAAAAGGGCTTTCCATGAACACCAGAGGATCAGGCCTCTCACTGCTCTCTCTCTTCCTCCTCATCACCTCCATGAACTCAACTAGTTCCTAAAAAAACCTGCACTCAGCACAATCCTCTGTTGACACCTTCAACACGCCTCCAGGCACGAGTGGACGAGCAGAAAAACCCCGACATGACCGCTGCTCATTAAACCAAAGGTCTCAGGTGTGTCCGCTTGTCAGACTGTGGGAGGAAGAGCTGGAGGTTTTTTTTGATGAGGGTGCCATTTGACCTGGCTGGAGAGGAGATGTCTGGAAATTATTTTGAGGGGGTTTAGTAGACAAGGATGTGTGTGTGTATAGCTACACAACTCATTTCATTTTAATCTAGTTCACAATGAAATTGCATGATTGAGTGATGCTGACGTTTAAAACGCACGCCTACCCATAGAAACGCTCTGGGCCAAAGCAAATCAATCAAATCACTTCCTGACCAATCCCAGCTGTGGTACTGTGCTGCCTTCTTAACGAACTCCACGGTTTTACAGTTAATTAACATCCAGCACCGATCTATCAACATTTATAAAAAACTATATCCATCTATCACAATCTAGGTGTCAGATTTTTCTTGAAGCTCCTCCTCATGTTTTTCATTTTTTTTTATTTGTATATATTTTAACAGCACGTTGTCAAAAATATAATGTATGAGGTTTTACTAAAGTATTAGAATTGTGATCAGCACAAGAATTTCCCTGGAAGGACATTTTCAGAATTCTAAAGAAAAGAAAAGAATAAAGTGAAAAAGAAGGTGAAGTCTGTTCAGTGAAACATTTCCCCCCCAGAGTTCTTTATAGAACTTATTTCTGACAGGAAGTCACTGTGGGATTCATTCACCTCGTTAGCTTGACATGTCCTGTTGTGATTTTAGCACACTGGTGGACGGAGGCAGCCAAACGTTCTTGTGCTCCTCACATGTCAGATGAAGAAGACTTTCCCTCACATGTTTACACGTGGAGAAGATGCCCATGGAAATATAAAGACTGGAATGATTCACACGGTTTGTATTTAATTTATGCAAAGACATTTCTTTCTTCAGTCAGGAGTAATGATCCTGATCTCAAACATTACCCCTGAGAATAAAGCCCTAGACTCCATGAAGGACAGGAGCAAAGAGGAGGAGAGGAGAGAAGGAGAGAAGGGGTGGAGCAGAGTATAAGTAGAGCAGTGCATAGAAGGAATAGAGAAAAGAAGGAGAAGAGGAGGCGTAGAGTAAAGCAGAGAAAGAAGAGAAGGAGTAGAGTAGTAGAAAAGGAGTAGAGTAGAGCAAAGAAGGAGAAGAGTAGGAGGAGACTAAAGCAGAGAAGGAGAAGAGTATAGAAGTAGTAGAAAAGGAGTAGAGTAGAGAAGGAGTAGAGTAGAGCAGAGAAAGAGTAGAGTATAGAAGTAGTAGAAAAGGAGTAGAGTAGAGAAGGAGTAGAGTAGAGCAGAGAAAGAGTAGAGTATAGAAGTAGTAGAAAAAGGAGTAGAGCGGAGCAGAGAAGGAGTAGAGTAGAGCAGAGAAGGAGAAGAGTATAGAAGTAGTAGAAAAGGAGTAGAGCAGAGAAGGAGTAGAGTAGAGCAGAGAAGTAGAAGAGTATAGAAGTAGTAGAAAAGGAGTAGAGCAGAGAAGGAGTAGAGTAGAGCAGAGAAGGAGAAGAGTATAGAAGTAGTAGAAAAGGAGTAGAGTAGAGCAGAGAAGGAGTAGAGTAGAGCAGAGAAGGAGTAGAGTAGAGCAGAGAAGGAGTAGAGTATAGAAGTAGTAGAAAAGGAGTACAGTATTGTAGAGCAGAGGAGTAATGCAGAGCAGAGTATAAGTAGAGCATAGAAGGAATAGAGTAGAGCAAAGTAGGAGAAGGAGTAGAGTAAAGAAGTAGTAGAGTAGAGAAGGAGTAGAGAAAGAGTACAGTAGAGCAGAGGAGTAGAGTAGAGAAGGAGTAGAGCAGAGAAGGAGTAGAGTAAAGAAGGAGTAGAGTAGAGAAGGAGAAGAGAAGGGGTAGAGTATAGAAGTAGTAGAGTAGAGAAGGAGAAGAGAAGGGGTAGAGTATAGAAGTAGTAGAGTAGAGAAGGAGTAGAGAAGGAGTACAGTAGAGCAGAGGAGTAGAGTAGAGAAGGAGTAGAGCAGAGAAGGAGTAGAGTATAGAAGTAGTAGAGTAGAGAAGGAGAAGAGAAGGGGTAGAGTATAGAAGTAGTAGAGTAGCGTAGGAGTGGAGAACAGAAGAGAAGGAGCAGAGAGGAGAAGAGAGGAGAGGAGAGGAAGTAACTGTATGTGAAAGTGTGTTGTGTGTGTTTTGTTGAGGTCACGACTTACTTTTTCTGTTTCTATGTGAACAACATCTCTCGCTTCGGGGTTCTCCTCCCACAACGGGGCTCCTGACGGGTCTTTCAAGAAGGCTACCATGGACTGAATGGAGATTAATCAAAGAGAAAGAAAGATGAGTCAATGAGGGGGAGAGGGGAGAGGAGGAGAGGGGGAGAGGGAGGACACACTGCTGTCCTGTAAACAACACAGTGACTGGCAGTGACTGGCGATGATGTATTTCTGAATCACAGATGTCACATCTGAATTTAGTGCCGACAGCTCTGCGGGCTGTGCCAGGTGGAAGCCCATATCAACCAATATGTTTGTGTATCTATGGCGTGTAAAAGCTATTCTAATACATTTAAGCCTCTTGTAATGGACTTGGTGGAGCTCCCTGTAAATATAATGAACCATATGTCTGCGGAGGCAACAGAAGGAAATATTTCACTCAGCGGCGCCATCACACTGACGGCGTGGACACGGGCAGAATATCTGATGATTAGATGCTGTTTGCACCATCAGTAGGTGACGCCATCACCTCCTACTTGTGGTGGTTTATTGTTTCAGAGGCCTGATTATTGGTTTCTCATTAACTCAGATGGAATCAGCCGGGAATGTTACAGAGAATCTTAAACAGGGCTGAACAATCAATTCTTTCAATGTAAAAATATGAATATTTTTTAGTTGGTCAGTTTCTCAGGATTAATTATCCACAATAGGAACATTTTTTGCAAACTGTAGCTAAGTGCACTAAGTTAGCATAATAAAGCGGGACTAAAAGTTTTATTTGCTCTCTCAATATTGGTGTCTGGACTTTTTAAACTTGGTGAAACTGACACTAACTGTTGCTTATTTACACACCTAACATTTATGGAGAGAGAACGCAATTCATTCAGAGCCACATTTATGGCCCTCCAGGAAATATCAGTCCAATATTCTGAGGGAACTATCCGACACTTTAGCAGAGGAATGCTCCACTTCACTCTCCAGTTAGGCTTTAACTGTGTCTGTGTGCCGATGGGAGCCGAGCAGGAGAGCGATTGGCGTTTACGGACGCAGCTATGGGCAGAAACGGACTTTTGTCCCTATACAGACTTATACAGCAAATAAATACTTGAAGTATTTCCTTTGCTTCAGTAGAGGTGATTTAAAACTCTCCTTCTTGAAAGTGTAGATGTGGCAAAACTAGTAACAGGATGTATCTCTTCTAGAATAACTTCCTGAGGGACATCATTTTCTTCTATTTATAATAAAAAACACTTTCAGTAACTTCTTTTTTATTTTATTCCTTTCATGTCGACCAGTTTGTGTATTTGGGCAGAGTCGTTTAAGAGATTTATGTTCAGACTGAACAATCACTTATTAGACTTTTCACTGATATTCAAGCCACATGACAAAATCTTAATATTCTACTTTTATCACAAATAAAACACAGAACATTAAAACTGATTGTGATTCATCAACAGGACAGACGGATGGATGTATGACGGAGTTCTTCAGCCTGCTGCTTTCATATTCAGAGACACTAAATCAACTCTTGGAGGCCAGGAGCCACAAGATTCACACGTCTTTATGTAATTAATGGACAATAGATCTCAATAATAAAGTAAAATTCAAGAGTTTAGTCAGGATACTGGTTTGGATCCCTTTCAGTTTAAAAAACTTGGCTTCTCTTTAACTACTTTGACTCGTTTGACAGAAGAACTGTATCAAACAGGCAGAGGCAGTTACTCCAGCCTCACTGAATGAATATATGATCACATAGTGTCAGACAAACTGTGTACAAGACAAAAGTATAATACGGTACAGAACTCTGAGGCATCTAAGGTGCTCTCTCACCTTGAAGGTGGCGGGTCTGTTGTACTCCAGGTGAAAGGTCCCGTCTCTGCAACACAGTTCACATTTCTCACAACCACAGGAGTGAACGCTGAACGACACGCAGCACGGCATCGCCTTCGACAAAAAGCGCCGCGGTGTGTGAAATCGCTGAGGTTCTGGTTACTCACTTGTAGTGCAGCAGCTCAGTTCCGGCGAATTTGGAGCTCGGGTCCGCCTTCACTTTCTTACAGAGCTTACGACCCTCGCTGTCCCTGAGAGAAAGAGATGAAAATACAGGAATGAGTCCGTTTGGAGGAACATGAAGGAGGGTTTAAAATGATTCAACTACACATCCATGAGACAAACCCGATAAAAGATGTCATCCATCACTTTGAAGAGCGGTTTTGAATAGTCCTGTATTCAGTCAAAATGACTATTCCAGTTGGTGACTTAATGATCACCAACTGGAATAGTTCATCCTTTATAGTCAAATATTGTCCTTCGTTTGAGTCGGAGAACAAACCCACAAGAACAAAGAACAATTACTACTTCAATCAAAAACATGAGGGATGTAAAAATAGACCAAATGGATCACAACAGGAACTGTTTTCTTCTCTTAATAATACATCAGTATGAGATTGTTATTTTCCTTCTTTGAATTTGGAACAATCCATTTCATTGTCGTTTATTTGGAATCCCACAACATTTATCAAAATTATGACTTTACACCATAAAATACAACAATATCAGTAAAACTACGTTCTGCATCAAGTCCATCCCATTCCCAGCAAAATTCCCCAGCTCATCCCGGGGGGATTCTGCAGCTTTCTCAGGCCAGATTTGACTTTTGGATCAGACCCTTTAAAAAAAATCCCTACCATTACATGCTGGTGGGATTTTTGTGAATTTGTGAACCCAACAGCTCTGTTTTCTGAGGCTTTGACTCCTAGAAGGATCTTCCAACGCAATGTGGTCACACGGGAGGGGTCTTACTAAGAGTGAGCGATAGGAGGACCCCAACAAATAGGCCACTAGAAAGTTGCGTCTGTTGGCCAGGCTTCTATAACAGGACTCGGTCCAAAGAGGCGGTGCCCACCAGCAGCAGGAAAAGGCGTTGGATTTGGGTAGAAAGCAGCATAATAAAACTAAATGTACATATAATTGCTGTAATTGTGTTATCAGAACCGTTGTAATGTAATTAATGATGTATTATTAAAACATTGAGACTGCTAAATAATTAATCATTTACATTTAGTAACAAGTTAAACATGATAATTTGTATTTTCTCCATTAAAGATAAAGGATAGAGCTCTGAAGAATGTTTAAAGGTTTCTTGTCTTCGTGGCTCCATCAGGCTTAAAACTCTCCTTATTGAAACTGATGATCTGAGAGAACCAGCAGCAGAATACATCTGTTCCAGAATTAAACTATTATGTAAGGCAAAATCTACTTCTTTATGTAAGAACACAGAGCTATGAACCCATCTGCTCAGCAACTGCTTCTGGAACTTCCTGTAGTTCCACCAATGTTTGTTTGATCTTCTTCAGATCATGCATGAAAATTTCCTCCTTTTTCCTCCAATCACATGTTCACCGGTATAAAACAAGACTCCCTGATACATTTACTCCCCAGCTCCTGTAAACACACAAACATCTGCCATGGGATTGTAAAACAGAGAACGATTCTGTTGGCATAAAGAATTTATGTAAAAATGTAAAGAGTAATTTTTCTGTAATTGAAAAAGTACTGTAGGTGGGAATGAAATAAATATGCATCCACCACCTACGCACACCTCACACTGGCTACAGAGAGGCACAACCGACCCGTTGGGGCAGCAGGAGCAGATGTGACCTCATCATGGACCTGGAGATGACAGGCAGTCGTCCGATTCAAGATCAGCCTGCCGCTTCCAACCACCTGACACGCCGCCATGTGTGAAGACGAGCAGAGAATCCCAGAGGTGAAGGGAAGTATAGTCAGCTTTGTTTGAAGAAACAAACACTTCTTGTGGCTAGATATAGATTCTACAGATTGAAACCCATCCTGACGACATAGAATGGAGGAAACACTCCTCTGACTGTCTGACTGCAGCCGGAATCTCCGTTCCTTTAGACTTTTGTGTTCAAATCTATTTATTCCAACATGCCGCCAGAATCTTGTCTCTTAGCATTCACTTTTGAACTTCTCTTCAGGATCATCTATCAGGAAATATGTACAGAATTGCAGATTTAAACAAGAATCGAAGAGGTCACTTTTGATCCGGGGACAATCTGATGTGATTTTCCTCGTTTCAATTTTCCCGACATTAATCCAAAGTGTTTAATCAATAATAAGCATTTTGATCGTCATCTACCATCACAGAGTCTGGTCTGATACCGTTACAACGTTTATATTTATATCTCCAAAACCTTACACATCATAGTGGACAACAGACCTTCATTAAATTGATAAAGTACTCTAAATATGTTTTCTATAAAGCAGCTGTATTTACAGAGGGAGTGATATTGCCGTGACAACCTTAAAAAAAGAGTTTTATACTATTTCTGTAACATTCTTATTGTACACTGATAACAATATAAAACCTGAAAATAGTCAAGAATAAGAATCTGAGGGACTTTAACAGGCTAAATTTTAAGAAGATGATGAATAGAGGTTTATTTACATACCCAATGTAAAGGCGGTGGTTATAATGTTGTGGCATTTTTAAGTATGTATGTTTATCTTTGTATACTTTCAATTTGCATCACATTTTCTCTTTTATTACCACTGTGACTCTGCAAATGTTGTTGGAGCTGCTGAAACAACCACATTTCCCCTGTGAGGATTAAGAACGTTATCTTCTTTACTGTTACATGAACTGAAACGGTTATTCTGGCAGTTTTTAAATGTGTGAGTGAGATGGGGCTTCTTTTTTTTAAATTATAAATTAACACCCAGAGCAAATGAATAGAGACCCCCCAAAATGGCAAATGGGGCGGGCCTTCAATTCCACCAGGGAGTTTTTAATGGGCACTTCTTGGAGGATTTTGCACAGGTTGCAAATCTAAACCCAACAGAGGACAGAACTATTGGACACAAACTCTCAGCCTCTCGCTCACATGTTGATATACATACATTAAAAGTGACACAGAGAAAGAAGTGAAGCGGGCCGAATGCCATTACGTGTTAGAACTACAGTTTGCGTGAATCGGCCGGAGACACAGCAGAACTCCTGAACAGAGAGGAGAGAAGCCCAGATGACTCACGAGCTTCTGCTCACCAAGAATAAAAGAATGGAATACAGCGAGACGCTGCCGTGAGTGCTCCTCTGGGGCGATAAGCGTGGATGTGTCAGTCTCAGAAGCTCTGACGCTGAAGCGAGCCGAGGTCTACGTCTTGATGCGAGGAGGAATGTGTGGAGGATGAGTCGGGGGAGTCGGCTGACTAGAAGTTATAAGGTGTTTAGGAATGTGGCGAGGAAATGAAGAGCAAGAGGCCAGCAGATGCCAAGAAAAGCTATGGTCCAATTATACGCTGGAACCGTTACAACTCGATGTTAAGAGAAGACAAGGAAAATAAAATAAAAGATACAGATGCAGAAGAAAAGGTCATGGCTGATACAGAAGTCCATTTTCACAGTGTTTGACTCAGTGAAAAACAAAAACTCAGGTGAACCACCTTCAGTTTTGCCTTACAGCAAAACTGAAGCATTCTGACAGCACATGTTTGTCAGAATGCTTTAAGTCATTAATCCTCTGAACATGATCTTTTAGTTTTATCAAGCTGTAACTGCCTTTGCTAGGTTTATATTAGTTAATATTGACGGGTTAATTGCAGATATCTGGGAATCTGGGGTCCGAGTTGACGAGATACAGACAGAACATGAAACACAAGAAGGTGGTTTCAAGCTAATCCCCACAAGACTGTTGGGCATTTCCATTTTCAAGTATTTGCATTCATTCTATTAGTGAGTTCTTGCCAAATAAATGCATATTATTTAAGCAAAAAGGTTTGACTTAAGTACGCGCTTGTTTAGCTCAGTCAACTGTCAGTGGTTTTAATAATATGGCTGTTTGTTACCGTCAACGATAGAAACTTTGGATGGTCGGATTATGATAAATGATATTAATCCTAATTTAAAGAATACTGAAGAATGGTCCTAACTAATTAACTAAATAACTACCAAGAGAGGAAACTTTACTTTTGGCCAAAGCCAACGGACGCCGGCGTGGAGAGGATGAATAATGGATTCATCTGGCGGAGAGGACGACCTTCTGCGTGTCATTTCATTATCTACTGAAACAAAACACAAGTCCTAATCTGCACTGTCCTTGTTTTTTTGTGTTTCACCCACTGACCCAGACAATACATGTTTCCTACCACGTTCTGTTTCCTCTCTAAATACCCAGAGGAATGGGGGCAGGGGGGTTCAGCCCTCCACTCCTTCCTGCATGAGATCATCCCTTCCCCTGTTGGCCAACATTCTGGTCCCTGTCATCTGTTCTAAGTGTGTCATTCTGGCCTTGGTGGCCCGCTTTCTTGGCAGATCTCTCCGTTCTCATGCTGCGATATGCACTCTGCTCTCTCTCTCTCTCTGCCGCCCCCCCGGTCCACCGTGAGCTCTCAGCTGGAGCTTCGGTTTGGAAGGAGCCCGTTTGAGATGGTGGAGGAATATGCCAAATAGCACAATGCTTCACTACAGCGCCTGGCAGCGGAGCCATGAGCCCTGCAGCGATGAACCCGGCCCACTCTGGCTCCGCTGGCAGGAATCTGCCTCGGTATAAATCCCTGCTAAGCATTAGTGGACTCTCTAGCATGCTGAAGTTGAAGGTGACGCCATGTTTTCATTGCCAATACACAATTCCAAAAAGTAGAGATTCAAAAAGGACAAATACCACAGAGAGTTTTCAACAGGAGACGTAAACACCGTCGGCTGAGAAAACTCCTGCAGAGTGTCTGAGTTTCTCCTCCTGGACTTTAATGCGGGAGCCTGAGAGAGATCCTGTCTGCTGTAATGAGCGTTACGGTCAAAGGTGTTACGCTGCCTTCAAAATAGTTTCCTGTTTCATTATACACGTTCCTCTCCGGAGAAGAAGATGATGGGTTTCAGTTGAGGCGTTAGACAAGTAGAAGAAACAACAAAACAAAGTAAGTGGAGGTGATCAGATGCTAAAGTGAGATCACTGGGAAGAAAAGCTTGCGGTGCATATAAATATATATTATTATATATTTCAGATCTGCTATAATATGAAGTATTTCTCAAATGACAAGAACTGTGACTTAAAGTTATTGTTCTCATTTATTTGCTTATTGAAAAAGTGTTGTCTCCCAAAAAAGCCCCTGATCCCCTGCATTATACAAGCAATGCCCCTGATTGAACTCCTCAAATGAAATGTTTTTCAGAAAAAAGCTCCCCCTAGTGAGTAAAATAAGATATATACAATTTAGATCTCCTTGTGTTCATTCATATACACCAAATTTGGACTAAATCTAACCAACAATTGTTATGACCACCCCAATAAATAGGTTTTCATAAAAATACAAAAAACCTAGTGAGGAAAATCTTAACTATCTAAATAAATAAATCGGACCAGCAGATGAGAAACTACGGCTCTGGAGTTCTTCCCCGCAATCAAGTCGATAAATGCGGGTAGGAAAATTGGATATAATCCATGACACAGTTTTTGAGTTATCGCGTTTACATGAAGGCTCTGGGGCAGACGATGATGATGATGATTGCAGAATATTCCTGACTTTCGGGGAACTGACTTTTGATTTTTCCAGTCCAAAACCCCAATTTACGATTACGTGTAACTGAAAACACAACAGGATTATGAACCAGGAAGTGTTTGACATACTTATACGACAAAAGCATGACTTCTGCATTTGATCAGTAAATAAACTTGTGGACAATCTATAAATATTTTACTGCATGATTTTTGTGTTCTGGTCAACAGGTTTTTGTAATGTTGCTACAGACACAATAAAAAAAAGTAGTCCTTTAACAAATAACAGCTCAGATGTTTCATCTGTAAAATCACCTCAAAATTACTCAAACCAAGCCATCAAACATTTGCTCAAATAAAAAAAAACCTGCTCCCACCACAAGTCAAGAAAGTCACTTGGAGGCATTTCAAAGAAGTTCCAGGTTCAAACAACAACTGTGCAAACAACTTTCTCCAAGTATCAAATGCATCAGGAAGAAACAAACTGCCTTTGGAAGTGCAAACTATCAGCGGCTGCTGTGAGAGAATGGGTCGATAAGTTCTCGAGTCAACCGAAAACCACCAGAGAGTCAACACAGTCAAGCCTTTTGCATCACCATGAGCTGAGAGGCTGCCATGAAAGAAAGAAGCTCCGCCCCCAGACAGGGCATCAAAGATGTCTACTGAAGTTTGCTGCTGATTGCTTGGGGAAAGAAAGTTGAAAAATTGAATTGTTTGGCCACAATGACCAGCAGTATTCTTGGAGGCGAGAAGATGAGGCCCGCAACTCCCAAGAACAACATACCGACTGTCAGACATGGCGGTGGTTGTATTTATATGCTGTGGGGATGTTTAGCTGCCAATGGAACTGATGCTTTGGAGAAAGTCACTGGAAGAATAAAGAAGGAGGATTATCTCCAAATTCAAAGGGGAAAAAAATGAAGTCACCAGGCAGCAGAGTTTGGAACTCCTCCACAGTTTGTGCTCAGAAGAAAACTATTTTACTTGTTTCAATTCTATTCCATTAAGAGGAGGGGTTATAAATCCTTCCAGAACTTTGTGGGTGCTGAGCAAGAGCCCCTAAAGAAGGTGAAAATGATCCAAATATCAATTGTAAAAAAATCATGAAGACTTCAGAAGTCATGATTTAAATGTTCTCTATAAGAGGAAATAAACTGTGTGTCTGGAAATCTCCAGGTTGGACATTTACTTGAATCCGTCTGGATGGATAGTGTTCATGTGAGACCTCTGCTGCAGTCACATCCCCTGGAGAATCTTTGAAATGCAGACCTGCCTCAAGTTAGGAAAATAAAAACTCCACCGTTGGAGGTGCTCTGTCCTCGCTGATGCATGACGAACATTACTTTTCCGCTGTGCCAGATAACCAATAAAAATACTGATAAAAAAATAAAATACCACTCCGTTTTGACAAGTTCATAACCTGAAATTTTTGCACACCTGGGATTCAGAAAGTCTAACATGCAGTGAACCATGAGGGATGAATTATCATTCCAGAGCTCTGATAAAAAAAATTGAATTCGTTGTCGACAGTCGACAATATAATTTCTACTTATTCATTTAAGTATTTTAATTACTGATTTATTTTCTTGAGTTGAAATGATTATTTTCCCCTTTCCGACTCTTCATGCCACGGGGGGGGTTCTGAGTAGTTCAGAGTAGAGCTGCACTGATTGGCTGGCTCTTGGCTGGGTAGTGTATTTTAAGTGCCCCTTTTTTCAAAGGATTACAGTGAATGTAAGGACGGTCGGCATTGTGTATGTTTTCTGAGCGGTTGAAATGAATGTACGCTCCGTCTTCCCCGCGCTGCGTTTCTTAAACCAATCCTAAGACATTTAGAAGTGAAAATAAAACTTTGTACGGCTCGTTCAGTCCGTTATATGTTTTAATCTTGGTTTTGTTCAGGGACTTAAGGGCTCGTTGCGGGTCTTTGCTGTCGCTAGCTTTAGCCACTCTGCCGAAGTTAGCCTCTTTGTTCCTCGGGGTGATTCATTTTGAAGGGTCCGATTAAGTTCTTTGTGACAAACTCTTTCTGGGTTGTTCCGCCGTACTTTCTTTTGTCCTTAGGTTTTTCTGAAACCATAATTGACAGCATGCACACATAGATACAGCGGGACCGTGACTATTGAAGATGTTGCAGCATTATGCAGGTTCTTGTATCATCATTCATTTAGCATTTTAAATGAAAACGAACCCATCCCGGTTTAAAGGGATGTAACACATTAAACCTTCACCTTCAATAGCTGCAATAAATGAGTGGCCTTCTGTCAAATTGTATCCACACAAAAGAACCCGTAAAATGAGGCCCTGGTGGGAAAGTCCTGAATTGTGCAGATGGCTGGCTGCAGAGACATTCTAAGGAGGTCCAAACAAATTCTGGTCTGCTGCTGTTAGGAATCTCCTTGGACAAAAGAGGTCGTAATGCTGAAAGAACACAGGGCTCAATGGAGGACACGGCGGCTTCTGCTGCGATTCTTTTTATTAAATCCTTTCCATTACTTACCCGCAGTTGACCCAGGCAATAGTCCCCTGGCCCTTCACTTCCTGGGCCACATCTGACAGCAGCTTCAGGTTGGAGTCTCCTGATGTGGCTGCAGGAACAAGAGAAAACCACCATCAGCCTCGTTAGCAAAACCGCCGAACAGCTCACGACATCCCAGAACCTCCACACACAGAGGACACCGTCATGTCAGACACATCCGAGAGGAGTTGAGTTACAGAGGAGCTCAGAGTCCTAATAAAGCACCGAGTTCCGGAGAAAGAGATGACTGGGTTGGGGATAGAGGGGGAGATGGAAGAGGGCGTTCTAATACCTTTCACTGAAGGGTTCAGGCAGGGGGGGTTGAGTTACATCAGCTTTCAACATCTTACAATAGAGCGACTAGGCAGGGGATGGGAGGATTATATGGTGCCACAAAGACCCTTTCCGACCAAGCAGGGCACACCTGGTTCATTCTGACAACTACCTGCATCCTGCTTGCTAAGATATCCAGAGACATGATAAGCAGGCAGCAGGAGCTCATTCAAGGATGACACGGAGCCTTCAAGACCACTGGGCACTTTCACAATCTACCCTGTCGGAGAGAAAATAAGACGGAGCTGTGTAGCCGTAGGAGAAGCTGGTGTGTAGTAAAGTGATCCAACACACACACCTGGGTAAAATGATTGATTTCCTAAGATATGGCGAGTAAAGGAGACTCCTGTGAGTAAAGAAAACAAGGTGTAATATTCTGGTCCCTGTGTGAAGCATACATCATTTTTTATAGGCCCCTCCAAACCAAATGTGCATAAAAGAAAATATTCCCTCATTGCTCCGGGCTAAGGCTATATTTAGATTTAGGTTCCCTGCCAAGACTTCTGCGGCTTCTAGTCTGGTAATAACATCTGGCGAATCCGCGTGGGTTTATGACCATGTATGGTGCAGCGGCCCAACCGATACTGATAGATGATCTAATAAAGTCATTGTTAAAGTTTGATGAGCGCTAAGCAGAGCAACAACATGGGGGGGATGGAGTTCAGAGGGTCAGCGGCTGGAGAAGAGGCTGCAAGCAGGTAATGAGGGGGGGGGGGTGAGTATAACATGGCTAGAGGAGGTCAGATCATGTGTTTGATGGAGAGGATATTAAAAGAGCGAGGTAAAAACCTGCATCAGGCGTGGGGAACCTGAACCTCTGCTGTGTTTAAAGAAGCCCTGTCTGTTTCGAGCCGCAGCCCGCCATAAATCAGACCCACTGCTCGATACGAGGGGGGCCGGATTCAATTCCCTCAGGCATGTTGACATGGGCCATGAATTATGAAAGAAATAAATCTGTGGCTGCGGGGCTCTGGGGGTCCTCCGCTGCTTATCGACTGGCAGGAGGGTATTTTGACCAGAGAATTAGTTAATATCAATCAGCTCCTTTGGAAAGCAGATTAAAACCTACAGGCGTGTGTCGGGGGGGGGGGGTCCTGAATGGTTTTTAAGAAAATACAGCTTTATATTTAAGAATGCATGGATTGTTTTTCCTTTTAGATTTATTTACTCCTCTCAAATTGTGTAAGAATAAGAATATGAAAGACCAATTTCAAAACTGAGGTAAAGCACAGAGTTGAGTGTTTTAAAAATGCAAAAATATACTTTAGATATTCTAGTGAAATGGTTCTTTAATAGTGAAATTTGCTCTAATTGTGACTGACTGCACTTTTTATTAAAGACGGTGACCATAGTAATAATTGACAATAATTATACAGCATAATAGCAATAATATTCATAATAATAATAGAATAGAAATTATGTAAAGATCATTTATAATTATTAAATCAATCAGAGTAATTAAGATGTAATTCTTTCAATATTTTAAAAAAGATTAGAATTAAATAATCTAGTTAAAATGATTAAAATGTAATAGTTTAATAATCATTTCATTGTAGTAATAGAATTGTTTTAATTGAAATAATAAATAATATCTTGAAAATAATCACCCCTATAATAATTTTACCTATAATGTGCTTATTCAGCCAGAACTGAAGAAAATGGTATCTAAATTTTGTAAAACTGTAACTTGAGTTTATTTTAGATCTGTGAATACTAAGATAAGAACAACATTTAATGTCAAATAATAATCAAGCACTTTTCAAAACTCTTAAAGACGCTATACAGGTAAAGAAAAATAAGGAAACAACTGATTAATTTTGAATAACAAAAGGTTTTTCTTGCACCTTTTTGTAGTTGTAACAAACGATCCCCTAGATGATGGGATGCATCAGCAGAGTGAGTGAGTACTGATTAAAACAAAATGATGTAAATAAAACAATCATAGCAGCAGGTAAGACTGCCCTTGTACAAGAACATTACGACTTCAGCTCAGAAGCATATTAGGCTGTTAAACATATGTACAAGAATAAAGTACCGACTGTGGGGGAATATTATTCTGGTCATTTGTCAAACTGGCTGATATATCGTCTAGCATATATCTTTGATATGAAAAAATAACACTACATTTTATTTGGTTTCCCTGCACTCCACAATGACCTCTGCAGTGACAAGCTGTTTGATAATACAAGCATTATCGACCAGCAGCCATTACTGGGATTGTCTGGCAGGCTTGCAGCGGACACGCCGCCAGAAGTGTATTCTACTACCCATGAGACTACACAACAAACAGCCATAACATTATAAACACTAGCCCAGCACTGTGTAGGTTCCCCTTTTACCTCCACAGCAGCTCTCAGCTGTCTAGGCATGAACTTCAGAGGACCTCTGAAGGGGTGCTGTGGTATCTGGCACCGAGACGTTAGCAGCTGATCCTTTAAGTCCTGTAAGTAGTGAGGTGGGGCCTCCAAGGATCAGACTTGTTGACATCCCACAGATGTTGGATTGGATTGAGATCGAGGGAATTTGGAGGCCAACACCCTGAACTCATTGCTTGTGTTCCTCAGACTACTGCTCAACCTTTTTTGCTGTGTGGCGGGAGCATTATCCTGCTCAAAGAGGCCACTGGGCCACTGGGAACAGGGTTTCCACTGAGGGGTGGTCTTGGCCTGCAACAATGTTTAGGTAGGTGGTACGTGTCAAAGTAACAGACACCTAAATGGCAGGATTTAAGGTTTCCCAGCAGAACTTTGCCCAGAGCATCACATCGCCTCATCCAGCAGGCTTCCTTCCCATAATGCATTCTGTTGTCATCTCTTTCTCAAATGATTATTTCTAAGGCCTTATCATAAGACCCAGCAGGAACTTTTCAAACCTTTTGTGCTACAGTAGCTCTTTGGTGGGATCAGACAACACAGTTTAATCTATTCCCCCCCCCCATGCTTCAATAAACCCTGTCCTTCCTTAAACCCATTTGGTTTGTACTTCCAGCGCATCAACTTTGGGATAAAATATCCACTTACAGCCTTAAATATCCCACCCACTGACAGGTGCCACTGTCACAACATAAGCAGTGTTATTTTCTTCACCTGTCAGGTGGTTATAATGTTATGGCTGATCAGTCAATGTAGTCTCATAGGTATTAAGACACTTTTCTACACCCACCAAACACTACGTCCTTGTGCCTGTTGAGGGATGAAAAAAATAAAATAAACAACAACCTGCAGCGGCAATTTTCAACTTGACACCAGCTTGACACAGAATGAGGTCCCTGAAGGCACCGCCGTGACAACACTGTGCCTTTCCTGTGAGTTGCGTGAGGACAGAGCGTGTCCCTGACAGAAAAAACTCATGCTAACAGAGAGTCAGTGACAGCCTGGTGAAAATGTGTTCTTTCATTAGAATCTCTTTTTTTGGTTTTAACAAAAGTGGAATAAAGTGGAACTACGTTTTGGAATACTTCCTTAAGTGAGGGGAAAGTGGGAAATTCCAGAGTGGAGTAACTTCACTGAAACATGGAATTCTGCTCTTTCTTTGTTCAAATGTGACATCATAAAGAGGGAGGGATCTTTCTCCCACTTCATTGTACTGAAAACATTTTGATTGTGTTGTAATAAACGAACAGGGCTTACGTCTCTTTCTGACCGCCTGACTCTGGACTCTGTTATCAACTTCTTACCTGGTTTTTTCGACGTCTAACAAATCTCTCCAGTCAGAATATTTCATGAAAATAAATCCTTTGCTTTCACACCAAACATGACGCAAACTCTTCGCTCAGTGCGATTATTTACGAACTTGATGTGAAGCTTATGTGCGTGATTTGGAAAAATATTCTTCTTGAGGGAAATAAGTGCGTGGGTCACAGGGTTCTGCAGACGGTTCTGTGGGACGGACAGAGTGAATGTTAGTTTGTTATTAAAAAAGTGGATTTAACTTCACCCTCGTTTCTCAACCCGGTGCTGCAGCGAGACATGGACTAATGGACTGTATCAGTCTCTTCATGCTGGTGGGCAGACGTCTGCTGCTGAACGCCAACGTTTTATATTGTGTTTTTATTCCCCTCTTACGTTGTGTTGGTTTAAATTCTGAATCTTTCACTATTATTCTCCGTATGTTCAGCATGGCTTCATGGTTTTATTCATGTTTTGTTTTATTGTGGCGCACTTTGTGATTATTTTTATCATCATTATCATTAGAATTATTTGTATTGTGACCTTAAAATGTGAATTTAAAGGACGCATCGTAGTTTAGACAAAAAATAAAACTTGATATCACCCCTTTAAACCGGGACTACGTCCTGTTAAAGTCTACAACCATGGATATCCTCCATGAGGAGATATTCTCTCTCACCTGTCTTGGTGTAGAGCACCAGAACATTAGTTCTTGTCCTGAGAAGCTTCTTGAAGTCCTTGTGGTCGCTGACCTTCTCTAGGAGAGGAGATACTTTCACTGCCTCCAGCACAGGAAGGAGCCACACCTGAAGGTACGAAGAAACACCATCAGTCACCAAATCAATGCATACAAACAAAGATGGAGGACACAGTGGAGTTTCCACTAAACCTACGTTCTGGAATCCTCCCCATGTTGATGTTGTAAAAAAATCATTTCCCTCTTGAGGGGCTTTCACTTAAATCAAACACGTCTAAGACAAGAAAAACAAGAGTGATCACACTTGAGCTGTATGAAGTGAATTTCAAGCATTCCAATCATCTCTGCATGATCGGCATTCATTTAGGAGCCGACGAGGATCTAAGTCAGACACCAAACACCGTCTGTTCGCTCGGCTGATCCTGCCTGAGGAGGGATATCACCTGGAATTACATCAGACTCATTTTGTCATTTTAATTCGCCTTCTGAGGAGAGGATGGTGAGAATCATAATTACACAATTTCAATTTATATGAAGGAGAATCTGTTTGGGATGGTTTATCTGTTTCTCATTTTGTCACCTGAAGCCAGCACAGGACTCTGATTAGGTTACTGCAAGGACAAGATAGTCGCAGGTTATGTCACTGTTTGACTTGGCACCATCGGTTACAACTGTCAGCAAATGTAGGCATTCAGGAGGAAGGGAAGAATCGGGTGCAGGATGAGGAAGAGATAAGACTAATCCACGTCAGACAGGAAATGTGATGCTTGGAGGCGGCCTTAAGAGATTCAAATGGTCCAAATCTTAATATCTAACCAAATATTGGCCGTTCACAGAAATGACCAAATGACAAACCTTGGTAGCATCTAAGATTAAATAGTGGATTTGATATTCAAATGGTCAAGACGCCTAATCGAGACCCTTACTTTCATCCTTCCTCTTCCTGCCAGCCATTGACTGAGTCATGGACGGTCCACTATCAGAAGAGAACCCTAATCCAAAAGATCTGGCCCCCCTTCTCCAGCACCAACAAGAAAAGTACCGTCATCTGGGGTAACTCTGCACACGTTGGACCGAATCTCCACAGAAGCTAGAAGCAGCAGTAAGTAAGATGCATAATCGAGAAACGGGGATCTCAGCATCAAATACGGTGTTTTCACTTCAAAAGTATTGTTAATAAAAGATTGCATATATTAGAATGAATGTAAACATGACATCATTATGGGTGAGATCAAGACACAGCCAGTTTCTCTGAGGAGGATTAAAGGCCTACTGCAATGAAACGGTTTTAAATATTTAAATCTCCCCTCCTGCTGGCTGGAAGAAAGGTTCTGAAGAAGCTCGCTGGATGTTTCAGAGACGTAACAAGGGCGCATAATCAGCACAGAGGTCAAATATGATATAAAAATATAAAAACAGTGATCATCTAAAGCCACTCCAGAAGCATAATCAAATCCAAAGTGATCCATCCACGTTTGGCACATTCCAAATAATAGTTATACCTCATGTAAATTGAATGAATAATACAAACAACCTTCAGCTGAACATTGAAGTTTCTAAACGTTAATATTCTTTAAAAAGTTCTTTTTTTTCTAGGTTAACACTGGCTTGACCATTAAAACGGCAATAAGTTCTTCCCCGTATGAATTTTGGGGCCAACAAAGGGGACAGGAGAATAACAGTCCTTGGCAAATTATCTCAACTTGTTGAAATATTTCCATCAAATATTATTGATTTTAACTTGGATAAAAGATTTACTGTAAAAGTGCCAGTGTTGCAGGAACGGTGCAGATGAAGAGATGCATACAGACAGTGAGTTGACCACATGTGCATATAAAAAACCACATTTATCTGCCTTTATCTAATGAGTTTCCAGGTACTTCCTGTAGAATGTACAAGCTGATAGCGACGCCTGCGGTCACACGGCGGTGAAGGACACTAGTGATCCGATCGGATTAGATGAAACTTTGTTGTTACTGCTTTGTGCAAGTAATCAAACAATGAAAAGTAGTTAAGCATCAAATCCAAACGCAAATAGTAACATAACTGGTCTTTTACCAGGACAAACGGTAAAATCACACATATACACCACACACCATATATAAAGTATACCACAGATCTAAACATACGTCACATGTAGATGTATTTAATGTACATATTTTACAGTAGCCTCATTATGGAGGAGTGATGTCATCAAGAAAACATGAGAGATGGCTTTCATAAGAACATCTTTATTCCTCCACCTGAATTGTGCCTCATTTTTTCATGACAGATGTAGAATAATAAATAGAATGTGGTGACAGGATGCCTGCAGTGTGTCATTAAGCCAGAGCATTAGCAGGAACAGGAACTACTGGTGGAACAACATTGAGCTTTAGTACAATGGAGAACAGGCAGCTAAAATAAAAACATGACTGAAGCACAGCAGTTAAAGAGTGCTTCTAAGAGGAAGAAGAAAAAAAAATCAGTAACAGCACAAAACAGTTGGGATGAGAATCTGCTTAATGATACGCGTTAAGTGCTGCTGCGCTCTTCCTCTCGACAATAGAAGCACAACATCGCAATTTCTCTACTTCAACCACGAAGGATCAATTCAAGATGAAATTGGAGATGTTCTGTGTAATTCATCGGGTCATGACTGCGTCAGTCAAAACATTTGTCCTGTTATCTCAAATATTTCAGCTCGCCTGCTACCTCATCACATCCTCCCGGCTTTTTCTCTCTCAGAGAGATAAAAGGGTTTCGGAGCTTTGAGCTTCGGTACAGAACTACTTTATGAGCCGTAGGATATTTCCCTCCCAAAATGTAGTTTTTCTAACTCTGCCACTTGTTAGAGGAAGCGCAAGAATCTATTCATTTAATAAAAAACAGAAAGAAAATGCTTTTAAGTAAATGTTTGTCACGGATTTTATGTAAATTGAAAACTTGAAATCATGACGTCACTTGATGCTTTTGTAATTTATCAGATCTCACACAATGGCTCTAGATGAAATGGATTTTTGTTTCTCCTATTGAATGAATTAAACATGAAATAAAAAACATTATGGGAGTCAGACTTTCACTCGGCGATCGGTAATGAAGGTTTATTTCTACGCATCCATGTAAAAACATTTCACCACGTGACAAAACAAGAAACAAGAACAAGAAAAAACAAAACAAAAAAAGGAAATAGTTCATTTTGACTTTAATCCACGGTATAATCAACAAGTAAGGTGGGTGAGTGGGCCGGGTCGGTGGGCTGGATGTATGGATAGAGAGATAGAAATAGAGAAACAGAGATGAATACTGATAGAAAGACAGAGAGAGAGAGAGAGAGATAGAATAGAAGAGATATCGAGTCAGAGATAGATATATAAAGAGATGGATGATATATTGGTATATTTTGACTTCTCAACAAGTTTGTCGGTCGGTCGGTGTCTGAAGAGATTTCCAAGCTGAGTCTACAACAATAAACAATTAACCTCTTCACCAACATTCCCGTTTCATTCACTCTTGTACATTTTTTCAGAAAACTTGTTCACATGAATAACATTTTGTTCCAGTTTGGAATCAAACGTCACTCAATTAGTTTTTCAGCCGTGATCTTCAAAGTCCATCCACCGCAGTCTCTGAAAAATCTAATTATCCAATCTATAACTTGTTCAGTGGGATGTACACACACACACACACACACACAGACACACGTACACACACACACACACACGAAACCCTTTCTACCCACTTCATGGCGCCGTATAATAAATTCATGAATACATAATACAAGCTATATGATTCCATTTTCTATTCGTTGGTGAGGTAATTACACAACTGGGCTGAGTGATTTGTTTATAATTCCCTCCAAATGAAGGAGCAAACGTTATTAACATTTAAATAATATCAATCAAAATATCATTGGAATTATAATATGACTATATGCTATACAGTTTTCAGATGATTGTAAAATGTCTAAAAACATTATAACACACTTTTTATGAAGCATTTTGGTGACCAACAAATCATGTTTTATCAGCCAACACCTTCAAAAAACACAGTTTTGGATCCTTGTTGATGTTGTTCTCTGGCCCATCCCACCTTCAGTCAAAGTGATTGTTTATTATCCTGTAGATTATAACCAAGAGAAAAGAACCTGCTTATATGAGGAGACCATCTTTTATTCGGTGGCCTCTGCCCCGTGTCTCTTCTGGCCGGTACAGATACGGAGAAAGCGACGACTGTTTATCAGTGAGTCGTGTACGACAACAGCTCCGAGGGGCTTCATTGTGAGAGGGGTATTAGAATGGCGGCGCGCTCCGACCTCCTCAACACTGGGTTTATCTATTATCACCTTCTCAATGTACGCCACACTGAATAGGACAGCCTCATCGGCACCAAGCTGATCAATGCAGACCAGACACAAGGCGGACAGAATAATTGGTTTTAGTGTCCACAAATTTTCTGATTCCCAGAACCTTTTACAATGACCAACAAGAAAAGAAAAAAAGAAAAAGTGTAAACGGCAAGACTTTTAAAATGACTAAACTCTTTATCACTGAATATTAGGACCTTTTTAGAATATGAGGATGGTTAAATAATATTAGATAATAATAATACATTATATTAACAACACATTAACAAAGAGCAGATGACGTGCATACGTATTTTTTTTATTTTAATGGCCAGAATTGTGAATCAACAGTATAAAGAATGTTCTAAATGTATGGAATGTGAAATATGTTGTCATTAATGATGCATTATAATGTCCATCTGTTGATCTATTCACCTGTGTTCAGCAAAATCCATTTGAATTGATAAATCTTTAAATGCTTTTTACGGCACATACTGACATAATTTAAATTCATTCATTAATTAGAAAGCACGTAATCAATTAAACGACAGCCCAAAATTAAATATGCAACAGCCAGCCAACAAACTGGCCTAGCTCACGACCATAAAAGTCAAGAATGGGCAGAAAATGCAAAAATCCACAGTGTTGAAACCTGGGCTCCGTTCAAACGCCACAAAAGCAGCCAGCTCTCTAACGCCATCATAATTAAACGGCTTAAATGTCAACAGGCATGTACCTCTTTAAAAAACAACATTCACATGATTGTAAGCTACCTGAAATGCTTTCATCATGCATCACGCCACAGCCACGCACGGAGTCACTGGCATTTGGCCATTACCTGACTCAATGGAGGACTGACTCGGGCTGGAAATCCATTTGTACTCCTCACATTGACCTTCCTCATCTGCCACGGAGGCACATTCTGTCACGTTTCCGTAAAGTCGTTATTCTTACTAAGCAGCAGGTGCCCCAGCTCCTGCCCACAGCCTCCATCTGCTGTGAGGAGTTTTCTCCATCTAGGTCTGGGTGCAGCACTGAATCAGCACATATTCCACTAACTAGGGCTTCATCGGACCAAATCAGGTGATGCGGCGAATGTACCTGCCTGGTAATTAATTTTGATTGTGGGTCATGCAGTGCAGGTCAACGGATAAGAAACAGAACCCAACTTTTGGAGGAATGTGACCACATGAGAGCGTTCAGACTGGCTGGTTGACAGCATTGTTACCTCCACTGCTAATCGCCCAAACCTCTGATTTGGTCTGAATGAGGCGTATTGAGAAATAAACGAGCTGCTTTATTAACAATCACGTGTACTTCATTATAACCTCCAGTCCTCTATTTGATTCTTGTCTTTTTTAATGAATCACTCCCTCTTTCACTCCTATAATCTGCTTTGTTTTGTTTTTGTTGCAGACGTCTCTCAGTGTAGCAGCTCCGGCTCGGTTCATAAGGACGTTGGTACCTTTTACAGTCTTCGTCGGTTCTTTGAGGAAGACATGTGTGCGAGTGTGTGAGAGTATATGTGAACTACTTTCTTCCTAGGGGGCAGGCTGGGGTTATCCTGTGTGTAGGTACATTTATGTATATTCACATTTATGTATGTTAGGGCAGGTTCTATGAGTACAATTAGACGGTACTGGATATCTACACTGTAAAAAAAATACTTTGTTGAATCACATTTAAGTTTAAAGTACTGAACCTATAATTGCTTTGCATGCTAATAAAACCTAATGGTTAATAACTTTAAAATGGTAAACATTTATTTTTTTCTAGGTGTTTAACCGACTTAAGTTAGCCGGAAACATCTTATTCATCATCGTCTTCCTCAATGATTTTTTATTTTTCTGCCACTTTAACATACAGACGTGGCGTTGATAAAAGAGGCCCCGCCCCCTCTGTAGATATAAAGGGCAAACAGAAACAGAGTTATGAGTATCATATTAAATTTTTTTCAAAGATATACCCCTAAATTTTACACACTGCACCTTTAAAGTGATAATGAAATGTGTAATATTTTTAAAATAGACTTATTCAATTAAAAAGTCTAATTCAATTCAATTCAATTAACATGGTTTATTTATCAGAAGAACGAAAAATACTTCACTACACATGTTCTATTTTTGTTTATCTTTGTTATCCTGTTGATTAAATTTGATTATGTGCATAAATGCCAACTTTAAACTTCAATGGCGTCGTCAGGACGATGTGTGAATGACAAATTGAAGCATTCATTTGAGACAGGGCATGAATTAGTGATGATCGAATCGGATAACTTCTTGTCTTCTTGTCCGATTGATTCTGGCTACTTAAAAACAGGGTCAGCACGTCTAATTGCTAAACTGTACATCTGCTGTGAACCACAACGCGGAATTAAAGCTGCGAGTCAGCAGTTTAACTTCATTACCATGATTTAATTACAGATCCAGCAAACTGTGGCACAGTGCCAAAGTATAAAAGCAGCGTCACTGTCCAAATAAATACAGTGCACACTAAATATAGTTGCACCCTTATTTGGAGAGGTGGCTACTTAGAGCTGAAGCCGAGCAGGACCTGGTCTCTGTATGTATAAAGAACAATGGTGTTCTGTCACCTGACAGTGACATATACATGGATCAGCCAGCTGTAACCAGTTGGCGGTTACAATGTTGTGGCTGATCGGTCCATGTCAGCAGTTTCTTCACAATAATATTATTAATGTGTTATTAAAAGGAGTTAATGGTCACACATCCAAGCTAAGAAACAGCACGATAGTACAGTGACATAAGTGATGAGATACCCAGCAATCAGCCAGAACATTAGAACCAGACGACCTTTCCTGAAGGTGGGTGGTGTGAGCTTCATTTAGACTTTATAAGAACCAGTAAAAACCCTGTATTACATACCTGTATGAAATGTATTGATAAATTGCCCACCAAAAAACTAAATAAATATATAAACGGTTTATTAAGTCTGTCTATTCATTGATTTACTCATATACCAAAAGTTCATTTGATTATAAAGACTTTTTTTTCTACTTATATTGATATATGCAATTAATTTCAATTTTACAAATCGTGTTATAACTTTATAATTACATTATTATTTTCTTATAACCTTCTGCACGTCCAACAATTGCACTATTTCACAACTGCACTGGATTACTTTTACTTCATATCTGTTTTTTTCTTCCTGGAGTTTGTATTCCTTTGTCTTACTTATTTATCTGGATTTAATGTATTTCTATTTATGTATGCTTACATATACACAGGTTTACACGTCTTGTTTTTCCATGTTGTCACCTTACAACGTCGGAGCTGCTCTAACGCCCATATTTCCCCTGCGGGTTAATTAAATTCTTTCTATTTGCTCTATTCTATACAACAACTATTTGGGCGTGACTGCACACAACAATAGCGAGTGCAATCTTCAGTTATTAGTAACTGCCACACAGTTCCTGTCTGTGGCAGAGAGAATTTTCTTTCCCTCAGTTAATAGTAGGGTTACCGATACAAGTTGGACTACCATTATTTACTGGTGCAACGTACGCGTGAATATCTAATGTCAGACAACTTTGATAATGCACTGTAACATTCAGATTTACCCGGAAATCCTGCCTCCGTGACGCCTGTTGGCAACAAAAGTGATACATTTGTGGATCAAAATAAAGACGGAAGACTAAAGGTTAATTGTTTTGGTAAGAGCTTCACTAAGGACGGAAAAATTGATTTGAATAAAACCTACAAAAAGCACTCAGAGAGCGCAAACCTCTGCCAAGGCACAAAAAGTACCCTAGGTTTAGGAATTATTCATGCAGTTTTCTCCATTAAAGTCTGAGTTATTGCCAGCCTCTAAATCTACTGACAGCTCCAAAAAAAACTCAGCATCTCTCAAAGCCGGTCGTCTCCTGCGCCTTCCACTTCAGCGTCTCTGCTTAGCCCACTTAGCCCTTACCTCTACCCTATAGGACCATGAAATTAACCAAATTATATAATAATTATTACTATATTATACTTTATTATGAGGTTACAGCAGCATACAAGGAAAATACACAGGATGCACAAAGGACAAATAAAACCTGAGATAAACGATGACGGATGAATGGATAGATAAATAACTAGTGGGCAAAATTGGGAAAAAAAGACCAATTAAAGTTACATTTCTAACACTTTCCGAGCATGTAGTATCAAATACACCACAATATATCTCAATACAGAACCTCTGAATGTATTGCAAAGAAAATATATCGAACATTCCAGGTGTATGATATCTATAAATTCATGGGTATACTCATAAACCCAAATCCATTTACATAGCACGTAAACTACATATCTCCATTATTTCTATCACTTTATTGGAATAATCTGACAGCCTTAATAACATTACCTGCGTGGATTTCTCTCAGATTAGCAGCAGTGGAGAAGAGATGAGCTAGCTGCTCAGCTCTGCTCCTGTGTTTACTAAACGTGTCACTCTCACACACAGCCACAAGAAATGAAACCAGCAAACAGAAGCAACTTATGGTCAGTCAACCAGACTCAATAAGAAACTCCAAGAACCTTTGCTCCACCGCATCAGCACTAGCTGGTTCCCTCAAAGCTGAGCTCCAAGTTCAGTGAAGGGTTGTCAACTTTACCTCCTGCACGGACAGCCAGGGAGACTCGGTGAGCTGAGCGGCGCGAGGCATTTACTTGCTCCCCAATTCCCAAACAGACACTAACACCCTCCGAGAACGTCAAAGAAAACATCGGGATTTACTTTATTCATTCAGAGGAGGTTCGTTTGACTTACCAGCGACAACAGCATGAACATTTTCGCCTCACTCATCCGAGTCCCGCTGTGGCTCCGAGAGGCCATGATGCAGTTGCCACGTCTGGATACGCAGGCGCAATCAGTTTTCCACGGATTCTTAGGCATACCGCAAGGCTTCATGGGAAATGTGGTTTTAGGGAACATTAGGCGGCACCTGCCTAACCTTATATCAAACTACCACTGTTTTGTTAAAAATAATAATAATACCAAAATAATAATAAAAAAGTATAGAGAATAGATAAAAGATAGTAACTCATATTTTCATGAGGACTGTATGTAAAAAAAATAAAAAATAAAAATACTCACGTTAAGTACCGATACTTGAAAAGTATACATAGGTACTAGTACTCTTGAAATTACAAAGACCGTAATGAGATCATTGAGTCCCAAGACAAGAAAACGTTGTTTACCTCTTTTTTTTAATGTCAGATATTTGGAGGTTGCATATAAGTTTACATTATGTTACTTACAACGTAAGTTACAACGGGTAGAATAGAATAATAATAATAATAATAATAATAATAATAATAATAATAATAATACATTTCATTATAATAGAGAAAAGATGCCCAAAAAAATGGATTTATGAGTAACACAACTGGTGGTTGTTGCATCTAGAGGTCACCCCCTAAAGAATATTCAGACATGCATGTGCTATTACTAAAAAATAATCAAATTGAATAATCTTTATTGTCACGCTATGAGAAATGATTTTTCCCGCATTTGGCCTATTTATTTGATGATGTGGTTCCGGGTCACGCTCAAGTACCACATGACAGGCGGGATCGAACCGCAGATCATCCGATTTAAGGATGACCATTCTATCCACATCAGCCCAAAAGTCACTGTCAGAAGTGGGATTCGAACCCACGCCTCCATTCGGAGACCAGAAGTCCCATGCTGTGGAAGGTTTGTCACCTTGAGTCTGGCGCCTTAGACCGCTCGGCCATCCTGACAACTGCAGAGTTCGGTTGCGTTAGCTGTTATTACTTAGTTTGTTGATTAAAACAGCCTAGAATATTCTCTTATTCTAGGATTATACTTATAATAAAGTATAATCCTTGTGACGTTGATCATACGGGAACTTAGAGAGCGACAGTCGACAAAAAAATATTGATAAATATTTTAAACCCCTCAATGTTTTGATCTGGAATCAACAGACATCGACATAATGTCAGACTTTGGACAGAAGAACAAAGCAGCACTGAAAAACACACTTTATTCCCGGTGGACTTTTATTGCCAGGTTACCCCCCCCCCCTCACACAGACACGCGCACACGCGCGCGCACTGACACACATGCTGCAGGTTTTGTGCAGCTCCAAACAATAAAATGCAGAACAAACATTTCCCAGAAGCCCGCCTGTCTCTCGGAGGTCCAAGCTGTGATACACACAGACAGACGCACCGTACACACACACACACATCTCCCACCCCGGTCCCTCCTCAGCGCGTGGTATCGTCCGACGCTGAAGGAGAGAGAGAGAGAAGGAAGAGAGAGAGAGAGAGAGAGAGAGAGAGAGAGAGAGAGCAGTTTGCGGTTGCAGGTCGCTCGCAGAGTGACGCACACAGCGGCTCAGGACTCAACACTGGATCCAGTCTCTATTCTGTCTCAGAGCGTGAGACCGATCCCCTCCTCATCTCGTCCTGACTTTGTCATCAACTTAGGGAATACCAGCACCTTCCAAGGTAAAAGGAAAATACTTTTTTTCTCTCTTTGCTGTGGTAGATTCGCTGAAACGAGACAAAAGCACTTTTCTTTTCTTCCCACCACTATCCCGGCTCCGATGGATCCTTACTGGCGACATGGATGTGGACCGACTTAGATTAAGATGCTGGATTGTCTATTCTGGAGATAAGATCCACATGCTTTACATAGAAGAAGAAAAAAAAAACCCTCCACCATCATTCATCTGCGTTGGCTGTATTCTTCCATGCTGCTGTTTTCTCTCTATTACTGGACTATTACTCTAAAGGGTTTGTGCTTAAATGTTGTTGTTTTGAATTGTAATTATCCAGCACTTTTCCCTGTGCTTTCTGGTCTGCTTTGCCTGTTTGAGGCGAGCTGGTTTGTCCGTTTATGTCATTCAGAGCAGTTCTTTTATGCTGCGCCAGTTTTACTTTCTCCTCACGTTTCATCCCAGGATCAGAGGAGCATTTGTGGGGCTGCAGGAGCTGCTGGTTCCTGCCACAACACTGGCTCAAACTTACTTTCAGCTGCAAGCTGCCCCGCAGATCCTCATCTACACCACATAGGAACCTAGGCATAATAATATTAGAAGAAAAATGCTAATGCTTTTATGGAGCATGTGTCCAAGTTTGAGTATCTGAATCCACAATTTTGCTTCAGTCAACTGTGGGGATGTAAACTGGACCACACACACACTCGTGCAGTGTGAGGTTGTTGTTCCATCTGGGCTAGTATGTTTTGCTGTCTCGGCTTAATTTCTCCCGTTGTGACCTCACTGCTTATCATTTCCAATTAAGTAATTGTTTTTTACGCACGTGACGCGCACCGTTACGCGCATTCCAAGTCATATTCTTTTGTTCTAATCATGCATGAAAACACTCAAAATCTGCAGAGAATGTCACTATTCTCCAGCTGGTCACTTTGTTTCTTCCATATTTTGTCTCAATACCTTCAGATATTCTAGATGAATTTTATTGAAAATACTAAAAAGATGTAAGTGTCCAGCAGAAAGCTTCCCAGAATGGAGATATTGTTTAAAAAAAGGGAATATAGGGGAAAATAATCTTCCCTCTTGTATTCCCGAGCATGTCACTTGAATTTCTTCTCTATTTCTCCTTGATATATGCAGATATTGTAGACGCCTTCTATTGAAAATGCTAGAAAGTCGCAATTTTCCAGCAGGAAGCTTCCCAGAGTAGAGATGTTGGACAAAAAAAAATAAAAATGCAATATTACAACAACAAAAAAAAAAGGACATGTTCCCTGTTGCATTCATGAGCTTATCACTTGAATTTCTTCTCTATTCGTCCTTGACACAATCACATATTCAAGATGCATTTTATGTAAGATGATGCAGTCGTGCACTAGAAGTGAGGCAGAGCAGAAATGTTGGACAGAAAGAAAGCAGTATTACAGGAAGAAAATAAATCACATTTATTTAATCTGAGATGCATTGTCCGCGGGAGACATGCTGCGCCGCTGCTGACCGACAGAGGGCAGTATCGAGCAGCTGCTGTAACACCTTTCCAGGTGTAGTTTGCTGCATCATGTGCAACAAGGAACGCGCAAGCAATCCTCCAGACCGTCTTGTCTTTTGCTCTGAAGGTGATCAACCAAATTAAAACACATGTAAATGACTTTAATGGATCGCTGTCTGTTTTATCCCCAACTGATTTAATGCCAAACATTTTCCAGCAAGCTTTTATCAGCAGGCAGCTCACCGGGAACATACTTCAGGGGCGTTTAGTCCACAACTGGCATTTGTTTTCCAGGCTGAAAAGAAAAATCAAAAAAAAGAAAATAGCGCGACTCTATAAATTAATCAAACAACTTATTCATCACATAAAAACCGCTTTCCAGCGCCGGTAAGTACCACCAGCGGGGCTTTCAGAGCCCAAACTCTTTTGTCATCTGGCTAAATTAAAGCCTCACTGGCTCAGCCTCTTCAGCAGCTTGAATGAAGGACACGTTATTATTCACTAATGCACATATAGTTCTCAAATTCAGCTGGATTTGTCTTTCTGGGAAATATGTCAGATTACATAATAAATGGTCCTGCTATTGAGCTTTTTCTTTCTTTTTTTTACTTTAAGTCTGCTGAGCATCTCCTCTGTCCTGGAATCATCTAATATCTGTGATTATGATGTGACTGATGGTCAATTTAAACAAATATGCAGACTACTAGTTTCCCTTTCAGTGGACGACACAACCACAGTCCTGTTTCACATCCAAGCAGCCCTCAGCTCTCCCCATCTGGAATTCAGAACAGCCGTTGGCTCCACTCTTGCTTTCATTTTCTTCATTCATCACGCGTTAAGGTCTCCAGCAACCGCTGCCTTTTGATGGGTATTCATATGTTCTTACAGTTTTTGTCAGGCCCAGACGCTTGTCTTACGGATGATTAACACTTTTCTTCTATGAGGTGCTGCTTCAGTGTCCTGGGGTCCGCGCTTTCAGATGGAAATCAGGTTTTCATCTCTGATGAACTTATGAGGGCTCTTGACAGGTCCTGGTGGGGAACCAGACCAGATGAGGAAAAGAGATCCAAAACAAAATCAGAACCTCCTCTTGGACCGCTTTGATTTTCCTATTCCTTCTCTTTCTCTGTCTCACCTCGGCGTCCGAGGAGCTGCAGTATCTGAACGTGGTTTTGGTTGCTTGTATTTGATCTCATCTGGAGAAGTTTGAAGTGAGTGTTTCTCTTCTGGAGACAATCGCAGACGAAAGTTTAATGTGAGGAGAACTTGATCTTTTTCTGTGTATCTTGATGTGTGTGTGTCTGAGGAGATAAGCTGAGAACAGAGATAACGAAGGTGATCAGTTCTGGTCCGAGGTCACACTCTTCATAGAATCCTCAGGTCTGTAAAACAAGAGAATGAATTTTAACCCTTTGATGTCCTGCTCATCTGTTTGTTTGAGCTCATTTTGAGTCACTCTTTCGTATTGAGGAATGTGTGCCCGACCCATGTTAAAGAGAAAGGGGCCAAGGATGGAGCCCTGGGCAAGGCCACAGGTCAAGGGGGACACCGAGGCGAAGACATTAACCTTGACTCTTGAGATTCTGATTGGATAAGTACAAATATTTTTTTGGCATATTAAAGCATGTGAGAACTTACAATTTTCAGGGAAGTCTGTAACTTTATGTGACCAAAGAATATTAAATAAGGGTCAAATAGGTTCATAATATAATGTTTTTTTCCGAATATGTTGAACTGATCTGATTAAAAGTGACTATTTTTCCTGAAATCTAAAACTTCAAATGAAATTCCTTTAAATAAAAGAAATAGTTTTTTTTTCTATAAAAAAAATCATGCCTGACCAAACAATTTGTCTCGTATGGTAAATTTAGACTGTCCAAGATATAAGAGCCATAAAAGAATAACAATCCTTTTTTTTTTTTTATTGGAGAGGACATTAAAGGGTTCGGAAAGTAAACGAAAAAACGCTGAAAAAAGTTAGCGCTGTGAGTCGCGCCATTCAATAAATGCTCTTACGGCCTCTTTAATGTGTAATATATATCTGTTTGCTTTTTAAACACCTCTTGAACCTTGAATTAAAACTTGTTAGAGCAACAGAAGCTGTGCAATGCACCTTGAATATCAAGTTAAATCTCAAATGCTGATGCTAAGCAACAACTTTTGTGAAAAAAAATTCACATTTTTGAGCATCACTGGCTTATTATGAGGCCCGAAACCTCCTAAATATAGTTTATAATGAGATTTCCTTTAGCTTAATATCACGTCTTACATGAAGAAATCTTTGCTTGTTCTATTCTACTTATTACAAGATATAAAAAGATCATCGTTTCAAGAATGCTACAACTATTCAACTTCAAAAAAACATTTTCTTGTTTTATCGGTGAGATGTGTGTATTTAATACAAGCTTATAATAACAATTTATAAGTTTTTCTCCCACTGTCGGTCGGTTATTAATAGTGTTATCAGATCCCATCTAACACAGTTGAGTTTGGTTGAACATATCTGGACTAAATCCATTCTAGAAATAATGCTTTGAAGGCGAGATGGAATATGGAAACTGACTGTAACTGCTTAACAGTTCTGCTGCTCGTCTGCCAGTCATCAGTTTGGCTTTCCGTTGCCCGTCAGGCGAGTCCTCCAGGACTTCTCGGTGGTTCTCATATGAACCAGACCTCGGTTTATTCATGCGCCGTAGCACCTCATGCTCTTTTCATGAGTCCTCACACAGAGCCGCCATGACAAAGAGGCATATCCATCCTTTAAGACCCAAGAAGGATCCTCTAAGAACTGCTGCGAGCGACTACGGGAGGCATGCTCTGCTGACTGTTGATCTAGATCCCCCCCCCCCCCCCCCCCCCTCCCCATTTTTTTTTTACACTCCCTGAATCTGTTGGTATGTGAAGGAGGAGCGGAGAGATTTCTGACTCTTAAAGTGGCCTTCTGGAGCAGGATTCACGTGGTAATCAGGTCAAGGGGAGAAACCGAGTTGTCCGTATGCAAAGAGGGCAGAAATCTTACCACAATTTTAGTATAGATGTTTGAAGCAGGGCGAAGAGACGCTTCCTTCAAGTGGCTACCTTCACGTATTCCAAATGCTGCAGCCACATTGGAGGATTTGTTGTTCTCTGTTATGTAAATAGAATTCCAGATTTGAAATTGCCCTTTCAGACACCTCGATTTGCGCCGGCCTTGATATTCATTGCGGGTTTTGATAAGAAGACCTGCCTCGTCACTTGAGTGCGGTTTTCTCGCTCTTCTGACATAAAATGCAATTTTCTATTCCCACACTCGCTGAAGCCCAATTGAAGTCCAGAGCCTTCATTTGATTTCACATAAAATAACCCCTCAGCTTTTCGTAAAGGGAATTTCAGGCTGCCTTTTTTCCTCGTGGCCAATTTTTCTGTCAAACACAAACTACTTCACTTTGCTGCCCGCTGATGAAACGCTGACTTTTACTTCAACCTTTAATTCATAGTGATAGAAATGCGTTGTTGAAGCCCAGACCAGTGGCGATGCCTGGGTTGCCAGCGCCCGGGGCAAAATTGAAACCCCCTAACCTCTGGAACAGCTGAGTCCCTTCCACCTTTATAATGTTACATGGCAACGTTTATTTCCCCCTTCATGGACTCATTTGAATAAAGTAGGCTGCCAGTCAGAGTCACTTGTGACAAATCATAAATTACAGGAAGGACAACTAGACAGACCATACCCAAAATATTAAACATCACAGACATAAATGAATAACAAACATTTCAGCATGACAAATACAACACAACTCAGAAAAATCTTCAGATTTTCAGTGTATTTAGAAAAAATTCAAGCCAGTAATAAGAACGGAAGTGCGAGTCCCACAGACTTGGTGCAGTCCGCTCCGGTAAAAGATTATTTCAGTGTTTCCCAACAACCCCAAAATACAACAGTCCAATCCAGTGGATGCCATGCAAAATGTGCATACAACACAAATGATCCGCTCCAGGTTTCTCACGGATTCTTTCACAACCAAAACAGGAAGTTTGAAAGAAAAATAACTTTCTTTCAGCACAGTTGAAAAAAAAAAACAAATGTAGGGAAATAAAATGAACCACCTTTCACTCACGACCAGTAAGTTAGTCAGTCAGTCATATTGCATTGTCTGCCTTTTAAGTCAGTCAGACCAACAACCATCCAGAAACTCCATCAACAAATGGAAGGACATCTGTGTGAGGGGATGGTGCGATATTTCTTTTATTTTATTCATTATAACTACTTGATTTATTCTTTTCTTTTGACTTCATTAGAAATTTAAAGAATTTTGCAATTGGGGAAACCGCTGCTTTGGCCCCGCCCACATTTGCCAAGAGAGTAAAGTGCACTCGGCTTGGCCTTCGCTCACGAAGTCTGTCGGTAACCCGGCCTCTGTCCCTCTGCCTCAACACGTCACCTCGCCGTCTGTGAAACCTGATAGAGCTCTCAACACGGCCAATTAATGCTTCATGCGACCTAACTGGCTCAATGCGTGTCCGGAACATTACCTTAATTGTTTGCGGCCCATTCTCCTGCACCGTTGTGACAGCACCCCCACAAGTGAAGAGATGAAGAGAGATGAAAAAGGCGTTTAATGTATTTCCACAATTATTGTATTCATTGTATTTCTATATCATCAACATTTTCAAAACTTCCACTCCCTTGAATATTTTTATTTGATGCTTCTTTTCCTTTGTGTCCTTTTTCTTTGACATACTCATTCATTGATCAGCCAAAACATTATAACCCAGTGGGTGGGGCATATTATGCAGTAAGCTAACGTTATTCCCTTGGAGTTGGCAAGGGAGGGTCATGGTTACCAAAGGCTCATTGATGAGTATTGGGAAGGAAGGCAAGCCCATGTTCTCTGATCCCACAGCAGAGCACTGGAGAGCTAATTGGTGGAAAAGATGGTGCTGGTTCTGATCAGAAGCTGTCAGAACACACAATGCATCATCATAAGATGAAGGCTAAAACAGTCAGCGGGGGCTTGGAGGTTTTCCAGTCAGGGCCTGAGATTGCTTCGGGAACAGGATGGCCTGTAGAGTGTTGCTGGGGAGAAGGTTGGCCCAAATGCCCTCCTGAGCTTGTTGCCCCCTTGACCCGACTCCAGATAAGCGAAAGAATATGGGATGGATGGAGAGATGGTTTTAATGTTATGGCTGATTGCTCTTTATCTGGTTCTACACTTGGAAAGAGAACATCAGTTCTGAAGCTCTGTGAGAGCCTATGATTGACAGATTGCTTAGACTAAGTGGTTCATTATTTACAATAAAAAAGAAGCGATGGCGGTTCGTCATCAGGGAAAACCATTCTTTGATTTTGGTTAGCGACTTTGTAAATCCTCAAACTCGTACTGACTGCTTTGGGAATCCTAACGAGAACGTACAGTTGGAGGGAATTTAACTCCCGACGTCAAACTGCGCGGCGTTTCCTTCCTTCCTTCTCCTGGTTAAGTCTCCTGGTATTAGCTGAGGTGAGCGACTGACCAGTGTGCGCTCATACGTGTGTGTGTGTGTGTGTGTGTGTGAGTGTGTGTGTGCGTGAATGTCTGATTTTTCTCCCCTTTGTGTGCGGGTGAAACGGACGTGAAGGCATGTACCTCTTCTCTCCCGTCCCTCCTCTGTGCAGCTCCTGCGAGGTCTGAGCAGGAGGAGAAGAAAAGGGCCGCGAGAGGAGGAGAAAGTCCTCCCACCGTTGATTTGGCCTTTGTGGGGGAGGAACACTATTCCCATTGATGCTGTGGACGCACGGCTGAAACCCCCAGAAGCTTTAGGAAGGGAGCTCATTCAAGGCTCGATGTGACCCGGAGGACTGGGATGGAAGATGGGTGTTGATTCTATTGTGGGGTCGGTGGGAACATTGTCCCCGCTCCGCTGCTTTAATGCCCCTCTGAACCACCGGCGCTGTGAGCTGGACGGAACCTAAGGTTGTCTGTTTGTGCTTCACGAGACGGTGGAGGGATCTTTAATGTGTGAGGTCTCACGAATGTCCACAGATCCTCAGAGGAGATCTGAGAAAAAACATTTCCCTAGAGCCTCCTGTCAGAGAATCCGTCCTTGAACCCTGCGTCCTCTCCATCGTTGGTTATATTGTGAAATTTATGAAATACTCGACAAATACTATTGGGTCAGTGTTCCCTTTCAATTTCTCACCATCAGTCAACCTGCATTTATTGAATTCTTTAGTCCTAACTCAAGTTAATAGTATTTATTGTCTAAACTCAACCTGGATTCAGCCACAAAGGTGGCAGATCAGAAAAAGTTCCATATTTGAAAAGGTTTTATTTGTTTGTTTTTCACTTCCATCCGTCCACAGTTGTACGATATTGTGTGTTTATATTGCAGTTTTTATTTAATCCTGTACAGTATTTATCAAGAACCCCTTTTGTTGAATGTATATCTTTTATATACTGACTTCCTACTTTTACCATCATGTCTTTAAGTCTCATGGTTAATGTATATATTGCGACTATTATGGAACTGTGAGAACTTATGGTTACCACTATTATAACTTTTATGTTTATAATGATGCTGTGTGTCCAGGGCATACTGTGAAATTGACTATAAGGGTAACTTTTGACTTTGATATGCCTCAAGTTTTGAAGGTATAGTCAATAAGATATGGTCACCAAATAAAAGCACGTCTTCTTTTTTTCATCTTGATTCTTACATGATGATGTCATCTCAATGTCATATTGTCACACAAACGACTTATAAGTCCGTGACAGCTTCTAGTGAAAAACAAACTGAAGTGTTTAAGTAGTACATTTGATGATTACAAACCTCTACACCAGCTTTGATGTCCTTTAATCATATTCCTAAAGTCTTATGGAGGGATAACACATTGTTCTGAGACCAGGGGGGAACCGTCACTAATGGAAAAGCTGACATGTTTGGGGGGGCCCCCCAATAGACCATCATATTTGCACATTATACAATGAAAACCACGAAACCCCTTTAAATCCTATAATGCCTCTTTCCAACAAAGCAGTTCCAGAGCTTCCTCTTTGCAGTTCATAACATGCAACTGGCTGTTTGCATTTCCAGAACCAGAGAACTGGTCTGGAGCAGGAAAACTGGTACTGAGTGGAATCAGAACCTTTGCTGTGGCTCAGGAGCTATGAGTGTCATCCATTTATTCAAAGGTCTGTTACATTGATCCGGCATACTGGATTCCACGTGGCTCCTGATGCTGTTCTATTGTTTGATGGATTCTGGGAATGGCTGATGGGGAACCGCTCCAGATGCACCTTGGATGGCGGCCACCGCCACCATTGTGTGAATGAGTAAACACGCACTCCTGTTCTAAAGTGCTTTGGGTTGTCAACCAGAATGGAACGGCGCTATACAAGTGAAAAATTGATCAAACACTACCAATCAGATTTTTTTTTTACTGCCTTTCCTGTATTTTGCCTAAAACCGTCCCTGAAACATCTGTAATCTGTAATCTGACAACTGATGCTGAAAACATGTAACCAAACTGTAAATCCAGCCCAGTATGAATCTTGATCCTTTTCATTGTCTATTTTTCACCTGGAATATTCTTAAAAACATATTTAAGTGTTGTTTGTTTTATGTTTTTTTAAGTACCCGCCATATTGTTTCTATGAAAACTACAGCTGAAAAAAAGAACTCCTACACAGCGAAGTGGGAGATACTGGTCATATAATTATTAGTACTGAGAATATCGCCCTTTGGAGTCAGGATACTGGTGGTGGTGGCTGATGACTCTGCTGAGACTGATTGGGTTGATGGATCTGCGTGGACTAGGCGGAGATGATGAAGTGTTGGCTACGCTCGAGTGCACAAGAGGGAAGTCTTTCTAACTGAACCTTTGATAGACCTCCATTATCCAGGTTATATACTGACCATTATCATATCTCTTTGTCTATTTGTCATATAGAGTACTTTTACTTTCTTGTGCTTACCTCTAACAAAACATCGTTTGTTACAGTCGGCTCACGTTCCGGCTGGAGTGTTAATCGGTGTAATGCATTCTGGTACTTACTCTATTTCCTCTGGTCATAAATCAGATTTGTGTTTCTTTCCAGAACATAGACAGCACCGTTTCATGACCCGACCATTTCATAGGTTTTTTTTTTCTTTTCACTTTGGATCCTCTGCATTCCTCTCAGGTATATGTTGGCCGCCCGTGTTTTACTTTGAAAAGCCCCAATCTGCACTGCATTAAAAATCCCTCCTAATGGAATACGGCTCATTTCTACCCCCGCTGTATCCTCTAAAAAAGGTTGTATCTCTTCCAAATTAAGTCGCAGGGCGCGAGCTGAACTCCATTCCCCGAGTATGTGCTCAGAGAAGTAATAGGTTTGCAGTAAGCCTCTCAAAGCCCCCGCCTTTTCTGACATTCGTGGACTCCCGGAGTGTTTATGTAGATATGTATTTACATACCGAGGAACAGTGTTTGCCCTGAATCAGGTTTGGACCATTTTAGCTATTGTTTCAGGGCTCATTAGGCATTCTAAGAGGTTGTCAGGATTCTGTTTATCATGTCAACAATATCAATGGCTTTTCAGTCCATGAGCCCCGACGGATCCGAGTGCTTGATGTGTTTACGCTAAGTTTTATTGGCGTTGGCTCCTTTCCAAACTTTGATCAACTGCCTCTGATAGGTCGTATAACTGGCTCATTATGCGTCACGGCTATTCCGCAGTCTGGCAGTGTTTGTTTAAGTATTCATGGCTTTGTGTCCATGCGTGCATATTTGGGTCTTTCTGTATTTGCTGTAACGGACAGAAAATCCGCAGTTAGCAATTGCCGGCAGCTGCTCTCCACTTTAGCTGTTTACCGCGAGCGGCGCCCTAGCACGTGTAATTGGACAACAATATGTCAGGCTGTGATCTGCAGCCTGAGCCCTAATGATTCTGCAGCACTAAATACGATGAGGGCATTTATCCCGGTGACAGACGTTGGCTGGAAATGTAAGGCTACAGCCAAATTCACAGGAGAGTCGAGGAACTGGAGAAACAAAACTCTCTCCAGTTCCTTCCAACTATTGTTGTTCCAATGTTCTCCTGTCATCCCTGGTTTGTCCCGGCTCTGGTTTCACCCGACACACATAAATTGTACCTGAAGCAGTTTTTTCCTCAAGGCTGGACCTTCTGACCCAGAACATTAATCATGTTGAACTCTCAATATAGCATCGCCGCAGACAAATGGAAAAATATCTTGAAAATTGTTGGACTGTATTTTCTTTCCCATGCTCAGTCGGTGCTGATTTGTTTGTCCAATTAATCTATGACAAAATAATGATCGGGAACACATGCCCTGTAATGTTTGCTGAACGGTAGGTGGTCCTACCGCCTCTTTTTTTGTTGCTTTTTTAACTTTATTTACGGCTTTGCTGAGAGGTGTCCACATTAGAATCCCGAGGGAGCGCAGCAAAGTTTGAAAATATGCAACAGGCAAAACTGAAGACTTCTGATATGTGAAGAGAAACCCTCTCAGTTTAACCAAAATTATCAAATGAGACATTCTTTCAACCCGTTTGCTTGAACACAAGTTGAGTCACTATTTCTTTTTCAAAAATGTGACTCAACATGTTTGTAATATGATCCAATGATGGCATGTATATGCGAAAGAGTAAGGGGCCGAGGATGGAGCCCTGGGGAACACCGCAGGTGAAAGGGGCGACCAAGGATTTGGCATATTAAAGCGTGTGAGGAGTTACTTAACGGCGTCAGAGTTATGTAACTTGATAAAACCAAAGAAAGTCTAAACGGTTTTCTATAAACATGCTTTACCGAAAGGAAGAGCTGATCGAAATAAAATCGACTATTTTCCAAGCAAAGAAATAATTTGATGTAGACATTAAAGGGTTTTAAGATCGGTAAAATATTTATGTATGTTTTTCCTAAGCTCTTGGTGCAGTTAAATTCATTCTACTGTATGAGGGCTTTGACATAATACCCCCTGATTAAAACATAACCATTTTAAGTCTGTCCTTAGATAAATATTGACCCTGTTCGGGCCTCGGATTTAAATCCCGGCCCCCTCTGTGATTGAGTTTGACATCTGTGCCCTTCAGTAAACAGCAGAGCAACGGGCGTGAAACAGTTATTGATCCGATAAGGAACACAACATGGAAGAGTCTAATGACGGGTGTAGCTGCTGCTAGAACATCAAAGGCACTGCAGCAGAGAGATAGACTGATGCGGTTTTTATGCTTTCAGGCCATTTCATTCATCATTTTGTTAAGTTCTCTTTATTACACCCCCCCCAAACACACAATAATGTGGCATTTAAAGTTATGCTTATTCGTTTACTATACAAACGTAGGTAGTCCACTTTTCCTTAAAAACTGCGTGATGTCATTTTATTAAATTTCACTCCAATTTTCATCCAATTGGATTGTTCAATTTTATTTTATTTCTTTATCACATTAAAGGCACGTTTGAACTTTTCATAATCACGGGAGTGTGTATTTTCATCTATGATTGAGGTCGTGGTCCATTCTCATCAGTCCAAATTGAGTTTTTTTCCTGCAGAAGGGGCATTTATGACCTTGGATACAAATGTTCCCGTCCTCTTTCGTGACGAGTTTTATAATCGTCTGTTTGAACTCACAGCCTCCATATCAGTCTCTTCACCAGAGAGTGGTGGCGTCCTGAACACAGTTCACCACAATTAAACCGTTCCCCATGCAATTCTGCACGACCTTGAAGATTTGTCTGATTCACTGCAACCTTTCTGCAAATTTGAACCATCGTTGCATTTTTACTTCCTGTCGGGACCACAGATTACTAGATCCGAGAAAAACGTTGTCTTTGCCTCATACGCAAAGTACGCCGCCGATCCTTCTTGTTTACGCGATAACTTGAAAACCATTTCCTGCATCATTTTCAAATTCTATAACCACCTACTCTTTAGTCCGAGGAAGAACTGGATTTATTTTGGGAAAGGTCAGTTCCATATTTCTGACACTAGGGGGAGCTTCATCTTCAAGTAATTTCTCTATAGTCGGTCCAAGTCAAAAACACACGAGTCAAAAACAATTTGATGGATCACTCTCAAATTTCATACACAAAAAGACTGTAGTGCGAGGAAGGACTGGATTGATTTTGGGAAAGGTTGGTTGAGTATTTCTGACACTAGGGGGAGCTTAATCTTGAAAAGTTTGGGCAATCATTTCTCAACTGTAAGTTCAATTTAGTTCAAACTCGGTGCATATGACTTGAATTGGGTAGATCTATCTTTATTATACTCCAGTAGTTCATATTTTACTCTCTGTGGAAAATATGAACTATGGAAACAAGTTTAATCCAGGGGATTGCTTGTAGAATCGGGTCGGCGGTCGGGTCTTTTTTAGGGGATATACTTTTGCTGTCAGAGATGACAGCATAGGCCTAGTGCTAAACTCTTTTGGTTATAACCGACCCTGATCCGAAGACTACATCCTGCTTGTCGGATAATTAATACTTCACCTCAGCTGCATCTATAAAATCTGATAAATGTCTTAAATGAGCAGATCTGAAAATCGAATCACCGCTTTCGATATATCGTATGCCCTCACGGTGAAACGCTGGTCTGATAGCATCATCTTCCTTTTGCAGTCATAGATCCTATTCCATCTCCATCTATCACAACCATAATCTGCTTTACATCCCTCAATTTCCTCTGAACATCAGCGCTCAGAGTTTGTCTGTAAACAAGACACAGCATGGCTCTGAGGTGAGGACGGAGTGACAAAGGGAAGCAATCAGCGGGATCTCACACTCTTTTTTCAGGGCGGCTCTGAGCCCATATCACAGCAGACATCCCAGAATATCTCAGCATTCTCACAGAGAACCAGATCACGGTTATTACTCAGTGTCAGTATTGGATTTCTATTTCTATTTGAATCGGATAAAAGTCTATACCTCGCTGTACTACAGTTTAACTTGCCAAACGTTTGGGAGAAAATATTCCACTTGGTCTTTCGACCTTTTTGTTTGGCTCTTTTCTGAAATCTCTTGGTCTGAAGCCAAAATACAGACCAGAGTTTTTCTCCAGCCAAGTGGCTGATGTGTAATTCATGTTTCCTGAGGGATTCCAGGATCATTGGTGCAGCTGAGGTTGGAGGGGTTGGAGGGAATCGCTGCAGGGGGACCTTTAATTGAGAGCTCTTATGCTAAACACGGAGAACGTTTACCGACGCATTTCAACCAGAATGAATATGATTTTATGTGAAAATCAGTCTTTCAAAAAGCCTCTCTGACACTTGAGGGAGATTGTGGTTGAAGGATATCTGCCCTAAGCAGCAGCAGGTACATCCCCTGTAGTTTGGATAACGGTGGTGGCGGCTGATGACTCTGCTGAAGTGCTTGTTCATGTTGGGTCTCTGTGGAATAAAGGGTCCGATCTGGACCTGCTCTTTTTGGACAGTACCTTGAAATAACATTTGTTATACTTTGGTGCTATAGAAATAAAAAAAACTCATCTACATTTCCTATTAACAAAATGAGCATAAAGCAATTGGATCTTTATTTGATGCTTTACAGCAGGATAAACTGGAGAATGTTTGTCTGACCCACTCAAGCTTCAAAACTTTAATCATTTGCAGACTTTTGGTGCCCCACTTCTTCTCCGGCGCTGCTGAGTTGGGTCCACATTTGGCTTTGGTTACTATGACAATAGAAGAGGCTCTCGGCGGGAGACGGACGGTTTGTTTCAGACTGAGCCGGTCTGAGAACGAGAGGAGCGTGACAGTGATTAATGTCCCGGCAGAAACAGAGACAGTGGACTCTAAGGGCCCGTCATCGCCATCAGAGTGCAAAGAAGCCCGCCTGCCCCCCAACCAGCACCGAACGCCGCCCTGGCATGAGAAAGAGAGGTTTAATCACAATCGTCTGAATTATTTATTGTACAAAAATCTATTAGTTTTGGACTCGGGAGATGAAAGCGGGAGTAAATTGAAATGTTTGATTAAGCCAAGAAGGAAATGAGATCCACCTAGGTGTCTCCTGAAATCAATCATCGCTATCCAGATGATTAATGGAAAAACATTGTGTTCAGCATCTTCGTCTGCCGCTCGCCTCTGACTCCGAAACATCACCCACTCCGAGTTGGCCTTTAGCGGGCGGCGTGGGGAGAGTCACATGATGCCGCTGCGTCTCTGCAGCCTGTTAACACGGAGTGGAATTAATGCAGGGGCAGGAAAATAACACAATTACATGCACAAACCAGGCTGACGCTGTCATCTCCAACAGCAAAGGCATATTCCCGAAAAGCCTCCCATCCCCTGCGTTGTACAGGCTGATGGAACTCCTCCAATTGAATGTTGATAATCTGTTTTTTTTATATTTCTTTATGAACTCAAGTTTTTCCTTTCTCTCTTATCAGAACATCGAACATTGAGAAAATATAAAAGTTCCCCTAGTGGGTAAAATATGAACTAATACAGTTAAATGCATAAGATATATCTCCTGAAGTCGATTCATAGGCGCCAAATTTGGACGAAATCGGACCAACGGTTGAGAACTTATAACACGAAATCTGAGATTTTTGAGTTAAACTCCCCCTAGTGGTGAAAATATGCAACCCACTTTCACAAAATAAATCCACTTCTTCCTTGAAAAATAATCCATAAAAAATAGTTTTGGAGTTATGGCGTCCACATGAAGGTTCTGCGGTGGACGTGGTGGTGGCAGCGATGACGATTCAATAATATCCCCCAGCGTTTTCGGGATATGGTCCATTAGAAAACCTTTTAAAGGCCTTCAACCCTCAATGCTCTTTCCCTCCCGTTGCTCCTTTACTCCTCTGCTGCCTCGTAACACGGCCGCTGAAAGAAGCTTCTGTGAAGCGGTTGCGGCGCGTAGCTCGCATGTGAGCGCCACATACTGCAGTTTCAACACGGCGTCAGAGGGAATAGAAGCTCCTTCTTCTTCTTCTTCCTCAGCGGTGACCTCTGCGCCCGGTGCCCCTCAGCCCGCCACCTTTCAGACACGCTTTGCTCTCTGTAGCTTGACCCTCTCGCCCTCCGGTCAAACGTCGATAGCAACACAAACTGTGTGAAGTTGGTGTAGGACGTGATGAAGGAGCACCAGACGCTCTCACACGCCCCGTGTACTTGACCTGTTTGGAATCACTAGGTTTGTTTACATGGGACACTTCTCTTTTATTCAAATTTAACCTTTCCGAATCACAATGTCGGTCAACAGGTTTACACGAGCTGAGATCTTTTCCGACCCGGTGTTTACATGCGTCGACTCATCTAATCAGAGAACAGCTTTCACACATGCGCAGATGATCCACACTCCCGTTCATAAGGTGGCGATAATGCTACGGCGAACTGGGCGCCGACCGCCGACCGCCGACAAGCACCCAGAAGAAGAATCCGACAAAGAGGGCATGGCCAGGAAAAGTTCTCAGAACAGAAGGGGAATCATCAACAAATGTTTCACAGTTAATTTGTCGAAGAACAAAAAAGACAAACAGAGTAGAAGTTTGCCCATCATGTCCTCACCCTCATACAGGAAGTGCTTTTGGATGATTTTATGCTTGCCTTGTTTTATTTTTATCCACTTGAGAGTAAAAGACCATGAAAGAAAACTACAAAAAAAGTACACCTCATATATTCCAACCTTATAAAAGGTTGATGTCATATCCTATTTATTTATAGAGCCAGCAGACATAAAACAACAGCATTCGTTCTGTTCATTCTTTTTATTTGGGTTCAGAGTGTCACTCCTAACTATGGAATATCTTTCCTTTTGTGACTAAATGCTTCACTAGAGTCTAGAGCTCCTTTTTGGTGTCACGAGGGCCATGTATTTTGAGTTTATGAGAGTTTGTCTGCTGTAAACGATTCTAATGAGCCTTGAGACCGTAGATCATGTGTAGTTAAACCAAAACGATGAGCTCAAAGAGGCTAAAATGAGCTCTTGCAGTGGATTGGTCGGTATAAAGGCGTAATGATCCAAATGGGTTACTTCAGGGATGCAATTAAAGGCACTTTACGATAGGGCTACCTTAATAAGGATTTTATAAATGACCTATTATTAGGTTATTAAATAGGTTGTAAACACTTTATAAGACATTAATAAACAATTATACACAACGGGTGACAAACTCCCAACGCTTCAGTCAAAGTGGGTTCACTATTTGGCAATATCGAGTTACGGAAACACTTTCTATTCTGTTGAATGTCAATTTTTGCTATTTATCGACACATTTCTAACAACTTGGAAACGGAGCCTTTCTGTAAAGAGATATAGAAAACAAAGGAAGCTAAGTGAACAATTTCAGGCTAAGCAATACAGATGAATGTGTGCTCACTATTTGACAAGCAACAGGTCTCTATTCCTTTTACATCTAATGAGATATAGAAGCTTATTTATGTATAAGTAGACTAGTTAACAACTATTTATAATAATAAGAGTAAACTTAGTGTAAAGTGGTACAAAATGAAAATACAGAATGCTGACCACTGCATCGATGAAACCAGTATAAGCCTGTATATCTGTTCTAATAGAACCTTTATTATTCTACACAGGAGGAACATGCAAATTATCCAATGATGGGTTTTGCATGACGATGGCATTCCTCATGTAGCCCCTCTACTGAAAAGACTGTGACTATCTGAGCAACGCCATCGTCATACCAAGCCAATCAGAGGCAGGGTAGAGTGGGTCATGGCCTCGCCATGGTAGGAGTGGTGTAAAAACAACACTGGTCTCATACTGCCTTCTGAATAATCCTAAAACCTAATCATTTACTCCCCTCCCCGCGAACCACCTCTCCATGAAATTTTAATTGAAATCTATCCAAGTTTTTGAGTTGTCCTGTTTAGAATGACATACACACACACACACACACACACACACACGCACAAATGGCAGCGGATCACATAACCTCTTCTGTGGAGGTAATGAGTTTTTGTCTGATTCATAGCCGCTGCTCCTTCTTCAAAGCTTTGTGGAAATCAGTTCATTATTTTTTGCATAATCCTGCTGACGGACGGGCGGACCGACAAACGGATGAGGGAGGAAACATAACTGACTGTCGGAGGTTACAAACACGCTGCGAATTAGTCTGGTGATGCCTAATATGTCACCTGTCTCTCTAGTTTGTCCTTTCTGCCTCTTCCTCCTTAACTGGATCAGCGTCTGGAGCTCTGACCTTGTTCTTCTCCTCCTCTCTGCGCTCCATCCAATTAGCCCACATGTCTTTATTTACCTGGCTCTCCATCGCTGTAAACACCCGGATGGTTGTACAGTTGGATGATGAAGACAGTCAGATGAATAATTACATCTCGTCACGGCAGCAGCAGCACCAGTCATTAGGACCGGGTCGGACTGGGGCAGATGTGTATCGTTTAGTCGCGTGCTGCTTTGTCATTTGGGATCCGGTAATCACGATGCCTTCGAGCGCAAACACAAGAAACAGCCATTTTCAGGCTGCGTGGGTTGAAGGTTTTTAGGTGAAGGTGGAGCCAAAGGCTATTATTACATGCACATGTCTGAGTTTACATCCAGGAGGGAGGTTCTGTGTTCTGATCTGTTGTCTATCATTCAGAAAGATGCAACACAAAAATACTGATGGCGTGATTTTTTTGATTAGTGTTGTTGGTCAGTTTGATCCTGTTTCCTAAATATCTATGTGCGTTAACACTTTAATGTCCTGCTGGACTTTTGAGTTCTGCACAATTTGAGCCACCGTTTTGTTATTTAAAAATGTGACTGAACCTTTTTTATAATACGAGCCTGTGGCAGCATGTAAATGCAAAAAAAAAAAAGTGAGGGGCCAAGGATAGAGCCCTGGGGGACACCGCAGGTAAAAATTGGGATTTGATTAGTAAGCTGTGAGGACACATCCAACAGAATTAGGTAACCTGATGAAACTAAGAAAAGTCTATATATATATTATCACTGATTTCTCATTTTATGTTAATTTAATGTTAAAGATATTAATGAACATCCCAAAGAAATAAAAAAATGAAAATAGTTTTTTTCTTTTCTTGTGAAGACATTAAAGGCTAAATGCGAGGAAACGATGCTGCCTAACACACGATCACAATCTCCCCCCAAAAATAATAACGCTCTACAAATCTGAATTGCCCTTCGTCGCAAAAATCCGGTTGGGCAACCAGAAGAACTCAAACCTTCTGTCTGGAAGCAGAAACTCATTTCAGAATCGGTTCTGACGGTCCTGCGTCTCCTCCAGCGGCGGTGCTGCTGCTGCTGGCAACATGCCCAGACACCCTCTGCTGATTTGCAAACCTGATAGCCGCCGTGCCCATGAGCTCCTTCGACTTTGCTGAAGACGTGCTTCTGTTCGTGAAGGTGACATGGATGACGGAGGGAGGCTGCTGTTCTGCAGCGGGCGGGACAAACAGCAGATGAAGACGAGGATGACGGTCTGAGAGGCGGTCTGTGATTGTCGTCTTCAGCGCTGAGATTTGTTTCTGCATCAACAGTCTCATCTGTGGGCGATGAGGGAGTTTGTTTCTTCTAGGCAGTTTTGGTTTTGAGCTCAAATTGACTTTTAGAATCTCCCGCATCCGGAATCACGACTGAATTTTTTATCTTTTGTTTTGTGTTCTGAGGCCCGTCAACTTTCCTGCGTTCTGGAGGTGTTATAAACACAATATGGGCGCGGTTCTGTTAGAGCCCTGGTTCTATGCATTCACACAGACTCAGAGTTTATCGGTGCTTTTAGGACGTTTCCACTCAAAGTGTCATCGTCACATTCCAACTGTTTGTTTAAAGCCAGCATTTATACATGGAAAACTTTTTGTTCCTTGATTCGGTTGTCGTCGGTTGTCGTATTCAGGCACAGATTGTAGTTTTCTTGCATTACCAATTTTGGCTGATTCCGATTTTTTTAATTTAAATTTTAAAAATAAAAGTGAGTAATGCATTTTATGTGCTCTTATTGTGAAGGATTGCAGAGGAAGTAACACGCCTGTACCTTCCGTCATTCAACCAACTGTGTGACATTTGGAAGTGAAAATTAAACCTCGTGATCAGGGTTCAGTCCGTTATATGTTCTATGTTGTCTTTGTTCAGGGACTTAAGGGTTCGTGGCTGGCTCTGAGCTCCCGCTAGCTTTAGCCGCCCTGCTAACGCGAGCTTCTTAACTCCATGAGTTCCTTTAGAGTGATTAAATGTGAATTTTGTGATGAAGTTGGTATTAAAAATTGCGATCTTTGTGTTTTTCTGGTTTATTTGTGAGATTTTGAAGCCGTGAAAGCTCATGCTTGATGTGCGTGTACGCCGCATGCGTGTAACCCGTCCATTTAATCAAACTTGGCCTCCCGCCGCCAAATGTGCACCTCTAGTTAAAAATCATAATCACGACGTCTGAACGAAGCGATTAACCCGTCTTAAAGACGCAGCTGAAGTCCGTCCTCTGTCCAACCTCCGGAAGGTTTTAGGTACATATTAAGAATTTAATGTCCAATAAAACTCAAGAAAATGTTTAATATTAACAAAGCTGAAATGAAGTTATTTCTGTAAACCTCATAAAGTGACACTTCCCATCAATCCTGGTCTGAAGGGGTGGAGCCTCCGGACAGGAAGCTGTTGAGCTGAGCCAGAATCGTCTTCACTCCTTTAGAGTTAGAAGAAGAGAGTTTGGATTTTTGTAATCGCCACAGAAGTGGATGCCCAACTCCTTTGAAATATGGACAGAAAATCGCATTATCATTTTTCAGCTTTTAGTAAAGGCTGAAAGACTAGAGTTAGAGTTATAACGAAAACATCTCTCTGTACTGTAAGACGCTGGAACAACACGTGATAATTTACACGTTTTTACGTTATAATTTAAAGGTTTTTAGGTGTTAATTTAAAGGTTTTTACGTGATAATTTACACGTTTTTGTGTGAAAATGTTCACGTTATAACATAGCAGTTTTCACGTGAACATTTTCGCAAAAAAACGTGAAAATTATCAATCACGTTACAACGTGGAAAAGATCATCTAAAAACGTGAAACTTTCCATGTTGTAACGTGAAAATGATCGATTACGTTACAACGTGAGAATTATTATGTGTGAACGTCAAACTTATCACGTTATAATGTAAAAACTCTCTGTCATCTTAGAACGTGAGAGTTATTAGGTATGAACGTGAGAGTTATTAGGTATGAACGTGAGAGTTATTAGGTATGAACGTGAGCGTTATCAGGTATGAACGTGAGAGTTATCAGGTATGAACGTGAGAGTTATTAGGTATGAACGTGAGAGTTATTAGGTATGAACGTGAGAGTTATTAGGTATGAACGTGAGAGTTATTAGGTATGAACGTGAGAGTTAGTAGGTATGGCTGTGAAGAAGCCGTGACGCTGTGGAGTGGATCTGGACAGAGGAGACTGTGAATGTTTGGAGGCTTCGTTTAATTAAAGGGACTGTTGGTTCTTGGCGGAGGTATAAGCGCTCTGCTGAGTGCCATTCTCGTTATGACTGCTCTGCCCAGAGCAACATAATGTTTCATTAGAGTAATGTAATAAATGAACATGTGCCCCCCAACCCCCACCCCCACCCACGCATTTCATTATAAATACATGTTTGGTTGTTCTGTTTACAGCACAAAGATGGACGGAGGAGAGGAGGGAGAGAGAGGATTAGAGAGTGGACAGATAATCAGAACCATATACACTGACCAGCCATTACATTATGACCACTGAAAGGTGACGTCACTCACTACTCCTAGCATAATACTAGAATAACATACAGCTTCTACAGAGATCTATCTCCAAGCCCCTCCTTGTGAAGTCAGTTTAACATGGACTATCTCATTAACATGGAACCTATCCTTCGGTGGAAAATATTAGGAAGGTGAACCTTTCGTCCTGACGTTGATGTGTCAGAGGAAGGAAAAAGGGTCAGGATGTGGATCTGGTCCTCTCTGAAAATGATCAAATCATGATGGCTAGAGGACTTGGTTCAGATTATCTCCAGAACTGCAGGTCTTTCTTGGGTGGTCTTGGTGGTACCTACCCAAGTGGTCTAAGGAATGATAGCACCTGGGCACCTAAGGGTGACTGATGGATAAGGGGAGTGAATGTGAATCCACAGAAGAGCCACTGTTGCATCAATTGCTGAAATGTCAAACAGTATTAGAACATTCAGTGCATGGCAGAGCGGTTTTGGCAATATCAGGCAGGTGGTTTTAATGTTATGGCTGATTGTGCTGATGAAAGCCTCTCTTTAACCCTCTGTCTTTGCTCTGGGCTCCTCGGTGAATTCACATAATAAGCAATAATCTACTCATATACTGTTATTCTCTAGCTTCATAAAACATGTGTGTGAGTGTGTGTGTGTGTGTGTGTGTGTATGTGTGTGTTGGGGGTGGAGTGAAATCAAATTTGTTACAGTGGCAAACATGAGGTGTTTAACTGAGAAACAAAAACCCATTTCACCCACAGTGAAGCTCTACATGCGTGAGCTGAGCTCCATTAGGAGTCTGATGGCGGCGCGGCCCCTGCAGCCAGCAGCTTCGCTTACATCATTTGGAATCAGCGTAGCTTTGCATCAGCATTAAACACCTCATTGGTGACTCTGTGACGACGGATGCTGCTGAGCTCTCCGATGCAGCAGGATGACCCCGCTGCCGTGAAATATCCCGAGCTGAAATGACCTGGACGGGATCCAGAGGAGCGGCCCAGCCTCCGCTGACAGCAGCGCTTTGATGCTGAGGACAGAGGACGGGACGGGGTCTCACTGCTACTGTACACCAGGGTGTCTCTGTCACACCCTCCCAGGTGTCATGTGGTTGCTCTGGCCCCCGGGGGACCCTGAGACAGCTGGCTGGCACCGAAATGTGATGACGACTAAAATACCTCAAGACATGGTCCTCTTTGTCCAACGCTACCGCTCAGTTTGGTCCTTCGTCCTGTGCCAGAGTCTTCCCCCACCTCTGGTGGACTCTTTCATTTCCTTTTGTAAATCCAAGGCTGTTATAGGAAGAATGTGCAAAACTGTCAGGAGGGAAAAGGGATTTTATTTTTTCTAAGCTGATAATAAAAGCAGGTTTCCACCCAAATCAGGAAAATCTCCAGACGCCACCTAGTGGCTGGTTCAGAGTAGAAACTGCGGAGTTCATATTATCCCCGATAAGTAGCGATAACTCAATAAATCTTTAATGGATCATATTAAAATTTTATACACCCCTAAACTGTAGAGTGAGGAAGAACTGGAATGATTTTGGTAGAGATTGGTCGTATATTTCTGACACTTGGGTGAGCTTTATCTCCAAAAGTTTCATGGCCATAATTTCTCAACTGTTGGTCCTATTAAGTCCACTTTCATATAATTTCCTAACCATTCGTTTGATTTAATCGAAATATGTTGCATATGAATTGACGTTATTCTTATTTTACTCTAATTTTCTCACTGGGCGAGTTTTTTCTTTCCTTCTAAAAACACTTTTTTGGACTTAATTTCCCTTTTAACCCTTCTATAGCCATGGTTAATGCCTCCTCCTCAGTGACACCTTTGACCTGTGGTGTCCCCCAGGGCTCCATCATTGGCCCCTTACTCTTTTGCATATACATGCTGCAAAAGAGTAATTTGATTTGATTATTCTTTAATCACTTGCTTATTCTTTAATCGCCTTTTCCAGATCTGTAAAAAATAAGAGAAGAGAAAAATAAATTCTTTCGATACCAAATATCTGGTTCTGTCTTTTTAACTGAAGTGGGTGTTTGAGGGGATTTTGTGCCGTGGATCCGGCACTTCCAGCATTTTTCAATCATATGACTATATTTTACAGCCTGTACGTTCCTCAGTGGAGTCTGGTGTCATGTCTGCAGCTATAAAAGCTTGAGTCTGGACTCATTCTGCTGAAAAGGCTTGGCTGAACATTTTTATTTTATGTTGTCTTTTGCAATAAAGTTCAGTGAATGAAAAATACTGAATGAAAAAGGTTTTTATGTACTTTTAGCTTTTTTCTAAACAGACCTAGATGTGGCATAAAACCCTATTTTTATGTCACGGTCAAAAGTTGTATTATGTGCATGCAGCTCTCTCTAGTGGTCATTGGCAGTATTTTGCAGCCAAAATCCCTCTCTGGGGTTAAAATCCCATTTTCGGCACATTATAAGTGGTCCAAATTCCCTGATTCGTTTGTTTTACGGTGTTACTGTTATATAATAATGTTAGAGCCTTTTTTATGGAAACAAACAACAACAGGTGAGGGTAGAAATATTGGTATTTTTTGTGTTTAATCACAGATTACTCATGCATAATAACAGAAACAATGTTACTCACACTGCAAATACAGTATTTAAGGTATCACCTGTCCACAGACACACAGGTGATGTGAATAAATCTGATAGTTTTAAAGGGGATATATTCTGAAAATCTCACTTTTTCATTCTTTTTAATGACTTATTTGGATATTTGGAGGTCCTGCTGACCCACTGAGGCTTAAAATAGACCGACGCCTGGTTTCCTTTTGGAGAGGCACGTCAGAAATCGCTTGACTTTCCGACTCCCGCTGGAGATCCGATCGAAGGAATCGCATTCTTTGACGTCAGATATTATGCCAGACAACCAGAACCTAAACTTCAAATCTAAACTGTGTAGAACAGACGTGTTCTAAACTTTTAAGTCACGCATGTTTCGAGTGGAGTTGATGCTTTGTGTCCTTCAGAAGCTCCTGGACTCTCCTGGGAGCCGGAACTGGAGCGTCGCACAGGCTGGATGCGACAGTGGCGACGTCTCATCCGGGCTTGATTGTTTCCCAGCATGCTTTGATGTGCTCGCTCTGAGAGCCCGACGGATGAGAGGGGCTTAAATCTCCTCTTCGACTGGTTCCAAGAGTCGGAACCTGCACTAATGACGGAGCGCTGCTTAGTGCCGCCGCTGCTGAGAACACCTTAAGTTTATTTAAGGTGTAAGTCAGAAACCAGCAGATGATGGAAGTTCTGACTTCGGCTCAAACGTTTCCTGTGAGTTGAGCTGGAAATCAGTCGGGAGCAGACTTACAGACGTGGAAGGCACATCGTTATCGGCTCACATATACATTCGGACGGCGTAACAAACTTTAATGCTTTCCTTTATTTCCCCTCTGGCTGAGCTCTCGGCCAACCCAAATTAATTGCCTCCTTCGCTGCATCACATTTAATCTGAACCCGACTCTCCGCTCCGCCATTCGCTCTTAATTGCTAAGTACTTCCATTTGGAGAGTTGCTAAGCGAATGGCTCGTATGACGGATGAGTCAGTTGCAGTAAACACCAAATAACTTCATCGAAGGCTGGCCCTATCTCCTTACTGCCTTGCTGGAAGTCAGGAACTCCTTGCTGTAGTCCCAGGAGAGGAGTTTGATAAAAGACAAGAGCATTGTACCGTGTCACCTCCTTTTCCTTAGTAATATCCTCACACCCCCGTGATGAATGGGGTTTTCATTCCTGCCTCTCAAAAGATGGATCGGGAGCTTGATTTCCAGCCACTCGTACGCTAAAAGGTCTCATTCCTGCCCCTCTCCTTGTCGCACTCTCACATCTTTTTCCTTTTATTTGTTCCTCGCTCGCCTCCTTATTGTCAGAGGCTGATTTCTAATTCCTGACATCTCTCCTTATCGCTCTTATCATTCTCCTGTTGATGTCTCTCCTTTACAAATGTTCTGTTTCTCACTGCCGCTGCTTTTGAAACCATTTGGGAATTTCCATTGATTAAAAGCAGACGTGGTCGGCGCTGGTTTGGTCACCTGACCGCTCCCCGCTCAGGAAGATGAATCACTCGCAGACCTTTTCTATCAGTGCGCTCTCTTAACACATCTATCCCTCCCTGCTGGCTCCAACAATGGTTGATTGTAGGTGTAGTGGACAATAAGGGTGTGATCGTTCTTCTCAGCGTTGGCGTTTATATGCAGGATTTATTAGAGCGAAGAACTTTCTCACAGGTTTCGGTCTGTGTCTGTTCTTTCGGCTTCATTCCCAGTAGTTTTTGTTAAAGAAGTACCAGACATGCGAGGTTTGACTTTCAAACGAGGGTGTAATGTTGTCAGAACATTAAGTCCCAATGTGCACAAATGGGAGTTTATTGACTGAAAGATGTTTTAGAATGTACACCGCTGAGTTTTTTAGATTTGTGACAAATCTAAAGACACAAAATTGAGTTTATTTGATCCTGTTGGTGAAACTTAGCCCACGCTGTCATCTTCAACATCAAGGTTACAGTATATCCCTGAAAAGCCTCCAATCCCCTGCACTGTACAAGAAACACTCCTGTGTGAACTCAGATTAAATGTGAGTTCTTCCTACAGGAGGGAACTCACATTTAACCCTTTAGAATATTGTGCTTTCTTCTAGAGTGGATTCAGATGCGCTGGATTGGGACCAAATTGGATCAACTGTTGCAAAATTATGTTCTGAAATCTCCCTTTGACGAGCTTATGAGCCTTTATTCCACTTGTCTGTTCTGTATAAACGCAATAGAGGCTCAATTTGGGTGTTTGAGTTTGTTTTTCCTCTGAGACGACAGCTGAGGTAGTAACAGATGTGGATCTGACTTTTGTATAATTGTAAGGCAGAAAGGCAGAATGGGAGTATTATGAATGTGTTTGTCAACCGCAAGACTTAATAAACTATTAGCTGTGAGCAGCTAATTCAAAGAGGGAAAGATGACATCACCTGCTTTGTAACGGAGAAGGAAAATGTTTTTTTTAAATTTCTCATGTTGTCTAGAAAATGATGCTCAAAATATATACAAGACGTCACAGTAGAGACACGCTGGCACCAGGATGGAATGTGTCACACTTCTTTTGGTCTTGAAACCGCATCGCGCCATGCTAATCGTTGTGTTTCTGCGATGCGATCACTCCACTGAAGAGCTACACGTTTTCGGCTAATGTTCTGGTTCCGGGGTTTTGCTGAAAATGACATATTTTTTCTCCTTTGAATTTCAAAAAAGTTCAATGTTGTCAATGCTTTTGCTCACTTCTGCACTCAAAGACAATTTAAAACGCTTGTGTTGATCCCAAATCAGAAACTGGAAACTTTTCAGACTCAATCCTACACAGTGACAAAACACGCCTGCATACAGATGAGATGATCCAACTTTGTTTTTGTTGTTGTTCTCTCTGCTTAAATGTTTCCTGTTTACATGGTGAAGGTCACAATGGTGTTTTCAAAAAAAGATTACATCATGGATCCCATTAAAATTCAAGTTTTCAGGCCCCCAAAAGGCTAAAATCCAACAAAACGTCACCGTATTGTGTGAAAACCATTGTCGTGTAAATGGCAGCGTAGGCATTGAGCTATTAAAACTTTGTCCTTTTCAGAGTTGTGCAGCTGTTATGAGCTTGGATTCAGAGGCCACGCATTCCAACGGTGACCCGAGGTCAAGGCCCACCAAAATGTCAAAACATCCACAGGACCTCATCAGCGTCTTCCACTCATCTACCACTGCCCTCCACATGATGAAGGCCTTGTGGAACTAGTTCTATTATGCCGTCCCCGACAGCAAGGGTATATCCCAGAAAAGTCCCCAATCCCCTTTGTTGTGCTACCAATCACCCCGACTGGACTCCTCAGTACCCACAGTATTTCTTCGTTAGGGAAATATGTCCAAAAAACTGTTTTTTTGTCCTAAAAAAAAACTCCCCCTAGTGAGTAAAATACAAGCTATTAGAATTAAATATAAAAAGATCTCCTCATGTTGGATCAAATGTACCGGATTGGTTGTACATTTCTGACACTAGGGGGACCTTTGTCTCCAAATGTTTTCGGGCCATAATTTCTCAACCGTTCGTCCAATTAAGTCAAAATTTGGTGTTTATGATGGATCAAATTTTAGTCGAGTAGTTCATGTTTCACTCACCAGGGGGAGCCTCATTTTTTCTTTTTGTTTTTCGGACAGAACATCACATTTAATGTGAGGGATCCATTCAGGGGTATTTCTTGTGCAACGCAGAGGTTGGGGGGCTTCTCAGGGATAGACCTTTGCTGCCGGGGACGACCGCGCAGGACTAGTTATTCTTCATAAAGGTTTTGTAGAGCGTATAGTTGGGGATGATGGTGATTATTAAGGTTCCCACGGTGAGACGGCCTGATGTTTTCTCCATCTCTATCAGAACACATTCTCCACAGATGTCCCCATGGAGAGAGTTCCTTTCTCACGTAAGGAGTCGGGGGTCTCTTTCAGCGCCGCAGGCTGAGAGCTGTGTTAGCTTAATGCACATAATGCATTAGACTGATGGAAAAATTTCACTCAATTCTCTAGCGGTAATTTACATAGCGGAGGGTCTAAAAGTGGCGGCGCGTCAGCGGGAAAAGCTACTGATTATCATAATGTGTCTGATTCCGTCTGTATGCGGCACAGGAAACAGACTTTTACCTCTCTAGAAGATTCTGCAGGGACAGTTTTCCCATAAGGTGCATTTTTCACTGGATGCATCCTTCCTCTCTCATCCCCCCGTTGTTTCCTCCACTTCATCGCCCACTCTTCCTGTCTTTCTTCATCAGTGGGCGAGAGACTTTGCTGCCTTGCTCGGCTGAGCTCACTTCCTCCCTAGATGCCCGCTGACCAACAGGGAAGAGACGGAGCGACCTCCTTTCTCCTCCTCCCACTTGAAGCCAGGGCCTTTAATGAAAAAGAAGTCCTTGTACCTTCATCTCTGGGTCTCGTCACATGGTTCTAAACCCTCTAGAGGGAAGGGCTAGAAAAAACATCACATTTCCTTGACTTACGTCAATCGGACCCACATAAGTAGGACGGATACACAGAAAAAAGATAAGAAAATAAATGACTGATTCATTCATTCATTTTTCAGCACATAAAACCAAAGTTAGGGACATCTCTTTGAGTAACTGTGTTTTTTAAGTGTGTAACAGGCTGAAAATGAAACTGTTTTTAATGTTAGTTAGCATCTCTTTCATGGAGGAATCATTCATTTCGGACGTAGTCGTCTGTGGTTTTCTGGTGAAATGGACCGCCATCACGGTTAACTTCTGAAATGGTTTCACGAGTCTGGTCTTCATGCTTACTTCTTTTTTTAAGATTTTTTGATCGTGCAAAATAATAACTTTTAATAGGATTCACATTATTTCTACTAAACACGGTCATGTTGAGATTTTTAAAAATAGTTATGCTGACTTTACTCCTACAAGTTGTTTGGCGAACTTTGTTTTCCCTCCTAGGAGAAGAGCTACGACTCCAGAAAGACAGAATCAGTTCCGTCTCCCTGTGTTTCTGAGTGCTGCAGCTCTCCACCCACTGTGTCGGGGGACGGAGCCGGATTGTATTTCATTGCGTGTTTTAATGATGTAGCTGCTGCCAGAGTTTTTCCTCTGGTGGGATGTGAGGTAGGAGAAAAGTAAGAGAGGAACGGAGATCAAGTGTTGGAGATAATGAGGGACGGAGGGTTGGAGTGAGCGCTGTTGGGGATAGATTTTCACAAAGCTTTGATAGGAGGATTCAAGTTTGGGGATTAGTGATGGAGAGCACATGTTGCACACAGCGGAGCAGTCAACTCTGACTCCAGCAGAGAGTCAGATGTCTATGTGAACCCGCTCGGCTAATTGATTTGACTCCTGCGATCCAAGGCTGCTGGTCCGACAGCTTTTGATGGGATCCGAATCCGGTGTCGGATCTGGAATTCAGTCCAGCTTCTTTTAAATTAGCCGTTGGTGTTTATTGAGATTAGTAAAGGCCGGGGTTCAAAACAATGTTCTGAATCAGATAAGCAGTACTGAATCAAATTGGGTTTTTTTCTGTGAACTTGTTTGGTAACTTAAGATAAAAACAAGCAAAAACAATATTTAATCATATATTCTCAGAAATATACCACCGACGTTTCCCAAAATCAATCCAGTTCTTCCTCGCACTAAGGCCTACGTGGGTATAAAATGCGATAATGATCCGTGAATTAGTTTTTGAGTTATCGAGTCAACACAGAGGATCTGCGGCGGCGATGATGATTCCATAACATCCCAGAATAAATATGCATTAAAAATGTAGAAATATCAAATTTTAAAGAATAGAAATCTATAAATAAGCATAGAAATATTTATTTTAAGATTAATCTTCGAGCGACTCTGTTTAATGTGTTTTTTTACTGGATATAAAAATTAAAGCTGAGTCCAAATGGACCGGAACCCAGCCTGTTCTGTATGGACAGCGCCTGTATTCTTCACATTTTGAAAATAGAATTAGACTCTTCCGATGCTGAAGGCCGTGGTTTCATTGACGTTCAGATCTCGTTCTTCCACGCCTCATGCCTGAGCCCGACTTTGTCATTGTGCGGTTCTGTTTAGCGGAGTGTGAATACAGATGCAGCTGCTCTCAGAGTCTCCTCACGTTTATTAATTAAAGCACACAGAATGACAAAGAACCGGGTGATTTTAGACTCTGAAGCAGACGATTCAAACCACTTACAGCTCAATAATGTATCAAATATTCTTCAGTACGGATTCAGGGAGTCGGGCCGCTTCACGAACCCGGACTCTGGGTCGATGCTCAGCTCGATGGATGTAACGTCGGTCTGAGGATGAGGTTGTCGCCGCTGATTGCCTGCAGACGGCTCAATTTGTCTTCACTCACCTTAAACGTAGTAAAACCAGACCTGGACTTGATCCGGTTCACTTCCAGAACCAGGCATGTGAACAGCACTGTCAACAAACACGCGCTCAATGATGCAGATAAGTGCAGATGTGAAGACCTGAGGGAGACACACGACGTTCCATGGTGTCCAGTAGAGTAAGACATTCACACCAGTAGCTGAGTAATCATCAGCCTGGAGGGGGGAGGGGGGGGGGGGGGGGGGGGGCATGATGAGACCCAGCAGGGCTGCATCAACAACACAGAGAGGTTTCACAGGAATACCCAGCATTCAGCAGGACGCCCCGCCGTCATGGCTGCCCGACACTCTTCTCTCATTTCACTTCCCTGCTGCAGTGACTGAATCCGTCTCACTCAGATTCATGAAATATGTCACAAAATATCTAGTTATCATCATCAGTCTTCCATTTCTTCTCTATGTATTTGATTCTGTAATAGTTACACGTCCTGTTTGATGTGATGTCATTTCCTGACGCTTGTAACATGATGTCACATGCTGGACTTTATGTAAACCCTGTTTCACCTGGATTTGGTTGTGGGTGCTTGTAATGTTTTGGCTGATGTGTGTTCCAGGGCTACATAAGCAAATAAGCATGGCTTCTGTAGCAACACACCTCTGTTATATGTTCTACAAGACAGAAAATCCAAACATTTACGTGAATCCATCCAAATCCCTCATCGTCACTGCTGGGTCCGGATCACAGAGTTCTGTGTTCCTCTTCCAGGAACCAGACGTAGCTTGTTCTCATTAGCGAGTTCTATTTCATGCAGCTCTACTTGTGAACGCCGATTACTTCAGTCCACAGACTCTTCGTCACGGAGCGGACCAGACTCCTGCAGGAGAGCTGAAATGATGAGGAGGGCGATTTGACCTTTCTCGCTGAAGCTGAATTGAGGTTAATGGCGGCTCTGATGTTTCCAGGTGACTCAGTTGGTTCCGCCTATGAATTACGTACAAAACCATCTCTCTGGAAGTGATGTCATTTTTGGCAATTATATTTCCTTTTTGCTGCGGTATCGATTATTTTATTGTGTAGAAGATTGAAATGTTTCGATAGCAGGACTCTCAGAATGATCGATCTATCTATCATATATCTATCTATCTATCTATCTATCTATCTATCTATCTATCTATCTATCTATCTATCTATCTATCTATCTATCTATCTATCTATCTATCTATCTATCTATCTATCTATCTATCTATCTATCTATCTGTCTGTCTGTCTGTCTGTCTGTCTGTCTGTCTGTCTGTCTATCTATCTATCTATCTATCTATCTCTCTATCATATATCTATCTATCTATCTATCTATCTATCTATCTATCTATCTATCTATCTATCTATCTATCTATCATATATCTATCTATCTATCTATCTATCTATCTATCTATCTATCTATCTATCTATCTATCTATCTATCTATCTATCTATCTATCATATATCTATCTATCTATCTATCTATCATATATCTATCTATCTATCTATCTATCTATCTATCTATCTATCTATCTATCTATCTATCTATCTATCTATCTATCTATCATATATCTATCTATCTATCTATCTATCTATCATATATCTATCTATCTATCTATCTATCATATATCTATCTATCTATCTATCTATCTATCTATCTATCTATCTATCTATCTATCTATCTATCTATCTATCTATCTATCTATCTATCATATATCTATCTATCTATCTATCTATCATATATCTATCTATCTATCTATCTATCTATCTATCTATCTATCTATCTATCTATCTATCTATCTATCTATCTATCTATCTATCTATTATATATATATATATCTTTCTCTCTCTCTCTCTCTCTCTCTCTCTCCTTGTTTCCTCTTAATCACTCTTAATCCTGCCTTTCTGAGCGGTGATTAAAGTATTAAACCATAATTAAAATTATAATGAGTTTTTCTTTTCTAGTGGGCTGGGATTCGTAGAATCGTACAAATGACAAAGTATCGCTCCATTACTTCTTTCCTCTTCAGAACAATCGTTTATTGATACTTACAAAGTATTTGATCAGGTGGATAGAAGTGACGAGGTACAGGTCAAACACAGGTCAAACACAGGTCAAACACAGGTCAAACACAGGTCAAACACAGGTCAAACACAGGTGGTGGGTTGGAATCCAGACTTAGAACCTTCCGTCTTCTCCTCATGTCTCAATCATTCAGAACCCTTCTGGTTATGCAGTTTTTGTCTGGACTGAACCAGGCGGGCGTTACAGCGCCCTAATGGTCCCATTAACTATGAGCCTGTTTGTGGTCATGTGACCCATCCAGGAAGTGGCTCCAGTCGGCTGGGTTAGCCTCCAGGCCCGGAGAGCCCGTTTGGACGAGTAGCTGAATAGGAGCAAATGTTCTGCAGACATTAAAATTCTGATTCTGCCTCTAAGTCTTGTCATTAACATTCAGCGTTCACCCTCTCACTTTTCTGAGGGCTGTTGCATTTAAATAGCGTAGTTATCTCTCCGTCAGTTCTGCGAGGCGGTCGGTCGGCCGTGCGCCGTTTAACGCCGGAGCTGACCCATCAGGAGGTTCCGACCCGGGTTTGTTTAATGGAGGAGCCTTAATTACTGCAGGGACAAAGTTAGGCTAAGCCAGCAATCGGGGAAAAATATTCCCACACGACGCCACATCTGAAATGGGTTTTCATAAAGACGGAGGAAGAGGAGCCGACATGTTTATATAACAGGGTGAAGGTGTGGGTGTGTGAAGGTTCTCCCTCGGGGTCCGGGCTTGAACCGTGTTTGAGTCTCAGATCAATTAGCCATTTGTTAAAACTCTGTCCGTGACCCCGGAGATCAACACCGTCTCTGAGGAGAGGGAATGCGGGGTCGGAGGTCACGCTGCATGTAAACACGTGTCAAGCGTTTGAAAGGCCGGGTCACATGAAAGTGGTCCGGAAACCCACCCAGCAAACTGCTGCTGTGGAGGCGTTAGAGGACGGAGCAGAGCATCATGGGTAATTACTTAGCCTGTCAACGGAGTGCCATGGTTTCAGGAGGTGCGAGTCAAAGCGTCTGGTCTGTAAGAGTCGACCTTTAGGGAGGCGGCACAGGTACGCGTTACCATGTGACCACAGGAAGCTGTCTGTCTGCAGGAAACCGCCGGCCTCTTGGATGTGTTTTCTTATTTAACGATAGCGTCTAGAACATCTGTGTCCTTCGACTTATTCTACTAAACCATGAGAACTTCTCTCATTCACTCTATTTCCTTTTGGCCTTTAATGATTTTATTTATTCATTTTCCTCCATATAAAACTATACCATGTCTAAATATATCTGATACTTTGTGTAATTTAATAGTTTCCCTGTTTTATATTCATTTATGACGTTTAACCAGCGCCATAATCCTCTTCCTGTGAAGCTTTATTCACTTTATGTACCGCCTGCTAATTCCTTCTATTTTATTAGAAGTCTATTACCATTATTTACTTTTATTTTTCCATTTCCATCTTTTTGTATTCCCTTCCTCTCCATTAAAAACTACATCAATCATTTGAATTGTTATAACACTAACACTGTATTAATCTTTTTTTTTCCTTTAAAAAAAAAAAAAATACATTTTGGTTTATCTGGAAAATGCTAAAGTTTTTTAAACAATGATTTATATAAAATCGTATGACGATGTTGTAGTTGAAAATCTTTTGCAGGATCCTGAACAGATTCTGGATCTGTGAAATCAATCAATCAATCAACCAACCAATCAATCAATCAATCAACCACCCAACCAATCAATCATGCGTGACTCTTATTTTGAAATGTTTATTATTTCTGCAGCAGAGGCGTCTGGGCTTTGACCTCATCACTTCCTGCTCATGTGTTCACACACACACAGAGAAGCCGGAGAGTGATGATGGGCCTTGTTTAACCAGAGCCTACAGGTATATTCTGGGATGGTGGAAAAGGTGAAAAAGCCGGAAGCCCGACAGGAGCGTAGCTGAGGAATCTCAGACGAGTGACCTTGAAGTTAAAACCCAGAAGAAAGCGAAGAGCTGGTCCCTTGAAGAAGATCATCCTCCACAGTCACTATCCCTTTAATCCCTTTTAAAACTTCTTTATACAACTTTGTTCCTGATTTCTTAACTAAGTGAGAGAAGTCTACATTGATGCTCCGCGCCGAGTCGCTGCAAAAAAAATAAATCCTCCAGAGGTTCTGAGAGGAAATGAAATTATAGAGATTTTAAAACATCACCTGAAAACTCACTTATTCAATCAGACTTTTATGAAATGATTTAACATTTAATATTTGTATTTATATAGTTCATTATTTTCATAACTATTTACTTGATTTTATTTTGATGCATCCACTTGATCCATTTTTTTATTCATTTTATTGTCTATTATCTCTTTTGAAGTTTTATTCGTTTTACTCTCTCCGCATTTTACCGTCTTTTTATACGATTTTAACTTCTTCTGATTCATCAACTTAATGTTCTGATTTTGTTTTACGCTTTGCTTATTTTCTGAGCGGCATTCGTTTTTCTATTTTTCTGTAAATTACCACGACAAAGAGCTCGGCTGTGACGGATTGCGATAAATGCCTCAGCCGGCATGCGTTGAAAGGCATAGTTGATATTATGACATTTAAAAAGGTGTTATTATATGGGATTAAACATTCCTAATTCGCACTTTTGACGCTATAGAAATGTATTATTGTATTGCATTAGCGTTGACCCAAACTAATGGTTCTGTTGACTGAATATACAATATAAAGAGGAAAACTTCCCCCTATGGTCTGATGTGTGGATAAGAACCGATATTACTTCTGCTGTCTGGTGGGAATAAAATCTTTTATAAAACCTTTATTGTTGGGACCCTCAGAAAGTACTTTGTCCAGTTCTTTCCATGACGATACAGTCTTTGGATCTTTGTGTTAGATATTAAGTTTGTTTGGTTTGAGCCCCCCTGCTACAGTCGGGTGTAAACTGGAACGCCGCGGGAAGTAATCCCCTTCTAATTAGACATATTTTCTTCACACTGCCCCGAAGGAGGGCGAGAGAGAGAGAGAGAGAGAGAGAGAGAGGGATAAACTCCATGAGTTGTTGAGCTGTCACCTTTTTCCCGCTGAGCCTTCATCGTTAAACTTCTTCATCCAGGTTCCATTTAATGCAGCGTCAAAAGGAAAATTTCATTTCCCCCCCGCTGGATCTGATGGCGATCGTTTGTAACCGCCGTTCATGGTCAGAGAAGTAGGGTGATCCACTCCAGTGACGTGCAAAAGTTCTAAAGTGTCCATATTGAGAAAATATAAAGTTCCATATTTAGAGGATTCATTCCAAAGAAGAGAGGAGGGACTCTTATTTCTGTACAATATTTAATTTTCCACTATATGCACACACGTTTTCCTCATCGGACGCTCACCCAAAGGACTTCTTCTAATAGTTTTCGAGAAGTCTTTAAGGAAAAACAAGGATATAACGAGGGTTTATCCCTGAAAAGCTCCCAATCCCCTGCATTGTACCAGCAATTCTCATTTAACTCATGAACTTGGATCTTGGATCTCCTCTAGTCGAATTATGAAGCCCCCCCTAGTGGATGAAAAATTCAACTGACCATTCCCAAAATCAGTCCAGTTCTTCCTCGCGCTAACTATGTGGGTGTAAAATTTTAAAATGAAACTTGAGATGGTTTTTGAGTTTTTGCGTTAACATGAAGGATCTGTGGTGGCAGCAATGACAATTCCATAATATCCCAGACTTTAAGATGATGTCATTAACCCAAAAATCAGAACTAAGCCCTGAAAAATAAAAACAGAAATTCATGAAATAAAAAAAAAACTCAAAATTATCTTTTTTACTCTAATAGTTCATATTTTACCCACTAGGGGGAGTCAATTCTATTAATTAATTTTTGCACATTTGGACTTAAAGTTCTGACGATATTCTGACAATAATATTTGCCATTAAACTGGATTTTCTTTCACCAAAGTTGCATATCGGGTTAAAATTTAGTCCACATCTAAAAAAAAAAAAAAAACGAAGCTCCAGACAGAATTCAGAAAAGTTTCCCACAATCTTTTACCAGACGTCCTAAAGTTGTGCTTCTCATTTATTAACTATTTATTGATCATTTCTACACTTTTGGTAACATCTGAACATCAGTCAGTTTGTGTGAGTTTGCCCTCACCGACCTCTGACGGAGGTTTTCCTTTTACCACATCAGCATAAATGAAGTTTGGCTGCAGCTCCAGGCGTCCGTTGCCTCCGTCACACGTTTTCTAGTTTTGTTTTTCAGTGCCGGGAATGATCCAGTGATGTCGGGTGGACTGGGCTCTGGAGGGGCTTTGATCTTATCTGCTGTGATCATACTTGGGATCTGCGTTCTGCCTCTCGCACCAGCGTGATTAGCGGCGTGTTAAATGTCACATGCCTGTCCGTTCGCTGCTCAATAAAGCTTTATTGAATCTGAGCAGGGTTTGTTTGTCTGACTGTGTGCGTGTGTGTGCGTGTGTGTGTGCGTGTGTGTGTGTGTGTGTGTGTGTGTGCGACTGAATGAGACTATGGGTCACAGACAGTTTATGAGAATTCTTCCCCCTCGCTTGTTGCAGTGAATAAAGTCTGTTCCCACACTGACATCGGAGATTATGGGAACTTTTTTGTTTGAGCCGACACTTCCCGCTGCTAAGAGCTCGATCCTCTTCTTCTGCCCACAGAAAATCTTCTTCACTGCGTTTTCCTACCTGCACCTACCTTATGACAGCTCAGAGTCTCAGCGATGGTTCTGAGAATCTGGAGTTTGAACTGCATTGGAATCCAGTTGTAATATATTTGATGGTTGATTTATTCTGATTCACGAAGCTGAATCAAGAGAAAATGATCCAGGAAGAGGAACTGGATTGATTTGGAATGATTTTGGGAACAATAAGTTGCATATTTCTGCTAATAGGCGGAGTTTTATCTCCAAAATCAGAGTTTTCAGGCAATAATGTCTCAAACGTTTGAGAGATTTTGTTTGAATTTGGTGCATATGAATCTTCTACCACATTTTACTTTAAAAGTACATATTTTACCCACTAGGGGGAGCGTTTCTTTAAGAAAATACACTTTTTTTCAGACATAACTTCATGAGTTAAATCAAAGCTGTTTGTATAATGCAGGGGATTAGGAGCGTTTATGTATGTTTGATAAATACTTTGAATGTATCATATTTTATTCACCAGCAGAAGCTTTTTTTTCTTCAAAAAAAACAATTTTTTATCTCAACTTAGTCCAAAATTCCTGCATATGTAACTTCTAAGGTCCTTTTTACTGTAATTATTCATGTATTATTATTATTATTATTATATTTCACACATTAGGGAAAATAAAAAACATCAAATCTTGACTGATATTTCCCAAACTTATGTCCAAATTGTCTCAAATGAATCTGAACAAGGAGAAATATCTTTTTTTTATACCATTTCACTATAGCGGTTTAATATTTTACTCATTGCAGGAAGCTTTTTCATGAAACCCAGTCTCTCATCCAATCACAAGTCCAATTTTGTCGAAATTTACAGTATAGGCCTGCTTAAAAACTGAAATGACGTAATTTTTAGACTCTTAGTTGGACAAAAACAAGAAAATTGAAGATTTCACGTTGCTTGCAATATTGCCTGGCATGCATTGACTGTGTTGCTGAAAACTTTTGACTGAAAACAGTTTCAAGCGTCGCCAAAAGTGTCTGCTACGCCATGCAGGTGTTTCTGAGCCTTCCTCGTGAGTGCACAGGTGATCGCTCTTGGAGTCATCAGTCCTACCGGAACCATTTTCTAAAACCAACATCATCCAACTTTCATACATTTTTTTTCTTTTTCCCCATTCTGTGCAGAAGGGATGGAAACAGCTACCGTACGACGGAGGTCGACGCCTCTGAAGCGCTGGCGGGTCTGAGCTGCTCTCTCAGGTTGCCGTAGAAACCGCCTGGACTATTTGTTCCAATTTGCTGTGCGGCGCTGAGATCAAAAAGCTCCGGACCCTAAGTGCTCTCTGCGTATTAGCCCCCATGTTCAGTTTGACGCAATTAATCCTCATTTACATCTATAGTCTAGATTTACAGTCGCTTCGAAAGTTGCATGGATTTTTTATGGGTTTGGACTGTATATCACCCGGTACTTTGTTGACGGGCCGGGCCGGGCCTAAAAGCATCTCACAGGTCGCCCTTTCTCTTCCAGCCCCCCCCCCCAAACCCATGTAGTCTGTTTAAATGTCATTCCTGCTCCGCCCTTTCTGCGCCGTTGATAAGTTGGCGGTTTGTTTACGAGAGCGCCAGCTCTCCTTTGTGGCTCTGCGGTCCACTTATTAGAAGAAGAAGAAGGAGGAGGAGGAGGAGAGCAGCTCGTCAAAGACTCACCTCACCCTCCCCCTCCTCTCTCTTTCTCTCCCTCTTCCTCCAGAATCAGTTTGAAAAGGACAGACAGCCCCCCTCAGACCCTCCCCTCACCCCAGTGATGCTTAGCTGGTGAGTACATGTTTTCAATCCACTCTAAGAAATAAAACATCGCGTTTACTCCCTTTAATTATGTCAAACGGACCCACAGAACCAGGTGGTACGAACGGAAAAAAGAAGATTTTGAAACAAATATCACTGAAAACACTTACTTTTATGCTACATGCAGTTATTTTAACAGACTTATCAAAGTTAAGTTGTATTTACGATAATGTCACCCCATAATCTTTTACCGTTTCTTTGTTTTTAATCGTCAAATTTGAAAATATGAAGTAGCTTCAACATAAAAAAATGATTAAATTAAATCAAGTCATTAATCGGCTGTATAATTATGTTCAACAGACTGAACACACTTATGTTGAATTTAACAAACATTTATTTTACATTTACATAAGATAACTGCTGACAGAAAGGGTTTATCCTCCAAAAGCTCCCAATCCCCTGCGTTGTACAATAATTCCCCCTGACAATGTGAAGTTATGTCCAAAAAACATTATTTTTCATAAAAGAGCTCCCCCTGCTGTAGGAAATATGAACTATTAGATTCAAATATGACATATATATATATATATATATATATATATATATATATATATATATATATATATATATATATATATAAGATGGATCTCCTCGAGTCGATTCAAAAGAACCAACTTTGGACCAAATCAGACCAACGGTTAGAACTTATGGTCCGAAAACTGTGATTCTGGAGAGAAAACTCCCCCCGGTGGCGGAAATATGAAATTGATCTTTCCAAAAAATCAATCCAGTTCTTCCTCCTGCATACGGAGAAATCATTCGGAGCAAACAACGTCCATGTTTCATTTCTCAGAGTGAACTTTCATGCATTCCTCCGGGAGTTTTTTTTTTTTTTTATCTGCTTTTCTTCCACGCATGTTTTTTTTCTTCTTCTCTTTCTGACAAGCATCAAACTTCTGTCTGAACTTTCGGATCTCTCTAAGACGAAGGATCGCTATCGTTGTTTTTCCTCCCATTCTCATTTCCCCTTGAATGTCGGAAAACTCTGCGGCCTCCGCGGCGAAGGAATGCCTCCTTCTTCGGTGAAAGCCTTTTATTCTGACTGAGTGGAATGATTTGAAAAGCAGCGGCGAGGGTTTGTGGCAGCTGGGGGGAGAAGCAGAGGAGGCTGGGAGACGGGTGGAGGGGCTTTGGTAATGGACAAAACCCTCCCTCCTCCTCTTCCTCCTTCTCCTTCCCACTCCGTCTCTGATGCGAGCGGCTCGCTGCGATGTGACACAAGTACAAAATCACATCACATCCAGCTGAGTCCGCCGGTCACAGCCGGCTCATTTGCATATATATTTTTTTTTAGCCTTTATTAAACACACAGGAAGGAAACACGGACGAGGGTGGAGGTGGAGGTGATGCAATGTGGAGTCAAAGCAGAGAAGTTGCAATGACATGGTCACCATCTCCGACCTGTCGGACGCAGCAGCATTTTCTTTAAGCCGATTAAACGGGAAAAAAACATCGGGAGTTTGCGATCAAGTGTTTAATGTGATGATGTAAACATCGTCAATCTGTGACATTAGCGAGGTAATTAAGCGGTGTTTTTTCTCTGTAGTGAGTCGGCGTGAGGGTAAGAACCTCGTTATGTCGTCTTCCTCCAGGCAGAACTAGAGATTAAGTGAATCAACTGTAAATATGGACGCTGCTCGAAGCTGAGTTTTAATCTGTTGAGCAAAGATGGTTTTATTCACCTCCTGTTGAGAAAATAAAGAGTAGCAGCAGATTCAGGTTAATATTCATTCTCAGGGTTTGCAAGCATTAAACAAAAAGAGAAGGAAAATCCCCAAACTCCACTAGCAAATGTTTGAATGTTGTGTTTTTAATAGTTCCATCTCCTGCAGAGCTTCTGTTCTCCATCTGTGATCCATTTCTAACATCTGCAATCAGGAGATTCTTCTCCGGATCAGAGAGTTCTCAAGCTTAGATGGAACATTAATATGGAAAAACCCACAATCGACACGATCAGTGTGTCCCTAAAGGGGTCCCGGTGCCCCTGCTGGTACATTGGGGTACTGCAGGTCATTAGTTAGTTAGTTAGTTAGTTAGTCCTCTTTGTTACTAGAGGAGTGTGAGGCATCGACAACCTTCCATAGCATTTGTCGTTGTTTCCATGACTTGGTTCGAGTTTTACGGGGCCAGGCCCGGTTTAGTTCAACCACCAGGGCCTGGACCTCCCAGGTTAAGGGGGGTTGGGTTACCTCCTGCAGGAGATCATGGAATCACGGAAGGAAATGTTCTATTTTTGAGTCCTGGAAAATCAATGAGGTATATTCTTGGGTTCGGGACATTGTTCAGTTTGAACACAGGATTAGTCTGAAATATATCATTTAAGCAGAAAAAAAGTACTATAATAACATAGAAGTACTACAATAATTTAATAAAGAATTCCAATAGAACACAAGTCCAATAAGTCTCATTTTATATGAGCTGTTCTTATTCTAAATGCAGTTGTTAACAACCGCGGCCTGTGGCGCTAAAGGACCTCTAGGACATTCTCTAATGTCCTACAGGCTGTGACTTTGCAGCAAAAGCAACGTACAGTATCTTCAATTATCTGTGAAATACACTCATTTGCTCCGAAGGAATATGTCCTCTCCTCTCTTCTATCTCCTCTCTCCCCTCTCCTCTCTCCTCTCTCCTCTCTGCTCTCTCCTCTCTCCCCTCTGCTGTCTCCTCTCTCCTCTCTCCTCTCTCCCCTCTTCTATCTCCTCTCTCCTCTCTCCCCTCTTCTATCTCCTCTCTCCCCTCTTCTATCTCCTCTCTCCTCTCTTCTATCTCCTCTCTCCCCTCTTCTATCTCCTCTCTCCTCTCTACTATCTCCTCTCTCCTCTCTCCCCTCTTCTATCTCCTCTCTCCTCTCTCCTCTCTCCCCTCTTCTATCTCCTCTCTTCTATATCCTCTCTCCCCTCTTCTATCTCCTCTCTCCCCTCTTCTATCTCCTCTCTCCCCTCTTCTATCTCCTCTCTTCTATCTCCTCTCTCCCCTCTCCTCTCTCCTCTCTCCCCTCTTCTATCTCCTCTCTCCCCTCTCCTCTCTCCTCTCTCCTCTGTTCTATCTCCTCTCTCCTCTCTTCTATCTCCTCTCTCCTCTCCTCTCTACTATCTCCTCTCTCCTCTCTCCTCTCTTCTATCTCCTCTCTCCTCTCTCCTCTCTTCTATCTCCTCTCTCCTCTCTCCTCTCTTTTCTTTCTGGCTGCTTGGAAAAAGTAAAACACAAAAAAGTATTAGTCATAATTTGGGAAATTTGCAGATACTGCATTTTGCCTTTGTACGGCCTCTATTCCACTCCATGTCTCCTCTCTGTGTTTCATATCCCTTTGGACCGGTCCTGGTTCTGGCTTACATCCTCCCTCTGATGACTCTCCTTCTTCCTTCCCACTTGTTGAAATCAATTTGTGGCCTAAATGTCTCCCTCTAATATGTGTCAGTGAGCAGGTCAGCGCCGCTCCTCCTCGGGCCGCTGTGACGAAGCTCATTTGTGTTTGTCTTGGTTCTCACTGCTCCTCTGGGAGGAGATCATCGGGTCCAGTAGTAGTTGGCGTGTCGTCTCCTTCAACCCCCTGCTGTTGTTTGCTGATATTTCGTTAAGGCTGACAAAAAGCCGGAAGAAAACAATTTCCTTTCGGGCACATAGGAGAGAGAGAGAGAGAGAGAGAGAGAGAGAGAGAGAGAGAGAGAGAGAGAGAGAGAGGGAGAGGGTCTTGACTGAGGGAGAAAGAGACCCAGGAAAAAAAACAGGGAGACAAGGGACTCATCCCTGGCTCGGGATTCTCTTTAAGGCTTTCTGATTGTGGCCCCTAGGGCCGAATTAAGTGAGCGTCATTATCCCTGGCAAATCACCACGCTGCCTTTGTGGTCCAGCCACGGTACATTAGGGCACCTTAAAACGTGTCCAAGCCCGGCCCATTCAGCTGACAAAGAGATGGGGGCCACTGGCAGATCCTTGGCCCCGCTCACAGAGGAGGCATTCACATCCCACTTGGGGGATGGTGATAGTGATGGAGAGGGTCTCCTGAGATGAGTAAAAATCACTCAGGGCCGATGAGACACAGTCTTAAAAGTCACGCCAGCCGATGATGTCATTACTTAGCTCCCTCCAGAGTCTCCGCCATGGAGGTCCTGGAGTCGATGTATGTTCCCTGCAGACCTGCAAAGATGTAAGCATTTACCAAAGATGTACGTCCATTTTTTTATTTATCATCCCTAGTTATATCAGAGAAACAGCGAGAATTAGTAAAAATAACTCAAAGAAAAACAGATAACTCATAAAAAAAGACATTATTTACACTCAAAGTTGATTTAATTCATCAAAAGCAGATAAAGTCATGAAGTTTAAGTGATATAAGTGTCTTTTAAGTGCAATACTTAACAGGCAGAGCGCAATTATTTAGGACGAAAGCCGTCTAATTATGAGTAAAAAATTTAAAAAATGAGAAATTTACACGATCAGACTTTGGAAGTTCTTAATCCAGACTCCAAAACGCCTCTGCCAAATGTCTTAAACGTCTCTGTCAGTAAGAGCACGACTATTTAAAGTAGTAATGTAGATCGGAGGTTCCGAGAGGATCAGATACCGTCGAGGTTCCGACCTTAAAGGAAGAGGGGAGTGTGCCGAAGCTTCCAGTGGATCCTTAAATGAACTGATTAGGGTTCTGAAGGTTCTACGTGTTTGCAGTAACTCACAGAAAGCACAGACAGACAATAAGCCCCAGATTGTCCCGTAGAATTTGGCTTTTAATAAAGCTGGATGTCAGAAAGGGTCTTTAAACGCCTCTGGATCCGCCCTCATCTTCAGTTTCCTCAATTATCGCGCATCTAAAGCTCACTGGGAAGTTTTAAGATGTAAAGTAACGAGCAGGTGGACCCTCCAGAGAAGATTGGGTCGGCGCTTCTTAACGTCTCCTGGTGTCATTTCACGTGATTGACAGAACCCGGGCGTCTTTCATCCCTCCGCCGCTGAAAGGAGATGTTGTCAAAGTTTGAGAATGAGGAGTCTGGGAAGGATTGTGGATTTCAGTCGTTGCACAGTTCTTGCAGCATCTCACATCATCTGTCTGGTGCGTGGATGGCGTCCTTTACACGCTACGGCGGAAGTTCAGGCTTCTTTCCATCAACCGTGGGGGAGCTTACCCGTAATATGTAGCGATCAGAGTTCATCCTCTGAAAGTTTCACCGAATGCCCGTAAATCCGGAGAGAACCTTGAGCTTTAACGTCAAAAAAAAGTCCAGAGAGCTGCTGAAGGCGCCGTAAAACCCGCTGGCACCTTCCTTTTATTTATCATCCAATCAACTGGAAGCTTTAACTTAACGATTGCTGTCATATTTCCCCACGACAGGTGGGAGACTTCATTAGGTGCCGACATTGTTTCCTGCTTTTATGAACTCCGTCCCTCCGCGGTAGTAGATGAAGAAAGGCAGGATGCCTTTGTCCAGGAAAAAACCCCGAGCCTGTAAATCCTGCGCTGCTGATCTCTGGATCATTAAACCGGGTCCTTCGGTTCTTTATCACCGGGCCTGGATCCCAGGCCATAATGGAGGCTAACTGGCTAATGATTAGCTGTCCTCAGCAGTTACTCTGGCGCTGACGGCCTCTGCAGGTGCCGCTCCGGCTCGGAGGAGGCTATGGAAACACATAAATCTGCCCCCAAATACTTTCTCTCTTTCTCCGACTGACTTTATGATTGTGTAAAGTGCTGCTGATGTAGGCCGCTGTTGACTTGTACATTTTAGAGCCACTCGTGGCCCTGGCAGGTTGTAAAGCTATTCATGTAGCCGCACCACAATGGAAGACGGAGTGGCTGGTTTCGCTCGCCATAGAGCGGCGGCTGGACCAATCAGCTGATCTCGGAACAGACTCCGGGTGTGTGGAGCAAATATTGGAGCTTTAAAATAATATGCTGCCTTCTTCTTTGTTTCAAAATTAGTTTATTTTTAGTTGTTTGTTAGTTTCTCACATTTTATATTAGAAACTGAGTCTGTGTTTGTTTTATTAAAAGGGTGTCAGACAAGCTTTGTGAGGACGTAACATCCTCATCCTCGTCTAAAATGATCCACAGTCCAGAACAGGATTTCATTCACTGTTCCTTCCACCAATGCATCCCATAATGAAAAGGTTAGCCTCGTTTAGTTATTGAAAATGAGTTCAGTTCCTCATCATCAAAGTAAATTTTATCGTATTTACAGGGAAGGATAGTATTTAAAAAAAACAACCTTTCCCGATTTTTATTTAGGGGGCGGGTGGATCCTTCCTCTGTTGCCCCTCCCCCCCTGTTGGATTTTTGTAGGGGATCATTGTTTGGAGAATCCAAAGTATGTTTGGGTTTTGGAGAAACATTGCTATAAAAACAACAAAAGGTCATTTGTAAGAAAAATTATAAATAACAAGATATCCACATCCTTTTTTTTTCTTTTTGCACTAAATGTCATTTATAAACATTCAAAACAATTTGGGTTATTTTGCATACAGACAAACAATTTACCTCCTCACTCCCTCAAAAGTTGACCTTTGGCCTTTAACATAACATTTGTTGTTCCGACTGTATCACGGCTCATGCCTCCTCCCTCCAGGCAACAATCTTTATTTCAATCAGAGAAGACTTTATAATTATGTGTGACATTTAGTCTACACGATAGTCTGTGGCGCTCAGACTCTTCGTGGAGATTGAGATCAAAGGGTCTCTGCCCTGAGCAGCAGCATTGATTATACCCCCTCTGGATAGCGGATACTGGGGGTGGTGGCTGATGACTGTGCTGAGGCTGATGGATCTGTGAGGACTGGGTGGAGATGGGGTGGATGTGGAGAGAGTCATGTTTAAAGACAGCAGCTGATGGTGACGGGTTAATCATGCAGGGGAGTCACAGCTGATTGGACGATGAGGCTTCCTGTATGAGTGCAGCTGATATCAGTTGATGCGCCCGACCGTTCTTATCCAGCGGGAATTGAGGGAACAAAAACATCGATATTTGCTGCACCGTTTGACCCAAACTGGTAATATTCCCGTCAAAGCGTCAACGAGGTGTTATGGATCTTCTGGCCCAGTTTGGGGTCAACATGTTTGACGGGCTAGCAGGAGGAGATCAAAGGAAAACACCTTGCGGTTCTACGTTGGCAGTGAATTTCCAGATGACGTCGCAGACAGAAGAGTTACTGTATATTATAGCAGCTTCATTTCACGGCTGCGGCGCCACGCTGGATAAACTTCAGAATATAATCACCTTTTCCCCTCTGCCGGGATAAAAAGATTACCCAGACTTAAACTTGTTCCCCTTCTTATTTCTACTGTGGAAAATACTCTCTTTAGAAAACATCTACGAGGAGACGCGGGGAGTCCGACTCTTTTGTTCCGCCGGTTGTGTTCCGGCGCTTACATATCCAACCCCCTACCGCACAAGTATAAACCCACATTGAACGTGTTAACGTCTCTAAAATCCTATTACAGAGCTCTTATTTATTTGGTCCAAACCAGCCTAACCCGACGAAGAACTACCGTCACAGTTTTATTTGTTTTTAACTCAGAGGGGAAAGCCGCGCCGACTCTCCACATCCCATCGGTTGCGGGTTATTGGCTGTAAAATTTTGTTTTTCTTCTCAATCATTCAGTGAGGATTAGTGGCACTACGTGTTTTCTAATTATAGACCCGGGAAGCTCTCTCCTCCTCTGCGGGGTCAAACCTAACCCACCCGGCTCCCAGCCAGCGGCTTACTCACCGCCTGACTCAGCCGCTAAACTCACACACTCTTATTTCGCCGTTGTCAAGCTGCCATCTTTATTTCCTGTTCGTAAAATTCTGCCGTTTCTCCTTTTCTGTCTCCCTCCGTCGCTCATTGATCTCACAACAAAGAGTTTTTTTTCTCTGTTTGGATAAGATAAACCTTTATTGAGGTAGCTGTCAACGTAAATCACTTCCTGCATCCTGAAGGAATCGAGGGATTCACCGAAAGGGACGGACGCCAATTCCTTTTTATTTCTCCTTTTTTTGTTTGTTTGTTTTCAAAGCACACAATGAATCGGTTCCCTTTCACGTCATTTCATTCTCGGAGAACAACGCGTTTGATTAACCCTGCCGGGAAAGCTCATTATCCATTTTCATTACAAAGGTGTTTGGAAGACACGAGGATTTGAAACGCTTGAAAAAGAACACAGATCGAAAGCATTGATTCTTGTGAGCTCTGAATGACGGTAGGAAAAAACAACAACCTTAAGCATCTGCTTTAAAAGAAGCGCCAGATGTGTATTTTGAATTTCTTGTGTCCGGTCTGCACACTCAAACGTTTTATTTCACTTCCCTGATGAAATATGCGGCAACAGCGATGGATCAAATATTCATTTATTGGTTCTGATTTTTATTATGAGGCCCGGTTGGAGCCTTTAAAGAGATTCTGTTCTCAAGCCGAATCAATTGCCGTCCTTCAGGGAACACCTGGGAAAGAGTTCAACCTATTTTTAATCAAAGCGCTGCATTGAGCTAAAGTTCACCATCAGATTAGTGGGTTCTCTGGTCAGTGGTTTGACGAGTCTGTGATGTCTGGTCATATGGCTGCTGTGAAGATAACTGTATGTTCTCAAAAAATGTATTTGGATCTTTCAATGTGATGCAAAAGATTTGGTCAAGTCTGACATCATGGGGAATATTCTTCTTCTTTTTCTTTTTGACACTAGTATTGCTGCTAAAAAGTTGATTTTTGAAATTCGTTATGCTTCAATAAGGGTTGGGGAAAGGCAGCCTGTGTGAAGTGCTGGTGGAGGGCAGAGGAGGACAGACTTCAGTATCCTACCTCTGGAGGCGGGATCTACTAGAGAAATATAATGTACTTCAATCGGTTTCCTTTTGTTCATGCTGATCTGCTATAGGCCAAACACAGGAAATGACGACTACCAGCACAGTACTGACAGTATTGACCAACGCCATGTTGGTCCAATGAGAGGTTCCACGTTCCGTCTTCTGGCACTAAGGCGCCTGAATGTGACGTACTCTGGTAAAGGAGAGATTAGTTACATGCGAACCGCATTCAAATATGACAAAAACATATTTTATTTAGGTCCAAATAAATGTAATTTGTTCAGTTTTAGCTTGTTAGCTTGTTAGCATAGCAGCTAATGAGAAACCCAGAAAAGCTTTTCCCAGCGTGGATGGATTGGTAGTCAAACGAAAGTGGTGCTGATCTTGAATATCACGATTAAATACGTTGTGTAGTTAAAGTTTTCATTTCTGACTTATTAAATATCATTTTTAGCCTCACACATGGAAACATCCAGTCTGTCTGTTTGATCTTCACTTACGCCTTAAATACCTACAGCTTAGATTGGTTAATACCTCCATTATCTGGGTTCTGTATGTCGAGGCCCCTTCTGGACACAGACATCTGATCTGCAGGTCTTTGCAGTTAAACTGGTTGGAGCAGAAGATACTTGGAGACCCCTGAGGTCATTTTCATTGTCATCCCTCCTAACCCCTTATTTGCACCACATTATTATCGTGTTAAGGCTATAACTTTAACCCGCATGCAAACACAAGGAGACAGATGGCAAAGTGGCAAAAATGATTTATTTACAGGCTGAGCTGAAGGTGATCCGCCTTGATGGGGTCAGGAGAGAGAGCTAGAACTGAGCTGCAGCTTTGGACGGAGGTCCAGGGGAAAGAGATTCAGGTCCAGTGCTGAAGAAGAGCAGGAGGTCACTGCAGGAAGACCGAGACAGGAATTACTGATACAGTCAGGGACCAGAACCCAATATGCTGAATATTAAGTTTGACCTGATAAAGTGCAGGAACAGAATCTACTGGTCCAAATGTCCTTTTTGATGTCTTTGAAGTGACTTCTGGATAGTCCAGCCCAGTGAATAAATGTTAAAGAGGCTTGTGTTCCACCTCCACACTCAGAATAACTCCTGACCAGGAGGAGACGGTTGGAGGTGGAGGGCATGACAGTAAAGATTAGTGTAAGTTTTTACAGCATCCACTCTTTGACATGTCAGGGTTTGATTTTATGTTTATTTGTCAGGGACACTTGCAGCTCAGAGATTTCAGCCTGAGACGTTTGGGTTTCTCCTCCTCTACTCATTAAGATACTCTTTCAACCGACGTAGAAACGTCTCGATAACCAGCCCAGCGATGTTTTCTCTCATGAGAACCCGGCCTTCAGCGACTCTGGATTCTTTCTCTTTCCCCTCACCTAATTAGAAGAAATGATTTTCACTCCAACGTGTCAAAACAGGATCCTGTGTTCTTGTACAGGACGAAGTCTTCTTTCTGGTAGAATTATCAGTAGGTTCCTTTGTGCTTTCAATTCCTGAGGTCCCCCCCCCCCCCATAAACACACACACACACACACAAACACACACAACAAGCGCTGGCACAACTTGAAAGCACACTTTATGTTTGTCTCTTGGTCGGCACCGCTTGACCTAAATCCAAAACACATCCAAATGCATGTATGACGATCCTCTCAGCCCTTTTCCACAGAGCTGGTTCCAGGGCTAGTTCGGAGCCAGAGCCTAACTTAGCACCAGTTTTTTGCTTTCCGACAGCCTAAGCACCAGCTCCTGGCTCTTAAAACTGGTGCCTGACAAGCACCAACTCTTTGCTGGTCTAGATCCAACAACAAAATCTGTTATACGGTGACGTGATGGCGTGTCTCTGACTTGGCTCCTCGCCAATGGAATAGCAAACAGGTTCTTAGGTGAGCACCAGCACCGAACTAGCACCAGGCTCTTTTTGGTGGAAAAGGGATATAATTAGAGACAAGTTGGTTATCCTTAACTCCACTCGACATTTAATATTTGTTTTGATACAGCCTTTTGACAGATATCTGTTCATTATTAGCGACATTCTTTTCATATATTGGTTTGGAGAGAGTTTAATATTTTCTTTACAGCAGAGCGTTGACCGACTGGAGCATTTGAAAACATCACTACTCCTCAATGACCTTCAAGGAAACACATTTCAAAGCCTTCATTTGAATGAGTATGTTAGATATCTGATCACACATGACTTCAAACGCTCTTCTTCTCTGAAAAAGTCACGTGTTTGACCTATCCACCCACCCCACCCACCACCTGACCCTACTCGGATGGTTCCTGCTCTTCTTCTTACTCCCACGCTGGATGGATGCTTCCATAGATTACGCTACCCTTTCAAATCAGGCTGCTATTCAGAGGGAGTGAGAAGAGGTTAGGGGATTTAGACGCTTACATCCTGGCTCATTATAAAACCAATCCAGCACCTTCCTCTGATGAAGACATTCACCCCGCAGCATCAATGTGCGGCTCGGCTTTGATCGAACCCGCTCGTTTGCAGACGTAATGAAGAAATTAATAAAAGAAACTGAGGAATAATTTATTTGTTGTGTTCCATCAAGAAAATAAGCGGCTTTTTCATTTTCCGCTACAGGTAATTAGATCAAAGCTACATCGTCTCATGAACACAGAGTTGGAGTGGCGCTGTGCATCGGGCCGGTAAACAACGGCACCAGCGATCCGACTTGCTTTCATTTTCATCACCAAATTTCCTGGCATAATGCCTGGGTCACGCCTGGAGAAGAGCGTAACGAGAAAGCGTGTCGTGAGACCACACAGCAATTAAAACGGGATACAAGATGTTTGTTTTTTTCCAATTACATCGCATTGCATTTAATTATCGGCGCATGTTTTGCAAAGCAACGGCGCCGCAAATAGGCCCCATCATCTGTCTTTTGTTTGTGACAGGATGTTCCCTCGCCCACTGCACTGTAATCAGCGCCGGAGAAGACGGCGTGGCGCTGGAACTGAACCCACTGGCATCATTTGGGAGCATAAATATGAATTCAAGGAATGGAGCAAATGATCCGTCTCCGTGTTTGATTTCTATCATGTCGCCGTCTCAGCGGAATCAAAGATAATTCACATTTAATGATCTTTTTAAAGGATGTGTTAATGATCAGTCGCCACCGCTGAGCTTTTCTCAGCAGAGGTCGTCGGCTCCTTTCTGAGTGCCTCCCTGCAAAAGTTTGGGATTCTTCAAAAAGAGAAAACAAACTCCAAAGAAAGCCGAACCCGGGCGAGTTCAAAAGCCTCGCGTCTTTGACAGCCGAGAGTTTTCCTGCAATCTCAAACGCCTCACTCCTGAACACTTCCTTCCTTCCTTCCTCCTTCTCTGCTGCGTTCAGGCTCTGAGAGCAGCAGGTTCTGACAGCAGCTCTCTGCACAGTGTGACATTCATGAAATGGAATTGGCTTTGAGCTTTCACATAAACGTCTGACCGCCGTATCTATTATGGTGTGAGTCGGACCTTGTTTAGATGGAGCTGCAGGTGACCAAGAATGGAATCTCCATCATCTCTGCAGCCGTAGGACGGGGCAGCTCTTCAACGGCGGATGAAAAAAACCTGTTTAATCAGTTTTTGCTTTTGATTTTTAGGAAAGAAATGAACGTAATTGATTTTTAGAACCTTGAGAAAAGGTAGTTGGTTTGATAGAGGATTCATGAACCGCCGTTTTGTCTTTTCACTGCTTTCTAATATTAGGATTATTATTTTATTTCCTCATTCTCTTTCTCTGCTAACGTTAGTCCTGCCTGGTTTCCTTTTGGCGTGTTTAAGACCCTGGTGGGGGGTTTTTTTCTTGTTTTTTATGCTTAAAAATCGTTCACTATCGACAAATAAAGTGTCCAGAATTGAATTAGGTTAGATTTAGATCCGTTGCTCTACCGCCGCCGTCTTCAAGCCCTCAATGAAATCTGTATTTATGTCATACGCTGACTTTCTAAAGATAAAATAGAAATAATCCATTATTACACCACAAATGCCAGAGTACTATTATCTACAGCAGTTTGCTCTCAAAAGGTATTGACTCCGCCGAGGTGGTCCCTTGTCTCAGATGTGTTATTGATCAGGATCTCAAGGAGCAGTGGAGGTGAGGAGAGTGTCTCATCATAGCATCTCTGCTGTTTGCAGATGATGTGGTGACCTTCACCTCTGAATATGAGTTCACGGTCCTCTGCTCAGAATTGATGTATTGCCCCGTCTGGGTTGGAGATGAGTTGCTGCCTGAAGCACAGGACATTAAGTACGTGGGCGGTGCTGCTCATGAGTGATGGACAGAAGGGCTGGGGTGACATCAGCAGGAATTATGGTGTTGGATCGGTCCGCTGTGGCTGAAGAGAGAGCTCTGAGTTTACCGGTTGATCCATGTTCCACCCCTCACCTATGGTCATGAGTTTTGGGCAGAGAGCAAAAGAATGAGGTCAAGGGTTGCAAGCGGCTGAAATGAGCTTCCTTAGTTATGGGGGGCTGGGTTCAGACTTGTGGATAAGGTGAGAAGCTCAGATATCGAGAGGGTCTTTTCCCGACATGTCCGAATGCGAGGAGACCGACAGGAAGACCCAGAACTTATTTTAAATATCTCATCTGACCTGGGAGCGCCTCAGGATCCCCACGGATGAGCTGGAGAGTGTTGCTGGGGAGAGGGATGTCTGCAATCCCCTATTTGGCTTGCTGCCACCGTGACCCAACACCCCGGATAAGTGAAGGAAAATGGAGGGATGGAATTGTACTGCAATATGACTATTAATATATATATATATAATATTTAATATATTATATATATTTAATATTTGTTCCAACCCCCCCAGTACCGTTTGGCTGATATGACTCCCTCTCAGGGTGACGACTGCATTTCTAATATCAGCTGTCAGATTGGCATCGGATCACATGGGTTATGTTTGTGTGTATGTGTGTGTATGCGTGTGTGTGTGCGTGTGTGTGCGTGTGTGTGTGTGTGTGTGTGTGTGTGTATCAAATGCGTCAGAATTGCCCACCTGACGGACACGTCAGCTCCGAGGGGTTTGGTTATGAATACATTTCTCCTCAGTGACTGTTTCATAAATGCAGGAGAGACAAGAAATAAATCCAGACATCAAATCTTCAGAGGGAGATTTTTACATATAAATGAATGTCTGTTACGTTCAAACCCGCAGCTCACTTGAGAAATCTCTCTGTACTTTTTCTTCTTCTTCTTCTTCCTTTTTTGCATGAATACCTGGCAGGAGTCAGTTTCCTGGAGCTGGAGAGGGAGTGAGAAGGAGGCTGCGGTGGGGGGAGGGGCCTCCTGGTGTCAGACGCGTGTTGATGTAGGTTCTGTGATTACTCACTGTCAGAAAGAGAACACACTGCAGGTTTAGAAAATTCTGGCTTAGCAGTTTCGATTTTTTTCCAATCTGAGCTGATGTCATCAGTAAAAAAATACCTGGACCTGATGTTTCCATACAGGAATCAAAAATGGATGCGTGTGGAGGAAGACTCCTTTTCACTACGATGTCATCTCAGCTGTAAATGTGATGTTTCGATTATATTATTACGATTCAATCAGCTTTTCTGAAACGTTCTGATGGTGATTCTGGAGGGAAAATTGAGATTTATAACCTCGAATAGTTGCTGCCGCCGCCGTCAATCCTTTGTGTTAAGGCCATAACTCAAAAAGTCTTTCAAGGATCATTTGCAGATTTGACCCCTTCATAGACTTTAGTTTGAGGAAGAACTGAACCAATTTTGGGAAAGGAATGTTGCATATTCCAGGCGCCAGAGAGAGTTTTATCTCCAGATGTTTTAAGGCCATCATTTGTCAACTATCGGTCCGTTTTAGTCCAAATGTGATGCAAAAGAATTCACTTAAAGAGGTTTTTCTTGTCTGTTACATGCTTTGCTCTAATATTTTTTACGAAAAACTGCATTTTTTCGCATAAAATCTCCAACTGTTGATCAGATTTAAATGTAAATTTTCTCGCATATGAATCGCCTCAAAGAGATTTATCGCATATATGTCATATTTTACTCAGTAGGAGGAGCTTGTAAGAAATGAAGGGCGCTCTTACGGTTGTTCGTCGTCTCCATCCAAATGGCGGTGGAGCTGTGGTGAAAACAGGGCGGGTACTTGTTCGCCTACAGATCATTGGATTACCGTGAAGGTGACCTCTTGCATCACGAGAGCAGCGACACTGAAGAGTCTGAGGAGACTTGTTAAGAGTCAAAGAGTTGCTTCTCTCCGTCTCCTTCATCATCACCGATCGATTTTTCTCCGGAGCACACAGCCTTCCTCAGCGACACTCACACTGTTGTCCGCGTGACACAATCCACCGCGCTCTGAGGGTCTGAGGGTCCGGCTTCCTTTCACAGTTTCTGTTTATTTCACTTATTTCTTTTCAAACATTTCATCATGTTTCACTCAGTTATATTTCAGAACCTTTGTGGTCCAGGTTTGACTTTATTGCATGGGAAAGGGAATAATATATTCTGTTTGGCACAAATGTACCGGGTACATTCCTAGTAGTTCTGCTGTAGTAGCTCTATTTACCTACGTAGTACCGATGGTAATTACACGGTAATAAACAATGTTTAACGTATATTTACTGGGTAAATATCTCCTATTTGAGCTGCACTTTCCCTATTTTTAACTAGAATACTTACTATAATTACCCAACAACCTGTTTTTTCAATATTTCACTATTATTATTTTCTTAACTCACTATTATTATTATTAATTATTTTATATATATATATATATATATATATATATATATATATATATATATATATATATATAAATGAAAAAAACTACTACTACTAATAATAATAATAGACAATAATAGATTGATAATAATTGATAATAGGTAATATATAATTATAAGATATTTATTATTATGATATTTATAATAATATATATATATATATATATATATGTGTGGCTAACGACCCATTAATATATGAAATATATTATAATTGACCCCACATCCAGCGGGTAGATACCCGGTACCCCACCTGTAGAGTTTACCTGTGGTTAATTGTGGTAATGACCCCATAATACATTATTTTAACTACATATTGAACAGGGGGAATAAACGTCGTTTTTTTATCGATTCTTACTCTAGAGGGACGTGAACACACACCCTTCCTCCCAGACATCCACACTATTGTCCCTGGGTGAGTCATCCTCGGCGCGTCGGACTCGGTCTTTTGATCTCAGTACTATCAGAGCGCATCTTTTGTAAAAAGCCTTTGAAAGCTACTGTGTAACAGAAGGTTCTGTAATAGTCAGCTACAAAATGAATACTTAGGAGTTTTCCACAGAGGCTCTCGTGACACATGGTGCTTCTGTGTGCGGCTGGCAGGTGAGCTGTTATTAAAGTTCTGTGCCCAATCCCCGGGTCTCACAACAGCGGAGAGTAATGAATGCCTTTAGCCCGAAAATTCAGTGAGATGAATGTCTGTGGCAACAGCGACAACTGCTCCTTCACCAGCTCCCTCCTCTTCCTCTCTCTCTCTCTCTCTCTCTCTCTCTACTGGGCCCCATCGCACACGCCCAGTCGCTCATTCACCAGCACGATGACAAATCCGTCACTTGTTTGTGCCAGATGAAGCTAATGTGAATGTAAATGGAACGCCTCCTACCTGGGCTGCCTGTCTCGGAGAAGCGTTGGACAAACCGATCGGCCGTCTGCCGTAGGTCCATTGTGCCGGAGCGTTCAGCGCTGTCGCTGCCGACTTTGAGAAATGGCAGCATGAATGCAGCAATCCTGCACTTAATTGGATTCACAAGATCTGGAGCTGGATTCCTGCGTCGCTGCCCGGCAGTGAGGGTGAACCGTCGAGACCCACCGCACAAAGAAACACCTGCGATGGAAGAAGAATTATCTTCTAGTGTAAATGAATCCATTCGTCTTTCATTGCCCTCTTCTCACACTCTCAGAGCAGAGCATCCGTCCCCGTTTGCATCTTGCTACTATGGAGGCATCAAAAACACATCATGCATCCTTTGGTCGGTTCTGATGTGTTGGACCCCTAAATCCGTGGTTCTGATGCTATAAGGGTCCATTCTTGTGCTGCCAAGATCAAAGCTGTAATACCTTTTCTGGCCACTGGTTTGAGTTCTTGACTTCTAATGGTGATGTAAGATCACTGGGCCGGAGCAAAACTCCATGTCATGTTATGTGGACCCAGTCTGCTGTGGCTAGAACCAAACCACCAAAGTGGCTTACGGCCCACGTTCTCCGATCCCACATAGGAGCTACTGCAACATAAATTTCTAAAGATTCTCACAGAGCAGCTTTAGTGGCGGAAAAAGCGGATCGCTACAAAATGAGGAGGTGGTTTTATTGTAATGGCTGATCCCTGATTTAAATGCATTCTGTACTTTTTGACTATCTAAACCTCGTTTATGGGTTATTTTCAAATAAAAATCCACATTTGAGAAGTTTAACCGTCTGTCAAAAAGACTTACGGAACGCGGTGACACAGTGAAAGAGTTTCTAACAATACTTCGCTCCGGATGTGGGAAGTTGGAGTTTCATTAATGTTGGATCTTACAGAAGGTGAAGTAGAATCAGAATCAAGGAGAGCAGGTGTTTCAGTGTTTCATCTGATGCCTCGTCTGCTGACATCCTGTTCCTCTGGGATGTCAGCTGTGAAGTCAGAGTCTTTTCTCTACCAGCATCTCCTCTTCCTCACAGCTGACATAAGATTCCTGCCACTCCTAAGATGTCGAATAATCTCCAAAATTAGCTGCAGAGGGTCCAACTCCAACTACCGCCGTTCATATTCTGGTCCATCTCCTTCAATGAGTGGAATATCATTTTCATAAATATGTTTTTCTTCAAGTATAATCAGCTGAAACTGAAAATTGTTCCTTCGGAGGGGGCGGGTCCTATTCCATGTCAATGCGTCAAAAAGTTGTCTGATATTTCAGTCTCCGGCTTTGGAGATAGATTCAGGCTTTTGTAAGCTGATGTGGAAAAAAGTGGGTCCCCCTAGTGGGTAAAATATGAACTTTTAGAGAAAAGGACCTATAAAACACACCGGCTGAGGAATGATTACCCGAAAACTTTTTAAAATAATGACCCCCTTATTGCTAGAAAAAAACAACAGATTTTTTCCCAAATGACTCCAGTTCTTTCCCACACTCTGAGGGTCTCTGAGGGTCTAAAATCATAAAATGATCCATGAAAAGGTTTTTAAGTTTGATCTGGAAAATAGTGTTTTTCACAAAACAGCTCCCCCTAGTGAGCAAAAACATGAACAATTAAAGTAAAACACATCGTATACGAGGCAGATCTCCTGGAGTCGATTCATCTGCACATAATTTGGACTACATTGGAGGACGCTGCGACGCTAATGAAGATTCCATGACGGACTTTTCTGGGATTAAAATGGAAAAATACTTTTAAAGGGAACAACTTCTTTCCCGCTCACAGTCAAACCTCTGCTGGCTTTCAAACGCACGTTTTTTTCCACTGCCCGCTGTTTGTGTCATTGTTGTTTTTGCTGTTGTTTCACCGAGATCTTCCTCCACCGCCGATGTCATCCGTCACAAACGACTAATCTGGGCGCCCAGTTTCCATACAGATGACATTTTCCTCGCATTTGAAAATCCAAAGCGGTTCCAGACGGCGACGATTCATTTGCCATTTTGTTTTTCATTTCGGGGAACACACGGCAGTGAATGCGGGAAACGCATGTTAAACACTGGATGTTGTCTGGCGGTGACTGGAGCTCGGAGTCGCCGTACCAGCCGTGTCACTCATAACGCCGCCGCGGCACGGACACAAAAGGCTCTTTAAGCGCCAGCCATCGGCTTGTCAACGCTCCGCCGGTGATTGATCACTTTGACACATTTCAGCGCTGTGTCATTACTGCGAGGGGCCGTAAAAACATTGCTCCATTGGATGAGCTGTCAATCCTGATGAAATATTGCGATGGACTTCTGAGCCTCGGAAACGCCGCATCCTTATAGCCCCGAAAAGTCGGGGTTATTGTGGATTCGCCATCGCCGCAGATCCTTCATGTAAGCGCGATAACTCCAAAACTTTTTCATTTTCAAACTTTATACACACCTGGACCATAGTGGGAGGAAGAACTGGTGTGATTTTGGGAAAGGTTGTTTGTATATTTCTGACACTTTATAGAACTTTATTCCCAAAAGTTTTCGGGTCATAATTTCTCAACCGTTGGTCCGATTTAGTCCAAACTTGTTGCACATCAATCGACTTAAAGGAGATCTATGTTGCATCCATGTTTTGCATTAATAGTTTTAATAATTTTACTCCCTTAGGGCCGCATTTTTATGAAAAACAGTTCTTCTGACATAACTTCCTAAATTCTTTTCTCCGATATAGTCAAAATAGTGCATATAAATCGGCTTGATGAAAAGTGCGAGGAAGAACTGGAGTCATTTTGGGAAAAGTGGGTTGTATATTTCTGACACTAGGGGGAGCTTTATCTCCAGTAGTTGAAAAGCCAATATTTCCTAATTGTTGGTCCAAACTTGGTGCATCTTAATCTTGTATATGTCATATTTAAGTTTAAAAGTTCTTATTTTACCCACCAGGAGGAGCTCTTTTGCGAAAAACACAGTTTATCGGGCATAACTTCCTAAGTGTTGGTCCGATTGAGTCCAGTGTGTTCCATATGAATCCACTGGAGGTGATCTATCTGGTATAAATCATATTTTACTTTAATGGTTCAGACTGTGGTCAGGGGCATTGCTTGAGCAACGCAGGGGATTGGAGACTTTTCGGGGGGACGAGAGCGTAGGATTAGTCTCGGCTCGGTCCAGATGACCAGTATTTTCTGTTTACGACCTTTAATTCCGTCCCGTTTGAATACTAATTCCAGCATTTGCTTTGTTCCTCCTCTAATTACGCTCCCCCGCCAGAGAAGCCTGGCATTTGGGTTGATCGGTGTCGTCGTCAGATATTCCCACGTGTTCATCCCGGTGTCAATTAAAGCCCAGGACTGCCTCGCTCTTCAGCGACCCGGATCCCATTAATGGGCCTGCATGCAAAGAGACGATCCATAATAGAACTAATAATGAGAGGCGCTGGCGAAAAGGTTTTCATTCATCATCAGCGTCTCGTCCGCGCTGAATTCCTGAACCCGAGCTCTCAGAAATAAAACATTAGCAAATACTGGACAGAACCTCCGGGCCCGACCACAAGTCCTCATAAGAGTTAATGTTCCGTTAAATTCCTGTCACACCTGCCTGCTAATGATTAAAGTGTGTGTGTGTGTGTGTGTGTGTGTGTGTGTGCGTGTGTGTGTGTGTGTGTGTGTGTGTGTGTGTGTGTGTGTGTGTGTGTGTGTGTGTGTGAGTGTTGGAGTTACGATTCAGATCTATCAGCGGATAGAGGAAGGGAGGCCGACAAGGAGCAGAAGGGTTTATTAGTGCTATTCCTTCTGCTCGCTGCCACAGAAATAGAACCGACAGAAGATGAGCGATAGCGCGGAGGAAGAGAGGCCAGCCACCTCAGGGGAAGAGATTAAAAAAAAACAGCCATAAATGTGAGATCGTAAAAGGGAACATAAAGTTAAATGCTGTATCGGATGTGTGCAACAGTTGTTGGTAAACGGCGGGAACTGGTTGCAGCAATTGTTGCATTGGAAAATGAGGATTTATTTCTATTTCAGGCTGATCTGGAATATATCGGGATATTTCTGATTAAGGAGGTGTAAATTGATCAATATAGGACGTTAGTCCTGCGATTTTTCTGGAAGCTTGTTCCAAATATTTGGCGCTTAAAAAAACTGAACGCTGCTTCTCCATGTTTGGTTCTGACTCGGGGGACACTGAGCAGACCGGATCCGGACGACCTGAGAGGTCTGGATTTATTCATAACACAGCAGAAGATCAGAGATGTATTTTGGTACCAAACAGTTTATGGCTAAATAAACCAGCAGCAGGATTTTTTTTCTTCCAATCAATTCTCTGAGAGACAGGAAGTCGGAGTAGAGACCTCAGAACTGGAGGGGTCTGATCCACTTTCCGGGTCTTTGTGAGAACTCTAGCAGCAGGTAAAAATAAAGTCACCTCGTAGACATTTATAAATTCCTCCTGGGCGAGGGAGGAGTCTGACCAGAACCGGGTCACGGTCCCTCTCAATAATGTTTCCGCTTTAGCAACTATAATGTGATTTAAATTATCTTTACATTAAATCTGATTTGAATTATAATTATATCGGAAAATTTTGCACCTGACGTGCATCGCTGAGTCTCGGGTCCGGGTGACCTTTATGTCAGTTCACCGGTTTTCCTTCCTTGGACAACTGAAGACCAGGAAAAAAACAACAAGTTCTGCAGTTCTGGCCATCTGCTCCGATCCAGTCGTCTAGCCAGCACAATTTTGCTCTTGTCTCAAACTTTTCCCATTTTTCCTGTGTCCAACACATGAACGTCTGGACCAAATGTCCATTTTCTACCGGATGTGTCCCAGCCACTGACAGGTACCGCGGTTATTAGATGATCAATGATAGCCTGACGGCGCCTGTCAGTGGTTATAATGTTATGGCTGATCGGTGTAATATGTATTTATAAGGAGGAATACTGTCTCTATATAGAATCAGGTCTACCTGAAGACCAGAATCTGAGGCAGCAGACTGAGGGTTCTATTCAGTGACCCTCTGACTTTTACCAGAACCTACCAGAACCACCCATCAGCTGCTGCTGCTGGGGTCGTCATGGCTGAGGACCACTACCACTAGGAACATTCCACACCTCTCCGATCTTCCTCTAACACAAACAAGTGACGACTAATGAATTGCTAATTACTTCACGAGTAGTTAGACTTTTCCCTTTTCCTTTTTTAGCCCCTTAAATAAAGTGGTACATTAAGTAGAAACTAAGTGGTCCTTCATTTATCCGGTTAATCCTCCCACTAATTAAGCGTTTTGATTATCCTGCAGCTGAAGTCAGATCGGATCCCCGTAGCTCCTCATCATCTCCTATAAGGTTCTAACATCTTATGTTCATTATTAGATTTCAGCTCAGGCGCCTCCGTACGGTTAAATGAAACAAAAGCACGTCATCAGCCGCCATGCAAACATTTATTTCATTATTTGGCTTTCATTAGAAATAATAACTGCCATCCAAATGAGCCTTTAATCAGAATTAGAGGTTTGGGAACACGCCGCAGCTTCTCGGCTCACATTGAGTCCCAGTTTTTTGATCCCTCTTTGAAGTCGGATGTAACAAATTTGCGCGTCGATGACACCGTCGGGACCGGCCCTCGCCGCGTTTTTTTGTCTGACGTCCGCCGCCGTTAATTGGAACAGACCGCGTCGTGTCGTCCTTGAGATAGCGGCTAATAAGTGCGAGGGGCGTCTGCTTCATTAAGTCCGCTCTGCTCTCCTGGCGGGGAGGAAGCGGCGCCGGTGAACGGACGGGTAGACCCGCTGTGAGATGCAGACGTGCAACGGCGGCGCTAGATCATCCGGGCGTTCTGAGACCGGAGTCCTGCTGAGTTCCCAGACTCGGCGTTAGCGCGCTCTGGCGTTGACGTGGGAGCTGATTTGAGATTCCTGGCGTGGTTTGTGACCTTTGACCTCCTTGAAGTTTCGTGGTGAAGCGATAGCGCCATCGCCGTTAACTCATTTTATCAGCAAAGCCTGTCGCGTCTGGGTCTCATCACAGAGACGTGTTCAGCAGCACAAAACGGAACCCTCTGAAAGCATGAGACCACCACCACCCTTCAGTCATGTGACGAAATGATGAGGTATACCACCCAAAAAGACCCCAATCCCCTGTGTTGTACAAGCAACCCTCCTGATTGAACCCCTCAGATTAAATGTAACTCATTAATAATCTCAAACAGCCCATAGTAATTCAAACTAACTCTTTCTATGATGTCAGCAGTCTGCTCTAGGATCAGATCCCATAGTAACTCAAACTAACTCTTTCTATGATGTCAGCAGTCTGTTCTAGGATCGGATCCCATAGTAACTCAAACTAACTCTTTCTATGATGTCAGCAGTCTGTTCTAGGATCGGATCCCATAGTAACTCAAACTAACTCTTTCTATGATGTCAGCAGTCTGTTCTAGGATCGGATCCCATAGTAACTCAAACTAACTCTTTCTATGAGAATATTCTGTTTATACAAGATAGATATAATTTGTAGATTGACAGTTAGATCTTCATTTTATAGAACATCTTTAGTCTGCAGCTTTTTTATTTCCAATAATTACCTTAATTAATGCTTTAATGGATGTAATTTCATGGGCAACAAATAGAGCATGCAGCCCTATTCACTTCACTTGCTACCCTCTCCTACACTCTAAAGTTTTGGTCAGTTCAGGGTTCATTTTGTTCATTTATTCAATCGTTAACAACAAAGTTGATTTAAAATAGCACTTAAATATGAAATATTTGAATTGTCTCTCATTGTATTTGATCGTTTTGATCAATTATTGAACGGCGCTTCTCCTTCCTCCAAAAGCTCATTAGTATTCAAGAGCCGCCTCCTATTATGTTGGAATAAACAGATAATTACATTTTCTCCTTTGAGCAAATGTTGACATTTATATTCAATAAATAACCACCAGTGACAGTTTTGTGCTTCAAATGGTTGAGCAATTGTCTACGAATCCGCAGCCAGCGTTTATTTATTTTTTTCAGAGTTTGTTGAAAAGTTGAAAAGTTCAGTTTCTGATGTGGAAAACGAACTAAATTTGACGCAGACAGACTTTCATTTATCTTCCCTCTGCTGAATAAAACATATTAAATATTAAATATTTGTCACTTTTAGTTGCTTGTACTGCATGAATCTGATCACGTCTAATTTTTGGAGAGAGGAAGACGAGCGCAGGAGCTCAGATTGAAGCTCACGCCTTCCCCGCATGAACCCGCCTTCTTCCTCGCTGACCTTTGGTTCTCCAATTAACAGCCTCGGCTCGGAGCGCCGGCCGCTCTGCCTTTGTGGCCGCGTCAACCCGACCGTGTGTCAGACTCAGCTTCGGTTTGAGTTGTTACTTATGTCTCTTCCTCTTTGTTCCCTAATAGGCCCATCATCTGGGCACCGTCCCCCTGACCTCCCGTCTCTGATACATCGCCCTGCTAAACGACCAAAGTTCACAACTCTGAAGGCCCAAACTGTGCAAGAATTAAATCAACCAGTTCCTCTAAACTCTAAAAACGCTGAATGCAGCAAGAGATTTTGTCTAATTATATATATATATATATATATATATATATATATATATATATAAAGTGCATGTTGTGCAGTTTGTTATTGTGATTATTATTATCTATGTCTTATCTATTATTATTATTATACTATTGTTTCTGTGTTTATGGCAAGATTTTTAAAAAGTAATTGTATTTATATTTGTCTCCCTTCATGTGGGAATAAGTCATTTATCTTGGGGGAATAAGATATTAATCTTGTGGGAACAAGATATTTATTGTGTAGATAAAAGTTACTTATCTTGAGGGAACAATTCCTTCATCTTGAGGGAATAAGTTAATTGTCTTCTGGGAAGAAAAGATCAAGACATTCATCTTGATGGAATAAATTGTTTATCTTGAGGGAACAAGACATTTATCTTGAGGGAATAAATTGTTTAATTTGTGGGAACAAGACCTTTATTGTGTTGAAACAAGTTACTTATCTTGAGGGAACAAGACATCCATCTTAAGGGAACATATTTTGTTAATCTTGAGGGAATAAGATATTAATCTCTGAATGTCTGTTTTATGTCACTTGTTCAAAAAAGACAAACATCTGTATTGTTTTGAAACTGACCAAATAGCCCAAACATTAGAACTGCTTACTGGTGCTGCGGCGGCGGCCGATTAACGTGTATCAAAAACATCCACATCAAACAGAAGGTGTGATTAAAGGACGGTTGAATAAATATACGATAGAATAGATAGAATAGATTACTATGATACACACATGTACAAACACAACCGCCGTCACACTCATCATCACTTATGGATCAATAGGTGTGTGTGTGTGTGCGTGTGTGTGTGTGTGTGTGTGTCTGTATTTTCTGTTTATTATTATTTGTGCTGTTTTTGAGGCTGTTTCTGCACGTAAACCTTTGGTTGGTGGAAACCTTACAGCAGCCGTGAGGTAAAATACTGTCCTGATCTCTCTAAGCCGATGTCTTTGTCCTCTGCTCTGAAGGAGCAGCAGCATCCCGTCACGCTTGAACGGAGGTGTGGGCCCGTCTATTCCTGCTTCAGAACCTCACCGCCATGAAACAATCAAAAGAAAACAACCTTCTCTTTTTCAGACTTGGTGTCTATGAATGTTTTCCAGAGCAGGTCAGAGGTCAAGTGGAGAGTTTGGAATGAGGTCAGACAAAGTGCAGCGAATGTTTGTTTTTGTTTTTTTCCCCCTACAAAATGCAGACTTTATTTCCCATATTATAACAAGTGCGTTTGTGGATTTCCTACGGGTCAGACATTAAGCCGTTAAGCTCCTTATTCCACTTTGGATCGTGTGAAATTAACCGACGGACGCGATCACATGACCTCCTGTTCGTGTCTGTACTCGTCTCATCCGTGAGGATCAGTGGGATCGTCTGGGGGGTAAATTGGAGTTCAGCGTTTCTGCTCAAGGACCCGAAAACATCTGGAGCAGTCATGGGATTGAAACTATGACCTTCCCCTTCCTCCTCTTAAGATCAAATATACTAATAATACTAATAATAAGAAGTATAAAGACTCACTTTTAACCAAGTTTGGACCCAAAAACATGACTCAGAGGTTAATACAATTCAATTTTCTTGTTTTGAAGGCTGAAGCGAATACGAGACGCTCAGTAAACAGTCAGAAAAGATGGATGGAACCTTAAGTCGGAGGAATAAGAGCTGCTGGACTGAATGGGGAAGCGGGACCAGCTGCTGAAGTGGGCAGCGGGGGTCATTTGGTGGGAGATAATTGGATCACGTAGTTCACTGCAGAACAGGAGAGAGAGAGAGAGAGAGAGAGAGAGAGAGAGAGAGAGAGAGAGAGAGAGAGAGAGAGAGAGAGGAGGGAGGGAGAGAGAGAGAGAGAGGAGGGAGGGAGAGAGAGAGAGAGAGATAGAGAGAGGGAGAGAGAGAGGGGTAGAGGGAGAGAGAGGAGGGAGGGAGAGAGAGAGAGAGAGATAGGGAGAGAGATAGGGAGAGGGAGAGAGAGGGAGATAGAGGGAGAGAGAGTGAGAGAGTGAGAGAGAGAGACAGAGAGAGACAGAGAGATAGGGAGAGAGATAGGGAGAGGGAGAGAGAGAGGGAGAGAGAGGGAGAGAGAGAGAGAGAGAGAGACAGAGAGAGAGAGAGAGGCGGGATCTGACATTACAGGAGATTTTGTTTATTTCAAGGGAAACAGAGAGAAAGTAGAAAATGTAAAACAATGAAAACTGTTTATTATTCATGAAAAACAGTCGATTGTTTTCACTGAATATCCTAATCAGAGGTGAGGAGATTCACATTTAGGCGAAAATACCACGTCTAAAATTCCCAGCAGGCTCCGCCTCCTGTCTTGGACGGCGTTCACGAGGGTCTTCGGGGAATGTTTCCCCCCTGGGAGGTCCGCTGAGACCGTTGGTTTACAACACAAAGCAGCTGAGCTCGCCCTCACCTGAACGCACAATTGAGGAGTCTCTCTCTTCTCTGAACCAGTTGGCCGGGTTGGAATCAATGCGGGCCCGAGGGCTCCGGGTTCACACAATGAAAAAAGTATCAGGTGGGCGCGCGGAGAAACGCAGTCGATAATATCACATTATGGTCTGAATGGAGGTGTGAGGCGGTGGCAGACGGTGCCAAGTGAAATCATAATAGAGTCTCTGAGGGGCCGCAGAGAGTGTGTTATTACAGACCGGGGATGAGGAAGAGGTAGAAAAAGACCGGCCGGCTGTTACCGGTGTGTGTTTCAAGTGAGTGTAGAAGAAGGAAGATGGAGGGCGTGAAGCATCATCACCCTCAGCGTGGCTGTCACTCACACTTCTCACGTTGTAACAATAGAGTCTGATTAATAATCACCTCTGTGTCCTTCAATCAAACTCTTCCCCCTGATCAGCCCGCTTCACGCCGCACTCTTCCTCCCGCTGATTGTTGCGGTTATTTCACGAGTGGCGTCCGACTCAAATCCACTCCAACAAGAGGTCAACATGTGTTTGGTGGTCTTTTCTGGAGAGCTGTGGCTCAGAGGAGGCTCTGCTTGGGATTCAAATGCACCGATATGAACTTATACAGACAGTGGAAAGTAGCTATAAATGCTATAAGTGCTCTTAAAACCGCGTTAATGCCCTTTTCTCGACATGTTTTTATTCATGCGTCACCCTTTAATATCTTAGACACCCTACATTCACTACCCTACAATTTTTCATTCATGATTTAGTCAAACAGCTGACTCATCATCTTTTTAGAAACCCTGAAAAATTCTAATTATCTAATAGAAGTGACCGGTGGTGTCCCACAAGGCTCCATTCTAGGCCCCTTTACTCTTTAGCACATGCATGCTGCCACATTTTACAATAAGTTAGTGACTGAATATATGTTAAATATGTTTTCACACTTTCAGATGTCCAACTCATGGAACTTATAAATACATTTACTTCATTTATTGTATTCTTTTAGCGTTTCATGTCCAACACCAACGCCACAAAGGGGAAATATTGGCAATTATTTATTTGAAACAGCCTTTTTTTTTTCTTCCTTGCGATCACAAGATAAATATTTCATGATCTCGAGATGAGTGGACCTCATCAAACGAGTCTCCAGTCGGCGCCGTCCAGCTAATCAGCGCCGCTCCTGCGTTGTTCAGCGACCATGAAGACGACCTCCTGACCTCATCTGGTTACATTTGAAGTCAACAATCTCTGCACAGTTAATACTATTCAAAACACCTTCGTCGGGGTCTCCCTCTGCTGATATCCTTCAGAGTTCAGACTGATATGCAGCTGCTGCCCTTCAGATACTGAATATTTGCTGTTTATACATATTTCTCTATATTTTCTTCCTCTTTAAATGTAAATTTTTATTTCTTTACAAGATCCATGCATATAAACATAAAGAGTTAATACATTCCTAGATTTGTTAGTCTTATCAATCAATCCCCCTGCAAAACTAAGAGTTTTACGTAAAAAAGATTGGATTAGGCAAATATTGCAGAAATCAATAAATGTATATTTTATACAGAAAAAAAAAAAATATATTTTTTTTTTTATTTTCTTAAAATTTTTTAATCCATAATTTTTTTTTCTGTTTTTTTTCTCTTCTGGATGTGTGTTTTTTTTTGTATAATTTTTGCTCATGTTATTGTTTTTCCTCCGTTCTGAGATTCTGTTATGTCTAACAAAAAGAACATTTTCTGTCTCGGTCAAACCTTTTGACATTCTCATCTTAAATCAGCCGCCGCACTTGTAAAGAATTCCACCCATGCGTGCGGCTCCTGATCTTTGATAAACATAAATAACTAACTGCCAGCAGAACCGCTCCGTGACCGGCTGAGATGGACCGATAGAACCTCCCAGCCGCAGACATTCAAGTCGTAACACCTCGCGAAAAATACCCACGTATATTGTCACTAATGCAGAATTTAAAGAAAAATTACACAGATTTTAGATTAAATTTTATTGCAAATGTTGCCATGATGATCTCGGTGCGTCTCAAATGTTGCATTTTTGTTCAAAGGCGTGATTTTCAGTATTTACGTGAACCTGCAGCTGGAACTCTGACTCCTCCTCTCACAGGAACCTGTTGCTGCTGCGCCACATTAATGCTATTAGCTGAGTCTGAGAGAGTTAATCGTCTTATAAGAGGCCTCGATTTAGTAAACTAAGGGCAGGAGTTATTAATAGATGAGGGAACAAATTACCAATTAGCAGCGACAGATTATTCATATGAGGATATTAACGAGTAACTTCTGTGCAGAGGTTCTGGTTCTGCTCTCTGCCTGGATTATAGAGACACGTCATGTGTTTGTTAAGTCGTTGTTTTCATCTTCATCAGGTCAGTTATCCTCAACCTGTAGATGTAGCTTTCTCATGATGTCTAATGTATCCCCCCCCACACACACACACACACAAACACACACAAACACACACACACCCCACCCTGCTGACGGGTGCCATTGCTACAAGATAATCAGATTTATTCTTATGGCTGGTCAGTAAAATATTTATATATAATAATTATATATATATATATATATATATATATGTATTATAGATAAATTGTTGGGCCGTCCCCTTTAAGGACGACACACACCTGACCAGAGAGCAGAAATGAACAAACACACAATGCACCGCCTTTTTTTTATTTTTTATTTTTACCCCCTCTCCGTCGCTGTGTTTTCTCCGTCTCGTCTCACGTCTCCACTCCGTTGACACTCCCACCGTTTTATGAGTATATCAGATGGCACCGAACCCCTCGGGCGCCACGACGCCTTGATTCCAGCACAGCCTCCCGTTTGATGGCGGACGTAATCCAGACAGCGCCTGCCAACCTCACCACCTCATCAGGCCTGTCACTCAACGGCGTCCCGGAACACACACACACATGCACACACAAACACACGCAGACACACACACACACACACACACACACACTCAACTGAGGTCAACCGTCCCTCGCTCCTTTAGAGGAGCCTTTATCTGCCGTCTCAGGCCTGAGTGAAGCGACTCAATGGGAGGGGGTCCTGGCCCCTTCGTCACCCTCCTTTCAAAGAAGAGAAAGAAAATAGAAGGTCTATCTCACCCCGAAACCATCTTCTTCACACATTCCACTATCCTTGCCCTAAGTGTGTTGCCCCCACCTCCTCATACCCTGGAGGCCCAGGTTGCCCCCCCCCTTGTGGATTGCAGGCATTAAAGAGATTGGTGGGGCTGTTCTATTCAGCTGAATTAGACACGGTCAATGCAGCCCGGCTGGACAGAACCCCTGAGGGCAGGAGTGGCCGACGCTGAACAGGGTGGGAATATGGTGGCAATATGCATCAGCAGCGGGTCGTCGGTGTTTATCACCGGGTAGATCGGCCGGCGTGAATTATTGGTTGGTTTGTGTAAACACACACACACACACACACACACACACACACACACACAGCACAGGGAAAAATGTCAAGTGTGAAAGGAGTTGTTCTTTTTTGCATCACTCCTGCAGGAAGAAACGGGTTTTATTTTCCGTCTGCTGGAATTTCTTCATCACTCCAGCAGCAGAAATTCCTGTGAGCGTTCGGATCAGGTGGTTCCGGTTCTCTATTAAATCTCTGTGGGGGCTTCAGCTTGAAATCCTGCTAAAAGATCTCTCTGCAGTAGCGTCTAATCGCTCCTAACCAAACGAAAGAAGGACTTTTTTAAAGATATTTCTTTGGGGATCTGCGGAAATAAGCGATTACATTTTCTCGTCTGCGATCCCCTGATGACAGATTTTCTCTTTTTTTTCTTTTCCTTGTGTTATTTCTCTTTCATGGAGGTGGTAACTTCTTCCCAGCGGGACAGAAGCGGTTTAATTAGCGTGGTAACAGATTCTGATGAGAATGGTTTTAGGGAGCTAGCGCCGTGTTGTGATTAGAAGTGCAGGGTGGGTTTAGACGTGGAGGAGAACGTCTGGAAGACGTGGAACAGACTCTGGATTCTGGTGGACCTGGATCTTCTCCAGAGAGACGGAGGTTAAAGGAGATAAGAGGAAGAGTTCAAAGTGAGAAAGAGGAGCAGTACAACTCACCTGTGGAGAGGCCCTGCTGGCCGGGGGGATTGTGACGGGCTGATGGGCTCTGACAATAGCAGTGATGTATTTCGGTTCCGGACCACCCGCCGGCTTCTTTCATCGAGTCTTTTCTTCGGCTGGATGCGATCGGAAACTTTTCAAGGGTTCCCAAAGATCATAGATGTAAGAGAGAAGGCGAATCCATGTTCTCTAACGCCAATAAAGAGCTGATGCAGCACAAACCGCTGGAAAAGTTCAAAGTTCATATTTTACCCACTAGGGGGAGATTTTTTTTTTACACTGTTTTCGCAGATGTAACTTCCTATCCATTGATCCGATGAGTCTGACTTTTAGTGCGTATGAATCGAGTCAAAGAGGTGTATCTGGTATATATATATATATATATAAACATTTTACTGTTATACCTCATATTTCACTCAGGGGGAGCTTTTCTTTTTATCAAAAACTAATGTGGACATAACTTCACATTTAATTTGAGGCGTTCAAACACAGGCGTTGGGGCGTGGAGACTTTTCTGGGATATACTCGTAGGTCCGGTTCTCATCTGATGTTCACGTCTGTTTCAAAGAACTAGTAATGCTGTAAAGTCTTTTCTCAAAAGTCCGGCGCTTTCATGGGGTGAACTATCGTTTGACATGTTTGCTTTGGCGCATCTTCTCTCTGTTTTCTACGCATGTCCACTCATATACCTGAGAAACCACAGGTTGAGGTGGGTTTGATCTTACATGTTGTTTACATAAGTCACATGCAGTAGCTGCATATACTGTTATTACCTAGTTATAAGCGCCTTCTGCCTCTCAGGGTTCAATTAAGCCCTTCACTTCCACGCCGGCGTCGGTGGACCGTCCAACATCCATTTCTCCCTGGGAGACCGTGGAGATCCGTGCTGAAATACACTCCACCTGCTTCTTCCTGCTGCGTCCGTACCGGCTCGCCGCTCTGTTGCCACGGAGACGCGTTGGCATTGGCAGCCACTTAAGAGAGGCTGCGCTCCGGAGGGGTTGACACTCGTCGTCTGCGGTCTGGATGAAGAGAGTTAAAATACTTTTTCTTTAAAAGGATAGATGAGGGGTTGAGCCGTCAAACGACATCAGAGCATAAAAGCTGCTGTCTTTATTGTTATTATTATTATTATTATTATGATTATGAGCCATCAGGAGGAAAGTCAGACCTTCTCTAATGCTTTGAGCTGTTGAGAAAAAGTTGGATCTTTTATGATCAGAAGTTAGAATTAAATTACACCCAAACAGGAAAAGTCTGGATTTCAAACATTCAGGGCAAATTGTGCGTCTAATGTGAATTTATTACACAGCTGGACGTGAGAGACGACTTTTAATCAGATTTTGTTGTATTTGTTGTTTTTCTTTACACATTTTAAGAAGAGGTATTTGATGAAACGGAGCATTCATTGTTATTATATATTATATTTATCTTACAGTGAAAAGGTGGATACCTCCTCTGAGGGGACAAACACCAGAACATAGGTTCTTTCTCTGAGCTACGCTATGTTATATAACAGACATTTAAATAATTCTCTCATTCAAAACGTCTGTTGGAGTTTGTATTTTCCCGTTTCTTGAAGTGTCCTGAAAGCATCTTGACTATAGAATCATGTAGATATATTTTTTTTTTTAAATCAATGGTTTTAGGAGAGTCCATTTCAAACGTCGTAGGTGTCAACCGTGAAGTAGGAGGCGAAAATCCAGTAATTACCTCTATCCCACAATGTGGGCGAGTAAACCCGATAACAGACAAAACAAAACAAGAACAACAAATAAATAAAAAAGGCAAAAACAGGACCTCCTTTGAAATGAAATCTCTCCAATATGGTTCCTGTTTATCTTTCTTTTCTTATTTTTGTAATTAGTTTTCTTATATTCCCTGGTAGATATTAAAAAAAAAGCTCATTTAATGGAACTACAGACTAGCTGATGAAATACTTCATATGTTTATAAGTGTTTGAAATCAAATGAACTTTTTTGAAATTCAGTCTTTAAGTAGTGGGATTTGTAAGAATATGATATTATTGAAAAGCTATTCTTTAAATATGAAGTTCATTAGGACTGCACCATACTGGAAAAGAATATGAAATCGCTAGATTTTTTTTTTTTTTTTTTAGGCAGTAGTTAATTAATTGCATTATGGGAAAATAAAAAAAAATCTCAAAATGCCTTTAATGTGTTTTCAGACGCAGTTAATTAATTTCTCCAACAGTTTTTTTTTGTATTGGTTTGGACATTAAAGGGTTAAAAATCAGTTCTAAACCTGATGCAGAGCCAATGCAGGGTCTTTAAAATGGATGTAATACAGAATGTTCTACCTTCAGGGGGTGGGCTTCCGTGTTCTGGACCTTCTGTGGACGGTTGACCGTCTTCTCCTGCAGACCAAAGACAACATCGTCTTCTAACAATCGTGTTATTCACATAAAGTCGACCCTTTCCCTTTAGAAATCCTCGCTATTGTATAAAGAGTGGATTAAACCCGACTGGTTCCGATTCAGAGACCCTCCACAGAGACGGACCATCTTTAACAGTCGTTAAGAAAACTGTTTATATGGTGCCGGTACTTTTTAAATGGGATGGAAAATCTGCTGTTAGCAGCGATTTTCTCAGCATTTAGACAGGAAGTCCCTCTCCTCGCCGAACACGTTGATGACAAAGAGACGTGCTTGGACCTCTGGGAGAACAATCCACACATGTTCTCCAGAACAATCTCTTTAATGGACTCTTCGTGTCAGGCAGGATGTCAGAATGACTGACCGGCAGGAAAATCACTGACGCCGCCAGCCTTAAGGGACTCCTCTGTGAGCGTGGGCCGGTTTGAATGGAGACGCCTCTTCCGATAGAATGGATCGTCCTGGTTCTGACCTGGTTCCTCGCTGAGAGGCTGTTGTTCATCCAGAACACAGCAGGATGGGAAATTGGATCGGCTCATTGGAGTGGAGGAGCAATCTATGGTAGAACTTACATCAACTTGTGGAGTGGATGTTGGAACACAGTGTGTGTGTTTGTGTGTGTGTGTGTGTGTGTGTGTGTATGTGTGTGTGTTCGTGTATGTATGTGTGTGTGTGTGTGTGTGTTTGTGTGTGCGTGTGTGCGTGCGTGTGTATAGTTGTGTGTGCGTGTGTGTTTGTGTGTGCGTGTGTGCGTGCGTGTGTATAGTTGTGTGTGTGTGTGTGTGTGTGTGTTTCAGTCGGGTTAGTCTTAGTGTCTATTAAGAGTTTCTTCAGTCATTTTTGACAGGATGGTTCCCTGTGTGTTTGTGTATGTATGTGTGTGTGCGTGTGTGTGCGTGTGTGTGTGCGTGTGTGTGTGTGTGTGTTTCAGTCGGGTTAGCTTTAGTGTGTATCAAAACTTTCTTCAGTCATTTTTGACAGGATGGTTCCCTGTGTGTTTGTGTATGTATGTGTGTGTGTGTGTGTGTGTTTGTGTATGTATGTGTGTGTGTGTGTGTGTGTGTGTGTGTGTGTGTGTGTGCGTGTGTGCGTGTGTGTGTGTGTGTGTGTTTCAGTCGGGTTAGCTTTAGTGTGTATCAAAACTTTCTTCAGTCATTTTTGACAGGTTGGTTCCCTGTGTGTTCGTGTATGTATGTGTGTGTGTGTGCGTGTGTGTGTGTGTGTGTGTGTGTGTGTGTGTGTTTCAGTCGGGTTAGCTTTAGTGTGTATCAAAACTTTCTTCAGTCATTTTTGACAGGTTGGTTCCCTGTGTGTTTGTGTATGTATGTGTGTGTGTGTGTGTGTGTTTGTGTATGTATGTGTGAGTGTGTGCGCGTGTGTGTGTGTGTGCGCGCGTGTTTCAAGACAACTCATCCACCAAAGTACAAACTCAGCGCCGCGGTCGTCTGTCATGATCTCCTGGCCCGTCTGCTCTCAGTCCAGCTTTCAGACTAATGAGAGGATCTGTGGAGTCAGCCTCCACGTTCAGGATTCTGTGATTAACGACATTAAACACCTGCCAGCTGCACAAACATGGACGCCAGGAGTGACGAAGATCGCGTTCGGCTTTTTAGTTTCCATGAAAGTTACTGCTGAGGTTCCTCCGCTGGGGCGGGAACGAAACCGAGGGGCTTTTTCAGAATCAAGACTACAGAATCAAGACTACAGAATCAAGACTACAGAATCAAGACTATAGAATCAAGACTACAGAATTAGGACTACAGAATCAAGACTACAGAATCAAGACTACAGAATCAAGACTACAGAATCAAGACTACAGAATCAAGACTACATAATCAAGACTACAGAATTAAGACTACAGAATCAAGACTACAGAATCAAGACTACAGAATCAAGACTACAGAATCAAGACTACAGAATCAAGACTATAGAATCAAGACTACAGAATTAGGACTACAGAATCAAGACTACAGAATCAAGACTACAGAATCAAGACTACATAATCAAGACTACAGAATTAAGACTACAGAATCAAGACTACAGAATCAAGACTACAGAATCAAGACTACAGAATCAAGACTATAGAATCAAGACTACAGAATTAGGACTACAGAATCAAGACTACAGAATCAAGACTACAGAATCAAGACTATATAATCAAGACTACAGAATCAAGACTACAGAATCAAGACTACAGAATCAAGACTATATAATCAAGACTACAGAATCAAGACTACAGAATCAAGACTACAGAATCAAGACTAGGGAAAGTCAAAGCTGGAGATCTTAATCAGTTTTGATGATTGTATTGAATTAACTATTGTACGTTCTGACATGGAATTGCTCGTTCTCTGAAAATGTGGCCGAAACACCACGAGAACTACACTGAATATCATTTTACATCCTGTCCCGTAGATTGACAGCAGACAGAAACCACTCCGATCCTCTTTAGTCACCATAGAAGAAACCTCTACACCTGCTTTTGTTGTGCAGACGGAGAAATACGATCTGAGGTGTCACATGATCGCAGAGATCCCTCTGTAATTGGAGGTAACAGGTAATTGAACCCGAGCGCAGACATGCAGCAGATGAGAGTCAGGCTGAAGCCAACGCCGTCGCCATCAATGGTTGTATTGATGCTCTTAGTGGCTACGTTGTTTGGATGGATGCCCGCAGAAAAAAACAACGACCCCAAAGTTAATGCAGACGACTTCATGACATCATCACAAAAAGTTAAGTTCGAGTTTATTCTCAAGATTTTGATTTATTCTCGAAATGAAATATGAAAAATCTTTTTTTTTTATGTTATAAAGAGGTTTATAGTTCGGACCCCGAAGTTACGGTGGTCAAAATATCTCAAAATATTACATTGTTTTATTAAACAATTCATTTAATATTCACATTTCAGGATCTGAAAATATTATCTGTAAATCTGTAAATTCATGGGCCGGATTTAGAACCACCGGTTCTGGGAAACAAAGACGGGACACAGAGAACGCCGGGATGGAATAGAATCAAGGATAGGATGGCGAGGCAGTGCAGACGTCAATGACATCATCCGTTTTTGAGAGTCTGCACTTGATGGCGCACTCCATCATCCATGCTCGCCGCGCAAACAACAAACACCACTTCAGCAATCTGTGGCAGAAAAGCTGCTGGCTCAAGAGTTCCACGTCGGCCCCGTTGAGGACATTCAAGGTTTTTTTTGTTTTTTTTTCTTGGCATTTCAGTTTGGATGGAAATAAAATTTTCAGAAGTGGCTGCATGGTCAGTTATTTTGTTTGACAGAAGCCTCATTTTCAAATCTGTCTGTGGCCTCGTCCATCCGATGAAACATTCAATGCAGCCTAGTCGCTGAGTCCAGAATGATCATTTCGTCATTTTTAGTGACGGTCGAACAGCTCAGACACACAGATCAGCCATTACATTATAACCACCTGTGCGTGTGCGAAGGACAGGGGCGTAAAAACGGCTTTGTAGCGACAAGGAATTTGTGTTTTGTCAATCAAAGCATTGATACACAGCTGTATGTGTGTGTGTGTGTGTGTGCGTGTGCGTGTGTGCGTGCGTGTGTGTATGTGCGTGTGTGTGTGTGTGTGTGTGTTACGCCCACAGGAAGTCATTAAGCTCTTATAAACGTGTAACAAATGAACGAGGTCATGTGCTCTGTGCTTTAGACTCACAATCCAACCAAAACCAATCTGCCATAACATTAGAACCACTTAGAGGTCCATTTGTCATTTGTCATGATACTGGACTGGTGCTGGTACTAGTACTTTTACTCATGTAAAGGATCTGAGATCCTCATCCTATGCCTCCTACAGTGTCGTTTCCATTCTGTGGCTCTGAACTCTAAACACTGGGACCCGTCCAGATTGGCTGAGTCCAGATCACAGTACCCTGAATCCCTCCACCTGCTCCATCTCCGGCATGTTTTGCTGGCTGTGGCTCGGGTCTGTTGACTCCGATGACAAACATGTGCTGTTTGTGCATTTGCCTAATTAGCTCCTCGCCGTACTGAGGGGGATAATTGATCGAAGGCCAGTGTGGTTGATTTGCAATTCAACCGAGCTAATAATTTGTTATTGATTGAAGCATTAGCGGGAGAAAAGCTGGAGAGAGATGTAGCCCAGCCAAAGTGCTGCAGAAAGTTGATGCTCTCCATTTTTTAATCTACTTAAATGATATTACACATCACCAAGCTAACGTCATAAGGAGCGCCGGCCGGGAGATGATGAACTGCTGGTTTCAGCTCAGCTCTGTCGACTCATATGTTAGGAGTGAGTGTGTGTGTGTGTGTGTGTGTGTGCGTGTGTGTGTGTGTGTGTGTGTGTGTGTGTGTGTGTGTGTTAGAGAGCTGCCTACGTAGGTTTTTTACTCACCTTGTAAATATTTTGGAACAGTCATGTAAGAAAAAAGTCTCGTAAAAGTTGTTTTTATTGTCATTGAAGTCAAAGAAGAATCTTTTAAAGTCGATTCAAGGTCATATCTTGTTAAATTCAATCGGGGGGGAAATGAATTGAGTTGTGCTTAAATCATGCGCTTTCCAGAACCGAACTCTGATCCATCTATTCTGGAAATGTTGCAGCATATTCAGGCTGGAAAATGTAGTTTTTGGTTTCGGACTCACTCAAACGAATATTTATCTTCACAATATCTCAATTTCGTCATTCTGCTTCCTAAATTCTACATGCAAGAATTAAGATTTAAGTCGAAACTACATTTTATTCTGCTAAGGAAAAGAAATTGAAAACTATTGTAAAATCGTTTCAATCTGTTAAAAACCCAAAAGGTGTCATAAGAAAATTTTACGTCACAATTTTAATATCGTTAAGTAAATCAACAAATCTCTATATTCCTTCTTATGTTTATTTTATTGTATCTTTCATTCGGTTTCTTCCCTTTCATTTATTCCATTTCGTTTCATTTCATTCCCGATTAGATTTGACCTTTGTATTTGAAGCTCTTATTGAACATAAAGTAAAGAAAAAGAAGAAAGAATGTGGGTAAATAGCTGGACAGACGTATTTCCTGCACATCTCGGAGAGAAACACGTTTTAAATGAGTTCATTTCTGCTTCATTGACTCGCTGTAACTTCTGCCTCCTTGAACAGTCCGCTCCGGCATTCCATTTTCTAATTATAATCAGCCGTTAAATGAACTCTTGAGAGTTTAATTGCACATGTTAAATAATTATCCGCAGGTCGGGGGGGGTTATGTATTTCTTTGAGATGGCTCATTGCTGAAGGATGAGAGTTTCTCAGCGGTCTGTCCTTCCCTAGAATCATTCCTCGCATCCTAGGGTTACGTCCTTGTTACCTACACCTCATGCTTTTCTTTACAGCCGTGTTTTCTTACTTTCTCTCCTGCGCCTGAATCAATGATTCTGAAGCGACTCAATCATACCTCTTTTCCACCAGAGATAACCTGGTGCTAGTTCGCTTCTGGTGCTAGTGCCAGTGATTAGTTGGTCGGACTCGCGCACTTCCTAAGAACCTGTTTGCTATTCTATTGGCAAGGAGCCAAGTCAGAGCCACGCAATTACATCAACGTATGACGTAATCGGTTCTTGCATCTAGACCAGCAAAGAGTTGGTGCTTGTCTGGCACCAGTGTTGAGAGCCAGGAGCTGGTGCTTATGCTGTTGAAAAGCAGAGAACTGGCGGTAAGTCAGGCTCTGGGCCCGAACTGGACCTGGAACCGGCTCGGTGGAAAAGGTTTAATAGAGATTCTTCTCTTCCCAGGCGTTGAGATGCTGAAACTGTCTCTTTTCTTCTCCAGCTGTATCCCAGAGGCCCACCTTGGCAGTTAGAGGAGAGGTCATCACCATGACAGCGTCCTGGCAGGACTCCGCCCCCTCGTCTGCGGCCGGCCTCTTCCTGCTCCACCTACTCCTCCTCTTCCCAACGGTCTTCACGCAGAACTCTGCAGTCCCGACAGCGCCGGCCACGGCGCTGTATGACCCCCTGACCCGACCGGAGTGCACAAAGAAAGAACATCCAAAGGTTTCCATTCAAGGTCAGACACCACAACCACCTATTTATGCTTGTCGGGGCTAGAATGAAGAATGTGGTCGCTGTAAAACGATGTTTCTGTGACGGGAACCTTTGGTGAATTATTCCAGGATATTCAGACTTAATAGAGTTTGGGTTTTTTTCACAAATGCGTTTGGACAAAGTGGGAGAACAAACTCTTTGGTGCTTAAACTTTTCAGGGAGATTGTGATTGGAGGGTTTCTGCTGTGAGCAGCAGCAGGTAGACCCACCCCCTGGAGTCTGAAGGTTACTGGTGGTGGCGGTGGCTGATGATGCTGCTAAGATTGATGAATGATAAAGTTGGTAGTATGGACAGTGTAGAAAGCCTCTCACCCCCTGCATGTCACACTGGAAACGTACATTCAGTCTTTACTGACACCACTTCCTTCCTAACGACCACTAAACTGTATAACTCCTCCCCTTTCTGCAGGACCGAAAACTGAAAAATCGGACACTAATACAAACAAAAATACAATATATATATATATATATATATATATTATATAATATACAGACACACACACACATATACATATATATGTGTTTGTGTGTGTGTGTGTGTGTGTGTGTGTGTGTGTGTGTGTGCGTGCGTGTGTGTGTGTGTGTGTCTGTACAACTGTGTTTGGTCCTGTGTCCTTGAACACCCACATTCTAATTATTATTATTATCTTATTTATTGCGACCGCAGAAGAAATAAATAGTCACATTAAAAATAAAACTCAAGGTTGGCGAACTTCTTTGGCACCAGAGGAAAAACGTCTATTCGCTAATGTTCCTCATTTTTACGGTTTATAGACACATTTCCTGCACCACATTTGACCTTGTCAGGTGGGGGTCCCGGAGGTCTACCTGTAAAAATGTAGTTATGCATAAACCGTTGGCTTTTTACGGCGACATTCCTCATTTCCAACATCTCAGCCGCTGCTCTGAGGGCAGACGACTGTCATGATTGACAGATTGTTAAGTGCTTGAGATGAATTTCCTGGACCCGGATTGAAGATAGTGACGATGATGAAGAGTTTGACGCGAACACAATGCGGTTGGCAACGAGGCTGGGTGGGGTAGACGGGTGTAGGGGGGTCCTGTAGCAGAGTGGAAGTAAGAGTTTGTAACTTGGTGAAATAGAGGCTGACTGCCTGAGGTCTGGAGCTGTGACAGACAGACGGACAGACAGACAGACAGATTGATTGATTGATTGATGGAGGCTGGCAGGCGGAGGCTGGGAGCAAGGATCAGGAAGGAGGCTGATAACCCAAAGACCTCCACGATCGAGACGGGCTTTAAATGCTGCAGAACCTGATTACCGGACGGGGGGCAGCTGTCATGATTGACAGGTGTGTGAACAATCAACCTCCTTCCTGTCTTCAGGTCCAATCTGATTCATTCCAGTGAAAAAATGTTCATATATAATATCTTACACACTTTAAATTTTAGCATCAAATAATAAATTGTTTTGCTCAATCATGTTTTTAAACAATAAAAGAAAAGAAAAGATTTCAGGATGACATCAATTAGATTGAACTTTTTAAAAATCCTTCTCAAATGGGACTTTTCTCCATAGTCGTGACATGTGGCGTCCCCCAGGGCTCCAACCTTGGCCCCTTGCTGAGGGTTGGATTATAAACAGGTTCTGTCACATCTTTCAGTAAAAGAGATTTTGACTTATTTTGACACGATTCTCAGAGGAAGGTCGACGTTTATGGGGAATAACAGCAAAATCATTTATTTTGCAGACGGAATGAATCCATGCTAGAGAGAATTATTTCCATCATGCATCTTAAGGAAGACACATAGTCCTGTCCTCCAGCCTCGGGAGATTGATATCAACGTGGAGCGTCTCGTCTTTGCGCGAGTCCAGCGGTAAAACAGAGCGATTCCTAAACGGCTGCAATAAAAGCTCACCGGTCGGCCGTAAAAGAGCAAAAGAAAGAGAGAGGGGACGAAAGAGAGAAAACCTTGGGAGGGATAATCACAATCTCCATCGGGCCGTTCAGCTGTGCGGCGAGCCGAGCGGCGAGGTCATCCCGAAGGCGTGAAGTGGCAGAGAAGAGCTCGCGGCGTAGAATCAGAGATGGATACGGCAGAGCGAAAGGTAAACACGCACAACATCGCCGCGTTCATTTTGGAAAAGAGGATTGTTTGTGTTTCCTCTGCCGAGAGCTGTGACTGCCATCGGTGGGGTGAAGAATCCCTAGTGGGGTGAAGAACCCCCAGTGGGCAAAGAAGAAAAGCAGCACAGTGAAAAGGTGGCAGGAGGTTTTCTCCTGTGATTAGAGAAACACTCGGCCCTCCGATCCACACACACCACGTTTTCTTTCCTCCCAGGTTCTTTCCTTTTTTTCCTTTATTTCCAGACAGTGGCATTGTTCCCCTCCAAGCCTCCCTCTGTGCCCCCCGGGCCACCTCGGCCATGTCAGTCCGGGCTCCGGCTAATGGAACTGAAGATGGACATAAAGGGCTCGCCGACATTTTCCCCTTCATTGTTGGATTTCCTGCGTTAAAGCAGTTTTAAGTTTGAACACCGGAGCCTCCTCCTATTGGCTCTTCCGATCCATAGAACTGGTGAAATGGCCGTTTTTCATTCGCCGCAAAGCTTCTCTGAGGTCGCCTATATGCTGAGTGAGGTTTTTTTTTCCAGGCCTCCAGGTGTCCAGATTAGCCGCCGCTTCCCTTCAGGGGCGTGGCGCCGGAGAAAGGACCTGGTGGCGGGGAGCTGCTGGGCATCTGGCCGTGTCCAAGCGGGACATTATGTGGAGGCAGCCGTATAGAAAAGACCCTCACAATGAAAGTGTCAGCAAGAATTTCAGATTAGCGTCGGTGATTGATGAGAGTTGTAGAGCGGCGCGTTGAAGCTCTACCTCACTCACCTGCAGGAGGCTGAGAAATCTTGGCTTAGCCGCCAAGATTTCTCATTTCATTGATTTCTCATCAAATGGTGCAGAAACTGTATTTGAAGGCAATCGTTTCCTGACAATTGGTCCGATTAAGTCCAGATCTGTTGCATATGAATAGACTCAAGGAGATTTATCCTATTTTACTCTAATGCTTCGTACTTTACTTACTAATGGAGCTTTTTTAGCTGAAAAACTATGTTTTTTTCAGACACAGCTTCCCAACATTTAGTCAGATTTAGTCCAAATGTGTTGCTTTTGAATCGATTGGAGCAGCTCTATTATAGAAATATTGTCTTTTACTCCCCAGGGTGAACTTTTTTACAGACACAGATTTTCATGCATAATTTTTTGGTTTGATGTTTTTAGGTTTGTTTTCTTTTTTCACAAAAAACAATGTTTTTCGGATATAATTTCCTCGCAATTGTTCCAGCTTTGTCCAAATTTGGTAGGTATGAATTCTCTTTAAGGAGATTTATCTTGGTTTTATCATATTTTTGCAATAATGGGTCATATTTTACTTAATTAGGATGATTCGTTTTTGCAAAACAACTATGTTTTCACAAAAAAACTATGTTTTTCACGACCTAATTTCCCAAACGGTTGGTTCGATTTAGTCCAAATTTGGTGACTATGAATTGACTCGTGGTATATTTATCTTGAATATATCATATTTTACTCTAATGCTTCATATTTGACTTCCTAAGGGAGTTTTTTGACTGAAAAACAATGTTTTTTGGACATAACTTCCTAATTTTTAGCCAGATTTAGTCAAAAACTTGGTGCTTAGGAATCAACTAAAGGAGATCTATCTTGTATATGTCATATCACTATCTTGTTTATATCATGCACCTATAATGACAATCAGTTGTTTTTGTTTGCTTGTGTGTTTGGCTGCAGATCTAAGCGTACTTTTAGTTTTTCTGGTTTAAATCCAGCTCTAAGGAGTCAGTTCTCAAACATTCCTGCTTTGACTCCATGGATAGTTTGAGTAGTTGAATATTCATGATTCATTTACCTTTACTACAGCAACTTTTTTAGGCCTGTGGGCAGACGACTACTCCTCAATTTCTCCTACGGATTTGATAAAACGATGGAATTTCTTCAATTTATACGTAATCTCAAGTTTTATTATCAGAATGTTTGAGAAGCCATGATTAAAAGTTGGTCTACAATCCATAATGGATGCTTTCAAGTTACTTTACGGGCTTATAATTTTACTCTGCATCATCAAATAAGTAGCCTCCGATACGAAGGGAGTCAGGAGGAGTCAGTCCTTCATCGGTCGTAACTCAAGAAGAGTTGAATGTGAAACTTTTCTGCAGACGATAACTAAGCACTAAAGTAGAGTTTAGTAAGTTTCCATGGTAACAATTAGGATTTATCCTCATTCTTGTGCTTGGTTTCATTTCCGAGGCGTACTTCAAAAACACTCATTAAACATTAAAACACTCAAACATTAAAAACTGAAGTGGTTCCTTTTGCTCTTTGGGCATTTTTTACTTTCCGTTTCCAAGGTTACAGTTTGGACTTCAACTCATTCTGGTGGTTGGTCTCCTTTTTTTTTCATATGCAAATACTATTCAATATTTTACAACAAACAAACTTCCACACACAACAACCGAGTATTGAAACGGTGCCTTTTGCTATTTAGCAGCTTCTGTTCTTTCTATTTGCTTTTGTTTCCATGGTTACCAGCTGGAATTTGGCAGGGATGTGTCTCGGCTTAGGGTCACTCAAAAACTCTCCGTACATCTCTACTCTTTCCCAAAACTTAATGTAAACTGTAAACATCTCCCATATATGTTTTTATTTTTAAATCTTTTTTGTCAGATGGCCTTCTAAAATACTTTGTATATATATATATATATATATATATATATATAGAGAGAGATATAGATATAGATAGATAGACACACAGACAGACACACAGACAGACAGACAGACAGACAGACAGACAGACAGACAGATAAATATCTGATAATGTCTTATAGGCTCATCATTTGAAAACAGTGATCCTAAATTCAGTTTGTTTTTTTCATGTTATTACATTGTTATTACCAGGATATTAATCGAATAGCTGGGAAGTTTAGACTGTTAGTCACACATATTTATACCAAAAATGGAAACAAAAATTGAGAACGACCAGTTGATAAAACATTATGATTGGAAAAAAATAATCCACTTACTAATATTTAATCGATATGGGTTTTTTATTTTCCAGTTTCATATTAAAAAACAAACATACCCCTCCAAAAACAACCGTCTTGGTTTGTGTGAACATACTTTCTCAATAGCCGTGGTTAAAGCTTCCTCCTCGGTGGCCCGTTTGACCTTTGGCGTCCCGCAGGGCTCCATCCTTGGCCCATTAGTGTTTAGCATGAGGATGCTTTAACTGGGTCACATTTTTCACGAAGAAAAAGTGACTTAAAAGTGAGTTACACGGAAATGGGTTGGGTCTATCACTGAGTCAACAGAATTTTTCATCCAACCCGTTACACAAAGTAGCCTGGAGATGTGTTGGAATGTAAAAACTGGAGCTGGCAGCAGTGCTGGGTCTCACCTGACGACCATTCAGGAGACTTTTGGACAAACATCAGCCTGATTCTCGTCCTTCAACTCTGTTTTTACCTTCGACAGCTTTGCTGTTTTTTCCCATCCTGCCGGCACACACAGTAAAACTCCCCACTGCTTGTTTGCGCGTCTGCTGTTCCAGAAGATGGGCTGTCATTTTTGTTTTTGTCAACTGCTCCACGGATGCAGTGCAGGAATGCAGCAAAGGATTCGTGTAACCTCCACCCACAGGCACAGGCTGTTCAGGCACACCGCGTACGCGCCGCCAGCTCCTGATTTAGACGGATGATACTGACTCCCGGCACAAAACCACGGCTCTGATAACAGCCTGGCATGAGGGCAGAAAGTGGAAAAAGTCCCAATCTTGCTTGAACTCGCTTTGGTCCGTGTGTAGAGGGTCAGACAGATAAACTTTATCGCACCCAGTGCAGCAAAGTCCATCAGGGCTCTGGATGTTTCATGAGGGGGAGTGTGTAGAAAGGTTACAGCCGATAATAAGACCTTTGGTTCACCTTCCACCAACTCCTTCACAGAGATGATGGTTGGGCTGGTAGACAGCTTCAGGACCGGTAGCGTCCGCGTCTCACTCTTGAGAAAGGAAACGGATCAGAGAGGCAACTAGTTCACACTCGCTCTCTTTTCTGTGGAATTTCAAAAATTTCGCTTTTTTTCCATTTTGCTTTAAGCCCACTTCTGCCATCCCCTTCCTCGTACCTCCTTCCCTCGTTCTTTCGCTCTCTACTTCTTTCTCCTTTTCCATTAGTGTTTTCAACCTGCTCTGTAATCCTCAGGGGGAAAAAATGCAATGCACACTCCGTACGACTCCTTCAATCTCTTTCAGCGTTGGGGTAATGGCGCTGTCGTTTAGCCGGAGTGTTCCCACCTGAGAGCCTCTCCAGCAGCGCCAGAATGATGCTCCTGCAAGACATGACGGCTCTCCTTTAAAAGGAAAAGTGTTGACCGTTCGGTTTTGGATCTGATTTTTCATTACGCATTCTTGCCGTACTTTCCCGCCTGCCTCTGTTTCCTCGCTCGTGGTTACGGTCGCAGACTTAATTGGAGTGGTGCTATCAGGGTTGCGGCGTGTTTGCAGCCATCAATCATTCAGCTGACTTCAGAATGCTGCTGAGGCCTCTCAGCCGCTGATGGTGTGTCGGGGTATCTGATGCAGGCCCCAGAGATATCAAAGAGGATCAGAGAATATAGGACGCTTAAAAGCTTTATTGCCACTTTGACTGCAGAGAAAGGGAGGCAGCAGGAAAATTGCCCTCTTTCCTTTATTTTTTGGCTCCGTTCTGTCACCTGTCCGCTGTATGGAACCTTTTAGAGACGGGTCTCGTGATAGAAATGCATCCAAAATTACATGTCGTGCCCTCAGCTTGAAATGTTTTGAGCCACTTTGCCACAAAAATCAAGACCAGATCTGGTTTCATTTCTTTAAGGCTTCAAAATTGCCTTAGTTTTGAATCCAATTATGGGCAACAGAAGCTCGAGTTTCTCAGGTGCAACAGATCGGCATTGTCTATTCTTTCCGCGTCAGAACAAGATGAGTCACGTTGATTGCACCTCTGCAGAAGCAGAGCGACATTTGTGGGAAAAAACAGGCATCGAAATGTAAAATGCAGTTTTTTTTTTACCTTCTTAAATCTGCAATTTTATCATGAAATGAAAGAGTGAACAGATTTGAAATTTTTTTATTAGTTATTGCTTCACTGAAATGAAGCAATAACTCTGACTAAACTTAACATGACTTACCAGCCAGGGAGCAAATGATTTATTTGGCTGAAAAGCCAATAGTAGTGACAAGTGCAAGTGATGATGAAGCGTGCAAAAGCGTTAGAGTGAGATGTGAGCGACTTGACGTGTTTGGGGTATCTCAATAGTTTAGAGTAGAGTGACTGAGGCCTGAGGACCAGGAGCTCCATGTCTACCTAGAAGAATAGGGCAGTGGGGTGCAACCTCTCAGGCTCGGGTTTCCCATTGATAGTAAGTCACATTTACCCACCTCTCTTTTAATACCCATTTATTGTTTGTAGGTGTGCAGGTCTTCATTAAGATCCTTGTCTTTTCAAATCCATCACTGGAAGCTCTCTCAGACACAATGTGACTTTACTGACAGACATCTTCACCGGCCGCTGAATGAGAAGCCATTACTCTCCCGCACAACAAACATCATTCCACCAGTGGCTGCCCAGAATCTCCAGCATCTTCCTTTGCTCCTCATCCTCACGTCTGAGTCAAGAAGAAGGAGGAGAAGGGGAAAGAAGGAGCAGAGGAGGAACCAAAGGATGCAGAGATAAAGAGAGTGCGATGCGCTCCACTGAGACACGACAGACTCTCACCATCTAGAGAGAGATAGTGACGAAGAGGAGAGGTAAAAACCAGAAGGGGACTGGAGCATGATGAAGAAGGATAGGAGGAAGACCAAACAAAACATATTTGAAGGAATTTTTGACCTGATAAGGATAAGCTGTCCAAGGATCTTGCAATTGCAAGAAAGTTATTCTTCTTGAAGAGTGAAGAATGTGGGGAGCGGGGTAGTATGCTAATCTATAAAACGCGGAATGACTCACATTTCTCAGTGTCAGGTGAGCTGAATGTACTCCGAACGCCATCTTACTCGAGCTAATTGACACTGGAGGTGATCCTCCATTCATGGCATCGTTTGCCAGATGGCAGGCAGCAGCGCGTCTTCACGCGACCCGTTTCCTTAACAATGTTGGATGGACCGCCTTGCCCTGGAGATAAGCATTTTGATTATTGCTTCTTTTCAGCGTGTCTTCTTCCCATTAGGAATACATTGTGTTTCTGTGTACCCCCCTGAAGGAAAAACCATGACAGACAGCTATCTTTAGTACAATATGTGTCGTCTATAGCTCATTAAACAGTGCAGCGCTGGAGGCCAGAAATCAACTAGATGCCTGATTATAATGATAATGATGAAAAAACAAAGTGGTGTGGTGCCGAATGTTAATATGTGAGTGAAGCAAATGAAACACAAACACAAGTTTACTCAAGTACATTACTTTAGAAAGTCGTTGGTGGTTTGTTGTGTCCTTCTTCAGAAAACCGTCAGACTGTATCAATCAGAACTTTTTCAGCTGTATTTATTTACCTAAGATTCTGATGTGCGTGAGAATCAGAACCTCCTCAGCTGAGGTCTTCGTTCTCTGACAGAAAATGATGGATATCCTCCTCCAGGTTTGGGAGGTTGGGGGAGCTGCTGCCTCACTGAAAGACTTTTAGCATGTAAGGGTCTTGTTCTCGAGTGATGGGAAAAATGGACCCTGAGACGGACAGTTGGATCGGTACCGCATCAGCAGTTTTGCAGATGTGGTACCGGTCTGTTCTGGTGGAGAGAGACTTGAGTTGTAAGGGTAGGCACTCAATTTACCGACTTATTAGAAGTTCGGTGTTGGATCCAGATTCCCTGCAGTCTGTTTACTCCACATTCGGTGCAGATGAATTGAACTTTATGTGTTTTACGTAGCAAAATTAAATGTGCTACTTTGAAAAAGGACTTAATTCTGACGGCTAGAAGTCCGGGATGGAACAAGTCTAGAACTCCAGGTTCTGTTGGACGAAGTTCCTGGTCTTCTTTTGTTGAGACCTACCAAAGGAAGGTTGAGGAAAGACAACTGGTGAACCTGGGCAAGGGTCTGAGGCACCCTAGACTCACTCTAGACTAGATTGTCTGAACCACAGAGGAGCTAAAGTAGCACAAATTGCTAAAAATAAAAATAATAATGCTGGTTCTGATAAGATGGTGTCAAAACTCGGAGCTGTTTTGATCGCATGAAGATGACCTACACAGTATTGTGCAGACGGTCCTAATGTAATGGCTGATCTCTGTATTTAACACTTTCATCCAGAACCAAAAAGTCTCACAGCACAGAACAGATTGGTGTTGGGCCGCGCCCTCTGCCTCCGGCTCAGAGCTGGATGGAAGTTTGATTGCGGTTCAAGTTCGGGGGGATTAGTGGAAGGTAGGATTGGATCTTCATCAAATCGCCCTCACCCTCAGCTCCAGCACCAGAGAATCTCCCGCTCCATCAGGTTTTGAGCGATAAACGGATCAGATTGTGCCGGGGCGCCGTGTTTTGCTCTGTGTTTATTTTGTGCCGACACAGGCTCGTTTTGGGATGTTGGTGATTTCATCCCATCAGCTCCATCGCATTTGGGCATTTTTCTAAAAAGTTTGTTTTTATAGTTGACGGCTCGGCCGGAGTCCCACACATGCTGGTTGTGCGAGAAGAAGCTGGGTGTTTAGAAACTTCTAGACGGGGGAGGAGTTTAGAGAGGTTATGATTTATGATTCCCGAGACGAACGTCTCAGCCGCCGTCCTCATCCGTCTCCTCGTCCCTCTGGCAGCCAGAGGATAACGCATTAATCCGTCTGCCTGCTGATTGCACAGAGGGGGTGAGGGGAAAGAGCGCCATAATCATTCATCAAGTCCAGCTTGGGGCGACCGGGAGTCAAACGCGAGGGACGGGCCTTTCATATTCATCCGGTTCTCATTCATCCTGTCCTCGCCCCTCCATCGGGTCGCACAGTTACGAGGGAACAAGTGAGCAGTGGGCATAAAACCACTTGTAAGCAGGGGGATAAATGTCAGTCAGCGAAAGACCCCTCGCCGTCGAGACGGCCTCGCTCCGAGAGTAAACAAGCTCCGGGTCGGCCCGCATTCCTCTAAATCAAATCTGGCAAGCTTTTATAAGCTTCTGAAGAGTTGTCCGGGATGCGGCGAGATCGTTCAGATATTCCCAGATTTATGCGAGCGGGACGTTAACAGCCCCTGTTTTCAGTGAGGGGCGGATAAAGCTTCTGTGGGAATAATTCTCTTGTTATATATTACGGCGCTGCACTTTCTTATTTAATGGTTCGTGTCATATGCTCCGTTTTAATGGGCTTTCTTTACGAGCGGAATAAGTCACTTTAACAGTCTGTCATTTGTCCAGTGGACTATCATTTTCTGATTCTGGATGTTCTCCAGAACAGGTTTTGTGTATGGAATGTGGGAGGCGGGGCTTGGATCGGCTTTGATGGCTGCTGGAATTCCCTCCTACGGACTGGACGGAGATTATTCTCATCTCCTCGTCTTCTCGGTCCGTTCCCGCCACAGCGTTTCTCCTGATGTGGACTCTCTCCACCTCAACGCGGCTATCGTCCTTTTTTGGTGTTGAGGTTGACGCTGGAAATGGGGGGGGGGGGTTAGAAAAACACAGGGTTAACCCTTCAGACTTCATTTATGATTAAGATGCTGCGGTGACTGAACACAACTGACCTTGACCCTCAGCCTGAGGTCATAAATTAGACATATAGTCCCGAACCCATGACCAGTAATGTTCCCACTGAGGAAAATTAAATAAATTAAATAACAAACAAACAAAATAAAACAAGCTTAAAATGAATATATTAGGATGTAACAAGTGAAGAAAATCAATGATAAAATCCCACGTAGTATATTCCTTAGCATTTAAACGTCACCTGATTGGCTGAAGAGAATATATCTGGAAAATGACACTTTTCCCTTTTCCTTTCTTTTTCGCTTGGTTTGTTGCAATCAAAGTTGCAATCAATTTAAAATTCTGCCAGCAGCAGTGCAGTAATTGAACATTCAACGGCGCCGTCGTCCTTGCACACGTCCCAGAATGAGGGATATTTCTGCATGAAAGGTTTGGTGGTAAAGTTTCATTTTCATGATACTTGTCAAACTTTAGTGTCAGTCAATAATGAGAACTTCATTTATATAATCAGGCGGTTGGTGGCTTAAAACCTTCACGATGGACCCGTATCTGAGATCGCCTCCTGACCCCTCGTTTTTACTTTAACGCTATCGGTTTATGAAGGAGTTTGTAGCGTCTTTTATTCGTGTGTTAAACTCTTTTTCACCGTTACAGTGTCTTATACGTGCCGCTGCAGCTTTGTGCAAACCTGTTCTGTTAACACCAGACCGTGAGGCCCGTTCTCCCAGCAGCCCATGCAGCTTCGGCCCCTGCAGCCATTAATCAGCGCAGATGCTCCCGCTCGCCACCTTGCACCGGCCTTGTATGGCTCCTACATGTCAGCGCTGCTCGCTTCTTAGATTCACGCTCAAACGTGGGAAACGGAGACCATCTAGGCGCGTATACGTAATATAAATATTTAGAGAGAGAGGAGATAGCGGCGTTGTAGCAGAAGTTGCGGCGGGTTTTTAGAATCAGGGAGATATAATGTGAGCCGAGGTTATCGGAGGTTTCATCTCGCGTGTTTGACAGATTCTCTCAGACGTATTCATTCTTAAAGGTCACATTCATTCTCTGGCTTCTTGTTAGAAATCACAGCCTCTCCACACTTCTCTTATTCTACGAACATAAATCTGGGCTTGGGCTATATACATATATATATATATACATATATATACATAATAATGTGTATATATATGTATTGTATAGCCAAAGAATAAAATATATATAAAATATAAAATATGAGCTACAGAAGCAAAATATAATATGCTGACGATAGATCTCCTTTAGAATATTCATAGTCGCCAAATTGGGACAAAATCGGACCAACGGTCAGGGAAATTACGACCTGAAAAACAGTGTTTTTAGTCAAAAAGCTCCCCCTAGTGAGTAGAATTTGAACTGTTAAAATAAAATAGAATTTGATGCATATGACTCGACTCGAGTCATATGCATCAAATTCTGACTCAATCGGACCAACGGTTTAGAAAAGTTGGCTAAAAAACTTTTGGAAGTAAAACTCCCCCTAGTGTCAGAACATTTCCAAAAATCACTCCAGTTCTTCCTCGCACTAAGACCTGTATGGGTATTAAAAAAATATGAAAACAATCAACGAGAGAGTTTTTACACGAAAGATCGGGTTCCATAATAAATAATAAACAAACATCAAAATCTTTCTCGACCTTTTCCTGGTTAAAAAAGAAAACGAGTTCAAGAAGGTTATTACAGCAAACTCTTCATCATCATCGGGAGTCATTTCTCTGCTTCTTTGCGCAGCAGCTATTGAACACAGCTTTAAAAGTCTTTGAGGGCCTTCGGGTTCCCACTGACCGCCGGGACACTGTGTGGGAACGTCACTCAATCCCTTTACCTCCCACATGGTGGAATCCGTCGGAAGGTCAGGACTTTGAGCGAGGAGGAAACGCTCTTCTTCTTTTCAGGTTTTGCTGGGTGACATTAGAGACCCCGCACGTGGGCCCCCCCTGCTCTGATGCTCGGAATCTCTGGTTGGATCAGCGCCGCGTTTGTCCCGCTGTCAGCTTCCATCAGGGTTTTTAATCCTGATGTGGCCCCCGGCTGCTTTGTCCTGCTGACGGCAGGAGACACCGTCATGGAGCAGGAAGTTTTCCCTGCTCCGCTCGCCGCTCTCTTTATCGCCACCATCGCCGCCGCCGCCGCCGCCGCCGCCGCCGCAGCTGCTCCCAACCACCATCGCTTCCGCCAAGGAAGTATTGTGTTTGGCAGCTCTGGTTTTCCCGTCTGCAGGATTAGGAAAAAGGTTCTTGACTGATTTTCATGAAACTTGATGAGATGGTTGGGAATATATCCATTAACATTTTGGAGTGGATGCGGATTATGGTGGAGATCCAATTTTCTTTTTCTTTTTTTTACCGCATTTCCTTGTTCAACCCATAAATATCTGGTAGATTTCTTGCCTCTTGCTGGGGAAAATCCTTTTTTAGACTTTTTTGAGCATGATTGTACCAGACAGACTTCTTTAGCCTTTTCCTTTCTCTTTTTTTTTCTCAACTACACATGAAATCCTTCAGCAGCACAATTTAAATGAGCGGAATGTTGAACCATGTTCCAAGAAATCATCAAATTCTGGAGCTTGATCCTGGAAAAATATGACCATTAATGGAATATAATTTTCCTTACACTGATGATGAAGTAAAGATGTTTTATTCAGATTGACGCCCGAGACCGAGTGTTCAAGTTAGCAGGATAACAGTGATATGAGAAATAACTGTGGTCCGAGTGTGCAAGAGGATAGTCTTCCTGACTGAACATTCGCCAGAGGTTCTTTAAAATAATATCGATATTGATGCGATTCCAATTTCGAAGTTTACACTATAAAAATCAAATATGTCTAATTTATGGTTTTTGTTTACCTACTTTGAAAAGATTTTTCTAAGCATTTTTTTTTCCAGTGCGTATAAAACATCATGTGTTAAACACCTAAAAGGATATTTTACATATAACACCTGTAAATTGCGGTACATTTGGACATATACGCATTTATTTATTATTAAAACTATCCTATTTATATATATGTTTAACATTGTTTTCCTGTAGAAATGAAGGTTTTATACTTAAATATAAACAAATACACACATCAGTAAAATCTGTAATGAAGATTTAATAATACTGTGACTTTAAAAGCATTTACTTTCCTGTGACGGCATAGATTTGACACGTTTTCCCACATTTTGGTTCTCTCTCTCCATCCCTTCCATCCTCTCTCTCTCTCTCTCTCTCTCTCTCTCTCTCTCTCTCTCTCTCTCTCTCTCCCTCCCTCTCTCTCTCTCAGCTCTCAGCCCGTGGATCTCCTCCTTTTCCCACCCCGGCGTCAGAGACTTCTCCCAGCTCACCCTTGACCTGACGAGGAATGAGCTTATTGTGGGCGCCAGGTATGAAACTGCAAATCCACTCAGCTTTTCACCCTCGGAGCTCTTTAGTGGGAACCTGATCTCCATCCTGACCCGCCGTTTGCGGATACTGATGCTTCTTAAGTTCCCTGCTGGACCCAGTCGGGCTTCGGGGACTGGCAGGAGGGAGGACTTAGGAGGAAACACATGACTACTGTAGTGTTTTATGTGCCTTTGCATGTTCTCATTTTGTCTGACCCCGGTAAAAACCAGTTGACCCTGTTTGCCAAACCCCCGAGACTCTGTTAAAAGGAGAACCAGGAGCTGAAGTCCGACCGACTCACACGGTTTGGACTTTAATCAGCCTTGCTTAAAGCTAAAATGGCCTGTTGAGTCTCCGACTATTAATTTGCATTGTTTAACACGTTTTTCAGGATGAAGTCTAATCCCATTAAGAACACACACACACTCACACAGAACTTCTCCTTCTCCCTCTCTTCTCCTCTCAGGAATTACCTGTTCAGACTGGACCTCAGTAACATGTCACTCATACAGGTAGGAAGCTTCTCTTCTTCTTCTCTTTGCTGACGATTTCTATTTTGGGAATTTATCACTTCTATTTTTTATCAGGTTTATGACATATGAAGTCATGATTGACACGTCATGTTCAGATGATATGGTAACAACTCTTAAAACAGTCGTAACATGCAGCGGTTCCTCTTAAAGATACAAAAACTCAAAAAGGAGGTTCAGGGTGGAGCTTAGGTGGAGTCTGAACCTCTTGGGAATATATCAGTTTTTTTCCTGCATACCTGGGGTTTATAATCTTATTTTTGTTGATGTTGTTCTATAGTTTTTACTATGCATCATATTAAATGGATATACAGGAAAAACAAAAGCACATAATTGATGTTATATCCTGACTTCACCTCTCAGTGGTTATAATGTTATGGCTGATCGTGAACACCTTTGAACATAGTCACAACTGGAAGCTCAGCCTTGGCGTTTGGGTTTTTTGGCGTCCGAGCGTCAAACCCAGCGCCGCTGATCTCATTCATTTATTACATGTTTATAACATCTGAATGGCGCCTGCTGGCCGTAAACATCATCTGATGAGACGCCGTGGGACACGATTAGACCGGGAATCTGACAGAAAGCATTATCAGATCCTCAATCGCAGCCCTCCAAAACTCAGATGTGCATCAGCGCTTTGATTAACTATGAAACAAACGTGTTTTTTATGCGTGCACACAGACGTGTGTAACAGGGAATCCTCCCGCCACAGCGCCTCAAAAACAACCAGACAGAATTCAACGTCATTTCATTTCAACTCTGTCCGACCCTCGAAGATGATGTCATAACTTAAGTCTCCGTTGGTTTCTTGAGGTTTCTACAGTTTTCTTATTTTGCCTATTTCTTTAGGCATATTTGAACTTTTTTTAGACAATTTTCACGTCATTTTTTATTATTATCATTATTATTATTATTATTATTATAATTATTATTATTATTATTATAGTCGAACTAAAAATAACTGAAGAACTATTGGATTCCTTTTTTTTTTTTAGTTTAAAAAAAGTAATAAAAAAATCAATTTATAAATTTAAAAAATTAAGAAAATAAATTATGATAAAAAAAATAAAAATAAAAAACTTAATCAACTTGATGATGTAATCGGATACAACCTTTATGGGACCCTTAAAGCTGTGAATCTGAGATTAGTTTCTTTAATTAGATTATTTTTTACGTTTTAAAAGCACATTTGAACTTTGTGGATTTTCTTTTTTAACCTTTTACCCGAATTGATGTTGATTGTAGTTGATTTTGTTCCATCCACATCAGCACAGATTGTTCTTCACCAGTATCCCGGGGGGTTCTGGGGTCCTGGGCATAGATTAGCAGTGGAATCGTCCTTTCTCATCTCTCATTAACATTTTTATAAATCGGATTCCCAAAGCTCGTTTCTCATTTTGACCCAGATGTCCTACAGTTGAATTCACTACTGAAGGCATCTTGAATTTTTTCCTTCATAATGATAATTCTTAAGTATAACGTATGTTCTAAAGAATGTTTTCTGTTGTTTTGTTTGTTACTCACGTGTTTTCTTTATGATCTGATGCAATGGCGTGTTTTGATCTGGAGGCGTTTTCGTCTGCACAGATTAAACTGTCAGACGGAGGGGGTGTGAGGCGTTTGAGGGTTTTTCTGTTTTCCTCTGATGCTTCAATAAAAGCCAAATATTTGTCAAACGGCATTCATTTTCTGGCCGCTCCTTTAAAAAAACACATTTTTACACAATAAAGACATGAAAACATTTGCTCATTTTCTAAACCACCACAACAAGATTCCTGTTTTTCAACCAGAACTCATGTAAAGAATGTGATCTCGCTTTTTTTTTTTCTATTTGATGCCGTATCTGCTCTTTGCTCTATCTTTCCTTCACATCCTTGTCTGGTGTGGCAAGAGTAAAAAAAAAGAAGAAGAAAAAAAAGACTTATCAGTTACGTAACCGTTTCATGATGTGGCAGAACGCAATAACAGATGACAACAATAAAATGAAATGAGTTTTGCGGCTTGGAGCTCTATAAAATCCCTCGCTGCAGCGCATGAACGCAGCGGTTTCATCAGTGGAAAAGTGAAGCGAATGATTTCTATTGGCACTTTGGTACCGTTGGTGGTTCTTCGACATCTCCTCTTCCTCTCCGTCAGTAAAGAGAGTCCCTCTGTGTGACTGTAGATGTCCGGTGAGTCATGGTGGCGTTTTGACCACAGATGCTTGGAGTTAGTCAAAACTTCAAGTTCACTGGAACTAAAACTGCAACAACAACAACAAAAAAAAGATTTCCATCTATTTTATTCATGTATATAACTAGATAAGATATGTTTCCAAAAAAGTCCCCAAACTCCTGCATTGTACATGCAATCCCCCTGACTGAACGTAAATGAGAATTTATGTCCAAAAGAGTGTTTTCCTTAAAAATTAAAAAAATTAAAAAAAGTTCCCCCAGTGAGTAAATTATGAATTATTAGAGTGAATTGTGATTTTATATCTCATCCAGTCAATTCATATCCACCAAATGTGGACCAAATCAGACCGGTTATAAAGTTATGGCTGAAAAACAGCGTTTCCACTTTTTTTTTATGAAGTAAAAAAAAGATCTCCCCCTTGTGTTTAAAATACGAACTGCTAGAGTAAAACGTGTAAAAGATAAATCCCTTCTGGCACATTGTTATAGACCAAATGTTTTACTGAATTGGTTAAGAAATGATGGCACAAAATTCTGTGAGATAAAACTCATCCTAGTGTTGGAGATATAGAACCAACCTTTCCCAAAATTAATCCAGTTCTTCCTCACACTAAGGTCTATGATAGTATACAATTTGAAAATTATTTATGAAATAGTTTTTGAGTTATTTGTAGAAAACTATTTTTTTCATTTAAAAAAAAAAGAAGATCCCCCTAGTGAGTAAAATATGAACTACAAGATTGAAATAGGTTTTTAAAAGATAGAGCTCCTCGACTCGATTCACACGAACCAAATTTGGATTAAATCGGACCAACAGTTAGGACGCTATGTCCATAAAATACATAGCTATGACGCTATGTGTTTTTTGTTAAAGGCTCCCCCTAGTGAGTAAAATATGAACTACAAGAGTAGAAAAGTAGTAGAAAAATCTTTCCAGTTCTTCCACACACTGAGGTCCATGTAGGTACAAAATTTGACAAAGGTCCAATGATAGGATTTTTAAGTTTAATTGCGTTCACCATAATATTTCCGATCTTTCAGGGAAATAATAAGACATTTATTAACATTCTAACTTAAATAATCTGTAGCAGAAATGCACTCTGAGGCAAGAACATATATTTTTACGATCTTCTGTGCTGCAGAAGATACAATAAAACGGCGGTGGTGGTGTGTTGATGCACACACACACACACACACACAGTACTGTGGGTCCTGTGGAAGTGGGTGTAATGTGTGGTGATGTAAGTGACATGCGGTAAAGTGGCTTTGTAATAGCTGCGAGTGTTGGCTCAGGGCGCCACGGGGGTTTACCCCACTGTTGCATCATGCATCGCAAACGACAAGGCCTGGACTTCCTGTGGGAACGCGTGTCTGCAGGGGCGCGGCGTCAGTCGGAGCAAAGAAAGAAAACGTCTTGGTAGAAGCCGGAGTTTCCACATGTCCACTGATTTCTCTGCAGGATAATTTGGTCTCAGCCTGCCAAAGCTCTCCGCTGCTGCACGGCAGATTTAATGAAGGTCCATGTCGTGTTCCGTTAACGGTGTGAAGGTGCGGGGGAAGAGAACGTGAGAGTAAGGCGTGAGGAAACACCTCGTCTACCTCGCTCCATGAAGAAGTCGTGACACATCTCCGGGACTCTGAGTGAACGGGCGGCCTGCGTTGGACCACAGAGGTGGTTTGGACATGTTGGAGCCAACATCTTGTGCTCATTAATTATGACGGCGTACATTTTTCCACAGCCTTCCTCATGGAAGTAATTTTACACTTTCAGTGCTAACTTTTAATCTGCAGCCATGGCAATATGAAAGTCAACGCTATAAAAGTCTCGTCTGCTTTTTTTGCAGTTGGTTTTGATCCGTATGAGATCAAAGAATCTGCTGCAGATATTAAATTGTTAATAGACAGTAAAAACATCTTCATCGTTTTGACGACACATGTGGAACAAATGATGAAAACATCGTCATCGATCTACTTTCGGCGCTCAAATCTCTAAATCCGTTCTTTTACTCCGTTTCAATTCAACTTTCGGAGCTTTTTTTTTTTTTTTAAATCAACCTGCTTAAGACAACAACGTACAGAATCAGAAACATCGTTATTTCAAGGACAACCACAGCCATTATTTTACCCTGCAGTGTAGAAGCATCAGCAGACGTCAGACGTCTCCACACTTGACTGAGTGGGACAAAGTCTCCTTTCATAGCAGCCGCTGCTGAATAACAGGATGTCACAGCGCCACCCGCGTGTCACCGCCGATATCAAGGCGCCTTTTGTCTGCTTCTCCTACTCGTCAAGTTCTGGAGTAGAGAAGTTGACTTGTTGGGCTTTTCTATTTTGTTTTCACCCCGGTGGTGTTGGAAAGCGTTGCTCTTTGTCTCGTAACAGTCTCCTGCCATCTTAGCATCCCTCCGACCCTCCGACACGTAGCTGTGAGCTACGGGGATAAATGAGGTAGATCCTCCTCCACCCTGCCGATGCAGAGGTGGAGGAGGTTACACCATCTGCACACTGAGGCGGAGGAGCGTCTTCATCCCCATGCTCAACTGCCAGAACATGAAAGCTGTCCAAAAAGACGGAGGAGGGCTGCATCCTAAAATAATCCCTCTCTTCTGTTGTATGACTGAGTTTAAAACAAACCCAAATCTCCCAGTTGAGATTCCTGAACCTGTGAAATGTTGCTCATATCCGAACCGCCTCTGAGGCTCAGCAGGCTTTAACACCGGGTTTCTTCCAGACTTCAGTTATTATTACAGTTGTTATTACAATGTTATAACTACAGGAAGTAATGTTAGAACACATTTTGACATGCATAGATCTCAAAAATCTCATGGCAGCAACTCCATTCTTCTTCTGTGGTCGTCAAAAATGAGGACAGCATGAGACTTATTATCTTAAATTTAACGTATTCAAACTCCTCAAATGTCACATATTAGGAGTCTGGACTGGTTGGACGTTATTTTTGGTTCAAATATAAACAGAGACATGGAAAACTTTGAATGCATTTCATGTGGCGTCATGAAAAAAACAATTCTGAATTGAAAAATGGAAGAAAAACGTTCATTGTTTTATTAGCACAGTAGTAAACATGTATCGTGTTTGATATATTTGGTACAACAGAGGACTATGCAGAAAATGTCCAGACGTCATAACGTTGCATTAGTTTGGGGTTTCTGTGGGGAGTTTGTCCGGGTTCTCATCGGTTACTCCAGTTTCCTCCCACGGTTCCAGAACATCTCATATAGGTGGATTTTTGACTCTTATTTTCTCGTAGGTGTGATGGTTGCTGTTGGATGAACTTTTACAATATAGTAGTATATCCCGCCTCTCACCCACTGTCAGCTGGGATAGGCTCCAGCCCCAACCCAATGAATCTGAACAGGATAAGTGGTAGAAGAAAAAGGGATGGAAGAATGGATGGATGGATGGATGATGGATGGACAGATGGATGGATGGATGGACGTATGGATGGATAGATGGATGGATGGATGGATGGATGGATGGATGGATGGATGGACGTATGGATGGATGGATGGACGGATGGATGGACGTATGGATGGATGGATGGATGGACGTATGGATGGATGGATGGACGTATGGATGGATGGATGGATGGATGGATGGATGGATGGACGTATGGATGGATGGATGGACGTATGGATGGATGGATGGACGGATGGATGGATGGATGGATGGATGATGGATGGACGGATGGATGGATGGATGGACGTATGGATGGATGGATGGATGGATGGATGGATGGATGGATGGACGGATGGATGGATGGATGGACGGATGGATGGACGTATGGATGGATGGATGGATGGATGGATGGATGGATGGATGGATTGACGTTAATGGATAAAGCTGTTTCATAAAGTCTCATCATCATTTCTCCTGTTTGTCAGAATTCTATCCTCAAGGTTTCTCAGGGCTAAATCTAAAATCCTGACTTTAGACAGACTGCTGTGTGTTAAAACTTGAAGTAGACGTTCCTTGAATCCCTTGAACGTAATAAACCCTCTGACTGACGGCAGAAGACGATGTGATAACGCACACTGCACAGTTTAGAGGTGAGGTTTGTTTCTCTTTATTATACCCAATTACCTCACAATAAAATCATCTCTCGCTCATTAAGCAGTTGCATAATGTTTTTTTATTAGAGCCTGAGGTTCTTCTGAGTTGTCCTCAACAAGAACTCTCTGAAAGGTTAATACTGCCGTTCAGAAACCACTTATGCGAGACTTATTGATTCAAGATGTGGATTTCTTTCCTCCCTAAATAAGCTTTTAGCAGAGATAAATGCTGTATATATCACAGACTAGGCTGACAGTTATATGTGGGAGAGGCGTTTCAGACCCACATCCGAGAAAGATGCTGCGTCGCTTACTGATGATTCGGCTCCTTCAGCTCAGCCTGAGAATGTGGTCATAAAGATTTGGGTTCTGTGGAGTTTATGTGAACCACGAAGGTTGAAGAGGTGTCATCTAAAGTTCAATTCAAGTCAGAGGTTGTGGATATATGACATGCTGGACTCTCAGAGGGTCAGTTCAGTGGTATATCCGTGCTCTTCTCTGCTCTACCCAGCATGCATTTGTGTTGCATTTTCATGTCTCTGCTGCAGGGGGGCTTCAACCGACAACCCCTCCAACCAGCCTGGTTAAAGAACGAAGCCTGCGCTATTGTCCAACTCGACATTAGTGCCTAAGATGCTAGCAAGGAATGAAGGGACTGTGTTAGGCTGACAGTGGAGGTAGTAACAGAGCTGAATAAATAGCTTTTCTTACATCAGTCTGTTCAAGGCGGGTTTGGTGTGCCGTTACTCCGCCCTTCTGCTCTGTTCAAACACAGTGGAGGCGTCATGGGGGCGTCTAAGGAGTTCAAACTCTATTAAAGCGGTTGAGGTAGTAGCTGAGGCGAAATGGAAATCTGAATAAACAGGAAGTTTGGACAGGAAGAACAGGATGTGGGGTTGTGATTGTCATCTATTAGCGGTTAGCAGCTAACTTGAGGAAGAAAATCTAAATTCAAGAATGTATTCATATCGAGGAGCTTAAGCCCGGAGCTGAAATCAGCCGCCGTCTAACATCGAAGTCAGACGATTGCGATACCCGACGCCTCCTTTGCTAGCAGAACCCTGACCCGCTATTTAACACGCCGGCGCCGTGAACATAAAAAGGAATCTCAGAGGAGGGTCTTCGTTGAGCCTCGCACTCTCTTTGTAGAAAGAGTGAAACGGCATGCTGGGAGACGTCTTCCTTTCTCTTTTGGACGCGACTGGACTTTTGTTCGGACTTGAAGTCGTTTGAGAACCGAGGACGGATTAGAGGGGAAACGTCTTCAAGTCCAAACACGAGTCCAGTTCCACCGGATTCAAGCCTTATCTGCACAGACTCAATCCGGCATGTTATTTGGCTGCAAACTGGGATGTTTGATGAATTTCAACAGATATCTGATTAATAATTCATGCATAATCAACTGTATGATAATAATTATGCGTGTCTGTGTGACCTTTTTTAATGATTTGATGAGATGATTAAAACATAATCATTATGTTTTCATTATTATTCTCTGTTTGAAAGAACTCCACCGCCGGTTTATCAGCGCCAACCAAAAAAAAAAAGTGCCTCATCGCAGCGCTGGTGGGTTACCTGAGTTTAAAAAAACGGCGAATATCTATCTGCCACAGGATGGGAAACAAGGACCTCTCGTATAAAATCACTCGCTAATGCAGCTTTTAACATTTGCTGCTACTCATGGTAATAACACAGCTTTTAATTCTTCTATTTTGGGCCCGCACTGAAGGGGACCCACTAGTAATTTGATTGTACCTGTGTTTAATGGAATAAAAAGCTCATTTTGATTCTAGTTACCAAGGTCTTCCTCAGTATAAGGACCTCTTATTATCTAACGTCCCCACCGGTCCCGTATTCAGCAGCTCTGAATCTATTCTGGGTTTCTGCCTCTGCAGATTTGAGCTTGTAGGCAGCGATAATGCGATGAATTATCCTAATATACATCATAAATATCTTTTCACGCAGGAGTAGGGATGGAAATACACAAATAGTACCCCAGCTTTAACTAAGCCAACGCTGTCATCCCCGACAACAAGGCTGTATCCTGAGAAGACGCCAAATCCCCTGCATTTCCCCAAATTAAATGTGAAGTTATGTCCAAATAAAAAAGTATTTTTCATGAAATATCTCCTCCTAATGAATAAAATATGAACTATTAGAGTAAAATATGACTCTTACAAGAGAAATCTCCTCACGTCGATTCATGGGCACCAAAGTTGGACTAAACTGGACTAAGGTCTGGAAAATTATGTTAAAAAAAAAACAATGTTTCTTGTTAAAAAAAGACTCTTGAGAGTAAAATATGAACTATTAGAGTTAAATACAATATAAACAATATAGATCTCCTCGAGTCGATTCGAGTTTCAACTCATTCTGTTTTTTTGGAGATTTTGTCCAAAGAACAGTGTTGTCGTAACAAATAAAGCTCCCCCTAGTGAGTAAAACATGAGATACTAGAGTATAAAATGACAAGATGGATCTCGGCAGCAAATCAGAGAAACCTTTGAAAGATTATGACAGGAAAAGTTTGGGAGATAAAGCTCCCCCTACAGCCGGAAATATTCAACTGACCTTTACAGAAATCCCTCCAGTTCTTCCTCTCAATAAGGTTTATGTTTGAGAATGATCCATTAAATGACGATTCCAGAATTAGCCCGACTCTTTGGGGGAAATAACTACGATTATGGGTTTCTTGTTTTAGAAAATGTCACAAACATGTATACGATAAAGTTATCCAGTCATGTTAAAGAGTCTGTTTGTTAGGACTTGTAGAAACATGCGTCGTGCTGCATGTTAATACAAAATATATTCAATTCCTCTTGTCCTTCACCCAGTTTCTCATCCAAACTGTCGCAGAGGACAAACCCCTCCTTTGAAAAACAGACCAAAGTGAAGCTTAAGTGTCGTCATTCACCTTAAAACTGTGTGAAAGTTATTTTCACTCGGGATCCTGGTTGACTCGTGGAAACGGACCCGACCCTTTGGGAGGCAAAGCATTACTGGGTTTACCTGAAAATGAAGGTCGTCCATTGAGAGCCGCTGAAAGTCACACTGACGCTGTTTAGAAACGACTTGCTGATTGATTGAAAAGCAAACCGGGGAAGGTGGCCCACTCTCATCTTAATCACAATGCTGCATTCTCCGCTGGCCCATTCATCTGTTGGGACGGGTCGGCCCGAGCTTCACAAGGGGGGTATTATCATGGCCTGTAACCACACACCCTTCACCCTCCTCACCGTCCCTTCACCCCCGTTAGAGGCCCGTTTCTCCTCAGTGTGAGGCTGTAACAGGTCGCATGTCTGAGTTTGTGTTATGTTTGACCTTCTGTTCAGACGAGATGGATAATAACTGTTTAATAACTGTGTTAGTACTTATTATATGGGAAGATAGATGGATGGATGGATGGATGGATGGATGGATGGATGGACGTATAGATGACGGATGGCTGATGGATGGATGGATGGGTGGATGAAAGATGATGACAGATAGATGATAAATGATGGATGGATGTATGGATTACAAATAGATTACAGATGGATGGTAAGATAGATGGAGAGTTGGATGGGTTGATGGCTGGATGGATTCATGGATGGATGGATGGATGGATGATAGATGAATGGATGGATAGATGGTTGATGGATGGATGGATGGATAAAGGGATGAGTAAATGGATGATGGTTGTATGGATGGATGGATGGATGGATAGACGGATGATAGATGAATGGATGATAGATGGATGGATGGATGGATGGATGGATGGATGGATGGATGGATGGATGGACGTATAGATGACGGATGGCTGATGGATGGATGGATGGGTGGATGAAAGATGATGACAGATAGATGATAAATGATGGATGGATGTATGGATTACAAATAGATTACAGATGGATGGTAAGATAGATGGAGAGTTGGATGGGTTGATGGCTGGATGGATTCATGGATGGATGGATGGATGATAGATGAATGGATGGATAGATGGTTGATGGATGGATGGATGGATAAAGGGATGAGTAAATGGATGATGGTTGTATGGATGGATGGATGGATGGATAGACGGATGATAGATGAATGGATGATAGATGGATGGATGGATGGATGGATTATAGATGGATGGATGGATGGGTAAATGGATGGATTGATAGATGAGAGATCAAGGGTTGGATAGATGGTATATGGCTGATGGATGGATGGATGGATGGATGAATGGATGGATGGATGATAAAGGTTTAGATAGATGGATGATAAGTTGGTGGATAGATTGATAGATGGTTGAGAGATTGATGGATGATAGATTGATAGATAAATGGATGGATGGATGGATGGATGGATGGATGGATGGATGGATGATGGATGGATGGATGGATGGATGGATGGATGGATGGATGGATGGATGGATGGATGATAACATGTATTCTGTCATTACGATGGTACGTGTCAGCCGGTGGGATAAATTAGGCTGCTAGTAAACATTCTAACTTCAAAGTCCATTTGTTGGAAAGAGGGAAAAAAAAGAGCCTGATATTCTGACCAACAAGGTCCAGATTGTGATTTCTGGTAGACTTGGTTAGGGCATCTCCAGAACTGTAGGTTTAGTTAGGGGTTCCTTTTTTAGAACCTACCAAAAGTGATGTAAGGATGGAAAACTGGTGACCCATCAAAGTGAAGAATTCAGAGTCCAAACCTCCATGGAAACGTTGTTTCTGTCCCTAAATCAAATCAACCGCTCCAGATGGTAATCCAAGGAGGTCAGCAGGTCACAAATCACAGGATTCAGAGGATCTGCTGCTAGAGTTTACTGCCAGACACCAGAGAAAACCTCCAACTCAGCGGGTCAGAACTGTGGGACCGACACAAAATCGGCTGTTCAGACCAAGAATTTTTTCTTTTTTAACATTAAAACATAAAAACACAAGACACAGGAGATTTAGTAAGTATACTCCGTAATAAGTAAATATACTCATATATGAATATAGAAGTATTTGAAGTTTTTAGAGGATGGCAGAAATGCAGCAGTACATATTATTAGATTTTTTTGGAAAGAAAATGTCTCTGAAACAGTTTGGTTGGTGTTTTGACGGCTCTGTGTCATTTGGTGAGCCTCAGGGCTCCATCCTTGGCCCCCTTTTACTTACACAAACACATGCTGCTGCTGGGTAGATAAACAGGTTCCGGTTTTTTCCTTCCAACAAGAAATAGAGACTGAAAAAGTGCAGGACATGAAAGGGTTTTAAGCAGGTGTTCGTAATGTTACGGCTGAGCAGTGAGTGGGTCAGAAAAGAGCGTATTTGCCACCTCGGCAGTCTTTTTGTGATGAAGGGTTTTTGAAGTCCTCCCAGAAGTGGAGGGGCCACCGAGGCGCTGATTCCACGGCTTTTAGGGGCTCAGCAATGCCGTTCCTTTCAGGCACCTGGGAGAACACCTGCCTCGGCCATTAGAGAGCAGGGGAGCGTGGAGGAATGAATGCATAGGCAATCAGTGAAGGGAGGGAGAGAGAAAGAGAGGGAGGGAGGAGGAAGAGGAGGCAGACTAGAACGTCTGGAGTATAAAAGAGGTAGGGCAGGAGGAATGAGAGAAACTCAAGCAAACACCAGGAGAACAATGCAGAAGGATCAAACATGCAGAGCTGAGATGTAAGAGAGAGAGAGAGAGAGGGAGAGAGAGACAGAGAGAGAAAGAGGGCAAGTTTTTCAGCCTTTCCTCTCTACATGTTTGTCGTAGGAGATGTTCTGCAGCCACAGAGGACGCGTCTTCAGAGACAGCCAGCATCCATCAGAGACGGTTTCTCACACTCACCTCCTCTCCGTCGTGTTTCTGCGGAGGAAAAAGCGACTGTGACAGAGAAGACGCGAGTTTTCAATAAATAAGTGGGAGGAAAACGTCCCTGCTGACTCATAAAACCTCTCTGTGCACGAGAATGAAACGGTTTCAAGGAAGCCACCGATTGAATCCTGAATCCACTGAATGATCCGCGTTAAGCGTGACGGTTCAGGACCGCAGCTCCCAGAATTCCTGAGCCAGAGAAAACAAACTGGGTTTATTTTAATATGAAGAGAGAAGAAAGAAGTGACGAAACTTCTTGATAGAAACGAACAATTGTTCTGCTGTAATAATCCTGACTTCTCTTTTTACAGTAATCTTACTACGGACTCTCAGTTACAGAAAGTATTTACTTTAAATATTGCAGTATTTCATCAGTGTTACAACATTCAGAAACTGTGACTTCACAGATATTTATGTCACTTAAAATATTCAATGTTGTCTCTTTAAATTCAAGGTTACATTCTGTTATGTGTTTGATAGCTGGATCTGATGGATGGATGGATTGATGGATGATGGATGGATGGATAGATAGATAGATAGATAGATAGATAGATAGATAGATAGATAGATAGATAGATAGATAGATAGATAGATAGATAGATAGATAGATAGATAGATAGATAGATAGATAGATAGATAGATAGATAGATAGATAGATAGATAGATAGATAGATAGATAGATAGATAGATAGATAGATAGATAGATAGATAGATAGATAGATAGATAATAACTGTATAATAACTGTGTAATAACTGTGTTATAACTGATATCAGTTATCATCTGATAAAAGTTTTGTCTTTGCCTTCCCCTTCAGGTACTAATATCCCTGCAAAACATAAAATACACTTTATTTTATTATTTTATCCACATCCTGTACAACCATCACCCACCCAGATACCCACCAGTGGGACTGCTCAACCATTGAGACGCAATGCTGCCGCCCTCTTCCTCTTTCCATTTTTAAACTCTCTCTCTCTTTCTCTCTCTCTCTCTATCCCTCTCTCTCTTTCTCTCTCTCTCTCTATCCCCTCTCTCTCTCTCTCTCATACCCACTGAGCTCTTCCTCTCTGGTTTTTGTCGGTCGGCCTCGTCTCTGCAGCAATCAGAGCAGTGGCAGGAAGGTGGTGGGGGGAGTGTGTGTGTGTGTGTGTGTGTGCGTGTGTGATATGTGTGTGTGTGCGTCTGTCATCTGTTTATATTCATTTATGTTTGGATGTGGATCTGCTGTGAGTAAGTGTCCCCCGGCTAAATTCTTCGTCAGGGATGAGAGCGGTTGCATTCCGGCGTCTTCTTTTCTTCCAGCCTTCTTCCTCTCCCAGCAATTTTCTTTTGTTAAGGCCCAGTAAACAAAACCAACAGCATCATGATCTGATGCCTCGCTCGCCCGCTCTCTTCCTCACATGATGCAAAAGTTTGAACGGGAGATAGATTATTGATCTCGCTCCTGCTCACATATTTGGACAGGAGATATTAAAGTTTTGCTCATTGCCTCGGGCTGAAAGGCTTCTTCAGGTTTTTTTGTTGCCTTGTAAGTTTGTTTATGGATTCTGTGTAGTTTGTTCCTTCAGTACATCCATGCAGAGAAGAATCACCATCCACTGTATGAAGGTGTCTTCTCCATCTCGCTTTTTATCTCTTTTTCCGCCAGCGCCACCATATGATTGTCGTGCAAATATCATATTTTACTCTAGTAGTTCACATTTTACCCACTAGGGGGACCTTGCTGTAAAAGGTTAAAAAAAAATTCTGGACAATACCCAAAAACCTCAGTTTACATGGATACTTTTCAGATTTTATATCCACATAGGCCGTAAAGCGAGGAGGAACTGGATTGATTTTGCGAAAGGTCGGCTGTATAAATCTGCCACCAGGGGGTGTTTCCTCTCCAGAAGTTTAAGGGCCATAATTTCTCAACTGTCAAAATTTGGTGCATATGAATCGATCTTTCCTTTATACATCATCTTTTTACTATTTTAGCTCTTATTTGAACCACTAGGGGGAGTTTTTTTTTTACAATAAAAACTGTTTTCAGACATAAATTCCGAACGTTGCAAATTTGGTCCTTGTGAATCGACTGGAGGATCTATGTTGTATTATTTAAATTATTTAATATTTTACTCTCACAGTTCATAATTGAGGCACCAGGACTTTATTTTTTGATGAAAAACTGTGTTTTTCAGATATAACTTCCCAATCGTTGATGTTATTTCGTCCAAATCTTGGTGAATTTGAATCCCCTGAGGAGATTTATCTTATATTTGCCATATTTTACCCTAATAGTTCCTATTTTACTTCCCAGGTGTATTTTCTTTGGTCATAACCTCCAAAATGGAGTTGAGGAGTTCAATCAGGGGTTCTTGCTTTTTTGCCATGTGTAACAGGTGGAGGCAGGATGTGTGACGCCGGTATCAGGTACTCAGTTGGTACCGGGGTCACTGATGTATAACGTTTTACAGAACTCAAGTGTCGGCTCTGACAGAGATGGATGGAAATAATAAGAGGAGGAAGAAGAATAGGGAGGAGATGTAGTGCAACTTGAAATAACCAGAGCGGTATATTATGAGATCCTCCTCTTTGTTGACATTTTTGCAGAATTCGTTCATTTTGTGCCGGGGTCACCGAAAGAAAGCATAAGATTATTATATCGGAGGCTTAAGGGAATGAATACAAAGAATATTCAGCATCTTAAGTATCCAAAAAGGTCGTCGACCCCCCCCTTCATGCTTGAAGAATGGTTATATAAAGGTTTGCAGCTTGTTCGGGGAGGACAGCAGCTGTAGTCGTATTTGATTTGTAGCAGTTGGTTGGATAAATTCCAACGGCGACAAAGCTTCAAGCCAAAAGAAGAAAATGCCCATAAAAACTTCTTAAAACTACCCTGCTGCCTGAACTCTTTCCTAGCTGTCCTTTCATTTCCTCGTATTGTTTTAAATGCTCTTATTTATCATCAATTTAGACGCTGCTTTGATTTTTAAGGGCAGTCAGGTTTTAAATATGTCTGATTTATGTGCCTGCAAGGGGAAAATAATACATTTTCTGTTCTAAAGCTACTCCTACACTCGTCATCCCCACCAGCAAGACTACACACCCAGAAACTTCCCAATCCCCTGCGTTATACAAGTACAACCTTTGCAACCTCCTTTTTGAAAAAAATCAAATTAATATTATTTTACAAAAGTTCCCCTTACTGAGTAAAATATAAATTATGAGAGGAAATATGATTAAAAACTAGATAAATCTACTCCGATCGATTCATACGCACCAAATTTGGATTAAATAGGACTAATGGTTGAGGATCCCAAAAATTCTGGATAAATGTTGGCAAACGTCAGTTGCATAGTTCCACCACTAGGGGGTCATTGTATATTTTCCCCCTAGTGGCGTAAAAATGCGGTTAACCTTTCCCAAAATCAATCTAATTCTTCCTCGTACGGTCTATGGGGTTACTAAAACTCAAAATGAATGGATATAATTCATTCTAAACGCCGTATCTTCTATTGACTGAATGATGTTTTTCAAAGTAAAATACAGTATTAAAGCAGTTCGATGGATTTATTCTGCTGGTCCAGGATTCATTTTAAATCGGGTCTTTACTGATTTCCTTAAAGATGTAAATTTACCTACGAGACTCACGGATGTCGGACTACTGGAGGATTAACTCTCATTTTTGTCGTGTCGGCTGTTTGTTGTTTAAGTTGCGTTTGAGGTCAACACTGCTGCCGAGTTATTTCTGTCGTGGTTGGAGGCAGAACCGTATTTTTCCTTTTATTTGTCCTTTCAATCAAACCATGCTCAAGTTGGTTTGGTATCTCTGAGAACATTTCCCACCGGCCTCCCGCTGAATAATACGTGAAACATGTGACGCATGAATAACAGCGGGAGGAAAATATAATATAAGTGTATAAATACAACCTTTGTTTGTCCAGTGGAGGGTTCTGTGAGCGTGACGGACGGGCAGAACCGCTAACCCCACAGGTGCTTCTGCTATAAGTGCTTTTCTTTAAATATACACATTTGATTCCCTGAAGAAAAGTCACTTTATTGAAGAAGTCGCTCACAAAATGAAGATAGATTTTTAAAAAAAAGAAAAAAAGACGTCCTGTTCTCGCTGGATTTGTTTGTCGTGTTTAGGTGGATTACATTCTAAAAAAGGAGATTATACTTCTCCCATGGGGGATCAATCAAAAGGACAGGGAAAAAAGATACAACAATACACACCAATCTGCCATAACATTAAAACCACCCACCTGATATAGTTTACGAACCGCTTTCTGGCATGAGAACAGCCTTGGGAAGTACTTTGTGTTCCAACACCTTCCAATCAGAACCAGCGTGGAATTTTTTAGGCAATTTGTGCCACGGTGGTTCTTCTGTGGGATCAGAAAACACAAGATGCCATAAATTTATGACCGGTTCACCAGTTGACCTTCCTTAGACCACTTTGTTTGATATGATCCTCCGCGGACCAAAAACCCAACAGAACCTGCTGGTCCTGAGTTGCTGTTACGCAATCTTCTAGCCATGACTATTGGGACCTTGTCAAAGTGCCTCACATCCTTACACTTACCCATGTTCCTGGTTTAATCCATCAAATTGGGGACAAATCGTTCACCTATGTCATTCTGATTTCCACCAGTCTGTGGTTATAATGATATGGCTGATCAGTGTCTATAATGAAGTAGACACAAAGAGGGCGAAGCTGCAGGTTCTGACAGTCTGGTAAAACTAAAACAGTATGAAATTTGACAGATTCAGTCTTATTATTGTGTTTACAAATCAATTCTTCTTTGATCTTGACCACCTCAGCGCTTTGCATTGTGGGAAACGATCTGAGGTATGCTGGAATTTTTTAAAATTTTTTTTCTTTCTTGCTGCTTTTCAGCCTTTTCTGGCTGTGCAGGACAGAAATGGTAGAGAGAGGGGAGAAAGACAAAGAGCCGTGGGCGGAAGCGAACCCAAAGCTCCTGCTGGAGGAGGATTCAGCCTCCGCGCTCCTCCTGCTGAGCCGAATAAAGCTCCCGTACCGGAATTCTGTCTGTAATCAATGCAACATCTGGTCTATTTCTGACATGTTGCAGACTTTGGTTGCTACCTGGGCTGTATGTCCAGTTAGATGTAGAGAAGTAGAGGAGGAGGAGGAGGGGGGGGGGAGTCTTCATCGGCCCGTCACATAATCCCTGCAGTGATGTTGCAGCTGGAGGCGGAATGTAAATAAAGCTTTAACCTTATATCTGACTAAAATCCATCCGTCCAGCCATCACAACTACCCAGCCCAGAGAAATATTTATTATTATTATTATTATTATTATTTTGTATTTGCTCCAGATGTAGTTTTTCCTGATCGTTTTGCCCATCACTCGGCAGACCCGACAGCGCCGCACTCACCTACCCCGCTGCTGCCGCTGCTGCTAACGCAGAGGATAATGGAGGTGAAGCCGCTCAATCATCCGAACCGGCGCCGCACGCCACTGTTAAAAACCAACATGTGCTGCAGGAGGAAGATTGGAAAACATGAGCAGGGAAAGAGGGGAAAAAAAGTTCTGCTTGACTTCAGATTTTTTTTTTTTGTGTCTGTTTAAGGTCCAAAATCGAGACGGCGTCGGAGCTCAGCCGGTACCGGTTATTGGTTCGCCCCTCTGGGTGAAAGCTGGGGCAATAATGGGGTTGTGGATAATAAAAAAAAAGGGGGCAACAGTGAATTCTTGTTTATTTCTTTTCACTCTCTGAAAATACGGATCTTGGTTCTCGCCAATTTCATCAGTTATTATCCCTGATGTGAAAGGACCCAAAGCAGGCTGGGGGGGGGGATTCGCTCACGCTTAAGGTCACCTCTGTTTTCATGTCTTTATTTTCCACATGGGAGACTTTTCTTCTGCTTTTGTTATTGTTTTTCTTACCCAGAACCTGTCGGAAGTTCTGAGGCAGGACCGGTCCCCAGTGTGTTTGGAGTCTGTGATTTGTCCTCTACTGGGTGTTTGTGTTCGGGGTTGTTGGACTTGAGCGTTGGGCTCCGGACGATGATTTTCGGCCCCCAGGAGGCGTGATGGTTTCTCTCTGCAGAACCTAAAAGCTCTTTACCAGACGCACGGCAGGAATAATGGTCCGTTCTGGTTCTGGGTTTCACTGTAACTCCCTGTTGTTTTTGTTTTACCATTCAGAGAAGAAGAGGTGAAAGTAATGAGATTACCATTTGTTGTTCTGCGGATCTCTCTCTCTCTCTCTCTCTCTCTCTCTGCAGATTAACGTTTTTTATTCATTATGTTTATTCTTTCGAGTAAAACGGACGTCCAGAAAATCTCCATCACATTTCTTTGCATAAGTTGGTGAAATTAGCAAATGCATGAAAACGACATTTAGAGCTCCAAATGTTGAATCTAAATCTAAACGTGAATCTAAATCTAAATCTAAACGTTGAATCTAAATCTAAAATCTAAAAAATACTTTTTTCTTGAGATACGAAAAGCTTTGGGCCATAATTTCTTAACCTTTGGTCCAATTTCGTCCGGATTTGGTGCCTATGAATCGAATCTATGCTGTTTGTATCATATTTTACTCCAACAGTTCATATTTTACTCACTAGGGGGAGCTTTCTTGCGAAAATGTTGTTTTTCCGTCTGAAATGCTGTTATTCCGGACATAACTTCCTAGCCGTTAGTCCGATTTAGCCCAAAGCTGGTAACTATGAAACGACCGGATGAGATCTACACTATCTACATCATAATGTCGTCCAGCAGTTTCATATTTTACTCACTAGCGTGACTTTCTTTCCCATGAAGACCAGTGTTTTTGGACATAAGCTGACATTTCATTTGAGGAGGAGATTGGGCACCTTGTTGTCGGGGACGACGGCGTAGATCGGGTTTAAATCTGCCTGATACTCGTCAAACTCTGACCTTAAGGGTATAATTTATGTCCAACAAAAGCAGAATTACTGTTTGATTCGCTTTTTTTATTCTCAAAGCATCATCATCATCATCTCCCTGAGTCGGATCAAGGTCAGGAGGAAGCCAGTCGCCCCCAAAGGTCCTCCTCCACATTATACGTGTCACACTCGGCTACGGCGACGAAGGGCGGAGCGGATTGGTGGAGAAAGCAGAGGCTCAAAATAAATGAAAAGCCACAGGATGAACATTAAACTGACGGTCTCAGATCTTCACGTCCTCGATCGGCCCACGGTGTCCAGCTCCTCTCTCTCTCTTTCCCCCTCGGTTTGAAGGATCATGGCTGCTTTCGTTCACCCTCTTCATTAATTCCTGCGCCGCAATTTGGCCGGAGATTTAATTATTGATGCCGTCTTCATCAGAATGGAGGAAAAATTCACGAGCAAGAGGCGAGGTAGAAAGAGTAACGACCTCTAAAAGCACACAGAACGTCCGAACGGCGCCACCTGTGTGTTTACTGGACTTGGTTCTTGTTCTTCCACCTGGATTTACGTTTCATCGCGCCGGAAAGTTGGTTGTTCCGACCGCCGGGGGAGAAATGGAACATTTAATCAGGATACGTAAGGGCACGGCTATGAAATAGTAGGGTCAGGCACTCAAACTTCCACGCTGGCCTACATTAGTTTATTACCTTAGTATTTATGTCACCCGCCGTGAAATATCTTTCGTTTTAATCCACTGGGAAATTTGGCCGGATAAGTCGCTTTTCATTTTATCTAAATTAAAAAATTCACCTAGATGCGAAGGTTTTAGCATAACTTTAACCCTTAACGCAAAAAGGGTGACCGATTTATTGACTCATGCATCTGTAACAAGCTGTACCTGAACGCACCACCACAGATTCGGTGGAGTTCTATGGGCGGAGAAGAATTACGAGCCGATTTTTTGCATTTGTAATCCTTAATTATTACATTTTGAGCTGTAAGAAAAAGGCCAGAAAGGGTATATCCCCGAAAAGCCCCTAAACTCCTGCATTGTACAAGCAATCCCCCGATTAAATGTGAACTTATGTCCTTACGTTATTTGGTTTAAAAAAGAAGCTCCGGTTTATCCATATGCGCCAAATTTGGACTAAAACGAACCAACGGAAAGTATTTCTCGTAAAAAAACTCCCCCTAGTGAGTAAAATATGAATTACAAGTTTAAAATATGACAAGGACAAGTTAGAACTCCTTTAGTCAATTCATAAACATCAGATTCTGACAGATTCTGACTAAATCAAACCGACGGCTCGGAGGTTGTGGCCAAAAGAAACAGCGTTCTTCTTAAAAAAAAAGAAAAATGCCCCTAGAGTGATGACACCCCCTAGAGTGTAACATATGAACTTTGAGAGTAAAACATGATTCATACAAGATAAATCTTCCTGGGTCGATTCATCCGCACTGAATTTGGACTAAATCAGACCAACCGTTGAGAAATTATGGCCCAAGAACTTTCGGAGATAAGGCTCCCCCTAGTGGCAGACACATAAAACCAATGTTTCCCAGAATAAATCCAATTCTTCCTCGCACTAAGGTCTATGTGGGTATAAAATTTGAAAATGATGCGTGAGTTAGGTTTGAGTTATCGTGTTATCACGACGGATCAGTCTCATATTTACTGCCTCAGCCTTTGATGATGAATTATCCACAGGTGACTCACCTGTAGACGTCACATGACTCAAAATCTACAGGTGATGATTGGTTGGCTGCACCCCGCCAACGAAATCTCCCAGAAATCTGCGTTATAAAATTGTCCAATGTGTTTCGTAAATCCGGTTATGTTTCAAAGGAATCACCCGTAAATCCCGTTTCTTTTTTAATGAAACCTGTTCGGAGCCGTGTTTCCACTTTGAACCCGATCCCCACGCTGGTGCTCACATCCCTCGGTGGGAGTGGGTGCTGCAGCACAGAGAGGGTTTCGAGGAAGAGCAGGACTCATCCAGTGAGCCGTTTGGTTGAGAGACTGTCTGCTTTCCACCTGTCAGCGTCATTAAAGTGGGATTACAGAGAGTGGGAGGCGGCGGCAGGGTGAGTGGGAACGACATGCAGGCTGTTAACCGTAACCGTGGATCCATGTCGACACGTTTACATCCGAGGAGCAGAGAAAGCTGCTTCACAGCCACGACTGCTTTCATCCCCTTTGCTGAGCATAAACCCCCACCGTGTCACTTTAACTCCAAATAGCAGCATATTTGTGGCATTTCTTCCCGTTTCAATCAGAACAGCAATATTTTTTTTACGCTTCTTAGGTTATTCCTATTACATTTTGTCGAGGATTTAATCTTCTTTTATGTCATGGTGTTTAACATATAAGCTGCCCTGAAGCAATCGTCAATTTTCCATAAAGACAAACAGAATGATTTTCCTCCTGTTTACATTTTTATTCAGTTTAACAAGCTTTTTATTTATTTATTTATTTTTCGTTATGCCTCATGGGATATTTTGTCTGCGTAAGAATTTCATTATAGAGTGTGTGGTATTTAAATCCTGGACCCGAAAGGCAGAAGTCAGATTCAAAGTATAAACAGCTCAATAAAGCAGATGAGGCTGCAGGCTGGAGAGCAGAGGGTGGGGCAGGTAAACCAGGATCCACAGGTGAGTGAAGGTGAGGAGGCACAGGAGAACCGGGAGTGTGCGTTATTCACGCTGACAGAATCATCAGGGATAAAAACTCAGGGATAAAAACTCAGGCTGTAGCAGCAGAACCTCAGGTTGAGATGAATAGTCCGGTGAACATTAGAGCCACTCAGTGCCAACATCAGGAGCAAACTCCTATCAGCCACAACATTAGAACCAGTTACAGGTTCTAATGTTCTGGCTGATTGTCTCCTTCAGCTGTTTCTGATGTTTTCCTGTTGAACTAAGATTAAAATACCTGCATCCAGACTAAGAAACACCACAATACCGCTATAATGCTATAAATGAGGATAAATGTAACATATACATCTATCAGCCACAACATTAGAACCAGTAGGTGTCTCTAATGTTACGGCTGCTTTTGTAATAATCGTTAAAAGTGTTATTTAACCGGCTTATTGCTCTGTCTGCCCGCATGTGGTTCCACTTCCTGTTATTCAAACCTCAACTTTGAAGGACCAGTTTTGTTTAAACATGTTACAGAATATTCTATCCATTGTGTTTTTTGTAAAAAAAACAAAACCTCCCCCTAGGGAGTAAAATAACGATTAAAGTAAAACACCATGTATACGAGATAGATCTCCTCAAATGGATTCATAGAGCTCCAAATCTGGACCGAATTGGATTTATGGTTGAGAAATTATAGCACGTAAACATTTCTGATATAAAGCTTTGGATCATTTGAAATTGAATTTCCGTCAAATCCCGGACTTTTCGGGGATATGATAATGTTTCACGTCAGGTTTGTTCGCTTTTCTTCATTAAAACATCCACTCTATGACCCGCTGATGACCTTCAGCGGGTGGAGGGGTCGTACCCCAACCCCACAGTCAGAGGTTCAATCCTCTACAGCCACAGGTTAGATCCTGAACCCCGATCCGTTCCCTGGTAACCCGCTGCTCCGCAGTTTGGTTTGGACCCAGGTGCAGAGTGGGACGCCAACGGTGTGGTTGGAAGCTGATTTTAATAATGAATGCTGGAGGGAGTGCTGGGGAAGAGAGGAGAGCCGGGTGCGGGCTGAAGGTCTGAATGACCTGGCTGGAGCTTGAGCTGTCTAAGAAGAGGGATAAGGTGAAGCGTGGGAAGCGAAGGAAGACGAAGGAGGAGGCAGAGGGAAAATTCATCCCAGGAAAAGAAAGAATCAATCATTCAAAAGTCTGAGCTGCCAAAAGGTCGACCACAGAAGTTGCAGAATGATCTGCTGAAGAGTGGAGGAGCGGCCAGATGAGTGGATGGAGAACAGGTGCGCAAGTGGGCGGGGCCACGCCTTCAACACATACTGAGTGACAGAGAAAGGAGGAGGAGGAGGAGGAGGAGGAGGAGGAGGAGGCATAGAGAGAGACTTTAGGAAAACTATGAGGCATTAGGTGACGGAGGAGTCGTGACAGCTTCAAGGCAAAACGTTGAAAACATTTTCTCTCTCCTCATTTAATGGAGTTTGGAGGAGAACCAGCCTTCGTGTGCGGGTGAATTATTTTCAAGAGGGGGTCAGGAAGACTCTCTGAGCAGACGAGATGCTCCTGGATGAAACATTTGTAATAATACTTGAAACCGGTGCCTGTTATCGGGAGTGTTTTGCAGCATTGGGTTCACAGATGAATGATTCTACGATGTTTACGGTTAATCTGCGCCGTCGCCGCCGCGTCCTCTGGGCTTTCTAAATGTGGCGAGTGCTTAGTCATGACTTCCTGTCGGAGCGCCTCCTCCAGACCGAGTCACCTGGTGTTTGCAGCAGGAGCCCAAGGTTGGAGGCCGGTGACCTCACGCTGCGCCGGTTCCGTCCGTCAAGAACGGGTCGGGAGGCGGGGAGAGGACTGACGGTTAGACGAGGGGGAGCGAGGGAGCGAGGGAGCGGGGGAGACAAAGGAGAGGAAGTGGGTGTGACCGCGGATCAGTGTTTGGAGACAATGAAGTACAAGACAAAGGATGGCTGGAAATCATGTTTCATGCATCTGTGGGTTTTCTCGATGCTGCTTTGGAAAGGAAGGGAACCTGCCGCGGTTCTTCGTCTCCTCGCTCCGTCGTAGCTCCTGCTTTGTGTTTGTTTATTCCATGGATGCCACCTCCTCGTTAGACTCCTTTCATGCACGAAGCCTTTGGCCCGTTCACGGCAGAGATTATGCAGGAGACGTCTGTCCATGAAGCTTTCTGCTAATACATGCATGGATCCTGATGGTGCAGGTGAAGCCACTCCAAAGGTTATTTGAAAGATCTGCAGTTCAAGAGGGGAGGAGCCGGAGGAGCCGGAGGAGCTGGAGGAGCCGGAGGAGCCGGAGGAGCCGGAGGAGCCGGAGGAGTCAGGGGCAAGAGGAGAATGCACTTGGAAACCTCTCAAGTCGTGGGCGACATTCACCACACTTCATTAAAATATCACGACTCACCTCTGTTACTACCTCCATTCTCGGAGGTGGAACAGTGCAGACGCCTCGTTATGCCTCCATTGCATTTATATAGTTTACTGGTAGCAAATAATTTTATTAAGTATTATTGAGTCTCAAATTTAAGTTGAAAAAACGTGTTTGTTTTTTTTACATCAACAACGATTATTTTTATACATAATTTAATATTTGGCTTAAAATGCTGCAGGAATTTTTAAAAATTCATTTAGTTTTATAGCTTTTTATAGAAGGTAAAGTTGAAATTTGATTTATTAGTACGTTGATTTAATCAGAGTTCTTTTCTTAGTGTACTCATGCACTGTAAAAACCCAAACTGTTAACGAACTTACCTCAACTAGCATGAATCAAATTAGATATTTTTGAGTCTAACGTATTCATTAAAGCTGTACATACTTAATTTAAATGAGCGTTAGAAGTTATTTTTTGAGTTCATTCTCTTTTTTACAGTGTATGTAGAATTAATATTAATTTTCTGAATAAATTATAACCCTTAGCTTTCCATGCTAACAGCGTAGCTTTCACTGACTATTATGTATATCCTTACCTGTCAGAATCTATTCATTCGTCATATTTCTACAGTGTAAACCCCCACAGTCTCCTATCGTTACCCTGACATACGAATCCATCTCGCCTGCATGTAACAAGTGGCAGACAGCCTCTATTCAAACAAGCATCCCGCCCCTGACTCACCACCGACATTATTCATGAGGTATAATTAGTTGTCACACATGATTTTAGCGCTGAGTCGTCGGCCTTATCAGCAGAGAAGCACATTTCAGGAATAACCACATTTACATTTGCTGCTCGCTAAACTCTACTTCATTAGCGTTCCCTGCTCCCCGTTTCTCCTTTTTCTCCCACTTTGTCTCTGCTTCTGTTAAAAATAGAATTAATCCCCCCCCCCACCATCACCACCGTCGTTTTTTTCTTCCTGCTGAAAATCGTCTTTCCTGCTAATTGTATTTAGATTTTTTTTTTTCCCGATCTTATTTGCCGTTAAAAAAAAAAACATTCATGGTTTTTTCGCTCCTGTAAGGAAAAGACGCCACCGGCTAAATATTCCTATTACGTGGTGGATTTGGTAGAAGTTGGGCGTCGGGCTCCCTCCCGTCTTTGGACGGACGTGTTTGCCAATGGCTGCATAAATAAATTGAAATGAACGCCGACTTTATCGGCGGCTGCAGGCCCAAACGGTAAACAGGCTCTGAGGCGTCGGAGGATGAAACACTGACGACCCTTTAACTGTCTGATATTTCGTACCTCGCGGACAGAGAGTTAAATTACACTCTGTGTTTATTTCTTGTTTTGTTTCCTCCATATTCATGATTGTGTCTCTGATTCCTTCGACTCGCCTGAAAAACAAAAGTAGGCGGATCTCTTCCTGATCACAGAACTTTATCTAGGTGCGGCGGCGTTCACCTGACGATGACCTCGGTCGTCATAGAAGCTGTGACTGTGTCTCTGAAGCGAAGGGCTATTGACAAAAAAACCTTTGATCTCTGGATTTGTTTATCTGTTTATTTCCTCGGGCAGTTTTAACCAGTTTTTTCATCTAACTCTTCATTTGTTGGTTTCTCTGTTTTAAAGCAGAATCGCTCAAAAATGTCCTGTTGAATCAGGACAGAGAGAATCCACGACATTTTAGATCAGCACCGATCAGCCATAACATTAAAACCACCCACCTGCTTGTATGATTGTATGTTCGGTTTGTATAATCGGTTCGATAATTGTGGCCAACTCACCGGCCGTCTCCGCCAGGGAGGCCCGTCTCTCCTGGACGATGTTATAGCAGGTCCAATCCTACCCCGACATCAAAACCTGTGATACGTGAAGGAGATCAGAACCTGCTCTGATCGCTGTGATCTCCACTCGTCGCTCATCCTTTGATCTCTAGGCTGACCACTTTTAACATCCTACCGAGGGCTTTGATCTCTTTCTTTTGTTCTGCGGCTTTGATCCACGGGTCCCTTCAGATCCCGAGGACTTTGGTGAACTTCCTGCCCAGGTTCTCCCTGATCAAATCCCTGTGTGCCGCACATGAATCACCCTCCGTCTACACACTGACGTCCTCTGACGTGTCTTCAGCCTCGTTCTCTTTTTACATCCATCGTATTTAAATTCACATTCATTCCTGGTCCAGTTGGTTTCATCTACGTCTCCACGCCGACGTTTATCACCTGGTGAATCTCAAACCTGCTGGATTGACGTTTTCTGTAATTATAGAACTGATTTCCATCAAACTCTGTGGAGGGGCGGAGCTTGGGTCCATGAGGAGATCAATGCTAATCTAGCGTGGGTCGTTTAAATAATTTAATTATATGTTGTTGTTTTTTCAGCTGTTAATGTCTTTTTATTTTGTTTTCTGTCATTTTTCAAACAAAATGTATTTTATTTTCTCGGATAAATTCCGTGGCCGACCCCCCCCCGACTCCGAGGGTCTCTCTGCAGATTATATCAACATGAAATGTGTTGAAATATCATTTTACTGAATCGTTAACGAGAACATTCCTTCAGTGAAATTCATCCTCACACATTATTCTGCTTTAATTCACGCTGATGATGTCAGCCAGAGCCTTCGGGTTCAGGTCTCGGTACCGAGGCAGAGCTGGTTTTTCTCTCAGGCTCTGTGTGAAGTGGGCTTTGTTCCAAGTGTTGTGAAGAAGAGGAGATGGACAGAAGGGGGGGCAGGAGGGGAAAGGGGCACTTTTGGTTGAAGGTCAGCGGGTTAAGCCGACGCGGATCCTTGGATACGGGCCCCTGCCGAAAATATGGTAATGTCTCAGCAATGATTCATGGCAAAGGCATCCATCACTGTGTGTGTGTGTGTGTGTGTGTGTGTGTGTGTGTGTGTGTGTGTGTGTGTGTGTGTGTGTGTGTGTGTGTGTGTTTAAAATGACGTCACCCTATCTGTCAGGGGTTGACAGGAAGGGGCTGTGAAGGAGCAGTGTTTTCATTCCAACAGGCAGAATGATGGAGGGGGGCGGGTCTGTCTTTGATTGGCAGATGCTACATTATCCGCTGTGTCTCATGGGAAATGGATTTTTACGATTTCTGCATTCTGTTGGGTCACAGTCGAGCTCCGGCGGTGAACCTTAAGCCACCTCAGATATTCCTTTTCCGTTTCATCTCGAGTGTCTGGAGCTCAAGTTTTAATCACAGTTTACTTTTTATAGCCCCTCCCCTGATACCGTCTCTCTCTCTCTCTCTCTCTCTCTCTCTCTCTCTCTCTCTCTCTCTCTCTCTCTCTCTCTCTCTCTCTCTCTCTCTCTCTCTCTCTCTCTCTCTCTCTCTCTCTCTCTCTCTCTCTCTCTCTCTCTCTCTCTCTCTCTCTCTCTCTCCAGTCTCCAGCAGGTTAATTGAAGGGAGCTGATGTGGGAGATCATCTGCAACTATCAATATTGGGCGAGACCCCCACTTACCGTTGCTCCACCGGCTGTTCAGGAGCTAAACATAGCCACATAACGAGAACGAATTTGTCTCCTTCTCCGACTCCATCTGTGCATAATTGCAGAGCGCCCAGGCTTTGTTTTGGCGTTACGCTCGGGTTAGCTTAGCTGAGGCTGCTTTAATAGATGTTTTTACCTTTAGCCATTGATGAAATGACCAGAGGTGATGTGAAGCACGCGATGATAGACTTGTGGGTCTTAGGTTTATCTAACAACAACATGATGAAGTTAGTGAATGGTTTTCAGATCATAGATGGAATGTTATGAAAATACATCCCGTCTACATAAAAACGTAAAAACAGGGTGTGTCATGTAACCTCAGACGCCAAAAGGTATGTGACTCCGTATGTAAGCTGATGAGCCTTAACATTAAAACCACCTGCCTGCCGTTGTAACAATGTAATTCTGACCTCACCTGTGGTACAATAGTGTGGATCTTAACTGCGGATGCTTATTGTCAAGTAACGGAGCCGTGTTAGTCTGCAGAGAAGCCTCATCATCAGCGACCGCCATGTTCTTTCACATAATCATTGTTTGCATCCCCTACTTAAATATTAAATCAGTGTTTGGTGTTTAAACATCTCGTCAGGTTCTCATACTCATACAGCTGCTACCCGTTAAAACCCGTCGTCCTGATGCCAATGTTTGACTCTGACCCTACAAGTCCAACGCTCCTGTGACACATTATGTACTTATAAGAGATCAAAATCCTTCATAGAGTATTTAATGCACATTATTCAATCATATAAATGAATGACACACATAAACCGCCTGTCAGTGGTTGTAATGTTATGGCTGATTGGTGTAAGTTAAAGTTGCTGTTGCCTGGATGGATAAAAACATGACTTACTCTTCACTCTCCTGACATTTAATCATTTCATACATTAATTCCGGCGGTTATGCAGACGCCCCTGTAATGTTGCGTTTAAGGCCACCTGTTGAATCTAACGCTCCGATTATCTGTGATTTATTTTCCACGATCTCCTGAAGACAACATCTGTGTCTCTGCCATTTTCTATTACTGGGCAGCCTATAGCCACTGGGTGAATTTGTCGTCTCAAACCATCAGCCTCGACATCAAGAGCGTTGGCGCCGCCTGCGTTGTCTGGCGGCAGGAACAGTTGGCCGCGTTAACGATAAAAACGCAATCAGACGCCGTTTAATGTCCATGAATATAAGCTTATAGCGCGCTAAGATAATTCCCAGGACAACGTGCAGATGTTTGAGTAGCTCATTAGGCTGTGGATACTTTGGTTCTGTCTGGCGTTTTACCTCATTAGCCAGAATTTATGCGAAAGCTAATCATCCAGAATCATGAACTTCCACTCCTTCAGGCACGTCCATGAAAACCAGGATGTGTGAAATGAGAGAACCATCGACGCACCTTCAACAAAAATTGAGCGCTCAACACGTTCTACTTCAGCCATTTGTCTTCAGAAAGACTTTGGAAGGTTCTTCTTCATCGTCAGTGAAATGTTCTTATACTGATCTGGTGCCGTTTAACCCGCCGGACTTTTTTATGGCCATTTTGGCATCAACCAAAACCCCGACTCTTCTTCTTCTTCTTTTGTTTTGGCTGGTCCCTTTCTGGGTCGCCACAGCTGATCACGTGTTTCCATCCATAGGCAGGTAGCGTTCTGGCTTATGGTACCAGGGATGGCATTTGTCAACCCGAGCCCAAACCGATCCAGTTTTGAAATCCGTTTCATGTTCCCCATATATTTCGTAAAGGTTTTTGTGCTGGATGCCCCTCCTGACGCAACCCGCCCCATTTATCCGGGCCTGGTACCGGCATTAGAAGTAGAATGGGTCAACCCCAACTCCAACCCCATAATTTGCTGAATTAGCACGCTAAACCTGTTTTAGGCTAGGCTAGGTTAGGTCCATAAATGTCCATGTTGACATTTGGCTCTGATGCAGGTTTTCTTCTCGCTAATAGACTTTTTGTTATGTGATGATGCCTTTTTAGGAAGGTTTTAGGGTAAGGTGTGGGTTGGGGTTGGGGTTGGGGTTGGGGTTCAGGGTAATTAATGTCCCCCTTGGCTTAGGGCTAGGAAACAATATTTCCACAGCAGAGATGGAAAAGAGAGGAGGCGGTCGCTTGTAAACCCCTTTATCTGGGGGTCCCTGCTGTCCTTTTCAAATATGGACGCACTCGTTTTCACTTCACTCTTTGCTCGATACGGAATTTTACTTTCATGGAAGTCTACAAAGCCCCCCACCGTCTCTTTGTGGCTCAGAGATGTTAAGCTATTTCTCAAATTGGAGAAAATTAGCTTCTCAACAAAAGAAAGAACTGCTAACATTTCTTTTACAAATGGAATCCTTTTGTCGGGCTTATCGACCCCCATCTGCTTCGCAAGCCATTCATTATTTATTATCATAGAATAAGTGGAAAACATGTGTTTTTTTCCCACTTATTTAACAGACTTGTTCTGTTGTCCCTGATGTTCTGGTTCTCCAAAATCAAAACTGTGACTTTTGTTTGTGTCTCAGATTGTTTTTGCTCTGAATGCTACATATCCCAAGAAATAAATCTGTCTTCTTTTTTTTCAAATCACTTAAAATCTAGTTAAAGGTGAACTAAATTAAACATTTACAATATCTTCCTGACTGGGCTCACTGGGGGGCCGTTGACTACAAGGGTTCCAATGGGGGGGGGGTTTTATGACATATGGTCACTTCAGACTTTAAACACATTTCTCCACTGGGTTGGTGGCAGAACTGGCGGGGTACAGTCCCCTTACCTGGGAGACCAGGGTTTGAATACCGGGGTACCCAGCAATTGTGGAACAAGGGGCCAGATCCCTGGGGGTCTGGTACCCATCATTTGGTTTGAAGTGGTTCTTATACGATTACCAGCGGGTTTCATGAAGGAATCAGGTGTGGTTAAGTTTGCCAACACCAATGGGCCAACTGGTTGTTTTCTGCCACCCCCTCACCCCAGTATGGGGGTCCAGATTCAGTACTCATCAGATGGACCAGCAGGGATGAAGAGCAGAGTTTCATAGAGTTTTATTTAAAACAATCCGATGTTGGATGGATTTTAGGATGGAGGATTTGTGGCCCCCGAAGGCTTAGAAGGATTAGAGATCCGATCACATGATCTCAGGATCCAGAAGGTTAAAAAATATTATTCAATGAACCAATATGAGTGATTCAAACCTCAAACTGCGTGTTCCCTTCAGACTCCACTGGACCTCGAGGTTATGTGGTGTTTAGTTCCGTCTGCTGAGGAATTCCACTGGAATGCTGACCCACTTTCGTGTTGTTGGCCCCACTTCCACTCTTCTCCACCGAATGTTGGTCCAAATTGTTGTCCCGCTGCCGAATGTCCAGAAAGAGCATTAAAAGACCCTGAAAACTATCTGATGTGGGTTTTACACATCATAACAACCCCTGTGGGAGAAATAAAGGGGGAGCCGAAGAGATGGGGACTGAAACGGAGCGATTTTTACACATTTTGGTAACTTTCCTGCACCGGTAGCGACTATGAGGAGGGATAGAAGTAAAATGAGGCCAGTGACACCCGGTGTGGGGTCCTCTGGCCCCCAACACCAGTACAGCTCCAGCCAAGATATGGACGTCTACAACCTTTCAGCCAGAGCCACTAGTGCTATAGTGGCCAATAAGAGAGAGTGTGTGTGTGTGTGTGTGTGTGTGTGTGTGTGTGTGTGTGTGTGTGTGTGTGTGTGTGTGTGTGTGTGTGTGTGCGTGCGTGCGTGCGTGCGTGTGTGTGTGTGTGTGTGTGTGTGTTTTTGTAGTGCAGTCATGCAGGGCTGTTGCCTGCATCCATAATTAAGCCCAAGGCTCGACCATCAACATGAGTATAATTAGCCAGTTTGTGTGTGTGTGTGTGCATGTGTGTGTGTGTGTGTGGGTGGGTGTTGGGGGGGGGGGTTAAAAACTTTCAGGGTGAGCGATGAGGGGGGGAGAAAGAAGAAGATGGAGAAAAATCCAATCCATTTACATGCTAATGCCGCCCTCAGTCCTTCACCCGCCTCATTGGGTTCCTTGCCTCCTTCCCTCCAATAAGCTCCTGGCTGGCAGAGCCGGTCGCCATGTTTACACAATAAACAAACAGCAATGAGGTTAAAGTCTTTTCAAGCATCCTTTTTTGTTCAGGCCTACAGTACTAGCAACAGTCGGCCGTTGCGTAAGTGTTTTTTGCAGTGTCTGAAGCCTCAGCCGACGGCTTTTCGCCCCCTTTGTCATCCCTCATCTTCTTTTTTTTTCTTCTTGTTTTTGTCTCCTAGGCAACAGAATGGGCACCGGATGAGGAGACCAGGCGGTCCTGTCAGAGCAAAGGCAAAACAGAGGTAACCTCAAGCCCGCCCCCAATTACAGCACTTCATGTCAGTGCCGCCGGGCTTACAGGGAGGCCATCTTGATATCTGCTGGTTGTTGTGGCGAGGGCGTCCAGTGTCTCGTGGATCGGCGCCGTTCAGAGCAGGAGGAGAGAGGAAAAATGCTAAGATGACAGAGAGAGACATTTCAACATGACCTACGCTATTGTCCCCGCCAGCAACGTGTATATCCCTAAAAAGCCCCTAATCCCCTGCGTTCTACAATCTCTCTGGTTGAACTCTTCAGAGGGAAGTTTTCTGTAGAAATAATCTATGATATATGAAATATTTGACAATATGATCATGCACAAGGTAGACCTCCTCGAGTCGACTGGTATGCACCTGATTTTGACTAAATCGGACACACGGATTGATTGAAAAGGATTGATTTTCAAAATAAAAGCTCCCCCTAGTGAGTAAAGCCTGAACTACAACAGTAATCTAAACAAGATGGATCCCCTCCAGATGATTGATCTTTGGACTGAATAGAACCAACTGTTCTGTGAACAGATGTGTCCAAAAGTCCAAAAACGGTATTTCTGTAGAAAAATAACTTGATAACTTTGAACTATTAAAGTAAAATATCATCATATTTTACAATCCAGTGGTTGAGAAGTGATCGCCTAGTAAATGAGACAAAGCTCCCCCTAGTGTCGGAAATGTGCAACCGCCCTTTCCCAGAATCCATCCAGTTCTTCCCCGCACTAACGTCTATGTGCATAGAAACTTTGAGAATGACGCATGAAATATTTTGCGCGTTATCGCGTTAGAAGGAAATACCCCAGGCGTTTTCCGGAACATAAACATCTCTGATAACAAACTCTGAAATCAGACGCGTTGTTTTTTTCTTCTTCTTCTGTAAACTGATTGCAATGTCAGTTTTTATCTCCCACTGTGCCTGCAGAGCGGACGATACTTAATCCACCAAACAGACGATCAATTCTCTGCATCGCCAGCATCACTTCATTTACCGCCTCCTCTTTGTCCCGACACAAAAACCCTCCATTTACAAAAAGAAAGGAAAGAAAAGAAGATTATATGAAACGGCTTCCTGCCCGTAAATCTATTTCCTGCCTTTGTTAAAACAGATTTTATTGCTGGAATGTGGCGGAGCATACGTCGATGTCACAATAGGCTCCCGTTCGGGATTCTTATTTCTGGACAATAGGCTTCCAGCAGCAGAACCGTGCAGGCGCTGGACTGCATTCGGGTCCGTGCGTGTCTGACACCACAGGAAGTGGTCCGTTCCTCCGTCCAGGAATATTTAACCCGCAACCTCAGCGGCTCACTCCTCCGCCGCGCTTCTAAAAGGCTTTTCTCTTTCACCCGGCTCCCCCGCAGATTGAATGTCAGAACTACATCCGCGTCCTGCTGGTGAATAAGACGGAGGTCATGACCTGTGGAACCAACGCCTTCCAGCCGCTGTGCATCACCAGAGAGGTGAGGCGGAAATCTCGGAGGGTCGTTCTGCCGCTGCTCGCTGAGAACGCCGCGGATTTAACCTCCTCGTTTTTTTTGTAAATTCCCTCGCAGGTGGGCAACATGAGCAGCGTGCTGGAGCGGGTGAACGGCGTCGCTCGCTGCCCGTACGACCCCCGACACAACTCCACGGCGGTGGTGACGGAGAGCGGCGAGCTGTACGCCGCCACCGTCATCGACTTCTCCGGACGTGACCCCGTCATATACCGCAGCCTGGGGGGCATGCCGCCGCTGCGGACCGCCCAGTACAACTCCAAGTGGCTCAACGGTACGGTAGCATTATGGCACAAACGAGCCATAACATTATAACCAACTGCCTGTAATATTCTCTAACGCCTCACTATGCTGGCTTATATTATTTATTTTTCATGCTTTCAAATACATGTCAACAAAACGTTCAAAGCAGGTGTTGTCACGCCGACAGGCGCCATATTAACGGGATAAACAACGTTTTTCTGACATCACGTGTCAGTGGTTATAATGTTTTGTACACCACAGGTCAGGATTGGATTTATGGTATGGTGGAGGACATGAAATGCTGTCAAATAGCTCAAAAATACAGTAAAGGGAACCTATTCCCTGATTAGCCATAACATTACAACCACCTAATATTGTGTAGGACCTGCAGATTTGAAGTGATCTGTTAGTGGTTATAATGTTATGGCTGATAAGCGTATAATATTCTGTGGCATACCTGGAAATATTTATTAAAATTAAAAACATTTCATATTTAGTTTCTTCGACACGACCAAGTACAATTTGTGATGATTATAATCATCATGCCGTTAATTAATTTTGATTAATTCCACATAACATGAAATGAATTTGTGACAAACTGCTATAATACGTTCTCAGAATCAAAGGTACTACTCTAAAACTACTACTTTATTTCCAGCCCACCCTCCAAAGATTGAAAGATGTACATTTTTTACAGGATTCTTGTAATTAGAACGCAGTAATAATAATGAACAGGTCATTAAAAAAGCTGGATTCATTTTAACGATGATTCACATTCGTTTGAGTGTAATCGAATCTCAAAGGTCCGTAAAAATCCCCCCTAAGAAGGATGAAATGTTCCACAGGGAGCAGCTTTATTGTTCCACAGGGGTTCTGTGTTTCGTCGGGAGAAACCCAGACTCAACCAGGATCAGTAATCTGATCAGGATCCAAACTCAAAATAATCGACTGGAGGTTAAATCGCCGGGTACGGACTCGCGTCAAACAGCCACTGGAAAAAATTCTTCCTCTTGCTTCAAACATTTTCTCTGAGCTGCAGACGGACCAGCTGCACTTTCACCTCCGACACAATTGGCTCTCGTGTTGCGGCCCGGTTGGACCGGGCCTTTGGGGGGGTTTGAGGGGATTACGGACGCTGTTTGGATTTGAAGTGGTGTGGGGAACACACTGGAATGGCGGTGGAGATGAAATGCCGTCAATCCCGCTGGTGTTGGTGTCGATAATCTGCTCGGCGCTGACACTGTGAACCCGCCGCGGCATGGACCCGCTCACACACATCCGGACTGCAGCAGAATCATAGAGGAACTTCCATTTTCTGCCTCTGATAGTCCGGAGCGTTTGGATGAGTGGATTCATGGAGGTGTGTGGACCCACGAGATGTTTAGAGGATCCATGAGTCCAGATGTGAAGATCTCTACATTTTATGCTTCACGGACGATTTCAGGTACCAGACGGTCAGAACCTTTGAAGACTTGGGTGAAATGGACTTCTCCTGCTTGAACTAGAAACAACAGAACAAAAGTTCAGTCACAGGATCGATCGGAGCTCTGTGAAGTTTAGAGCTGCTTGTGTAATAGTGGCAGGATGAGTGGGTGAATTTGCTCCTTGGACGTGACCTGAGGAGACGTGGTCGATTCATGTCATCATCTGTTCACCAGTAGCTGCTGTGGAAACAGGATGTCACATGGTCCGCCCCATTATCTTCTCTCATGTGTGTTTTACATCTAGTTCCACCACAAGAACGTCAGATGGAGAGAGAGAGACTTCCTAGTAATCCATCCATTCATACATTCATTCATTCAACCATTCATTCATTCATTCTTTCATTCATCCATTCATTCATTCAATCTTTCATTCAATCATTCATTCATTCATTCATCCATTAAACCATTCATCCATTTATTCATTCATCCATCCATTCATCCTCTCATTCATTCATTCATTCATCCATCCATCCATTCATTCTTTCATTCATCAATGAATGAGAGGAATGGATCCATTCCATTCCTCTCATTCCTCTCATCCATTCATCCATCCTCTCATTCATTTATTCATTCATCCATCCATTCATCCATCCATTCATCCTCTCATTCATTCATTCATTCATCCATCCATCCATTCATCCATTCATTCATCAATGGATGAAGGAATGGATCCATTCCATTCCTCTCATTCATTCATCCATTCATCCATCCTCTCATTCATTTATTCATTCATCCATCCATTCATTCAACCATTCATCCTCTCATTCATTGGTGATGTCAAACATCTCGTCGTCTTATTTGTCTCCTACCAGCAGCCAGAAGAAGAAAAGAAAGATGAACTGAAATACAGAGAGAGAGAAAAAAAAGATATACTGACTCAGAAATCATTGACATTTTCTGCTGGGTGACATAATTAATGGATTCATCCGTGGTCAGAGGATTTGATGATTCCTTTTTCTAATTCTTGACCCGTTCATTGATGAACCCTTCATCATCATCATTCATCATCGTTAAATGTGATGATCGCACATTCATCCGCAGGAAGTCGAGTCAGCTTTGGGTTTTTAGACAGCTGACCAGAACAAAGGAGGGGTGGAACGACAGCGAGAGAGAGAGAGAGAGGGAGATAGAGAGGGGGAGAGAGAGGGGGCGAGAAAGAGAGAGAGGGGGAGAGAGAGAGGGAGAAAGAGAGAGGGGGAGAGAGAGAAAGAGAGAGGGAGAGAGAGAAAGAGAGAGGGAGAGAGAGTGAGGGGGAGACAGAGAGGGAGAGAGAGAGAGAGGGAGATAGAGAGGGGGAGAGAGAGGGGGCGAGAAAGAGAGAGAGGGAGAGAGTGAGGGGGAGAAAGAGAGAGAGAGGGGGAGAGATAGAGAGGGGGAGAGAGAGGGGGGAGAAAGAGAGAGAGGGGGAGAGAGAGAGGGAGAAGGAGAGAGAGAGAGATGGGGAAGAGAGAGGGAGACAGAGAGGGAGAGAGAGAGGGAGAAGGAGAGAGAGAGAGATGGGGAAGAGAGAGGGAGACAGAGAGGGAGAGAGAGAGGGAGAGAGAGAGAGGGAGAAAGAGAAAGAGAGAGAGAGGGAGAGAGACAGAAAGAGAGAGGGAGAGAGATAGGGAGAGAGAGAGAGAGAGGGGGGAGAGAGAAGGAGGTGCAGCAGACAGACTGAGGAGTCAGTGAGCGATGTAATTATTCCTCACGGCAGGAAGAGGGTGAAATTACAACACACAGTATGTTCACACCTCTCAGCCTGTGTCTGCGTCTATATATATATATATATATATATATATATATATATATATATATATATATATATATATATATATATATATATATATATATAATTATATAGACCGTATGCAAGCTGCACGCGCCTCCATGTGTGTCTAAGCTGTGTGTTTGTGTGTGTCTGTGTGTGTTTGACAGTGACACACACACAAAGGGAAGCACATGGGAGGGAAAAGATGAGCAGCAAACTAGATAGTTTACTCATCAGCATAATCACAGCTGGCTGCACACACACACACACACACACACACACACCCATACACACAGAAACACACATACTCACACACAAACATACTCACACACACACACATACAGAAACACACATATTCACACACAAACATACTCACACACACACACATGTTGCACATCAGTCCAGCTGCACACAGACACACACACAAACAGATACTACCACACACACACACACACACACACATACAGGCACGAAAAGACACACACATACACTCACACACTCAAACACGTTTCACATCACTCCATCTGCACACACACACAAACAGATACAACCACACACACGTATACTGGCACAAACAGACACACACCCACAGGCACAAACACACACACACACACGTCCGTTCCGGCACAGACAAAGCTCCGCCCCTCTCCGCTCCATGGCGTTGTGGAGGGTCATGTGGTTGTTCCCCGGTGGATTTGGGGTGTGAATGTAAATCATTTCCAGCTCTGAGCTTCTCCAGCGCTGGAGACGCGGCGGCGGGGAGGGGGTCCTGGATCTAATCAATCCGTTCCCTTATTGGATTGGTGGCCCGCCAGGCAACCACCAACTGTGTCCCATCATGCATCAGAACGGCCAGGGGAGCAGTAGAGCTTCCTGTGGAATAATTCAGACAATTTCTCCGTCCTCCACAAACTTCATTCACTACATTTATTCATCATCTGGTTTTCTCTCAGGCTTCCTGTCAGACGCCCGAAAACGAAATCCAAGCAATAAATGTCACAACTCTCGCCGACTCACAACAAAAGACCATTTTTATTTAAAAAATCAACGTTATATTTGAATGCAGCCCCTAGTCAGAGTTCTGATCCGCAAAATAAGCATCTTTTTTATTCACTGTTTTTTTACTTGTATCAAAATTGTTTGATATAAGGTTTTAAGAAAATAAAACTATTCTAATAAAAAAAGGTCGTTTTTGATCTACTTAAGTGGTCAAAATGTGTCATTAGACCTGATTTAATGTAATTTATGATGTGTAACAATAAAATAATGAAAATTATATATTTTCAGTTTTGCCGTTTGATATTTGATGTTTATTACTATTTTTAATATTCCATGTAAACTTGACACAAACCTTCATCAAACCTTTATCTTCATCCACTCTGAAGTATATCTAATACCAAATTTCACACACGTATATTATATATATTATACAATTCTGCATTTGTATATTCATGTTATGTGGTTTCCATGGAAACACATTTCTTTATATGATTGTTAAAGGTTATAATTTTGTCTGGATTCTATCTGCTTTGACGGAACTTTATACATAAATGAACCATGAGCTGCTTCACTCCATCGGAATCAGACCGGCCCGCCGGATCCTTCCATCCGTCTGCCGCTCGGTATGCTGGGAAATACTCCGTCCGTCACATCCGCACCCACGCAGCATCTGCAATATGCAGGGGGTCCGTCGGCTCCACCTGCCCTTTGCTTCACACTCATACAGTAGTCATAAACACAGGGATGAAAACGCGGCGTGCATCCTCAGACATCACGCCACCACGCCGCTGATGCATGCATAAACACGATCATCTCCTCCGCCCGGCCTTTAGCTGCAGGGGGAGTCCCACCAACACATGGTGGTGGTGGTCTTCTCTGTTTAAAGGCCTTACAAACTTCCTCAAAGCCTCCTTTTTAACTCAAAGGCTCTTTTCCAGCTTCCGTTTTGCTGCCACTAAAGATACATTTCGATCCTTTTCACGGTTCTAAATGTTCTCTAACATCTCTTCTACCACAATTAACCGGTTTTGTCTGCATATTTGGAGATTTAAATATTTTTTTGTGACGTAACGCCGGTGAGAAAATGCAGAAAATGCAGTTTTGGACATTTGTTACAGAATTCGCTCTTTTTTAAATCCCCTATAAAAATGATTTTGTGTAGAAATGCATCTGAATCCTTTCGGGTTGAATGACACCTTAGGGTGTCAGGCATAGTAATAATAATGTCCTTGTTAGTGATGGAGGATGCACTAATGATGTCGTCAGTTTTTATATGAGCCACTGCTGAAATCCCACTCACAGCAAATTTCTGCAATGATAACAATGACAGCTGGACTCTTAGGGCCGCCTTTAAATATATAATATATGATATAATATATAGCAATATATATTTATTATAACATAAAATCAAATATTATTTTTGCAGATTTATTTTTTAACTTTAATTTTTTGAGATTTTTTTCTTCCAATTTTTTTATTATCATTTTTTTTAAATGATTTTATTTATTTATTCCTACATTCCTATTTGTTATTCATCTATTTGATTTTTTTTTTTCTTAATTTATTATAATCTATTTATTTATTATTTTTTTATATATTTTTTTTCTTCTTTGCTTTATTCGTATTTTTATGTTTTATTTACTTTTTTATTTTTAGGTTTTAGTACTTTTATCTAATTATTTTTACATTCATAATTTTCTTTAATGAAATCCCAATATAAACCTAAAAAAGAAAAGTCATACGATGTGGAAAAAAAACAGAAAAAGGGCGAAAAAACTAAATTCTAAGTATGACCTGATTCTGAGACACAAAAAAACCTCCTAATATAAGTAAAATATAGTAAAAAAATATATTTACCAGCTAATTTTTCTGAACTTTATTTCATTTAAACCTTAAATCTGATTTTGAGAAATCTTATTTATCTCTTCTTTTTTTTATTTTGACTCATTAAAAGCTAAAAAAAAAAACACCTTGTATCCATTATTTTTACCGTCGTTACTTTTGAAGGGGAGATCTTTGCGGTGTGGAGTGAATCCTTCCTCCTTCCTCCTCAGCCTCAGCGGAGAATCAGTTAACGTCCCTCTCAGAACGTTCTTCTGGATCCTTCGGCTGACGGACCCGCCATTAATCCCCGGTTCTGTCAGCGATGCCGATCAAAACCTCAGATGGATTTATTAGTAGCTGTTTTAATCCTCTCTCTCTCCCTCCTCTCAGTTATACGTTTGACTTTGAGGCTCTTCTCCAGAACATCTGGACCCGATGGAGATCTGAAAATGGATCCGTTTCCCTCAGAATCTCCGTTTAACGATGGTCTCTCCCTCCCTCCCTCCATCAGAGCCCCATTTCATCTCGGCCTACGACATCGGCATCTTCACCTTCTTCTTCCTGAGGGAGAACGCGGTGGAGCACGACTGCGGGAAGACGGTGTATTCCCGCGTGGCCCGCGTCTGCAAGAACGACATCGGCGGGCGGTTCCTCCTGGAGGACACCTGGACCACCTTCATGAAGGCCCGGCTGAACTGCTCGCGCTCCGGGGAGATCCCCTTCTACTACAACGAGCTGCAGAGCACCTTCTACCTCCCCGAGCAGGACCTCATCTACGGCATCTTCACCACCAACGTGTGAGTGCCCCCCCGTTCACACACATTTTACCCATGAGCACCCTGATGCGGGGAAACAAACGCAGATATTCTGACTTTTGTTACGATGACCCTGAAAAGTTGGGGATATTTTGGATTTCTCCTCGCCACCACAGATCCTTCTCGCTAACGCCGTAACTCAAAAGGTGTTTCGTGGGACAGCCACATAGAACTAAGTGTGAAGGAAGAACTGGATTGATTTTAGGGGAGGTTGGTTGCATGTATCGCCAAAAGTTTTCGGGACATAATTTCTCGGCCGTTGGTCCGATTTAGTCCAAATTTGGTGCAAAAGAATCGACTGGAGGAGATCCAGCTCAGTATGGGCGATCTGCTACACAGCCGCAGCATCAAGTGATGTCGCTCTGAGCTCTGTAACCACGCTCAGAACTTTTCCAGCCATTTGTGCTCCGGTAGATCTCCTGTGGGACTGAACAAAACCTTTTGCTCCCGACTCGCATCAATGGGCCTGAGCACCAATTACCCAGTAATCCATCACAATTTGGTCCTGGTCAGAATCGCTCAGACTTTGAGCACAAACCTTTCACTTACTGCCCTACATAATCCAACCGCTGACGGACGCCATCGTAATCAGATAATCAATCAATTAACCTCACCTGTTGGTGGTTATAATGTTATGGCTGAACGATGTTGATGAATTCAAGCTCTTAGGCTGTGCTTATTGCTGTCTCCACGTTCTGATGAGCTCCCTCTGAACTGGTTGTTGATCCAACTGTGGAATTTGTTGCTCCGCGCGTCTGATTGGCCCATTTGTTGCTCCGCCTCCTCCGTAAAACTGATGACTCCACTGACTCCTGGCTTACAGCGGGTCTTCATCCCGCGGACAGGAGTATATTTGGATTTAAACTCCTAGCATGGGGATCTCAGTTCCTGGCACTCAACCACACACACACACACACACACACACACACACACACACACACACACAGTTTATTATACCTGGAAGTGCACTTACGGCATACAGATGATGAGTCAGCACATTTTTTAAGGATAGCCCTCGTTTTCATGACTCCTCTGTGAGCAGCGATCCGTTCAACTCTACATTTACTTTATTTGGAGCTTCATTATTTAAACGGCGTCGGCGGATAATGAAAACATATTTAGGCGTGAGGGTGGCGATGTTTGTAGAGCAGTTCGTCCTGAGTCACGCCCCGCCTCCCTTCCGTTCACATTGGCGAGGAGTTTTTCACACACTTCTCCCACAACCGAGACGACCTCCTGCTCCGACGCCGCGTGAGACGCGGAGAGGACTAGCTTCCGTTTAAGGGGAAAAGTCTGGTCATGTAACCCCCCGCCTGGAGAATCACTTCACTCCCTCTGTGCTGAGCTGACAGGAGGAGCGGCGACACCAGAAAACAAACGGCAGCTGGGTTCAAGAGCGCTCTCAGCGCCGGCAGGAATATTAATGATGGACCCCCCCCACACACACACACACACACACACACATGAAAACACTTTATCGCTCAGGTTTTATTCTCTTCATGCGGTTTGCTACTCCAACATTGTCCCAGCTATACAAAGAGAGAGAGTCGTCCATCTAATCATGAGTCTGGCTACATGTACAGACTGTCTCACTCTCCGTCTGCTGTCTGTCTGCTCCAGACGGAGACGTCACGCTCTCTATTAAAGGGAAGAAACGCTCACGGCCAAAGCGTCTGGATTAAAGCCGCTGCTGTGCTTTTAATAATAATCCAAAGTGTGATTGCAGCTTGTTTTGACCTGAGAGGAGGGCAGCAGCGACCGCCTCCGACTTTTCCAAAGGAACATGGAGGTTTGAGGAATAATGAAGTAGGGCGACATTTGGGGGAATGTTCTTCATGAGACGAATCTCACTCCTTTGAATCTCACCTGGCGGAGGTGATACACCTCCAGCGTGGATCCTCGGCTGCGGAAAGGTCACCTCATCGCCACCGCCACCTTCATTTAGTCATTCCTCGGCCGTCTCGCTCACTAAAGGCTTAGAGGCGGAGAGCGGGAGAGAAAAGATTCATCAGAAGAGCGCTGTGGGACGATCGATACGAGGGTATTTAGGGCTAAAAGCACATTACACATGGATTTGACTGAATCGATGGCAAATGAAACTTCTCTCTCTGCACCTTTTCAGCCCTCGCTCACGTCCAATCTGTGGCTGGGCTGTAAAAGATGCGCTCTAATACGTCAATTCTACATATTATGTACATATTGAATTCCTCCCCGTCCATTTAAACCCCCCCGAAAAGCTTCACTGCGGTGAGTGAAAGAAAGGAAATAAGGATGGAAAGACGTTAAAGATGGGCAAATTTAAACGGAGAAATAACTTTATTCCATCTAGAAGTATAATTAAGAGGCAAATCTCATTTTAATGTATATTTTTCTCATATTAGGAAGTGCTGTGTCTCAGAAAAAGGCCAGTGATGCTCAAAAATGTGTAATTCTTTTCTCTCAAGTGTAACTATATGTTTGGGGATATTATGTGGTCGTCGCCGCCGCCGCCGCCGCCACATCCAACGCAGATCCATCGTCTTAATTATGTCATGGATCCGTTTAAAAATTTTAATCCCCCGTAGACCTTAGCACGAGGAAGAACTGTATTGATTTGGAAAAGGTTAGTTGCATATTTTCGCCCACTAGGGGGAGCGTTATCTCCAAAATAACAGTTTTGGGCCATAATTTCGCAATTTTTGGTCACATTTGATGCAAAACTGGCGCATATGAATCGACTCCAGGAGATCTACCTTATTTAAATCACAGTTTACTCTATTAGTTATAGTCTTATAACAGACTAAAGTCAAAACGGAGCGTTTGAGATCATCAATGAGTCGCCTTTAATCAGAGGGGAAATGCTTGTAGGACGCAGGGGATTGGGGGCTTTCTTCGGGGACGTACCCTTCAGAGATCAGACAACCTCGTTGAGATTCAGAGTTCCTGTGATGGAGAGAGGAAATGAGAATAAGCGATGAGGAGAATCAGCGAGCTCCCAGCTTTTATCCGTCCTCCTGTGTCTCCTCCACCCTCGCTCTTCCTTTTCTGGAGCATGTCGTCGGCTTTTCCCTCCACAACCGCCTCCCTTATCGGCGCTGGATGTCTGAACGCCATCACCACAAACACTGTCTCCATCTGTCTGGCCCAAATTGAACAGGCTCACAGCTGCTCCCAGGAGTTGGGGGCTATAAAACCCAGCAGCAAGGGTTGGAACGGATCTCTTATCCGGACTGCTCCTTCACAATCTGGGCCGGGTCTCAGCGCCGTGGAGTGACCTTCTCTCTCTCTCTCTCTCTCTCTCTGACTCAAGACGTGGGGACAAGGTCTTCTTAATTATATTTAACCATCTGTTACGCCCAAAGTCATTCAAGCGAACTGGAAAAATGGACTTCCGCTCCTCAGACGCGACGTTTTTCAGTCGGTGTTTCATCTACGTTTTTTTTAATTCGGCCTCTTTTAAGAACGTCGTGATCATCAGAAGTTCTTGTACTGTTAAAAAAAAAGAAAAAAGAAATACGTCATTGAAAAAAAAAAAAAGATTATTTGAAAAGTTGTAAAACAGAAAAACAATAAAGAGTTTTTAAATTTACAGTAATATGTAAATGTATAATATATTTAATATGTTTAAGTGTTATTTGTAGAAATATTTTCATTTCTTTTGAGAATTTACAAATTGCTGTAGATCAAACACATAAAATCTGTAATATAAAAAAACAGCTAAAAAAACAAGGACTAAAAATTAGGATTAAATATATATGTGAAGAAACATTTACATGCAAATATTATGGAAAGAACTAGCATTTTTTTTAACAGTGTAGTAATACAAATGTAGAGGGAAATGGTTTAAAATATGTTTCTTCTGTAAATTAGACACTTTCTAACATTTACAGGTTGTATTGTAAAATTGTTTGACTGTATTTTTCTTTGCAAAATTTCCCCGGCAACCGCTGTCACTTTATCTGTAAAAACAACTGAATACTTTTTACAGTATATTGTTGATTTAAAACATCTAAAAATATCTAAAATATCTTTATAATATCTAATATCTTTATAAAAAATCATTTATGAAGTCGAACAACAAACAAAATCAGATTCTCATTAACATCCAAACTGTATTTCCTGAGTCTGTTCTGACCACAACCGTCTCTCCCACAGGACTTAAACGCAGCATCAGAAACGTAAGGTGTCAATCATATTTCATGCGGCGCCAAGGATCCCGTCCCTCAATCTTATTTTTAACTTTTCGAAATGTAGTTGAAAATTGGATTTTAATCCTATTTTGTCACTAAATAGTTCAAGAGCGGCTCCAGCTGATTCTTTATTAACCCTCGTTGCAGCACTGTGGCGCAGTTTGTAGCACAGTTTCCCCACAGCGAGAAGGTTGTGGGTTCGAACCCGCCTCTGGCCTTGGGACCTTTCAGCATTGATTTAAAATGTTCTCCCCATGTTGGTGTTGGTTCCGTCCAGTTTCTCCCCACAGTCCTAAAACTAGCAGCATATGTGAGCCTGAATAATCGACCCGTCCGGCTCCTTCAGCCAGTTTGTCGCTATTTACATTCAGACAATAAAGTTTTGATTGAAAGCTCCGAGGCAGAAAAAAAAAGTGTTTGTTTGCAACATGCTAACAGGACAGAAACCAGCTGTCTTGATTATATTTTACCAACCTGTGTGCCGAAACTTCTTTTAATTTTTTAAAGTGTGCGGCGTACGTGGACTCGTAGGTTTCTATAGCGCCGTGGACAGTTTGGCTGGTCTATTTAGCAGAGAGAATTGTGGGTAAGCCAGCTACGTTTGATAGATATCGAGTGTTAACTTCATGGCTAGTGCTGCTGTGACGGATGTGAACCTTTTCTGATTCCTCCTTTCTTCTTAGTCATAAACTGCAGTTTCTACTTTATGACTACTTATTACTTTATAATCACAACGCGTCCAGTCGCCATGGCAACTCCGCCGCCAGGCCACTTCTCACAGGCGCGGCGAGAAAAGATGCCGCTGACGTCGGTCGGTCGAGTCCAGACCCGGCCAACAATTCAGACACGACATCCGACCGCTGATGGGGGTGAAAGTCGGAAGGTCAAAGGTCACATGACCTCCTCCAGCTCTGGTTGGTGGATGTAAAAATAAGAATAGAAGAAGAAAAAAATGCTTCTTCTGGACTGTTAGGGCGCCGAGCGTTTTATTTTGTTGTAGCGCAGGTTCTAGAGTTCCAGTAGGACGAGGATTCTTCTTCTAATTATCTCCGGGTCCTTGTTCTCCTGCAGGAGAGTCTGACCTTACATCAGTGACTAATTACAGACCCTCTTATCAGTTTCTGGGTCACTCCACCGACACTGGATCTCACTTCCTCCCGCGGATCAGAGCCTCGGCGGGGGAAAAGAAAGACAACGGGTTCTTTAATTGGTTATTAAATGAGGGAGGAATATCCAAAGCTGCCGTTCCGTCGGCGAAGCGTATTTTAAAACGAGATACTAATCTTTGCGCAGTGAGCGGTCACGGATCTGTAAACATTTAAAGCCGCTCTCTGCCGCTGATTAATATCGATATGGAAATGCAGACGGCGGCACAAATAAACGCTTCATGAGACGCAGCCAAATAAACTTTATTTTCCTTTATTTTGTTTTTAATCCCGCTGCTGCTCATCCAATACTTCAGGACTGAATGTTTGATTATTAAATGGACCCAAGATTATTTCCCGCTGCAAAAATAATCACTCTTCAGTGTGACATGTTTTAATCTGGATTTATTATCACATATTTTAATGCATTATTATCTTTTTGTTTTTGGTAAATTTTAAAATGTACTGTAAGTTAATTTCCCTCTATCAGGCGAAACTAGAAGTACATTCTGCTGGAGTCACTGTAAAGAGTAAGGGGCCGAGGACGGAGCCCTGGGGGGGGCCCAACAGCTCAGAGGAGGATAAGTAGGTTCTGGCGTACTAAAGCCCGGGAGGATTTAGTCAACAGAATTCTAAAAAGGGTCAAGGGGTTTTCTAAAAACATGATTCGCCAAAAGGTTGAGCTGCTTTAATTAAAATGATTAAATTAATAAGTGCCCCGAAGAAATCAAAAATTGGGCCAAGAAATTATTTTCTCATGTTTTTTTTAATTGGTTAGAACATTAAACGGGTCGAAGTTAAAAGTTAACTTGTTTAAAAGCTATAATTCGGGTGTGCAACAAATTGATATAATACAATTAGGTTGATACGAAAAAAAAGGTAATTTTTACGCTGGAATTTTCTTTTAAGTCGTTTGAAATGCCGCCATCAGTGGATCTGAGGCGCTTTGACGAGGGCTTAAGTGTGCTGAGCAGACAACTGGGTCAGAGGTTCGGTTTATCACCATTTTATCTCATTTATCATCGTTTTATTCCTCCTAAAACCATCGTTTTATCTTATTTATCACCTTTTTATCTTATTTATCACCATCTTTTTATCTATTTATCACCATTTTATCTTATTTATCACCATTTTATCTTATTTATCACCCTTTTATCTTATTTATCACCCTTTTATCTTATTTATCACCATTTTATCTTATTTATCACCATTTTATCTATTTATCACCATTTTATAGACACCTGGACCCCTTCTTGAACCTACGGCGCCGTTTTCCTGTCTACTGCAGGTTCTGTTGACTCAGTTTGCCTCTGAATGTGAGCGTTTGAGGCCGGCTCTATATCTTTTCCAGGCTTTTATTGTTGTGCTGTATAAAAACATGGATAATCCTGACGGCGTCGCTTCAATTTCAGGTCCCTGCCGCCGTTTGTTTGTGCTGATTCGGCTCTTTTCCCCGTTCTGCCGGGCTGCAGGTATCCGCTGAGCCCGAAACATTGGCCTTAATGTAGAAACTGGGCCGGTCTTTTTTCACATGAAACCAGGTTAGGTGCATCAGCTAAAAACCTGAGCCTTCATTTAGATTCCTCTGGAACTTCTGCTTTAATCAGCAGGTTTAAAATCCATGAAATTCTTTTCTTTCTTTTTTCCTCAAATCAGTTTAGAGACCCCCCCTAAATATTTACGGACTGCACCTTTAAATAGAAGGGACTGTAAGCGTTACAGGTGTCCGTTCCTCTGGCTGCAGACGCAATCGTGAGTTTACGTGGTGTTTCTAACGTACCTAAAGTCTTTTCTGACTGACTTTTCCCGCTGCTGTTGCATCATGGGAAGTGAATATTGATGAGTTCTGTAAAGTGAGACGATCAAATCAGACGGTTATTCAGAACACGAGCGGCGGGAGGGGGGGATCGGGCTTTTGGGTTGAGATGCATGACTTGAAGGGGCTTCATGAAGTCGTCGGTCCTGGTGGAGCCGGGCCTCAGAGGGCGGCGAACAGAAGAGCAGATGTCAAACGGCGTTTCCACGACTGCGCGGGCTTTTAGACGGACTCTAAACAGAAAGGTTGCGTTCAGGTGTTGCTCTCGTGGCGTTGTGTGCGGCAGCCCGCCTTCAGAGCAGAGGTCTCACGTCGTCTGGATGCTGTCTGGCTCTCTGTGGCAAAGTCTGGCTTCAGAACCACGAAACCCACTGAGCAGCTTCTGTCAGAACAATGTGTGAGTGTGTGTGTGAGTGTGTGTGAGTGTGTCTGAGTGTGTGAGAAACCCGTTGCGGCCGCGGCTAACTTATGGCAGCTCATTTGCCGGCGGTTTCTTCCAGTCTGGGTTTTTGGTTACCCTCGGTTCACCACAGCTCTTCCTCTCCTTCGTCTTCGTCTCCAACAGAGCAAGTAAAATAAATAAATATATATATATATATATATATATATATATATATATATATATATATATAGATTAATTCACTTCTGTTTTTCTTCGTCTGTCTTCATCCACCTGCTGGTCAGCCAGAACTTATCGTGCTCCGATCATCTCCTGTTTCGCCTGTTGGTTCTGTAGGAAGTCATTTGTTTCCTAAAGCTTAAGCGGTAAAAACCCGATAAACACCACAGGTGAAGTTTTGTCTACGGTATTATTCATAAAAACAAACCCAGAAGAGAGTAAAACTGAACTATTAGAGTAAAACAGGATATTTATACCAGATAAATCTCTTTAAAGTGATTCATATTCAACAAACTAAGATTATACGGCACGAAACCTTCCTGGGATAAAGCTCCCCCTAGTGTCTGAAATATACAACCGATGATTCCCATAAATCAACCCTGTTCTTCCTCACGCTAAGGTCCATGACGCTATGAAATCAAAAACTTTGGGTAGCATAACAGAACTTTTACTAGAACCATCCCTAGCTTTTACTACTTCTAAAATATACTACTACTCAAATATACTACTACTCAAATATACTACTACTCAAATATACTACTACTCAAATATACTACTACTCAAATATACTACTACTCAAATATACTACTACTCAAATATACTACTACTCAAATATATTACTTTTAAAATATAATTCCATTACCTTCGGCTTCAGTCTTTGTTGTTTTGCATCAGGAGCGACTCAAAGGTCACACAGGCAGACATGGAGAGATTTTCCCGCGGGCGTTCTTCATTTAACGGTCTTTTTTTTTTACTGCCGGCGGTTCTATCTGCTGCGGTCAGACTCTTCTATGAAAAATAATTCAATTAGACTTAAAGCTATGAAAACGATGAGAACCAAACAATCAGGGCCGACAAAAAAAACGTTTACCAAACCCTGAGACGCGGCTTTATTAGAATGCTGCAGCCTTCTCTGATTTATTACTCGCCCTGAGTCCTCAAACGCCTCACGACACGCTGCCCTTAAACTAACCATCAGAGTGGACCTCTCTCTCTCTCGCTCTCTCTCTCTCTCTCTGTCCTTTAACTGATGTTTTATCAGCATCACACACGCGTTTACTGTGTAGTCAAATGTCAGTGTGTGTGTGTGTGTGTGTGTGGGGGGGGGCAGATGTTTACTGTTGCCATCGGCAGCAGAGTTCGCTGACGTCTCGCTAACGTAGCTGTTATACTGCATGATGCGTTCAAGGTCCATTCAGCAACAACCAGTTTTTAGGGTTGAAGCAGAATTGTAACGCCATCGTCATCAAGATGTGTTCGAGTGCAATCTTGTAAAAACAAAAAATGTAGTATTTGGCGTGAAACTTGAATAAAAGTTTGTTGACGGAGAAATCTGAAAAGTTGGTGCTTTTGTTGTATTCTAATCATCCTCATGCGTTTGTTTTCTTCTACTCTCTCTCTCTCTTTCTCCACCTCCACCTCCACCTGTCATGTCCTCCACCTTCTGCTCTCCGCTGTCTCCCTGTAAAGTAACAGTATCGCAGCGTCGGCGGTGTGCGCCTTCAACCTGAGCGCCATCACCCAGGCCTTCAACGGGCCCTTCCGTTCCCAGGAGAACCCTCGCTCCACCTGGCTTCCCACGCCCAATCCCATCCACAACTTCCAGGTGAGAAAGTTTCATCCAGACCTTCAACCAAGTCAGGTAGCAACCCGTGACATCATCTTCTTACATAGATCTTAAAAAAAACAGATGATTGAAAAGGCAGCTAAGGTCTGAAATATGTTGGTAAGTTTGTCGGATGCATCAAAAGTCCTCTACAAAACACAATCAAGCAGATTAATGAAACAAAACTGAGAGATAAGTCACAATTAAAGGCAGTAAATAAATGTTTTTGTAACTACAGGGGGAAGAAAAATGAAATTGGATTTTTTTTTTTCTTTAAATGCAAAAGATTTGTAACATCCTCAAGGGACTGAAGAGAGAAAAATGTTATTAAAGGAGATATCATGTGTCGGTAATCTTCCAATAAACACATCAGAGACCTCCTAAAGCCGAAAATTCAAGAACACAGAGATGTGTTTGGAAAAAAAAAAAAAAAACAGATTCCATGAATAAATCAATGTTTCATTTCGAGAAGAAGCGTCTGAGCAGAAGCTGCGATCACAGCTGAGCTCTGTGGCCCAAACAAAGCCCTGTGAAGTCTGTCATTTCGTATTCATCCTCTCCGACGGCCGCCTCAGAGTGTTGTTGCCATGGTGACGTCACAATCAGAAGGCTTCTGAAAGAGTAACCATTTTCTGCAGCGGGGATTAAGAATTGAATGAAGACATCCGGAGGACAATGACAGGATGTGTGAGGTTCTTCTCCATCGTCTGGGTTCTTTTGTCTGCAGTGTGGTACCATCGAAGACGAGGGTCCTAATGAGGGTCTGACGGAGCGCAGTCTGCAGGATGCCCAGAGGCTCTACCTGATGAACGACGTGGTCCAGCCGGAGTCCGTAGACCCTCTGGTCATGCAGGATGACGTTCGCTTCTCCAACCTGGTGGTGGACATCGTCCAGGGCATGGACACCCTCTACCACGTCATGTACATCAGCACAGGTCCGCCGGGGAGGACCCGCCTCACCGATACCAACTACAAACTCTTCAAGTGTGTAGTCAGAAAAAGTAAGAGCTCATGTTTCTCCTCAGAATACGGCACCATCTTAAAGGCTCTGGCGACGCCCAATAAGAACCTTCAGGGCTGCTACCTGGAGGAGATGGAGCTCCTCCCACACGGGGTACGAGAGCCAATCCTGAGCCTGCAGATCCTGCACAGCGACAGGTCACTCTTTGTGGGCCTCAACGACCGAGTCCTGAAGATCCCGCTGGAGAGATGCTCCAGCTACAAAACGGAGACGTGAGTGTTGATCTGTTAAATTGTGGAGCTTTGTTTCGTGTTCTGCAGAAAAGGAACTTTTGTTTGCGTGAATCGGAGTGTAAACAGAAAGTGTGGGTGAAACCACCTGATGATGTGTGAAACACACACACACACACCTACAGGGAGAGAGAGGGGCGTCTGTCGCTCGTCCACCTCATGTGAAAATCTGGAGGGCGAGTCGGGGGGAGAAAAACCCACCGGCTGCTTGTCCAACCTCCTGTATCTCATCAGTGCTCTCAATCAGGATCTCCAGCGAGCCCCAGCACTCCTTCAAAGTCAACTTCATTTTAGCATACAAATGACCTGACGTGTGTGTGTGTGTGTGTGTGTGTGTGTGTGTGTGTGTGTGTGTGTGTGTGTGTGTGTGGGTTCGACGAGTTCTCATATACGCTCTGCATGATGAGTCAGCTCTCTATTCTAGTAAATCCCAAACCCTTGACACATGAGAGCACACACACACAAAAACACACACATCAACACCCACACACTAACACACACACACACACACATCAACACTCACATACAAACACACACACAAAAACACACACACGCACACCCTCACACTAACACACACACACACACATCAACACCCAAACACTAACACACGCACACACACATCAACACCCAAACACTAACACACGCACACACAAACACACTGTAGCACCCACACACATCAACGCGCACACACATCAACACCACCACACCAACACACACACACACAGACACACACAAACAAACACACACAAACACACATCAGACAGAAGGCGCATTACTTTTTAAAAGAGAAGGTGAGATTAGAGAGAGGCAGGAAGAGAAAAGCTCAGATATAGGGAGAATCAGAGAGAGAGAGAGAATCAGAGAGAGAGAGAGAATCAGAGAGAGAGAGAGAGGAGAGAGCATCAGCAGGGTGGAACTAGGCGGCGAGGTGAGGAGCGGCCATCTTTAATCCAGTGTGAGATGTTCTGCTCACTACTTTGGCTCAGACCCTTCAATCAGAGGCAAACTGACACCAGAACCTTCCTGCAGGAACGTAGAACATGGAATAAAATACGAGGAGAGGCCGAGAGAAGAAACGGAGGTTCAGATAAAATACTTGACTAATATCTACATTCATGGATTGTCAGTAGATTGTAGTTATTTATAGTTATAATAGTTTGTTTTATGGACCAGTGAGTCACAGCTGGGCGTAGTTTTAGTTTTGACACGGACGTTACAGCTGAACGCGTGTTTTTACGGCTGACGGCGGCGCAGCGGCGTCCGCACACGGCGTTACTAATTCCCAGACGCACAATCACGCCAGCGGTGGAGAATGGCGGGTATTTACAGAACCGCTTCACCGTCACAGCGATGGATTTCGCACGGCGGAGTCAGAAGGCGCTGGCCTTTACGAGGAAATACTGCTCCGATAATGAAATATAAGTTTGTTGTTACTTCATGGCGTCTCGTAAAGTTCAGCTCCGATGGAGAGAACGCCGCCGCGGTCAGAAAAAAGAACTCAATTACCTTTAAGTGCTTTTATTGTGAAGGTTTCCGTTGTTGTCGATCCGCGTCGGCGACTCCGGCCCCGGGTTTTTGACAGCAGAATAATATTCACTTCATCCTCGTCTTCAACCAAAGTGCTTTTGTTGCTAACCGCGATAAACCTTTTTGAGCAGCGGCTGATTCAGAGACGTTCACACAATCGCTGCAGGTTGTGTGTTTGTGTACACACACGCACACACACACACATGGGTGTGTGTTTGACCTAAGCGGTCATTATGTCTGACCTGGCCGGTTGCCGTCTCCGGCTAAGAGCGCCGCTCCGTCCTCCACGCCCACACCCGCCGCTCCACCTCGCTCTGCAGGCCAAGTGATTTATTTTGTAGGCAGCGGCGAGTCGCCCGCCGCAGCATCGCTTCACGGAGAAGATTTTTAACCCTTTGCTTTTCTCCCTTCATGCATTTTTTTTTTTTTTTTTTATTCTAGAATTTCTCCTTATTATAAAAATGTAACTTTTTTATTTTGCGTTCCTTCATCTTTGTTAATCTAATAATTTGCCATAAATATGAACTCGTTTGCAAATCATTATTCTTTAACTTACACTTAAACTTCAACTACGACTTGTACTTAAAATCAAAAATTCAAAAAACTCGACAATCGAAAACTTAAAACTTTAAACTCAAATAAATTAACTGGTTTAAGTTGTGAAAACCTAAAAAATACAAAAAGAATTTTTATAATTTTGTCTAACTTATAAACGTTAAGTACTTCATTTGGTTAATTATGTGACTATTAATTATTACCTTTGTAATATTAAAACTCGACAGTTTTAACTAAGTAAGATTGAATCTTCAAATTAATTAATTTGAAGTACAAACCTAAAAATATTGAGTTCGGGTTTTTTTTTTTTTGCTAAAAAAAAAAAGAAAAACATATTTCCCATAAATATAAACTTGTGATGTCTCTTACATGATATTAAATCAAATCAAATATAACTAAAAATGGACTATTGAGAGCTGGAAAAGAAATGCTGAAATGAGTTAACTTATATAAGTAACAAAAACCCCATAAATTTATTATCATTAAAAAAAATGTTGAGTTGGATTTAACGTTGATTCAACTGAAAAAGTTCTGGAGTATTTAATCCAGAACTTACTTTTTAGGTAAATTATTTGGGTTTGCAGTTTACGGAAAAAGGAAAGTTACTACAAGAAGTAAAGCTGAATAAAGCGGGTTAGAATGAATAAAGAGGAACCAATCAGGCGCCGTGAAGCAGATCTTCACTCCTGCAGTGGAAGCTGGACTCAAAGTTCTGCTTATATAACCGGGCTTTATAGCAGGAAGTAGAATTGTTCTGCTGGTGATAGTTATATTTCTGCCTGAGGAGGTCCGCCTCAATCTACTGTGTGTATGTGACGTGTGCATGTGTGTGTGTGTGTGTGTGTGTGTGTGTGTGTGTGGGTGTATGTGTGTTTGTGTGGTGTGTGTGTGTGTGTGTGTGTGTGTGTAACGATGGCCTGGCAGGTGACTGAGGCTGTAACTCACCTCACCTGAGGCAGGAGGTAAAACGACATCAGGAAAAACCAAGTGGCCGTCATGGAAAACTGCTGACTGTTAAACTTCTGTTGTAGTTCGTGTGTGTGTATACGTGTGTGTGCATGTGTGCATGTGTGTGTCGGTGTGTGTGCGTGTGTGTGAGGATGCTTGTTAAACCCAATACACCTGACAGGTTGCAGCGCTGCCTTCACTTTACTCCAGCATCAGCTCCTCTGGACCTCCACAGCCCTGTGGACTCGTCTCTGTCTCTGTGTGCGGGGGGCTTAAAGGCCCGTCTCCAGAAAACCCAATTTGCTGTGGGACGCGACCGCCAGCCTGTCTGCGGGCCTCTGGAGCTCGCCGCTGCCCGCTAAGCTTGTATGACCAATCAAAGCGACTCTTCAGCATCCAGCCGCTGAGAGGAAGAAAGATGGCCGAACGCAGTGGATGTGTTTATTACCGCTCCAGAACGCCGGTACCTTTAGTCCAGACATTGTTCTGGCTGCAGCCCACCCTTATCATTTTTGCTATTTGTCCCTTTATCTCCGTCTCTCTCTCCTTCTCTGTGTCGCTCCCTCGCCCTCTTACACGGATCTCGATAGATGGACGATTAAAGACTCAGGAAAGAAAGATGGCCGTCCTTGAAGGTCAATACGACTTTTTTAGGTAGAAGACGTTCCGCCCCTCATCCAAGAGGACTCGTGATTGACGGGTGGGCAGTCAGGTATTTCACCTCCAGTGAGGTGTTTGGGTTTGGTCCTCTCTGTCCAAGAGGTGAACATCGTTGTTCTGTGCTCAGAACCGGCACTAGAAGCCAACGATCTGTTTTTTTGGCAGACGACTGTCTCAGTTTTTGTCGACTCTCTCCGTTCTTGAGCGAACGCCGTCGCTCTCCTATTGCCCCTAAATGTGCGGATCAGCGTCGAGCGTAAGCAAGAATTATCTGTGTTTCTGATTCATGGCGCGCAGACTTCCGGAACCGGCCGGCTCAGCCGCCGAAGGAGGCCCCGGGGAGAGGATGAGTAGCGAGCGGCTGTCAGCGAAGGCTTAGAGAAACGACAGAGCTCACGCGGCGAGACTGAAAGCGGCCGGCGAGAGCAGACATATGCTAACCGATTCAGACCCTCCAGACAGTCTTAGCTATCGCATTCCCACGAATGTGGCGCTACGGCTATTAGCCGCCGCGTCCAATCCAAACTGAATCAGCTTGGGCGATCATGTTCTCAGAGATAGCCTCGCGTTACAGGCGAGATGAACTCTTGTCTTAATGTCTGGCTGCTGAAGGACCTGTAATAAAAGCAGAAAGTGCTTTTAGAGCTTTAGCAGAGGATTTAAAGGGCCAGTTACACCCACAGAGAGAGAGAGCCGCGTTCTTCCCGCGATGCCCCTCCTCCGGTCCTATTCTGCCCTTTTGCAGCTGTTTAGATCTGAACAGGCCAAGTTTCATGGCGTCTGTGTTTTGATATAGTTTGCCATAGGGTCTGCATGCCGCTGAATTAAATATCAGCCATCGCCTCGCACACTTGTCAAATCAATGCTCTCACACATGGAGGCACGCCCGCCGCACAAAGAAACGCCCTCGCCGCGCACACGGGAGCGACAATCACAAAACACACTGGATTATGCAAACACGGCTTTAGAATCAGCCTCCTGTCGGCGCCAACATCCCTCTGCTCCACCGACGAGCTGTTTCTACACCCACCTCTCTCTCCGCCCACACCGCCTCCAATTGACTTTTAGAGCGCTCCGGTGTTTTTAAAAAGCGATGAGCCAGGAAGGACAGTAAAGCGGCCGGTGTTATATACGGCTTTAGAAAAGGTCAGAGGAGGAGATAACCGTCCTCTGATTTTCCCTCCCATAGTAAATCCAGGTTTCTCAAATTTCCCCTGGTGAAGGAAATGAGAAAATGCTGACACTGCAAAACCTGTGCTGTGTCTTAATTCCACATTTATGCTTCTCTACTTCTGTTCTCTGTGCCGTTAAAACATGCAAACTCTTTCTGCCATTAGTTTAAAGGAATGGCAACTTATTTTACTTTTCTTTGCACCAACAGAAAAGTATGCAGTCATTTTTTTTAGACTTGGAATGGCATTTAGCACCCAAAGTAGTGCAATGCATTGTGGGTGGAGCAAATTTTTCCATCCTAATCATGTCATTTAATCAAGTATGGCTGAGTTTAAAATTTTAAGTTAAAAGTACTTGATTTAATTGAGTCACCAGTGGAAGCTGTTTTATTCTAATTTAACAACGTGTTTTTTTTACAGTGTGGAATTATTTTTTCTTAATACACTGCAGGAATTAAATAATGTCGGAATCATACACCAAAGATTTAAAAAAATGTTTATTTTCACTTTATTTTATAAGTATTTTGAAGATAAAGTTGTGGAAAAACTCATTTGAACCTGAATTTCACTTTTTTGGGGGTTTAAATCATCAAATCATCCACTGGAAAAGTAAATTTTTGATGCTTTCAAAGAATTGCCTTAAACTTAAAACAGAACTTTTTGAGTCTAATTTATCAATTTAAGTTGTTAATATTTAATTAATCAATTTTGACCATATGAAGTCTTTTTTTTTTAAATCATACATTTTTTACAGTGTAGTCAAGGTTATTTCTTTAAGTTCGTCAATAAGAGCATTTTTACCCACAATTGTACCTTAAAATAATATATAACAATATATATAAAACAGTGTATAAATATTTGTATTATTGATGAATGATTCTGACATTATTTTATTCCTGCAGGGTTTAAAGACAAACATTACACACTGTAAAATATAGAATTGTTGCTGCTGGATTAAAAAAATACTTCCACTCTTGACACAAATGAAACAAGTATTTTCAACTGGTGACTAGACTAGACTAGACTAGACTAGACTAGACTAGACTCAGTGACAGTTAATTTAATCGTGTGTGACCAGTGAACAATGATTTTTTACAGTGTAGTTTCACTAGAAACCACATCAGATCCCCTCCATTCTTCTGGTTCCGCTCCTGGTTTTGGAAGCTGGCTGCAGGGATTTGCTCCCGGGAGCTCGGTGAGATTGTGTTAGTCTGTGTTCCCCTCATCCTCAAGCTGCTGGATGAGATTTGAGAATCTGGGCAGGACAGATGTTTACGCCAAAGTGTGGAAAATGTTTCTCTGTGGAAGTATTTGTGTGCAAGTGAGCAAATTACATTATTGTGTTTTTCATTGTGATGGATGGATGGATGGATGATGGATGGATGGATGGATGGATGGATGATGGATGGATGGATGGATGGATGGATGGATGATGGATGGATGATGGATGGATGGATGGATGATGGATGGATGGATGATGGATGGATGATGGATGTTGGATGGATGATGGATGGATGAATGAATGGAGGGATGGATGATGGATGGATGGATGGATGTATGATGGATGGATGGATGATGGATGGATGATTGATGGATGTTGGATGGATGATGGATGGATGGATGGATGATTGATGGATGTTGGATGGATGATGGATGGATGGATGGATGGATGGATAGCATGGCATATATAAATATGAATTAAAATAATCCACTGCGATTATTTGGAATCCTCTCTCTCTCTCTCTCTCACATCTCTCTCTCTCTCTCTCTCTCTCATGTCTCTCTCTTTCTCTCTCTCTCTCTCTCTCTCACATCTCTCTCTCTCTCTCTCATGTCTCTCTCTCTCTCTTTCACTCTCTCTCTCTCTCTCTCTCTCCCACATCTCTCTCTCTGTCTCTCTCTCTCTCTCTCTCTCTCTCTCACACCTCTCTCTCTCTCTCCAATAACATTTTGTCCTCCAGTGATCAGATATGCAATTATTACCTGTTCCGCCTAAGCGCTCGCTGTAATGGCGTGTGTTGAAGGTGAATCTGTTGGTAATCAAAAAAAACAAATGAGAAACCTCCATGATGGTGCGGAGCCACACATCCAAACCATCAAAGACAAGCAATGTGGTGGACCTCCATCCAAGATGGCAGCACGGCCCCCCCCTCCTGCCTCAGAGCCAACTGCTAGCTTCATCCCCATTATTGCTGTAAATAGTAAAAAGTGCTGCTTAATTAAAGTGACAGACAGGAAGGTCAGCCGTGAATGAGAGAAGTCTTAAGAGAACATGCTCTCTCTCTCCCTCTCTCTCTCTCTCTCCACCCGTCCGCTCTCTCTCTCCCGGCGGGGTCACCTCTGATGTTCTGGCTACGCACTAATGACTTTATTGGACCCGAGCCCGACCCGGGGTTAACCAGAGAGCGCCAGAGCTGGCACAGGGAGCCGCATCGACACTTGGAGATTCCTCTGGGCTAAAAACGCCGCGCCGCTCTTCAAGTGAACCACGGAGGTTCGGTGCCAGCAGAGAAAAAGCGAAGGCGTGGAACCACACGAGAGGAAGAGGAGGAGGGGGGGGGCTTTGACTGAGAGCAGCTTTTCACTTGATGCCTCTATCCCGCGTTCCTGAGGCGTCCGGATCGGCTCCGGCGGCTTAGCCTGGTTATGAACAGCTTTGGTTTTAATTAGCAGTCATTAATCCTGTGTTTTACTGGAGGAGCTTACAAATATTGAATCACTCTTTGGGTGATGCAGCGGGTGGAGGGTTTGTTTGCGAGCGAGCCGAGGGAGGAACAATGCCCCAAAAGTTTGATGTTGACATCTTCCAGTGATTTATGAGACGGCGGGTCTGAGGACGGCTTAATGGAGTTTAATCAACAGCTTTTTATTTCATTCACTTCTTTATTGTGGCTTTTATGCCTCGTTTTATCCCGTTTCACACTTTTGTTTGTTCTTTTTTCTTCCCGTGTGCCCGAGTGCACAGTTCTCCTCTCCTCACAGTTCTTTCTTCCAGATTCTTTTGTTTTTTGTCGTGTATGTAGTCGGACAGCTTTTACTGCATATTAAATTATGCATCAAAATATGCAGCTGGATGGTGAAAACTCTGATTTACCTTTGAGAAGCAAAGACACGTCAGAAGATGAAGGAAATGTATTTTTATAAAACAATGGAAAGTTGCTTAATGGGCTCAATCTGTAACCGTGGCAACGTGGCAAGAGGTTAATACAGTGAAAGGGTCCAGGTTCATACAGTGAAAGAGTCCAGGTTCATACAGTGAAAGAGTCCAGGGTCATACAGTGAAAGAGTCCAGGGTCACACAGTGAAACAGTCCGGGTTCATACAGTGAAACAGTCCAGGGTCATACAGTGAAACAGTCCAGGTTCATCCAGTGAAACAGTCCGGGGTCACGCAGTGAAACAGTCCAGGTTCATACAGTGAAACAATCCAGGGTCACACAGTGAAACAGTCCGGGTTCATACAGTGAAACAGTCCGGGTTCATACAGTGAAACAGTCCGGGTTCACACAGTGAAACAGTCCGGGTTCATACAGTGAAACAGTCCGGGTTCATACAGTGAAACAGTCCAGGTTCATCCAGTGAAACAGTCCGGGGTCACACAGTGAAACAGTCCAGGTTCATACAGTGAAACAATCCAGGGTCACACAGTGAAACAGTCCGGGTTCATACAGTGAAACAGTCCGGGTTCATACAGTGAAACAGTCCGGGTTCACACAGTGAAACAGTCCGGGTTCATACTTTGAAAGACTCATTGTAGACACATCTATATATTTTATTTTATTTTGTTCTGCTTATTTAAAAAATACTGTTTTGTGAATAAAGTTAAAGGTTTCGTTAAAGTAAGTTTGTTCATGAGCTTTTTTAACGTGACTGAATTAAATCCCCTCCAGAGAGAAAAGTGGTATAAACCAACTGTTGACTGAACACTTTGCTGATCACACCGTCCCACATCTTCCTCCCTCCTCTTCACCCCTGCAGGCTGTGCCTGGAGGCGCGGGACCCCTACTGTGGCTGGGACTTCAGGCAGCGCAGATGCACCTCGCTGGAGGACAGCTCCAACATGAGCCAGTGGAAGCAGAACATCACCGTCTGTCCGGTACGGGTCTTCGCTCTCGCCGCGGCACGCTCTCACTCTTTGGAGCTTTAACATTCCGGACACCCCCCTGGACGGTAGTTGGTGTCACCCATGAGTAATGACTGCTCACTATGTGTGGGATGAGACAGGACAGGATTTAGGAGTGGTAGAGGAAGAATGGCAAATTGGACTGAAGTGAATTAGTTTACTCCTAGATGAAGTGGAATTGATTAGATTTGGTTGAAGTGAAGTGAATTGCAGGAGATCTAGTCTCCTTTAATCTTCAGTACACACACACACACACACACACACACACACACTAACACACACAGGTTCTGGATGGTGTGGCTGATCTTTGCTGACCTGATCTCGTTTCCTCATGCCTGATGTTTGTTCTCCCAGCTGCGGAACCAAACCACCAACGGAGGCTTCGGACCTTGGACGCCATGGCAACCCTGCAACAACGACGACGGCGTGGACGGCGTGAGCTCCTGCTTGTGTCGCTCCAGGTCTTGTGACAGCCCCGCCCCTCGGTGTGGAGGCAAGAACTGTGAGGGTCCCACCATTGAAGTATCCAACTGCTCCAGGTAGGGATAGAAGATTAACGGGTGATTTATACATTCATTATTATAAAAGTCTCGAAATAAGCGTCGATAAGTGAGACAAGTTTCAAAATAACTCATAATAATTATAATAAATTTAATTTTTACTTATTTTATACAAAACGTGTTTCAGGTTTGTTCAATCAGAATCCTGTGGTATTATGAAATAATATGATGCATTTAAATAAACTGGCACAAAAAAAGAAGTTATTATATCTCTTGTGATTTCTTCCTACAATAAAATTTGAAAAAAAAAAAACTACAGAATATTCAAAAAAGTTGATGCATCAAACATTTAGTAAAATGAATCAGCCTCTCTTTAACATCAATTTTTGATATGACTCTATGATCAGAAGGAAGTTTTGTTCTTTTGTAACTTGGGTCAGAACCAAACGATGGCAAAGCTGCTTTTATTGAATATGCAGATTTTCAGTATTTTCAATAACATTGTAATAACATAATGGTTATAACATTGTAATAACATAATGGTAATTACATTAAACTAACGTCATGGTAATAACATTGTAATAACAGTATGTAATAACATAAGGGTAATAACATTGTAATAATAGTATGTAATAACATAGTGTTAATAAAATTGTAATAACATAATGGTAATAACATTGTAATAACATAATGGTAATTACATTAAACTAACGTCATGGTAATAACATTGTAATAACAGTATGTAATAACATAAGGGTAATAACATTGTAATAATAGTATGTAATAACATAGTGTTAATAACATTGTAATAACATAATGGTAATAACATTGTAATAACATAATGGTAATAACACAAGGGTAATAACATTGTAATAACATAGTGGTAATAACATTGTAATAACATTGTAATAACATAGTGGTAATAACATTGTAATAACATAATGGTAATAACATTGTAATAACATAATGGTAATAATATTGTAATAACATAAAATTGCAATAACATAAGGGTAATAAAATTGCAATAAAAGTATGTAATAACATTGTAATAACATGTAATAACATTGTAATAACATAATGGTAATAACATAACATTGTAATAACATAAGGGTAATAACATTCTCTTGATCAAAAACAAATGTATTTTCCTATTTTTATTTCAATCAGGCGTTCATGTATAACTGAGTTTTTGTGACGTATAACGTATTCTCTACCCTTACACTGGACATTGTCTTGTTGGAAATACTAAAATGCTATGGTTGAGCAGGTTGAACACGACACATCTTGCTAATGAGTCCAGTCCAGGACCAGGAGGGGTCCGACATCTTTTCTTGAGCCCTGCTGCTCTAGCAGCGACGTCCCGCTCGACTTTGAAGCATGCACAACTGTGCGCAATTTAAATTCTGACAGAACGTCGGAGAGATTATGGACCTGAGGAATCTGATTAGGACATGTAGGTGACGTCCCAGTTCCCTTGGCGACGCCTCTCGCCGCCTCTGTTCGACCAATCAGCATCACAGAGAAGACGGCGGAGACAAAGAGCTTAGGGGACTTCATCCCGCTGGATAGCTACGCCACACTGAACCCTCGGTGTCGAAATTGAATTGTGCCTTTGCAGAAAGTGGCAATTAAATCATGAGAAGTGCTACCCAGGAACAAAGCACTTAAGCAAATTGAATGAATGTCATAACGAGCTCCCTGTGTCTTTACATTCCTGTTCTCAGAAGGTCGGAATCAGACTAACGATAAGACTGAGCTAAACACTAGCTTCTTTTTGGTCTTTTTTGGCATCACAGAGTTCCCCGTGAAGCAAAAACACTCAAAGCACTCATGAATAATTATGCGAGTGTTGAAATAGGTTGCCAACACTTTTCCGTGTGTCTGTTGCCGTAGAAACGGAGGCTGGACGCCCTGGTCGTCATGGGGACTGTGCAGCACAACCTGCGGGACGGGATTCGAGATGCGCCAGCGATCCTGCAACAACCCGTCGCCCCGACACGGCGGTCGGGTGTGTGTGGGGCCCAGCAGGGACGAGAGGTGAGGAGATATTTATCACACTTTTACAAATCCGAACTTTGTTAATCTTAAGATTACAGCGGTCAAACATTTCCTTCTGACTCTCCCAGGAAGTTAAACCTGTAGTTCAACACGAGCCTAGGTGATTCAATCCCATGATGCATTGTGACGACATGCTGAATAAATTCTGACCTCGACTCTCGATGCTGCTGCTGACATAATGTCAAAACTTTTATGTGGGAGGGGCTAGGGATTCTCTATTCCAAATTAGAACCTCGGTCCGAGGTTTGTCCACATCCCCTCAAAAGGAAATGGACGGAACAGTTTTTGATGTCATCGTTTGATTCTTGCTTGTTTTTAATTTTTTTCACATAGAGTACATTTATAGGTGATGAGTTTGGCTTCATCGGCGTTTATCTTCTTAGAATCATTCCCCTGAACTTCCATGTCTGTAGGTTCTGCAATGAGGGGGTGTCCTGTCCTCAGCCCATCTTCTGGTCCCCCTGGGGCTCCTGGACCAAGTGCAGCTCCCAGTGTGGGGGAGGGGTCCACTCCAGGGTCCGAACGTGTGAGAACGGCAACAGCTGCCCAGGATGTGCATTGGTAGGACACACACACACACACTTACACACACACACACACACCTGTCACCTGCAGCAGGATCCATCTTCCTGTCTGGCGATGACCGATTTTGAAGGACATTAATTTCTTCATCTTTTTATACATATATATATATATATATATATATATATATATATATATATATGTGTGTGTATTTTACACACTGCACCTTTAAACTGTGGTTATGTCGTTCTCGTTCAGGAGTACAAGGCCTGCAACCTGGAGGCGTGTCCAGAGGTGAAGCGGAACACTCCTTGGACCCCCTGGATGCCCGTCAATGTGACTCAGGGTGGGGCCCGTCAGGAGCAGAGGATGCGCTACATGTGTCGGGCCCACCTGTCCGACCCCCACGAGCTGCAGATCGGACGCAGGAAGGTGGAGACGCGCTTCTGTCCTCATGATGGCACGGCGGCGTGCGCCACGGACTGTAAGTCAACCGGATGAGGTCCGCCGTCTTGAGCCCACCATAAAATAGATACACAAGTATTTTCCCCTAGAATTAATAAATTTAATGATCATCTCTGGTCATAATGCTCCGAAACTAAACTAGAGCTCGATCTTTACTGCTGAGTGTGCAAATATTCCTACAGGTTATAGACGTAGTATTTTAGAAATGCACTCACTGAAACTTGTCCCTGTAATTTGGTCCAATAAATAAAGACTTCAACGACTGAACTCATCTAAATAACTTGGTTTCAGTAGGAATGGTGGCGGAGAGATTCAGTACCGAGAACACTGAGGGCCATTGAACGCAGCGCGGTAACGTAATCGATGGACGTGGCCAACTAGATCGCTTTATTTAGGAGAAAAACTTTACACTGACTTGTTCATTAATCTTGAGTTATAGCCAGCCCCTAAATCTAATATAAAGTCCAACCATCTCTCTCAGTATCTCTGAAAAAACAATTTGTCTCTCAAAGCAGACTGGAAGTAAAACTCCTCGGCCGACGCAACAAAGTGCCGCTTGATGAAATCTAATGTAGTGTAATGCTTCAGCGGTCACCTCTATATTCATAAATACAAACACGGAGAGAGGAGGAGGCCGTGCGCTGGGGTCTCAGCGCCGGCCTGGCGTTTTGATAAGACCACCCCCCCCTCCTTGTTGGACCTGTCAGCTCCCCAACATGCTGTAAGTGATTGTTTCACAGTCCAGCGCTCCTACACACACACTGATACCCAGACAGCTGCACAGGGCCACAGGCCGCCGCTCCCTACTGCCGTCATTTTCATGCCACCTCTCCTGAATCGATTACCCGTCTCCCCCCTGTCAGCCTCCTGCGGGGGGGCCGCCTCGACTCTGACAAACAGATGAAGCCCTGACAGGAGGGGAGGTGCATGAAAGACGCAGATAGAGTCTGAGGGACAAACAGGCAGCAGAATAATCGGCCTGCTGGCGAAGTCAGCTACTCGATGCTTCGAATCCCTCTTACGCCTGACAGCAGCGCATTTATTTACGTGTCCCTCTCCGCTCCGCAGCCCTCGTCGAGGAGCTCCTGAAGACCCCGGTGGTGAGAGTGGCAGGTGTCGGCTGGTCGTCATGGGAGACCTGGTCCAGCTGCTCGCAGAGCTGCGCCAGAGGTTACCGCACCCGGCGGCGGTCGTGTTCCGGACCAGAGGGGAAGAGCGCCCCCGTGGCATGCCGTGGCTCCCCTGTGGACTACCAGGACTGTAATGTCCAGCCATGTCCTGGTGAGTCAGGACATACAATCATGTCCACTTCACTGGTTCTTAAGTCAAAGCTCTGGAATACTCTGTTTTTATTTATCTTTTTTTTGACTAACAGACTAGAATCAGTTCTGTTTACATTACACCGCATTTTAGTTATTACCATTGTAGTTACCGTGTAATAACAGTGTAATAACAGTGTAATAACACAAATACACCTAATGAATAAGAAAATAAGTTTTTTTGGCATGTTCATATTTAGACTCATCACAAATCTTCCTTAAAATCTAATTTCCAAGTGGCTTTGGTGAGAATAAAGTCAACCAACTACTTTCACCGCAAACACCTCGTGGTTTCAACTTTAATTTTTATTCACATAACCATGTTGTGTTACACCTCTTGTGCATTTTTCACCTCACCTTATATCACATAATGTGTATTCTGAGAGGTCCTTGAACTCAGAAAATGAACATATTTAATGTTAACTGTGAGGATCAGTGGTGTCTTTTGAGAGCAGAAAGAAAAGAAAAGGTTATTTTCAGACATGTGTGCTGAAATCTGACTCATATAGGGGGGGTTTTAAGTCACAGTTGTACCAAAATATTTCTCTGATGTGATGCAACACAGGTGTCAATCATGATATATATTGTTTAAATCATTAAGAAGAAGAAAATGATTTACCAAAATCAGACATTTTTAGATCATAAGCTCAATAAAGGGGGGGTACAAAGAGTTTAACAGCATCTCCTCAAATACTGCTGGATGTAATTCTGTGAAATTTCCTGTATGACTCACAGAGATCCTAAAGATGTGTTTCTCATAATTCCATTCTTCAATTTGCATATTTGACCCTGTTAGTTAGGCTTTAACTTTGGTTGTTTTTATCTCAGTTTGCTCACATTCCTATGCGATAGTTAAAGATTATGGTCTATCCACACGAGCTCATACCGAGGTTTTCCAAAACATTTGGTCGTCTGTCCTTGGAACAAAAACGTCTAGTGTTTGTTGAATGAAAGGATATCTGGTTATGTGTGGTTTGAGGATAATCAACCGAAGTCATGAGAAACTCAAGAAAACTGAAAAGGAGATTTAAAGATATGAAAACGACTCTAATGCACGGTAACATAGTCTTAGGGTGAGAAGGTTCTGGGTTCAGGTTCACCTGGAGACCTGGGCCTCCTCTGCTTGGAGTTTGCATGTTCTCCCTGTGTTTGGTTGGGTTCTCTTCGGGTACTCTGGTGTTTCTTTCCCCAAAGTCCAAAAACATGAAGTAGGCGTAAATGTGAGTTCACACTGTGATGAAGAGGTGACATGTCCGGGGTGACCTCCACGTCTCGCCCAATGTCAGCTGGGATTGGTTCCAAGGCCCCTGAGTGACCCAGAACAGGATAAGTGGTACACGGAAAGGATGGATGGACTCCAACACACACAGAGAGAGACGGATATGAGAGTGAGTCGGGTCAATGGTGGTAGTAAAATTCTGCTGCGTGGATCATTTGCCTCATTAGCTAATGGTTAGCAGCAGCTGCAGCGGTTTGGGGCGGGTCCTTGGATGAATGAAGTTATCTTTATCTTCCTCCTCATCAGACCATAATCATCCCAGCTAGAACTATGCCGGCCCCCGGCTGACGGACTGCATTTATTAAACAGACATATGCATAAACACGCACCAACAATGACAGGCACGCCAAAAAGTCCTCTCAAGAACTGGACTTAAATATTGATGACTCCCCTTCTTGTGAGTTAATGTATTTTAGAAGGTCGGGGCCGAACCCATCAGCCCCTCAGGTGCCTGCAGAGTATTTCAATGTCTGCTGTCGGCATTCACCCGACGTCCTTGGCGAGAGGATTAGCACCTGAGACCTGTAGCCTAAGAGAGCCCAGAAGAGGCGGCCTTGCTTCCTTCCCACTAGGAGGTAGCCAGTCTGGAGGACTTGTGCCACGAGTGTCACATGAACAGCCGGTGTTTCCACGTCTGTCCCTGACAGAATCCAGGATGAGACGAGCAAAGGAGAGAGAATGAATGCAGATCAGTAATGATCCGGGAGGAAGGACGCAGGAAGTAGAAACTACAGAGACGGGAATGAACCGTGGCCTTCGTGTGTTTGTGTCTGTGTACAGAGGAAGAACAGGTGCCAAGTCTTAGCATAGTCGAGAAAGATCACGTCAAACAGTTAAGTCTCAGGTTAAGTAAAGTCTCAGGACAGGTCATGTCAAGTCTCAGGTTAAGTAAAGTCTCAGGACAGGTCATGTCAAGTCTCAGGTTAAGTTAAGTCTCAGGACAGGTCATGTCAAGTCTCAGGTTAAGTAGAGTCTCAGGACAGGTCATGTCAAGTCTCAGGTTAAGTTAAGTCTCAGGACACGTCATGTCAAGTCTCAGGTTAAGTTAAGTCTCAGGACAGGTCATGTCAAGTCTCAGGTTAAGTTAAGTCTCAGGACAGGTCATTTTAAGTCTCAGGTTAAGTCAAGTCTCAGGTCAGACCTTGTCAAGTCTCAGGTTAAGTTAAGTCTCAGGTCAGGCCATGTTTCATATAAAGTCAGTCTAAGTCAGGTCCAGTAAGTTCTTAAGTTTCATCAAGGCAGGTCTTAAGTCAAGTGTTTTGCCCCGTCCTTGTGTCTCAGGGTGAACTCCACCTTGTGCCCAGTGTCAGATGAGATAGACTCCAGACCCCCAGGACCCTGAACAGGACCGGCAGTAACAGAACTAAGAGAAAAGAATGATTGGACATCTAAAAGTAGATGTAGATTCCTTCTGAGTGAGGGATCATTCAGATGAAGCGTTGGGAAACGTTCCACTGGTGCTGCAGAAGTCCAATAAACCACCAGAACTGTTTTTAGACTCCCGTTCTGAGCGACGCTTGTATCTCCAAGGTCTGGCATTATGGACGTCTATTAGCCACCTGCATGTGTGTGTGTTGCAGTCAACGGCGCCTGGTCCTGCTGGTCGTCCTGGTCTCCGTGCTCGGTGGGCTGCGGCGGCGGTCACTATCAACGCACGCGCTCCTGCAACAACCCTCCACCTGCGAGCGGAGGAGACATCTGCATAGGACTCCACACGGAGGAGGCCCTGTGTAACACACACACTTGTGATGGTAAGGAGACGCATACATTCAATGTCTAACGCCGCCATCGCCGCTACCGCGCGGGGGCGCCCTGGTCCCGCCTCCAGGCATGCAATCATCTCCAAAGCTGTTTAGTTTTTGTGATGTCCACTTTGCTAAAGTGCTTCCTTTACCATTTCCTGATGAATGACCCGCGGCCTGGATAGATGAAAGGATGAGCAGGATCCCGCTGACATGACAACATCTTTAGTGGTCCGGTCCAACTCCCTGCAACCCTTTCAAAGGATTTCTCAGAAAATATGGAAGTCCCCCGTAATGCTGCCATATACCATAAAGTTCTGGCCACACGTGTTTGTAGACCCGTGTCTGATAGTCGTACAGTAGAGTCCCCTACATAATCCTTAACTGGTACCGTTCTGCATCGTAAAGCTAACCGATGTAGCAACTGCAGAACTTAAGTAGAAAATTCATTGGTTCTTGACGACCCGAGGAAACCCAAAATAAAAACGTTACACAGTCGGGAAAAACTGAAGTCTGAGTCTACTAAACATTATCTGAATAAATCATAAAACAGAAAATCATCAGATGAACCTGTAGTATGTAGCATGGTGCTAAATGTTGCTAGTTGTGATAGCGCAGGGAGAAGGCTGGGGGGCTATTGCTGGGAAGAGGCGACCGGACCTCTGGCGGGAAACTAGTTACACTGTTGGAGATCAACCATTACAACTTTGAAATAAGATGACAGAGTAATATTCCAAGCATTTTAAGATGACATTTCTCTCTATAGTAGCTGGAAATACTGATTTTGAGCATTTGAGATATTTAAAAAACAAAAAAAAATTATTTGAACAAACTTGTTCAACTGCCTAAAAAATTATTCTCTATATCTCTGGGAATCTATGGGTCTAAGATCAAGTTCCATATCATATTTTGACTAGAAACTAGACGAATACTCTTAAGGTAGCTCAGCTAATGAACTTTGAACCCCCGACTTTTGTCCAGGAGACTGAGGTTTGAATCGCAGTAAAAAAAAAAAGGCGTGGTAGAGATCCAGTGTTGACCCTTAGGCGAGGTCCTTAGTGCTACCAACCAACCCAGCCACATCTAGTGCCGGTCCCAGGCCCGGATAAATGGGAGGAATTGTCTCAGGAAGGACATCGGACGTAAAAACCTGAGAAGAAAAAGAAAAAACTCTCGGTAAGTTTTTACAGTGTGTTACAGATAATCTCCCGTACCTCCATGTAGGATGATGGATTCCTACAAGGAATTCAATCAAACTTTCTACTTTCATCAATGTAACTTGTTCGTAGGCTGACATCCACCCGTTTCAGAGTCTCTCGGCATCAGCACAGATTGATTCTGTGCAGCGGCGGCGGGGTCATCCCAGACCACCCACACCAATCTTCTTGTCTTTGTTTTGGAGGCTCCCCCCCAAAAACTCTCTCAACACGCGGTGATAAAGTGTTTTTGAATGTGTAACAACGACCTCCTCTCCTTTCACAAGGACACTGAAATATTCATGAGGCATCAGGCTGACAGTAAAAGTCCGGCCTGACTCACATTCTTGGGTTTAGCGGGAAAGAAGAGCCTTTGAAGTTTGCGCCCACAGAGTGTAATTTTGAGTAAACTCAAACGGGCGTGGACAAAAGCTGTCTGGAACCTTCATGTACGGCGTGAGATCTTCTCCGTACAGCGCAGAAGACCTCCACCTGAATTAGATACGTGTTCAACCCTCAGTTTCCTCGGCTGCGTCTCATTTTAGATTAGTCCATATGTCACTCACGGGGACGAGCGGCGCTTACAGTCAGCCGCCGCCGCCGCCGCTGCCGTGATTACAGAAGAGGAAGGGTGAACGTCTTCTTCGCTCCCATTGTTGATATGCTAATCAGGCGCCTTTATCAGATGAAGGTGTTGCTGACTACCACGTTCTGTTGGACCCACACCGATCAGCTATATTCAAACAGCCCCTCCTGTCCCGGTCCGTCTTCTCGCCGTCATCCGTTTACTGACAGAAACGATATCCAGATAACAGTTATCTGCCGGGGGTCCTGGTGGCGCCGCCGTCACCTCTGCACACATAATCAGAGGCAGGCTGGCCGTCAGTCAGGGGATATTTGATGCTCATGTCGCAGGTCGTTTGATTAAAGTCTCCAGCAGTAATGGAGGACAGCAGGAGGAACCGCCGGTATAGAATACTAATGAGGAGGCGAATGGCGTTCCTCCTGATTCAACATTGTGACCACGTAGGTGGCCCGGGTTATGGGTCGCCCACTGGAAAGCTGCACATTCTGAGTTTTACAGCAACATTCGGTCACATTTCACGCCAAACAATATTTGAAAAAGTGGTTTCAAATCTTTAAAGTCACTTTTTTTTTAATGTAAAATCAAGAGAAATATTTATGAATTTATTCATATTTACTTTCATGGAAATCAGAAGTGAGTTAAAAATGTCTACATGTCATATTAAAATGTAATTCCTAAATTTTAAATCTAAGACTAAATGTAATCTTCATCAATCTTCATCACGCTTTTATTTTGACATCCACTCAACGGTCGTGTAAATTTGCATATTGGCTAAATACTTAGTTTCATATAAAAAAATTTAAGTTTTACATTTAGATGTTACGTTTAAACATAAAAGTTTAATTTATCATTTAGATTTTAGCTTTTTGATCTGAAAATGGACGTAATTAAACATTTAGATACAAATATAGATTTAACATTTATATATAGACTTAGATTTAACATTTAGATACAACATTTACATTTAGATTAAATATTTAGATTTAAAATTTATATTTAGAGTTAGATTTTACATTTAGATATAACAATTATACTTAGATTTAGATTCAAACATTTAGATTTAACGTTTATATCAAGAATTAACTTTTAGATATAACATTTACATTTAGATATAACAATTCACATTTATAGACATTTTATTTAACATTTTATGTAGAGGGTTGAATAAATATTATAAATGAATATATTCATAAATATAAAATGATTTTATGGGATCCAACAAATTCGCTTCAAAACATTATTTGGAGGTAAATGTGTCAAAATGCTGCTGTTAATTTTAGCAAGTGCTACTTTTTCCTAAAAATGAAACCAGGAAAGCAGCAGCGACGGTTATTAAACGTGTTTGAGGGGTTTGCTGTGTTCTGTGGGTCCAGATGGTTGCGTGGCGAGGAGGGAGCTGATGGTGGAAGCCGGGCAGCAGACTGACAGGAAAGGTAAAAAGAAAAAGAAGCCCCTCCCCTGCAGCTACCCGGGCCCCTTTGCCCAAACTGCACACTTGAGAGAACCCTGAATAACAAAGCAGCCTTTCATGGCGGCGGCCTCTTCTCCATCTCCATCCATTCCTAGGCTCTTGAAGCCAGAATGAAAGGGTGCAGCAAGTGCATGGATCAAAAGGAGGAGCTGGGAAATTTCTCTTTCCTGTCGGGTGGAGGCCTTTGTCTTCAGCCTCGGTCGCCTGCGGCGGGAGGAAACGGGACGGAGGCTGGGCTCGGCTCGGGAGCCAAACATCTCCGCTATGCACTAAGCAAACCCTCCGTGGGCTCCCTCTCTTCCAAACTTGTTTACATCACAAACACTTTTGTGTGTCTTTGGACTTTTTTCGCCTGGCTGGGAATGTTGGCGGCTGCTGGTGGCGGCAGCTTGGGTGGGCGCCTCGGCTTCCAGGCCGTCTGAGTCTGATGTGGAGTTTGTTTTTTGTTTGTTTGTTTGTCTGGTTTCTATTGATTGCTCTTTTTTTTCCGTGTTCAGGTGGCTGGATGGCGTGGTCGCTCTGGTCCGCCTGCGATGATTCAGGCTTGCAGATGAGGAATCGTGTTTGCGGCGCCCCGGGATCCGCCCCCTGCGCCGGGAACAACACTCAGCACAGAGACTGCAACGAAATACCTGGTGAGTCAGTGGGTTCTGATCCGAGCCGCACCTGCAGCCTTCAAAGTCCTCGTTACAGGTCCAGGTCTGCTGCTCAGCGGCGCCTTGAATACCATTTCCTTTTCAGCCTGGAGATTTCCTCTCCTGGCCAGAATATCTCAAATACGCTGCATGTTTTGTTTTTGGCTTGTTCTATCGGGGTTCAGGAGGTTTTCAGATGGAAACTCGTCTTTCTGATGTGGAAAGGCGAATAAACGGTGTTTGTCGCTGTATTATAGCTGTTGAGTCTTGTTTGCTGTTTCAAACGAAATATGTTTCCCACATAAATGCAGACCAGAAACTTTCAAACATTGAATTGTTTCTAAGACAAAAATGACAAACAAACTTCCAGCAGCGTTCAATAAAACTGGCCTTGAGTTCCCAGAGAACTCTTGCAATTTCCTTTTTCTGTGTTTAAAGTAATCTCTTTTATGTCAGTCCGGAATAAACGACAAATCCAGCTTTCTCAAAAACATTATAATAAAAAGATATGATAAGGTAATAACACCGCATTATAAATCCAAATTTTATTAACCTCTATCTATGATAACGCCTTCAATTAGATCGCTTTATTTTGGGTACTGTATAATTACTCAACCCATCTGATTAATATAATTCCCGGTTTATATTACCGGTTTACAAATAATTCATAAATCTGTTGGTACAAACATTATAAGTCATCCGTTAAAGTTTATAAACAGTTTATGACATAGATCTCAATTTTTTTCAATGCGGCTCACTATTTGGCAACATCAAGTTAGCAGTGCAGATAGGTGTGCTCACTATTTGGCAAGCATCAGGTCTCTGATTCTGATAACGAGTTATAACAGCTTTTTAATGATATGTAGAGTTAGTGTTTACCACTTAATTAATTAAGACTTTTTTGTGTTGCTGTTGAAAACCTTCAAAATTACGAAATCGCACTTTAAGAAAAAGGTTAATGTGACGCGACGTTGTGACGAAACGTCATTAAAATGTATCAAATCACGACGATTTAGTTATCAGCTAAGAGGCATGACCTCTATGACCTTTGTCCTACCTCCAGGTAAAATCTCATGTAGATTCGTCAATGACTTTCTGAGTTACTGCCAAAAGGTTATTATGACATCACGTCGTGAGGTCATGATATAAGGTCAAAAAACAGGAAGTTACATCTCGTCACTCCACACCCATTGATGCGTCTGCTTCGTCATCCGTTCGACGGCTGAACATGTTTTCTTCAATCATCTGGTTCCAGTAGTCGTACTTTGTCCGTCATTATTGAATGTACAACGATGAGCCATAACATTAAAACCACCCGCCAATGTTATGTAGGTCTTTCTATCGCTGTGATACACTGTGGGTTCTCACACCTTTCTATCAGAACCAGCTTGAACCAGTTTGTGTTACCGTCTCCTGTGAGATCAGACAACACATGTTGGCGTTTACTCCCCGCTCGCATCACTGAGCCTACGGCGCCCGTGATGCTGTCACCAGTTCACCTGTTGTCCTTCCCTTGGCCCCTTCAGCAGGTACTAAGTACTGCAGACTGGGAATCCACCAGTAAGACCTGAAGTTCTGGAGATACCCTGACCCAGGAGCTTAGCCATCACCAATTGGGCCACTGTCAAAGTCCCTCTGATCGTTTTGCCCGCGCATTTTCCTGCGTCCAACACATCAACTTTGAGGAAAAAAAAAAATCAGAACATACTACTCCCTCGAACCAATCAGTGGTTATAATGTTATGGCTTATCATATCTCAGCATCATCATCCTCTCTGCGCTCTCATACAAACTTTCTCCAGAGATGATGTTTCATGGCTCGCCAGCTTTGGCCTCACCGAGCTCAGAATCCCTGATGCGTCCAGATGAGCGCGGTAAATATTAATGACTTGTCACAACACCAAGTCGTTGCACATCCCAACGAAGCGGGGGACGGGTTTTTCAGGTCACCGGCAGAAGGGAGGCGGCTGAAAAAGTGGGTCAGAACTTAACGAGGAAATATTATTCAGCCGACTCGCAACCTTCTTCCACCTACCCCCCCCCCCTCCAGAGTTCGTAGGTAACGGCACGCCGTGCGTCTTTAAACGATTGTTCTGCCCGCTAAGTGACTCAATCTGACGGGGCGGAAGGTTTATTTCACTCAACGCTCCATTATAACCCGGAAAGGTTGGAAAACTCAGCGAGGCATGAAAATAAAATAAAGTACAAACTCTCTCTGGTTTTAAACGACACTCCGATTCTCATCCACTGTGTTTGTGTGGTTTTTTTTTATTTCTGCATATGTCAACGTCCCTGATGTCAGAGTCTGGTCTGTGGTCGCCGTCTTCTAAGAACCTGTGTGTGTGTGTGTGTGTGTGCGTGTGCGTGTGTGTGTTTGTCTGACGCTGTCTTCCTCTCCCCTCTGCAGTCATCCTCCCTGCGTCTGGTTTTGATAAGGATCAGCAGTGCGGAGGTAAGTGGTCGAACAGCTGCCTCCACTTTGTCTGAGAGTGCGTGTTAAGGGCTTCACATGTTTCCACCGACGTCCGTCTCCTCATGATGTGTTTCCATGCGTTATATGTGCATCTTCATGTGCCGCTTTATTTTAACGGAACGCCATCCTTCCTTCTTCTTAGAGAGGAGAAGGAAGGAATATTACGCTCCGGAGAAAATGGCTAATTGCGAAATAACTTATTTATCATGACCTCAAAATGATTCTTTAGTAAAATAAAGAAGAAGAAGAAAAGGTTCTGCCAAATCCCAACGGTCCCTTTAAATGAGATTAACCCTCTGGAGTCTAAGATCAGGGCGTGAACCTGAACCCTGACCTTAAACGTGTTTAGGGTCGGCGTATAACTACAGAGTGTCAAAGGAAAAAATAACTGTGAGGTCAAAGAAATGACGTTGTGCTGTATATATATATATATATATATATATATATATATATATCATATATACATATATATACATATGGATATGTGCATAAATGTAAATATATATATATATATATATATATATATACAGTATATAGATATTGTATTTTATGTGTATATATATATGTATATATATATAATGTAAAATATAACATAAGTAGATATTTCTCCTCGGGTGGATTCAAACGTACTAAATTTAGAATAAATGGTTGAGAAAAGGATCCACGGAACACTGAACGCTGTTCCTGATAAAGCTCCCCCTAGAGTCGGAAATTTAAAACCAACGTTTCCCAAAATCTATCCAGTTCTTCCTCTCACTAAGGTTTATGTGGGCGTAAAATGTGAAGATGATTGATGAACGTTTTTGAGGTATCGCGTTAACACAAAGGATGCTCCGATGACGATTCCATAATATCTTCATTTCCGGGGGTTTAATTATTATTCAAGATAGCTAAGATAAATAATTTAGTCATTATCTCAAGATGACATCCTTATTATATCGGATATACCGATAGGGAGAAAGTACAAATGCAGAGATGTCATTTCACAATGTTCTACTGGTTTGACTATTAATATTATTAAATAAAAGCCACAAAAGACGCTCTCAGATTGATTTTGGACTTTATTAAAAGACGTTTCACCATTTTACCCAGATTGAAAATTGGTTTTGGAAAAAAACAATTAAACACCAGCAGCCTCGTTAAGTCTGGGAGAATTTATCTTCCCGACTCATTTTTACCAGATTCTTTATTGGACTTTTTAAAGCGGCCACATAACCGGAACATTTTTCTTATTTTTAATAATACCTCCATGCATTTTTTTTTGCTTTATTTCCCAGCATTCACCTCCATCCACCTTATCGCCACCGGTGTTTCCTGCTTCCTCGGGGCGGGGCTGCTATCCTTCCTCGTCTACGTCTACTGTCAGCGCGTCCACAAACCTTCGCAGGAGTCGGCCATCATTCATCCGACCACGCCCAACCACCTCAACTACAAGGGCAACACCACGCCAAAGAATGAGAAGTACACGCCCATGGAGTTCAAGGTAGCTGATCGGTGACGCGCTTTTAAGGAGATAAAAGTAATAAAAGCAGCATTACCTGGTGTTATTCTCGTGCACAAGTCATTCATGTTTTATTCCGATTATTTATTCATGAACTTATAGAGCGCTGACCACACAAGATTCAGTTTCCTACATTTTTAGTCAACTTTGTTCCCATACAGAAGCTATAGGCTCCAAGCCTTCCGGCGGTGGTGGCTGATGACTCTGCAGAGACTAATAATTCATGACGATATTAGGTGCCTGATAGGTTTGAATGCCAGAGTGGTATCACAAAAGACAGTGGCGCGAGTGTGCAAGGAGATAGTCTTCCTGAAATTAGTAGGTACTAATCAATACAGATTAGGAAGACCTGCAGTTCAGGGGACTAAACCAGTCATCTAGCCGTCTTCCATCACAAAATGTTGATTTACTGTCTAATATATCCGACCCACTTACAGTTGTCAAAGTTACAAGATAAACTTGTTGGGAAAAAAACTGGCGGTTTTTAGGTTAACAGAGACTTCCCCTGTTGGTGGTTAGAATGTTTTGGCTGATGGGTGAAGCGTTAGGGGGTTAGGGTTAGGGTTAGGGTTTAGAAAAGTGTTTTTTTCAACTCTAATTACTTCAATTCCATCACTTCAACACATCAGGCTTAGTTTGGTGAAATCAAACACCGGCCAGCACATCTTTGACTCTTGTACTGTTTTCCGGGAGAAGAAACCATTTGTAACCCTTTTTTGCGATTTGCCACCCGATACGCTTTCATTACATGGAAGTATTATTCACACTGACAGGCCATGTTGCCGGGAAAATGAAATGAAATGCGAGGAGAAGATTTATTTGGACTCCGGCCTGAACGTGGCCTTCGGTGATTGTGTTTCAGCGGGGCTTCATCTTCACCTCTGATGATGATGATGATACCTAAGCGGAGACATTCTACGTTTATACGTAACGCTTTAGATGAGGTCAGCCTCCTGTGACTTGTTGTCCTTGCTGTTATCGTAGTTTCTGACGCCGAGGGTCATGGTGATGCTGAGAGCTTGAGGTCGTTAGCTTTAATGACCAGACATGCGTCTGATGTCACTGCATCACTATTACATCACTATTTATCCGGCGGGTCCCTGTCCTCCGGGCCAATTTATGATGCCTAGCCTTGTGCATTTCACCGACTCTAACCTGATTATGCTCCTGCAGAGCTGTTCAGATGGATGACATTAGTCTAATGCTTCCCCTGGAAAGTCTTTCACCTTCTGCTTTTACTGGAGAATCAGCGATTGCATTAGAATCAAATGTGGGTTTTAGGCTTGTTTTTATTAGACAGCGCTGCGGCGACTTCCTCCCGTCTCTTCTATTAGTGTCTTGAGTATGCTTGACGTGAAATGAAATACATTTGTTAAATTGGTCTACTTTGGTTATAAATTCACTTACAGCAGGAAGGCTGTAACCCCTGGAGGTATTTCACTCACCCTGAGATTAGCGATTAGCATAGCTGATGTACTTAATGCTCTTGGGGCCCCAACGAAGGTTCTCCACTCTTGTATGTTCTGAGCCAACTTCTGGACAGAACCCCACTGTCCACCGCCGCCATTCCTTTTTTTTTTTTCATTCCAGTGAAGGCTTCACGCCAACAATCATCACCCCCTGACAGGCGTAAACGAGATTATCACCGTTATTCTGATTCCACCTGTCAGAAGGTTCAAATCCAAGTGTGTGCTTCCATTTCACCGTAACTTTTCATCGCGTCGTCTCCCCATTATTTACCATTACACACTCTTTGCTTAATGGTTTTACAGTTTTAACATGGCGAATTTCGCTCCTCCGCCTTCTAAAATGAGGGAAGTGCTCTTACGCCGCCATCCGTGGTCAAATCTGGCTCAAAGTCTACATGTTGGATAAAAGTCCTGACCTAAACACATCTAGATGCTAGTCTTCTCATACTCCCTCAGTTTCAAAATGGTTCATTTGGACAGATTTTGGAATGACTTCTTGTGACTGTTCCTTTAAGAAAGAAAAAGTCCCAGACCATAAATATGTGTATTTGCAGTGGAGGTATGCGTCAGCTGTCAGGAGAAACTGTTCTCTGTAAATGTACAATAACACGCTCTATGTCCAACAAATGTCAGACGGATACTTCTGTGAGAGGGAAGTTAATTCTCCGGTCTCTTCCGTGTCGTTCCAGACGCTGAACAAGAACAACCTGCTGCCAGATGAAAGGTCAAACTTCTACCCGGCGCCGCTGCAGCAGACGAACGTTTACACGACCACCTACTACCCCACCGCTCTGGGCAAATACGACTACCAGCCCAATTCTTCCCCCTCGCCGTGCAGGACCTACAACAACAGCAACAACAACAGCAGCAGCTGAGGCACGCCGCAAAAATGGCTGTCCAAACCCCCACAACATGCCACTCCCCCCCCCCAAACAGACGCCGCCCCCAACGCCGTGGCGACACAACCGAAGCAGGACGAAGTGGAAAGTTTCTGAGCCTGGATTCTTCTGTTCAACGCCACTCCCTCTCCTAGTCCCTTCCGCTCAGTAGGGTTTGTGTCTTAAAGGGCATCTCTGGAACTTTCCATCAGGAGAGGCCGACCACAAAAGCCAGACGGAACCAGCCGGCGGCGTGTTATTGTAAAAGATTCAGCAGAGTCAACTCGGAGCTCCGTGAGGGGAGCCGGTGGGAGACTCCAGCGGGACGACTCACGGCGTTAGACAGATTGTTTTGACCGTGACACGTCAGCACAGGTGCTGAGTCCAGCACGGACGGGCAGAGATATAAAATATATATTACATTCCTCTGGATCTGGGTCACAAATTCAAGCCTCTCCATTATTAACCACATCCTCATCCTGTAGTCTGCAGCCTGACCTCCGAGTCCCCTCAACAACAGAACCACTGAGAACAAACATGGAGGAACCTTTCTCTCATCCAGAGGAGCGAGCGTCATCCTGGGTCGGAGAAATGTTCTGTAGATCTGCTAACGATCCGAGTCTAAGGGAATCAGAGAGCGGGGGATTGTGGGAAGCGGTCCCAACTGTACATAAAGCTTTGAGAATGCCTTGCGTGCCTGTATGCAAAGACGGCAACGGCGAGATTTGTTGTTTTATTTTCTTCAACGTCTTCGGTTTCCTTATTTTTTTTTCTTCCAAGAACAATATAAAGACTTCTGAAAAGGGAATTGATCGATTCTCCAATCGATTCTCCAACGGATGCGTCGATTCTACTGAGAGCTAAATAGCCCAGTGGTCATATCAAATATGACCAGTGTGCTGGACGACTGGATTGGGTTTCTATGGTGGTAGAATAAGCTATTAGTCTGGTTCTTTTTCCATTTTTTTTTTCTAAATGTGTTTTTTTTTTTTTTATCATTAAGATCAAATTTGTTATATTCTAAGATGAGCTGTAGCATAGGAGTATTTTATTTTATTTTTTCATTAAATGAGATAGCTAATCATTTTTTTTTTATTTTCTCTCTAATTTCACACGTTCATTCTTTGCTTTGAAGTTTGGTAACTTTTGCATCTCCAACGCGTGAAATGTTAACACCAATGTAAAAGAATAAAAGTGACTGATATGGGTTTTTCTTTTTTTTTTTACAAAGAGTGGTTGTAACAAAAACGTTAGGGAGCCCAGGATAGGACATGGAGGAACAGAAGTTTAAAACAGGCGTGTATATTGTGTTAGACTTTTTAACGCACGGGCGTTATTAAAACACGCATGTGTATTAATAAATAGCACTTGTTTTTTTATTTGACCGGGGATTTTGTTCAAACCCTCCTTCCGTTGTTTTTTGGTGCTATGCCTCTGAAGCGACTGCAGCAGTGAATAAATAATTAAATAAATAAATACAGAAATAATTACGATATTAAACAACATTATACATTCAAATACATATTCATGGGGAAAAACAAGAAAACATTAAGTTGCTTGCATTAAACGTGAAATGAACTTTGTGCGCAATTTGTGGACCTCACTGTTTACTAATACGCGTTTCACAAATATGCGCACTTGTTTCAATAAAACGCGCGCATATTTGGATAATAAACGCGCCTGTTTCATTTATACACGCGCTTTTCAATAATTCATGTGCACATTTCAGTAAAATACGCAGTCTTTCAAAAAATATGTGCACACATTTCATTAATACACGCGGATATTTCACTAATACACGCGCGCATTTCATTAATACAAGCGCGCATTTCATTAATACACGCGTGCATTTCATTAATACACGCGCGTATTTCATTAATACATACGCGCTTTTCAATAATACACGCGCGCATTTCACTAATACACAAGCGTATTTCATTAATACATACGCGCGCATTTCATTAATACACGCGCGTATTTCATTAATACATACTCGCACATTTCACTAATACACGCGCGCATTTCACTAATACACGCACGTATTTCATTAATACATACTCGCATATTTCACTAATGCACAGGTGCGTTTCGCTAATACACGCACGTATTTCATTAATACATACTCGCACATTTCACTAATACACACGCGTATTTCATTAATACATACTCGCACATTTCACTAATGCACAGGTGCGTTTCGCTAATACACGCACGTATTTCATTAATACATACTCGCACATTTCACTAATGCACAGGTGCGTTTCGCTAATACATGCGCACATTTAAATAATTCTCCCGCGCGTTTTACAAATATATGAACACATATTACCATTCAGCAAGCGTGTTTAACTAAAACACTTGAGTACAAGTAGAGTTTCTACTTTTCACTAATATTTGAGCACTTTTTTCTAAATCACAACCTTGTGATTTAGAAAAAAGCCTTTTACTACTAATATAATACTAATCAGTGAGCGTATTTCACTAATACACAACCATGTTTCTGAAACATGTCAGCGCTTTACTAATACCCGATCGCGTTTTATTAAAACATGTGCATGTTTTAATAAAACCCGGTCGAGTTTTACAAATACGTGAGCACGTTTTATTATTAGTGTACTAATACGTGAGCACGTTTATTTATAGGCCCATGCGATTAAAAACATTTTTTTTTTTAAGTGCATGTTTTAAGAATACATGTGCACGTTTTACTAATATGTGAGCATGTTTTACTAATACTTGAGCGCGTTTTACTAATACGTGAGCACGATTTACTAATACTTGAGCGCGTTTTACTAATACGTGAGCACGTTTTACTAATACGTGAGCACGTTTTACTAATACGTGAGCGCGTTTATTAATAGGCCCATGCGATTTTTTTTTTTTTTTTTTTTTTTAGTACGTAACCACAATTTAGTGTTTTTTACTGAAACGTGTTTATTAGTACGTAAACACATGTTACTATTAATACATATGCATATTGGACTAATTAGCGCGCACATTTTACTAATACATGCACGTATTTTACCACTAAATGCGTATGTTTTAATAAAACGTGCAGGTTAACTAATGTGGGTGTTCGTTTTACTAACGTGTGTTTTACTAGTTTGGAAGCACATTCAGTAAAACGCACACACGTTTTACTACCAGGTGAACACATTTAACTATGTTGCGCGCGTTTTACTGGTACACAAATGGCTTTACTGATACGCGAGCGCTTACAATTAATGCGTGTTTAACTAGTATCTACGTTTAGCAAAATGTTTTTCCTCCATGTCCCATTTTTGGCTCTTTGAAGCATCAATTCTAAAAAGGAAAAAAAAAAAAAAAGATACTTGCTTAAAGGTCTGCCTGTAGATTCTGATGAGTGAGTGGATGTACGTCTGTATGCCTGAATAGACAAATGAGGTTTGCTGTATTTTATACAATGTAAATGCTTTCATACGTAAGACTCTATACGAGCTGATTTTCCTTTGTGCGTTCTTTTATTTTCCCCGGACTCTCTCGCTGACGTTTAAAGGCATCCTGCAGTTTCTTTTCTATATTTCCTGTATGAGATGTTAATCATTGTAAGTTAAGCATCACGCCTCTGATTCCTGCGGAGTTGGAACGGACACTATTTATAGTCAAAGGTTGGTTTTTAAAGGGCATTTTCACAGCTATATTTTATTATTGTTGCCTGATGAAGAGATGAATGCTAATCCAGCAATGCTTTTCTGTTTTTTTTTGTTCTCGGTTCAGCTACTGTACATGCACGAGATGAGAGCTCTATTTGTATATAGGAGCAGCAATCTTCTGCGGCCCATCTAGCGACCCTGCAGACGACCATGTAAATGTACCTGTATATTGTATAGCTAACACTGTTTGTTTGAAAATTAAAAAAAAAAAAAAGCCTTATAGTTGTTTAAAAAGAATTTGCAGCAGCTGAGTACACACCAACCATGAGGTTTGTTTGGGGACAGAGCTCCACAATCTGACCGACCGCCTGCGGCTCGTGACCTTCCCCAGCTGCCCAAACATCTTATTCTGAAAAACATGAATCCACATGGAAATTAGGACACATGAAAATCTAAGTGTCAGCCGTTCTGGCCTGCATATAGTCACGCGTACGAGATGAAGTGCATCTCTTTGGATCCGGCTGGGCCTCCATTGGCCCGGTCTGAAAGCCAGCTATCTGATGAAGTCAGCTTTGAGCTCTGTTCCCCGCGATGTGAGGCTCTGTGCCCTTCTATGCAACTTACCAGGTGAACTGTTAGACCTGTCATGTAGACTGTAATCACTGCCTTTTAGACACTGTGAATTTTTTGGTACCCTATATTTTTGTATATTGTACATTATAAAGGATAATAAACCTTGATGCCAACACAAAAGTATGCAGAGCGGACTATTCAAGGTTTTTTTTTAAAAGGTCTGAAATTCATGATGATTTTAAAAACTGCTGGTACCAAGAGAAAGCTTTTTTTTTTTTTTAAATGCTGCATTTGGACCTCTCTACAGAACTTTAAATTATTATCAATCCCTGTGTGGTCTTAGTATTTTTGAAATACTCTAATTGCCCTCAACTGACCCAAAACCCATAGAAAGAAATCAATGTAATGAACATACAACCTTTCATTGATCGCAATCTTAGTGAAGCACAAATCAGCCATAACATTATAACCGCCTGCCTAACACCATGTTGGTATTTCTGCAGCTGTGTGCTCTCTGACAGCTTTCTCTCAGAACCAGCATTAATTCTTCAATTTGAGCGACAGCACACCTTCCTTGTGATTCAAACTTCCAAGGCTAGCCTTCTCTCATGCATCAGTTTCTCCCGGGAGCACAGGACCGTGTCACCGGTCGACCAGTTTTCCATCCTTGTATCATTTTTGGAAGGTAATGATAAGGAAACACCCAACAAGACCTGCAGGTGTGGAGATGCTCTGACCCGGTCGTCTAGCAAACAGAATTTGGCTCTTGTCAAAATTGCTTAGATTATTATACTCGCCTGTTTTACTCGCTTCCAACACATCAAGTTCTGGGCAAAACGTTTACTTGCTGCATAATATTGTATATCCCACCCACTGACCTCGTATCCAGATAATCAATGTTAGTGTGTCTTCAAGTGTCAGCGTTATAATGTTATGGCTGACCGCTGTATCCTGCTCTGATGCTTGGGTTACGGGAGGCAAAGTTGAACCCTAGATCATTAAGGGGGGTTAACTGTGTGTTTAAACATGGTGGATCTTTTGCTGTCTCCCCAAAAGCTGAAGACTTTTTCAGCTGACCCGTTTCTTATTTGATGCTAACTGCTACTAGCTAAATCCAGTTGCGGGGCCCACGTGAAATACGTTGCTTAAACTTGAGACTGAGCATGTGCGAAAGGTGAGGATAATAGTGGCATGAGCCTCAGTGTGGCACGAGTGTGCGAGAGGATAGTCTTTCTGGTCGAACCTTTAATAGATCTCCATGTGTCTGCCTGAATGGAGATGCTAAAGAAATCTGAACATTTGACTAGATTAGAAGCTTAAATGTCCAAATAGTGGAAATAGAGATGAACAAAGCTTCAATACTTTAGCACCCTTAGAAAGAAGCTCTCTGTGAGTGCGTAATTATTCCCGGCGCCGCAGACGCAGACGTGCCACAGAGGTTCATCTTCAGCCTTCATCCCCAGGATAAATGATGGCGGAACTGTAGTCCTTTGCGAGAGATGAGTCGAGGCGAGATGAATGGACCAAATGAGCCAAGTAGTCAGGCTGTGTCCAGCAGACGGCCCGTGGATCACTGCCGGTGCCAGCGGCCCAGACACCAGTACTTCATCATTACACTGCCAGGATTCTGATGCTCAGAGACGCGGAGCTGCTTTCAGGCGGGACGGGAACAGACAGTCATTTACGCTCAGTCTTTAGCCCTCATGCTAATGCATCGTTTGCGTTTCGCACTGAAGCGATCCCACTCCTCCTCAAACACCAGCGCCCCCCCATGATCCCCCTCATCCCCCGATGTATGTCCTCCTTATGCGGGTCAACAGCGCCCTATCTGTACCGCTCAATTAGAAAGGGCTGGCATTATTATTAATGGTCACAGCGAAAGCATGAATCAGTTGGTATTCTGCTGACGGACAGATGCGGCGATCGACACTCTGGCAGGAAGCCAGGAGGAAGAGGAGGACGAGGAGGAGGTCGCTCAGATAAGATGCAGGAGGAGGCAGCAGCTCAGGATGCGAACAGGCTTTATAATCCTCTCTGTGTGCGACACTGAGGGATGAGAAGCGCTGGACAAAAACAGCAGCTTTGTTTTTGTGATGATCTCTTATATTAATGAGCGTTTTGTTGCAGCGGACGTAACCACCGCCAGAAAAACGAGTCAGCCTCTCACCGGGCGTCAATTCATCACCGGGGAATCATTGGCCTTTACCTGAAAGCCTTTGTCTACAGATTTGTTAACGTTTAAAAGCGTTTAATTACCTTTTGTTTTTTGTTTTTTTGTAGAATAAATGGTGTTTTATGCTTCCAGGTTTAATTGATATTAGTTTTAACTAGATGGTATTTGTGCTCTTTAAATTAGTAATTAGCCATTAACAGAAACTCTTATTCAAAGCATCCAAACAATAATGTTGTTTTGTTTAATTAGAGCCGTGAATACGGTCCAGGATAAAGTCCATTCATCACAGCCGCAGCATCAGATCGTGAGAATCACAATCACCTCCGGCAAACACAGGTCTAAGAACCAACCTGTTTGCATTCAACAACGCCTGCTACACTGCAAAAACAGCCATACTGGAAAGAAGTCACATATTCTTAAATATATATATATATATATATTTGGGGTAAGATCATTTTATTTGGCAAGAATTCTTAACTCTGTCATAAGATTCTAGTCGCCAAAAGACACTAATGTGCCTCAGAATTAAACACAAATCGAAGCGGGTTGTAATTATCTCAAGCAATTCAGACTTAATTGGATGAGTGGTTAAGTATCTGGATTCAAGTTCATTTACTTCTTTATTTGTCTATTTAATCACTATTTATTTATTGTTCGATTTATTTATTTATTTTTCTATTCATTCATTTTTCTATTTATTTATTTTTCTATTTATTCATTTTTCTATTTGATTTATTTATTTTTCTATTCATTTATTGTTCTTTTTACTTATATATTTTTCTATTTATTTATTCATTTCACAAAATCACTACAGGACATGAAAAAAAAAGGCATCTTTTTAAATTAATCGAAGTGTTTCTCTACCGAGGTGTTGGGCTCGTATTAATGGATTCCTCCTAAATTGTCCATAAGACATTAGAAAACCGTTAAAAGTTTATAAATCAATCTTCACACTTTATGATAGAGACATCCTGAAAATCAACGTGTCACAGCTAAAGTCCAGAGAGGTCCAAGAGAGCGACAGAACTGTAGGAGCTGATGAGGTCATCCGTACGAGACGGCCGGAGCAGCAGCCCGGCGTCGCACTGAGGAAAACTTCAAACGGCGACGTATCTTCATCGTTTTTCTTCTCACGTCTCAGAGCGAGCAGCCAGTTGTTTTTGGAAGAGTTCTGAGCGGCGTCCGCGGAGGCTTCCCCAGACGGACGCGCCCGTGTTCTCGCGCAGAGGAACAGGATAGGCAGATCACACGCCGTCTGAAGCTGCTGCCAGAAAAATCCACTGCTGGGATTGAGACTTTGTCGCCTTGGTCATTACAGCGATCCCTCCTCCTCATTCTCCTCCTCCTCCTCATCAGTGGGAAAACAGAGTAACTGTTTGAAATGATTCACCAGCTTAGAGTTAATCCAATGGCCGATTGCGTTTGTGTGTGTGTGTGTGTGTGTGTGTGTGTGTGTGTGTGTGTGTGTGTGTGTGTGTGTGTGTGTGTGTGTGTTAGTGTGTGTGTGTGTGTGTGTGTGTGCGTGTGTGCGTGTGTGCGTGTTAGATCTGGCGTTGATGGATCTAGACTGGGAGGAGGTCCAGTGGGACTGGTTTTATTGGACATGTAATCAAAGCCGTGGAGAACCCTACAAGGTGTAATCTGTTAAAAGAATCACATGGACTCATTGACCGACCAAACAAGCAAACACAAAGACCTGGACCTGCCTTTCGTCTGGGGTTGTTCTCCTCAGGGGGGGGATTATGGGAGTCTCACGGCGAACATGAGCCGTGATCCCGTGCAGACGTTCCTTCATTCTGAGTGACATCACTTTTCGATTAAAGACTTCATGTGATCTAATACAGTCTATAGGCCCACTTAAAGTCTGGAGACTGGTGGTGGTGGCTGATGATTGAGCTGAGACTGACGATTGATGAAGTTGAGCGAGAACGTGCCAGAGGTGGAGGCAGTGGAGGTGGAGGGTGAAGATACCAGCAACATGAAGGACCTAGACGAAAGGAGAGAGTCTGCAGGCTAACGATAGGCTAACGATGAAAGTGTGTTAAACCTCAGAGGCTGAGGTTCTGACAGAACACCCTCCCACTCAGTGTGAGACGTGGGCGGGCCTTACTGAGTTACAGGTTTGGCATTATTGGTTGCCTGAATGCCAAATTACGTCACTGATCAATCGGCTAGCTTAAACAAAACTGTCTTTAATGAAGATAGCTAGCTAGCAAAGAAATGAAAATTGGTAAAAATGAAACGCATCAAACTCGTCATTTAAGAAACACAACTGACGATAATGGATCGGACCGATCTGCTGTTACTTCCGGCAAAAGCTCCATGGTGGCTAACACTGAGCTTAGTATTAATCAGAGCGCTTCCCTTACTGTGGAAGAGGTGGGAAGATGTGAAACAGGAAAGGTAGGAGGTAATAACCGGGGTTCTGGTTTAGTGTAAATCCAGCTGCTGTTCTTTCATCTCAGCCGACTGAAGGAACCGAGTAAACGTGATAAAAAACTTTTACTGGACTTCTTTCATCTCCGGTTCTCAGAACACTGAAGCAAAACTACGATTTTCTCAGCTCTGTAAACGACTCATGAGTAAACGACATGTGTGTGAAAGCAGAGGTCACGGAGAGGTCACGTAGAGGTCACGTAGAGGTCACGGAGAAGACGGAGAAGTTTGGCTGCTCCCCCTGCGTGTCCTCGTTAAAGGACAAGTTAATGCTGCTGCAAGTTAACCCCCCGGACGACAGAGAGAGATGAGAGGAGGAGACGGAGGTGGCAGTGATGGAGGGTCCTCTCCTCCTCCTAATAAAGCAGAGGGGAGAGACTAAACGATGTTAAATCACCTCCCTCTCCGACAGAGCCCAGCCCCTTCCTTCCGCCATTAACGGAGCCTCCTCAGAGTCGTCGGGCCGCTTCCAGGAAGCTGATTTGACTAACACCGGGCTTTAATGGTAGTTGTGCCGCAGCGAGCCTGAGTGAGCCGTTTGCGTTTTATTCAATCTACTTAACCAGCTGACGGAAGCTGTAAAAGCTGGCAGCGGCGCTGAGTGGAAGCCATATTGATGACGGCGTCGTAAATACGACTGCCGATGGTTCGGAAATATTGATGGGGACACGGGCGAGTCTGAGAGTGAAGGAGCGGAACGTAACCTTGCTGCTCCTGTTGGATCTCACTGAGGTGTAAAACATCAGGGGAAAGGAGCCGACGGCCACTTTCTGATTTATCCACACACAAAAGAGCCATAACATTATGACCGCTGAGAGGTGGAGAGAATAACACGGATTCTTTCATCGCATTGAGCGTCAAATTGACTTTTTCTTCCCTGAAGTCAACGTCGGAAGCAGAAAAAGTGGACAAGCGAAAAGACCTTGGAGACTTTGACAAAGGAGAAATTCTGATGATTAGATGACTGAGTCAGAGCTTTTACAGAACTGCAGATGTTCTTGCTGTGCTTTGCACCAACTAAATGGGTCTAAGGACTCCTAGTCCAACTTTCCTAACTTACCCCTGAGCTAAACTTAAATGTAAGGGTCCTAAGACTATGTTCCGGAAGCTTCAGCCTCAGCTAATTGCTATTGGACAAAGTTCTGCAGAGAAATCCATGGGTCTTGGGTATTCCTTAATCTGAGGGTCGTGTTCCGGACAGGCTGAAGAAACATTTCAGGAATCGTTTGAAGGACACACCAACGAATTCAAGGTGTGGACCCGACCTCCAGAATCCCCAGATCTCAATCCAATCCAGCCAATGTGGGAGGTGTTGGACAAAAAATCCTGATTCGAGGAGGGCCCGTCTTGAAACTTACGGTACTTAAAGGTTCTCCTAGGGCAGACCGTCAGAGGTCAGGCAGAGTCCATGCCTGAAAGGGTCTAAGCTGTTTTACTGAGGAAAGGCAGGTGGTTATAATGTTATGGCTGACATTTTCAAACCAACCACTCTGCAGTAAGTCATGGCAGGTTTGTGTGTGGTGAAGTGGACCGCAGCTCAGAGTGGATCCGCCCGGCACACGGAGCGAGTAACAGGTTGTTGTACGTGAATCATTCATGCGTTTCTTCACGATCCAGTTTGATCTTCTGTCTGTATTTAGGTCTGCATCTGATTCATGGGAATTTAAAAGTGCTGAAACAACAAACAGAAAAAGGGAACATGTGTATTGAAGTTTTAAAACAAATGAGAAGGTGACAAAGTTTTAGGCCACTCATTCACCACACGCTCCAACAGGCGCCTGAGCAATCCCCCTGTCCTTGTGCTTGTTTGATGCTTTTCCTGCAATTTCATTAAACCCCCCCACACACACACACACACACACACACACACACACACACGCGCGCGCGAACACAAAGCCAATGCGTTCCATTAACCGACAATTTCTTTCAAAGAAAAGCGGCTGTAAGAAGTGTTCGCAGACATTTTCCACTGCAGACAGCAGCAGATTAGCGGCACATTTTAATTATGCTGAGTCCTCAAGGACAGGAAATGAAAACATTTCATCCATAGGTGTGTTTTTTTAGTCAGCATCCACGCGCCTATTGTCCTCTGATGGCTGGTTCTGAAGCTCCAGGAACGCCGCACAGATAGATGGGTTAATGAACGGGCGACAAAGTCATTTCTCATCATCTCCCGTTCCCTTCAGCCTGGGGCCATCATTACACGCCGCACTAAACGAGCTTCACTACTCCACCCCCCACCACCCCACCACCACCACCACCCTCCGACCCCATAACTTAAATGTTCTGTACATTCATCAGCTGGAATGAAGCAAAGCCAAAGTTCTCCTCTCTTTCTTTCAAAACAAAGTCCAAACAGTGTCACTTCAACAAAATAAATATACATTTAATGACATGTAAAGGGAATAAAGTCAGTTTTACAGTTTGATACCGTAGAAACCCAGAATGTCAGAGATTCTGTCCAAAAGCCTATTTGGAGATTCAAAGGTATGAAGATGCCTCGATTAAAACCTCTGCAATCATCACTAGTGACAGAAGTTTTTCAAGTATTGGTGACTTGTTCTCCAGGTTTGGGAAAAATGGACCGGGAGCTGGACTGGCGGTTCGGTACGACATCAGGAGATATTCACTTCGACTTCATTTATTGGGGTTGACCCAACTTAGTTATTCAGATCCCGGTCCAACTTTAAGGATTAGGGTTGATCCATCTTTTCTTTCCTTTTTTTTGATTTAAAATGAAAAAGTAAATAAAAAGAAAACAATAGGGTTGATCAAACTTAGTTACTAAGATTAGGTCCAACTTATTTTTTTTAAAGTTGATTCAGTCTCAATGGGGTTGGTCCAACAATTTTTCCAGTACTTTATCTGACTGATTGAATTATTTGTCCCAACAGATAATTTTTTTGAGTGTGCATTAATCTCACAAGTCTAGTGGCGTAAAGGTGGAAAGTTTGGGGCGAGTTTATCAGCTGAGATGAAGGTTAGCCGTATTTTTCTACGATAATATCCTTTTTATTACATTCCAGACATTTTCCTTGTTCTGGCTTTTCCTTTACATCCAGTCATATTCTGTCATGTTTCACCTTTAGCTAATCATTTGGTAAAGGTGTCTGACCTCATCTGTCAACTTGTCTGTCACCACAGCATTGAAGGGAAGGGGCTTGAATGCTGAAGGGGCTCAGAGCCAATCCTTGGTGCAGTCCCATCTCCACCTTGAACACATCCGTCATTCCTTCTGCAACTTTCTGTCATGTTTCACCGTTAGCTTATCTTTTATAAAGTGGTTCTAACTGCGTGATCTCTCTGTGTTGACATTCGGTCATTATTTCTGTATGGTCACATTCGCGCCCTTCATCACTTGAGCCCTGGAAGACATGACCATCTCCAATCACACCCTCCAATGAGAAGTTTTCCTTTCATGAAGTCATTCCAACATCAAGCACCACCTCAAGTGTTCCAGGGAATTCTCCCTCATATAGAAGCACCTAATTCATCACATGGTTTCCCAGGGGGAACCACTTCTTCTCAGAGTCTAAGTGCCAATTACTTCACCTCCTCTTCCCAATAAGACATACATTCTCTTTTTTGTTGCTCTCATTAATCTCCCCTGATTGAGATGACTCACAGTGCATCTCTGTTTCTGCAGAAGAGCAAACCGGGCCTCTGCTGTGCTGGAAAATCTATAAAAATCTTTTTACATCTCGTTCAGGAGCGCTCCTGTGTGTGTGGGCGTTGAATGTGTAGAACCCAGCTGTGAATTCAGTCAATCCAGAAAATAGCTGCAAGCGTTTGAGCATCAGAAGAAGATCGGAAACAACTTTTCAGCCCCACTCCCTGGATTTCTCTCCCGGGTGAAGCCCCATCTGAGGCAAACCAGAGCGCCGATGTGTTAACAACAAATATGACAAACGTTTCAAGGTCTGGTTCTGGTTCTGTTCGCCTGTTGGTGGTGGGATCAGGAGGTTCACCGGTCTGCAGAACCTTCACAGGAACAGGATGAGACTGATCGCTGCTGCAGATTCTCTGCACAACGTGAGAAAACGAGGAGCAACGCAGCTGAAATTGATTTAGATGGATGATCGCTGCTGAGTGTGTGTGTGTGTGTGTGTGTGTGTGTGTGTGTGTGTGTGTGTGTTTACTCTTGTTCTTCTATCTTTGTGAGGACTGACCCAATTTTTATTCATCGGGTGAGGGTTAGTGAAATGTTAGAACTTCAAGGGGCTTTTTGGAGGATTAGGACTTGATTTGAGCCTTCTGATAGAAATCAAGCGCAGGTTTACTGAATTCCATTTAGCTGCAACAATCTGTCCATGATTTTCTCTTAGTAACCATGAATAAACGCCTTATTCAATATCAAACACTCAAATACTGCAAAAATAGGGATTTCATGAATGTTAAAAAGCCTTGTTGAATGAAAAAAGTCTTATTTTTGACAAAAACAGCTGAGCAAGACATTAAAGGGGTTGACCGGTCATGAAAATAATCCTTCGTACGTATCGTTGACTGTGCATCCAATCATGTAGGAACGTCAACCAGAGAATATTTTGAACTTCGGTTTGGAAAGTGACGACTGATAAAAAAATAGTTCTTGATTAGTTTTCTGCCAATCAAAAAACGGATTGATTAAATAAACGTATCAGGTTTTTTTTGGTAATATTCAAACTCATGGCTTGATGTAATGTTTTAATCAATAGTGTATTATTTTACTTCCCTCTAATAAGAGCCGGAAAATCATTTGTGAAGGAAACTACCTCTGAGACAGAAAAGGTATTCTGAAGTAAAACTGGTGTCTGTTGTTTCTATCTTTTTCTCTGCAGCCTGTAGATCCCATGATTCCTGCTGACATTCTGGAACCATTGTACTTGAAACAATATACAATGAAATTGGTTTCATTCAGAGCTGGCAGCCCAGGAAACAATTGAAGCTGAAATATTCATGCAGCCATTTTCTCCTGTCTAGCAGGGGATTTAAAACCCAGAGGAGTTCATTCTAGGTATGGAGGAGAACTTGGCTCCAAACTGAAGCTCAATTTTATGTTTTTTTACCTTCGGGATTCGACGCCCACACACATTCGTCACAGCAATCATTCAGACACAAATGTGCGTTTCAGATAACAACAACTGGATTGAGCTCCATCATCAGCATCCTTTTACCAATGCATCCACTATCCCTCCTCTCCACAAGTCCAAACCATCTCAGTCCGGTCTCTCTGACTTTGTCTCCCTCTGATGAGTTCCTTTCTATTTCTGTCCATCTTCATCACTCCCTGAGAACATCTGAACATCTTCGGCTCTGCCTCCCGTCTTCTGGTCAGAGCCACTGAGCAGAAGAGCTGCTCTCACCACCATCTTGGGAACCTTTCCCCTTCACATCTGCTGTTACTCTTCTAACTCCTGACACTCCTCTCCACCCACTCCACCCTGCCTGCCTTAAACTCCTGCGACTTCTCCACCTCTACACCTTCTCCTCACCGTTTCACCTGCCTCCCTTTCATTCACACACATGTATTCCGTCTTGCTGACTCACTGATTTTCGTTCTTCTTCTCTGCAATGCTGTCTCCACCTCTCCATGTTCTCCTCCACCTGCTCACAATGTCATCCACCGACATCAGAGTCCACGGGGTCTCCTGCCTGACCTCCTCTGTCCGCCTGTCCATCACCATAGCAAACAGGAAGGGGCTCAGAGCCCATTTTCTCCACATCAACAAATCCTTCTGACCTTCTCTGTCCTTCTCCATCTGCACTCTAAAAGCAAACATCTCATTTGTCGTGCTCCTTCTTGGCATGGAGGCATTCTGCTGCTTCCACTACTCTTTCCCAAATCTTCCATTCTGTGACTCATCAGCTATAAATCTCTGTCGCTGCTCTAACTTTATTCTCTCTACCAGGGGGAATGTATTAGGAGCAGCTTATATAATTAGACCTCCGCCAATGAACAACGGTACCCCAGGTTTAGGGACAATTTATGCAGATTTACCCATTAATGTGTAAGTTATTTCCATCCTCTCAACTTACCGACAACTCCAGCCTCTAGCCAATCGTTTCCTGCGTCTTTCACTTCAGCATCTCCGTTCAGCCCACTGAGCCCCAAGCTCCACCCCCAAGTGGAAATCAAAGGAATCAAAGGAACTCTTGAAACGGAGTCCCAAGAAAGATCTCTACCCCAAAGAAAGATCAAAGGCAGCAATGGCCACATTGCGACGTCACTACTCCAAACGGCTTCTTACTTTATTTAATTTAATTTTGAAATGATGAGAAAATAAATGACGTGACCCGTATTTAATCAACTCCAGGATACGTCAAAATCTACCGAGGTTGCGCAAATTGGAACTTAATAGGACCAACAGTTGAGAAATTATTACCCGAAACTTCTCAGAGATAAAGCCAATCGTAGTGTCAGAAATAACAACCAACCGTTCCCAAAATGATGTCATCTCTTCATCGCATTAAAGTTTATGCAGGTGTGAAGTTTGAAAATGATCCATGAAACAGTTTTTGATCAGAACCAAGTTATAATCTTACAAAAATAATGCTGTAGTTTTAGGCTTGGCTTCATAAGATGAGGGAAACGTTTTTACGCCGTCAAAATCAGAAGCATCCTCTGCTAAATTTCAATACAGGTCTTGCAAATAGAGCAATATTGAATCTTCTGGCTCATGAACACCACATCATATAAGCAGGTCATCAGAACTTTAAGGGTTCTGTCAGAAACTGGATCTGTTAGGAAGGGAAATCTTCTCCTGGTGGTAAGGTGCAGGGATATTGCTGAATTCAGTAGCGTTTCTTTTAGGGGGGGTCCTAGTTTTACAAGAGACAATGTGGTGGGTCATCAAGATTGTGGATCCTGAAGGAGCAGAACTCCAGCAGACACGGTGTCTCAGACAGCGCCATAGCAACGACAGCAAATGTCTAGATCTTCCATTCTGTGCCTGTTTGTGCTTTTCATGAATGCAGGTATGACAGATTTGGTCTGAAGATGTTATAGAATAAGGTGAATTCTATCTGTTCAGCAGTTTTTATTTCCACATGACTTTCATGTTTGTTCAAAACATCTGGTTTTAGGGTTTCTGGTTACTGTTGCTGCTCGGAGTTGATCTTTCTGTCCATTTAACCCCAGCGAGGGGGACGCTGCTGGAGTTCTGACCTCTCTGGACTTTAGCCAAGAGATATTTATTTCAAAGATGTCTCTATCATGAAGGGGGGGCAGATTTATTTATTAGCTTTTAAAGGCTCCTGCTAAGGGTTTATAGACCGTTAAGTGTTAATCCATTAATGCAGCCCAACACCTCGCTGTGAAAAGTCATTATGAACAAAACAGAGAAGCAGCTCCTGAGAAACATTCCAAGTAACAACACACACACACACACGCACACACACACACACACACGCACACACACATATACAAACTTCAACGAAAAAACTTTTTTTTGACATATTAAAGCATGCGAGGACTAACAAAACAGAATTATGTCGATACAACCCAAAAAAGTCTAATAAGGCTCAAATAGTTTTTTTGAGCAGATGTTGAACTGCTAAGAAAAATAGCTTTGACTATATCAGAGAGTTTCACACCTGCATGTGAGGCAGGAAGTGATAGTTCACTGCTTTTATGCACATCTTGTACTCATGTACTCATGTACTGATGTATTCATGTACTCATGTACTCATGTACTCATGTACTCATGTACTCATGTACTCATGTACTGATGTATTCATGTACTCATGTACTCATGTACTCATGTACTCATGTACTCATGTACTCATGTACTCATGTACTCATGTACTCATGTACTCATGTACTCATGCTGTGAGGCAGAGCAACGAGGAATGAGTGCACGGGTGTGAGTTTTATAGTTTGCCTGGGACACAAAGCTGTGTCACAATAAGTGTCACAGCCCATAAACCTGCAAACAAGACGCTCACAAGGCGTTAAATCAACCCAGGGTGTCCGTAGTCCTGTGTGTGTGTGTGTGTGTGAGTGTGTGTGTGTGTGTGTGTGTGTGTGAGTGTGTGTGTGTGAGTGTGTGTGGGTGTGTCGTCCTTACACCTCCCATAACTCTGATTCCCATACAGCATCATAATATACGTTGTTTTTTTCCCGCGGGAGCGGCCAAACGCTCCAGATTCAGCAGTGATGAATTAGCAAATTATTTGCAAGCTGTCACACGGTAGTATCTTCGTTTTGGCGGCCCATCGCTCCTAATTAGGAGCACCTAGCCCTCTTTTTAATATGTTGGAGATAAAGTAACGGGCGGCGTGATAGCCGGCGTTGTAAATGAGGCATTTGAAAGTCTGGCCCATTTTTCATCATTCCGGAGTCAATTAAGGGAGTCAGAGCTCAGAGAGGCCCACGGAGACGGAACCAGCCGGGTGTCAGTCGCAAGAGGGTGAAAAAGCTGAAGTGTGTCACTGGAGACGCAAATACGAGGTGTGCAAATATCAGAATCAATGCGATGATATGACTGTCAAGTTTCAACAAGGGACCGGAACACAAACTCACCAGAACGTGGATCCAGATTCTCTTCATGACCGAAACACTAAAGGAAGACAAAGGAGAAGTCACACTGAGATTTAAAAAAAAATCAAGCCAGCGCTGTATCGTTAACGAAGCAAGGGTATGTCCCCGATCTCCTGCGTTATACGAGCTGATTGAACTCCTCGGATGATGTCAAGTTATGTCCGAAGAATAGCCTTTTTTTTCAAAAGGGCTCCCCCTAGTGAGTACAGTATGAACTGGTAGAGTGAAATATGTTAAATGTAGACGGAGCTGCTTTGATCGATTCATGCTCACCTGGTAAAAAGGGCTCCCCCTAGGGGGTGAAGTATCAACTATTAGAGTGACGTATGACATATATACAAGACGGATTCCCGAAAAAATACATTCATAAGCAACAAATTTGGACTAAATCAGAAAAACGGGTTGAGAAATTATGGCCTGAACATTTTTGGAGACACACCTCCACCTTAGGGTCCAAAATACACAAGCGACCTTTCCCAAAATCACTCCAGTTCTTCCTCGCATTCAAGGTCTATGTGGGTGTAAAAAAAACAATCCATGAAACAGTTTCTGAGATATCTTGTTGACTAAATGTGGGCGAAGAGAATCCCATGATGACGGGAATATAACAATTAATATGAATGAATGTAATATAACATTTAAAACAAATCCAACCAAACTAAGTTTAATCTGACGACTGAAGGTGAGTCAATACCTGTGAGGTATCGGATCTAATGTAGAGGTTGTCAATATGGGTCAAATATGGATGCCGAAATTTACGGAATGATGTCATTTCTGAGGTTTTCTGCGATCGGTTCACGTGAAATGAAGACACTCATATCGCAGGAACATCGACGGCGTGGAGGTCAGGAGATTTGAACCCACCACGATGTTAAGCGCTCTCAGGAAAACCCATTTCTGAAAACCTCTTTGGAAAAGTTTCTTAAATGTCCACTAATGGTTGTGAAATTCCCCCAAACTGCAGATTTATGGATCCAGTGAGAGGGTAAATCCTGATGATGTCATCAAAGTCAGGCTGAGATCTATGAATGTAAATGTAAAACACATGCTTCATATCTCAGGTTATTATTTATGTCGTCTCTGCGGTGCAATACAGAGTCGTCGAAGAAAGTTATAGTGGATGAATCTGAATCCAGAATTAACCCTATGGAGTCTGAGCTCAAGCCAGAGTTAGGGTTAACGCTCGCTAATGTTGAACTTCCTAATGTTTGGTTTTATTTATCACTATAAAATACTGAATTACTAAAGTGAAGAACCCAAAATATTTATGATTTTTTTTAAAGTGTTTTTCTTATGAAAATAAGGTAAAAACCAAAAAAAAAAATGCAAATTGATATGAAAATATGGGGAAAATTTAAATATTCTTACTGTGTATATATATATATATATATATAAACAACAGACAGACAGTTTAAACATAAATTGGACAAAAACTTTATGTTTATCTGTCGCTGTCAGACTCCAGGTTCTGAAGTTCTGAAGTTCCATCCATGAACAGGAAGTTGACTTTTTGAAACGAAGGAGTGAGTTTCCCCCCCATGAAACAGATTTTCTACATCACTGATGAGTCACAGCTGGAGTTATTTTAGGTCCCAGAGGGATTTTAAGAAATGGTGTGATTTTTAGACGAACGTCACAACCTGGCTCAGAGGGGGAACCACACCCCACCACCTCAGCAAATATAGTGTGTGTTCTTAAATATCAGTACGTGAGAGAACTACAGTACGGCGACAGTTTATGGGTTTTTTCTGTTTTTTTGTCAGTATGGACTCCATGTCTGTGTGAGACACGCGAGTCAAACCAATGATCCTTCCACTGGATTCGGAGTGAGGTTCTACTCAGGCGTGTTGTGACTTCAGTCAGGCTTCAGCTCCGCCCACAAATGACCTGCATAAGCAGATAAAAAGATCAGCCGACCCCGGAGCTGTCACAATCATAAAAGAAAGTTTTTGCTGGACTTAAAGTTCTGTTCTGTTCAGCCCGGTGCCTCCATGTCTTCACGGTACCCAGAACCAACACTGAAGACGCCCAGAGCAATAAAGAGGAATTTAACGCCGTCATTAGTTGGTGCCATCAATGTGAGCGCTGAAGATGGTTCTGTTTCCTATCTGGTGCTGATGGAGAGCATGAACACAAGTTTTTACACAAGTACAGCCTTTGATTATAGAACATGAAAAGAATGATTTATAAATTATTTACTGCTATGGAGATCCTCGAGGAACGCTGTAAAATAACTGCAAAAACAATATTTCCATTTTAAACATCTCTTTACGGAGTTTGCTGCAGGACCGTTTAAATAATTTAACCTTTCTTCGGGACAATGTCTCGGATTTTCAGTGTGGGAAAAAAATAGCGGGTTATTTATGCAGAATCAGCATTTTTCTGGTTTACATTATTTATTGTATTTTGGAGCGTTATTGCCGGTAGGAGAGCAGGACAAAGCAGAAACTGGATCCCTGAAATAATAAGAGCCAACTGTTCGCCGCAGGGTTTGTGATTAAAGGTACGTAAGAGGAACAGGGTCACGTAGGGCACCATGAAAAGACTTTTAAACTCAAAATTCCGTCTTTAAACTAAGAATTCTGACTTTAAACTGAGAATTCTGACTTTAAACTAAGAATTCTGACTTTATTCTCAGGAAATCCGACATTATTCTCGGAAGTCTAACTTTATTCTGGAAAGTCTGATTCTATTCTCGGAAGTCTGACTTTATTCTCGGATTTCTGACTTTATTCTCAGAATACTGACTTCATTCTCAGGAAAGCCGACATTATTCTCGGAAGTCCGACTTTATACTGGAAAATCTTATTCTATTCTCGGAAGTCCGACTTTATTCTGTAAATTCTGATTCTCTTCTCAGACGTCTGACGTTATTCTCAGAATTTTGACCTTATTATCGGGATTCTGACTTTAAAATAAGTATTCTGACTTTATTCTCAGAAGTCTTACTCTATTCTGACAATTTTGACTTTAAACTCAGATTTCTCAGCTTGAACTCGGGATTCCAAAAAATATTTTCAATGTAGTTCTATTCTTAGAATAAAATCAGAATAATTCTCAGAAGTCTGACTTTGAACGGATAAGATGAGTTAAAAATCAGAATCCTGACTTAAACCTCAGATTTCCTAAAAACGTTGACGGAGCCCTTTGTGACCCTAATCCTCCGTGAAATCTATCTTCCTATTTCATTAGAATTTTGACAGAAATCATAACTCATAGGTCACTTCCTGTCAGCGCCATTGGCTCCAGTTGCGCGGATAGTAGGCGGAGTCATTCTGGGGGAAAGTTACTGTAGTGTCAGCATCTTTAGGTTTGCACGCTCTCGGCTACCGACACTGAAGCTGGACTGAAAGCTTCAGCCGACCGTTGGATGCAGACTTCAGACCAGCTGCAGAGCATGAGCTCATCTCCACTGAGGCCTCCAGCAGGAGGAGGCGACGACGCAGGCTCCTAATGGAAGGGTGACGCCATTAAAGTTCTTCCTGCATCCAAAAACAGCAGAGGGAGGACAAAGAAGTAGATTTCCTTGAGCGCAGGTGTCGTCTGAGAGATTTCTCTCCTCCTCCTCCTCCCTGGGGAGGAGCTGCAGAATGTTCATAAGCTGGAGAAAACAAAAACACAAAAAGAGAATGAGTTAGAGCCAACCACAGGGAATGATGTCATCCGCTCCTCACTTAGGCTGTGATCCGTACGTAAGGAAAACACGACTTAAGATCAATCTGACATTGACTGAATTATCTTCTCTCCTCTCAGAGAGGAGGATCCAGAATGTTCTAAGCAGCGACGCAGCGAAGCGCCTTCTCCTCTAAGAGAGTCTGAAGGTCTCTTATCCCCCCTTCGGAGACGCCGGCAGGTCATTTCACTCACTTTGGAAGTTTCTTATACTAAAACGATGAATTGACTGCAGCCGGGGAGAGATAGGAGATGGTCCAGCGATAGGAGAGAATGAGATCTTTCTTTGGTTTGGTTTATTGACAGTCTTCTGTTTCCTGTCTCTGTGGAACATCTGGACCTTCTTAGGATGAAGCTGTGACTCCTATCAGATACACGATCGATATCGATAATAACCCGCCTTCCACGGCTGATACCAATAAAATAACTGATCAGTTCACGTTTGGCTATTGTAAGAAGAGAAGCTCATGATTTGTAGTTCATAGAACCCTGAGGGAATGAGGCTGAGATGAAGTCAGAGATGGATCATTTAATATTTCATAGCTTTAATAAGATTTACTGGGTGAAAAATGTCCTATTTCTGAACCCTTGAGGAACATGAATGCAAATTACAACTGAAATCCTCTCCTTCTTCTTCTTCTCCTCCTTCTTCTTCTTCTTCCTCTTCTTCTCCTCCTCCTTCATCTTCTTCCTCTTCCTCCTGTACACGTTAGCACGCAGAGTTCATTTATATGGAGCCCATAAAATCTCATCAGGTGGAACATCTTATTGTGCACACAAGTTATTCCCTAACTTCTTCCCACAAGATATATAACTTGTTCCCAAATTGATCTTAACTTGTTCACTAAGGATTGAAAAACTTATTCCAAAACGATAATTATCATCCAGTTCCCACAACGTAAAAACTTAACATAACATTAAGTTACAGTAAATAGATGGTTCCTTCAAGATATATAACTTATTCCCACAGGAATAAATAACTTGTTCCAGAATCATATATAACTTGTTCCCATTTGAAAATAACTTGTTCCCACAAGATATTTATTTTGTTCCCCGATGATAAATGAATTGTTCCCATGAGCTAAAAACTGTCGTGCACAACATTTTATCTTATTCTATAATATAATAGCAATAACATTGTTATTAAAACGAGTGAAAATTAGATGAAAGAAAGTTCAAATTGTTGGACTGACGGGGCTTCGTTGAGCCCGACCCGACCCGACCCAGGGGGACGGCGCCACCTTCTTCCTCTGTCTGGTCTGTGTTTTCTGTGACAGCTCCTCTTCGTCACTCTGTCTGCTAGAAAACCAGACAAAATCACTCCTAAATAACTAATTACCCTTCGATTACACGTTGATAAGCAGCTGAGCTGAAACCCTGACCCGTTTCAGACGTCTGAGGTACACAAACTGGGAGATCCTGACTCTCAGTCGCTGAAGGGATTTTGATTGGTAATAAACTCCACGAAAACACTTCAATACGTTTGTTTTCGTCAGAGATTTTTTCTCCCATCGCTGAGTTCAAGAGGCCTCGGGAATTCAATATCTCACCCTTTTGTGGCGGTTTGTTTATTACAGAGTTGATTGTGGAGTAGCTAGAAGAGAAGAAATCTCTGAGGTGTAACGTAATAACCAACAGTTGGCCGAGTCCACTCTCTCTCCGTGTTCCACTGAGTTCATTATCACGGCGTCGGCGCTGAGACCAAACGTCCGTCTGCTGTTATATCAGCTGCATGTTCTGTTATTGCATTTTTATTTTTATGTGACACGTTGTTGATCCTCCCAGTGGAGCGTCTGGAGTTTATGCTGAAGAAACCAGCGGAGGGAGAGCCCCGACGTGGATGTATGGGCCGCTGTTTGAAGAAGAGTCGATGTCAAAATCTGACAAATGATTCGTCCAAAAAGTCCAGAGAATTCAAATAAAAACATTTAAAAAATATATATTTTACAGTAAAAGTGGTAACTTGAATGTTTTTCCCTTGGTTGGCTTTTGATTCTTATCTAATTTTTGTTCTTGATTTAAGTGTGTATTAAGATATAGTCCATGGTCCAGCCATAACATTAAAACCACCTGCCTCGTATTGCGTGGTTCCATCTTCTGGTGGTCTGGAAACGGTCCAGCCGTCCCATTTAGTCCCATATCAACGGTGTTGGATGCTGAAGTTGGTGGTGATGGCTGATGACTCTGCTCAGACTAATAATTTGTGATGATGAGTGCTGTGAATGCCAGAGTGGTATTAGAAATGACCGTTGCCAAAGGGTGCAAGGAAATTACGGACATCGGTAGGTACTGAACTCTACGGATTGGGAAGACCGGTAGTTCTGGAGATCAGGTATTTAAAGGTCCTGCTCTCCATCATGTGTTCACCAATGGAACGGCTGTCCGGAGCTTCTTGTTCAAGGACACTTCCAACATGTCGACCACAGGTGTGGGGATCAAACCAACAGACATGCTGGCCTCAATCTCAGCTTTATTCTCAAACTTCTTATTCCAGAATAATTCAAAAGTGGTACATTGTTGAAAAAATAAGCACTGCTTTACAAAGATGCTTCAATAAAGTGTGTAGGATACACTCACTTGGGGAAAAGTAAATAAGTTAAGACCATAAACGTAAGAGAGCCGAACGATAAAAGACAATATTAGCATGGAAGCTCACATCATCATCATCATCATCATCATCATCATCATCATCATCATCATCATCAGTGATATCCATAAAATGTTTATTTCATAAGGTGCTGGAAATATTCAACCGTCACAATCCATCATTTTACTGGGCCACAGAGGAGAAGATGAACCCACAGTCCAGGATTTCACAGAGTGGGTTCTATGGAACACAGGAGCGTAACCTTGAGTCGTCGAGGGCGTTTAGTCACAGTGTGGAGGAGAGGGAGGCTGAATGCACCGGGCGATTAAGGCAACACGTTAAAAGGTAAAAGACGACCTTTTTCTGTATAAGGAGATTAAATCTTTTTTTTTTTAAAGCACCAGGAGACACAACAAAGGACACGGCAGAACGGAGAAACTATGAACAAGGGGGAAAAAAGAAAGCCTTTTGAACAACGAATGTTTCCTTGCGGTTCCGTCGCTCCATTTTTAGAGTTGGTTTTGTCAAAGTTCCACTTTAATCAGTCGAAGGATGTTAGAAAACGTTTAATTCCTTTCCTTTCTTTTCTTTTAAACGGGTGACTCTCAGGCGACACCTGCTGGTGCTTCGGAGGAGCGGCTTAGTCGATCACACCACAATGTCATCTGCATAAAGAGTGACTTCCCTTTCCTGTTCAGCCTCATCTGCGGTTGAAAACATCCAGTTTCTTTCAAATTAAATAGTGTTAACGTTTTGGGATCTGTCCAGTTAATACACACAAATAAAAACAAATAAAAATAAACAAAAAACATAAAAAAACATTTTTAGATTTAAAAACTCCGTTCCACATCTCTGGCCGGCGTGACTCTGCGAGAAACACGTGTATAATATTCACCTTGAAAGAGTGATAAAAAGAATAAAAGCAGCGGTAGAACCACAGGACACATAATAGTGTTGGGCTAGTTAAGACTTTCCCAGCTGGAAGTTTGGAGCAGCAATACAAACCAGGAGGTCACATGTTCCGCCCCCTCTCAGCACAGCCAGGCCTGCTGATTGGCTGAAGAAGCCGCCCTGTTCATTTCGGGGCTGATCTGGGGTCAGAGTGGCGTCCGGGCTCCACATTGAGAACAACTTTGAATTTTACATAAAACGTAACAACAAACAGTCGGATGTGCGGCGCCTGGTTAAAATAATTAACCCGTTCATAAAAGTTTGCTCACAGACAAACATAGACATACAGAAACAGGTAGTGATGTTTTAAACCGTCATATGGCATCGAGACACTTCTAAAGGGTAAACATTTGTACTTTTCGGCCGCCATACGACAGCAGTCCATCACCACGGTTACCGTTATATATATACACATATATATATACATCTACATCCTAAAAACCTAAAAACCTGCATCATAAAAGGTTTCCCGCTTTCCCTTTTCTCCGAGGGGGGGGGGGGGCTGTGCAAGAGGAATCATCCAGTCCTTTAGTAGGAAGTCGTCGCTTTTGTTTGGCTTCGCCGGCGTCACACGGAGACAAAGACGTCCAGGTAGAGGCGGTCGTACGACTCCCTGAAGAAGAGGATGAGGACGAGGCTGAAGAGGCAGGATCCGGTCAGAGCCCAGTTCAACCAGGACAGCTCTGGATGAAGGAGGAGGAAGAAGAAGAGACATGTGCGGGTTAGATTTCACAGGGATAGGTCTGCTTCAGCTCTGACCTAGAATGGGACATATGTTGGTGGGTTGGTAGAAGATTGACTTCCTGCTCAGAGGAAGTTCACCAGGTCAAGAGTGTATTTTATTTTTTGCCAATAATCAATAAACTGAATACTTTATTGAATGAATGTTTGCCCACTCGTCTTCTCTTTTCCAATTGGTTTCAGGTGGTTTGAATGTTATGGCTCATTAGTGTATATTAGGCAACAGTGTACGTAAGTTTGAGGAAAAGAGTTTTTCAACATGACAAAGGTCATAAAACTGAGTTCCGAGCTGCTGGTAAATCACACCGGTTCTCCTATGACTCCCATCAGCCACCTCTTCAGGATTAACCAGGGCCTGATCCAGGTCTGGACTGGATGGTACTGCCTCTTTCTGGGAAATTATGAGTTTTGGCTGTCGGGCTCTAACCTTTAAATGGGGAGTCTAAACTGACCTTTAACAGGCGGAAACCTCCGAGCAGACCCCGGCTCTCCCAGAACTCCTAAATCCCACAAACAACTTAAAATTGAGCTGAAACACCAACCGCCGGCCCGGACACGCCCTCTTTGGACCCCATGGGTTCTACATTAACGGGTGCCCTTACACCTGACCATGAAGCCCACCCGTAAACACAGAGGATTAAATGACAACGATGGATATATGACGCCCGCCTCGGCGCTGAGCAGCGGACCTCAACACGTCTGCTGTGTATGAGCTGAGGCTTAATGAATGCTGGTATAAAGTGACATTGGATGACTTATGAGGACCAAACATGGATGAATGACCGATCACGATGAACACCTGACATACCATACCATAATAACAAAAAACCTCCTGAGCTGTCTTTCATAATGACATTGAATCATTAAATCAAACTGGTTCCGCGGCCCATTAACCACCGGAGAGGCGCTCTGGCTGTTGTACTGATGCTGGACCTCTGGAGGGGAGGGGGCGTCGGCGTCTTACATCGTCACGCAGTCTAGCTCGGCCGGCGTGATGCTGAAGTTTCCAGCACCACACGATGACCAGCATCGAGTCCAATCACAACCTGAATCACTAAAGTTCTTAGAATACATGTGTGTAGGTGTGTGGAGGCGGTCCTGATAAATATAGAGACGTCCGTCCAGACACCGGACCCGCTTTTTTTCCAATCAGCCGCCTCTTCTGGACCAGACAGGGCCTGGTCCGGGTCTGGACTGTGATGTCGCCGCCTCTTTGTGGTAAATGATGAGTTCTGGCTGTCGCGCTCTAACCTCTGTGTGCCGCCTGTGTGCCGCCTGTGTGCCGCCTGTGATCGGCGTGAGGATGAAAAATATGCATTGAGGTAAAGGGGGAGGTGGAGAAAGGTCTTGCGTGGGAGTCGAGGGAGAGGTGTCCAGACTCCTGAAGCAGCCTCATTAATCAGGAGGTGTGGGAGCCGGACAGCAGGAGACCCGGTGTGGAGGCGGGTTAATGGAGTTGGGTTTATCTCACCTGCTGCCTTCTCTCGTCTACAACAAAGACACGTCCATTTAAAGTTACGACATGCGTGTGTGTGTGTGTGTGGGTGTGTATGCGTGAGTGTGTATATGCATGGGTGTGCGTGTGGTGTGCATGCCTGTATGTGTGTGCGTGTGTGTATGCGTGAGTGTGGATATGCATGGGTGTGTGTGTGGGTGTGTATGCATGGATGTGTGTGTGTGTTTGTGTATGCGTGGGTGTGTATGCATGCATGGATGTGTGTGTTTGCGTGTGTATGTGTGTGTGTGTGTGCGTGCCTGTGGATGTGTGTGTTTGCATGCCTGTGTGTATGTATGTGTGTGTGTGTGTGTGTGTGTGTGTGTGTGTGTGTGCATGCCTGGATGTGTGTATGTGTGTGGGTGTGTGTGTGTGTGTGTGTGCATGCCTGGATGTGTGTGTATGTGTGTGTGTGTGTGTGTGTGTGTGGGCCTGCAGCTATGACAGAATGGTAATAGGGAGTTTGCTATAACTCCATCAGGTGATGTGGTAGAAATGGACAAGAAGCTCGATCAGATCTCTGAGGACCAACCAGGAGCAAAGTTTGGAGGAAACACTTCAAGTTTGGCTGAACAGAGGAGAAGGGAGGAGGAGGAGGAGGAGGAGGAGGAGGAGGAGGGGACATAAATGAAAGTAGAAGGAAGGATGTGTTATATCTAGGATCAGGTATTACCCAGAATTCCAGAGTGTCTACTGTTGCATGTCTGGAATGATGTTTCTGTTGTTTGGGTCCAGATTTCTGCCTGCAGTGACTCAGAGATGCGTGACGATGAAGAACCAGGCGGTTGGATGAAGTCGACAAGCTGTGACTATTAAACAATTTTCCTCACACTGCTTTGTTGTTTGATGATCAGTTCCGGTTTTCCTGTGTACGCCCAAAAGCCATAACATTATAACCCCTGTCACACGGACTCAGAATACCGTTGATTATGTCTTTAAGATGAATGAAGATAAATTAAGCAGCAAATGTAAAAGTTGCTGTTGTTGATGCAGGAAAATGAGCAACAGTGAGAATCTGATGGCGAAATTCTGGGCGCCACACAACTGGGTCAGAGCCTCTCCGGTACGGCGGGTCCTGTTGAGTGTTCCTGTTTTAAGGAAGGCCAACCGGTGAAACGCGTCCAAGGCTCGACGATTATTCAAAAATAACTGACAAAAGTGTGTGAAGAACATTCAAGGGTGAGAAATGAGTTCATGTGCGTCTGTTTATTTACTCCTTATTCAAGTATGACACACAAAAAACAAGAAGAAACAAATGGAAGGGTTTTTAAATCTCTCTGGGACGACTGAGTGCCACAAAGAAAAGGTTGTTTGCTTCTTTTAAACGCCTCCACAGTTTTCACCGCCTTCGCCTGCAAAAGACGTTTTTCACTTCAAGAGCAGGAGGCAAAGTTTAGCAGACAGGAGAAAGTTTGTTTCTTAAAAACTCACAGTCGAACGAAAGGAGTAAACGCCTCCTCCTCCTCCTCCTCCTCCTCCTCCTCCTCTTCCTCTTCTCCGATATCAAATCACTTTTGCTCCATAATACCTCACTGCTGCTTCGTATTCCCGCCGCAGCGCCGCACTTAATTTCACAAACAGCTGCGAGATGAAATTGGGAAAAAAGGCAAAGACGGGCGCAGACAGACGGTCCGGGAGCCTCGTTCTTGCTGCCCGGGTCACATGGTTCCGAAACATGAAAGTAAAGTCAGGAGGCTGAGACGACTCGCCGGACGGAGATCCACCTCTCAAGGATGTTAAAATAGACAAGGAGGCGAAATCACAGGGAACGGCGCCGCAATTCCGAGGGTCAAGCAGAGGGAAAAGCCTTGAAATGGAGTTCAGAATGTTTAAAGGGACGTGCGGTTGGCAGTTCTCAATATCAGGAGGTGAAAATGATTCTGAAAAGAAGGAGGCTAATGTGGAATTTATCCGTTTTGAAGCCTGCGTATTACTTACGGTATCCATTATGTGTCAGCGGAGAGGAAATTAGAGTTCTGAGACGGGCCATTAGAATTTTTCAGAGGGGGAATTTACATAATAATCAAATTAATCTTCACGGCGGCGAGGGAAGAACACAGCTGACTTTCAAACAGACCACTTCAGCTCAACAATCAAGAGGTATTTTAGGGTTTTAACATCCAGAGGAGGAGGAGTGGGGGGTGAAAGTACGGTAAAACATCTCCAGCAGCAACGTCTTCTTTCATATAATGACAACAATTATCAAAAATATAGGAAGAATTCTCTAGGAAGGTATAAAAACAATGGTTTTAAATGTAATATGTAGATAAGAATTATCTTATCTATCTTTTTTTAAATGACATTGCTGCTTTTTGGTCATATTTTTATATAATTATTACTATATTTTTTATTGAAGCTTTTTTTCTCTTTTTACTTTGTAGCACTCTTGAGATTTGATCCAAATGTAAAGTGCGTTATAAATTAAATGTATTATTATTATTATTACATGTCCATTTGTGTCTTCTTTTATCACTCGGCTCAGAAAAACTAGTTAATTGCATTTATCTTCATTATCAAGTCAGGTGGAGCACGTAGCTTACTTTATAGAACCTTAGCTAGTGCTATATAGACCGAGGTTCCCATAAAAGGTTCCAGCTGCTCATCAGGAGCGACATGTGGTTCGGTATCTCGCTCAAGGACACCTTGATACGTAGACTACAAAAGCTGGGGATCACACCAACCATCTCTCTGATTCCTGAGCTACAGCCGCCACCGGATCTAAATGTTCTGTCCCATGTGGGTCATTTGACAGATAGAAACCTCTCAGAGCTCCGGCGGGGACCACAAACAGCCTGACGACTAAACAAGTGTGGTTTATGTCTGATCTCTTGAGGAGAGTCAAGCAGAGCCGTAACATTCTATCTCTCACAGATAATAGTGAGCTGGAGAGCAGGAAAAGAAACGACATTTACACAATAAGTTTGACCCATATTATATTTATTGAACCGTAAAGGTTCTTTGATACCAACTGGGCCTGTGCGGAAAAAGTTTTTGATCTCTCGAAAAACTACTAAACTGCATCAAGAACTGGTTCCAGCTGGACTAGACCCACCGAGACCTGATCACTACCAGCCCCCATCAATCACATCTATTAAATGGTCCATTTTCCCAAACAGGAAGTTGGCTCCTAGGTCTCACCAGTAGCTCACTATGCCAAAATTGAAATAAGCTCCAGAAGGTGATTGAAGTCCATCAGTCTGGGAAGGGTTCCAAATGTATTTCTAAGGTTCTGGGACTCCACAGACCCACAGTGAGACACATTATCTACTAATGGAGAAGACTTGGAACAATTGGGAACCTCACAGAAGTTGACCAACTTCCAAAGTTCCTCCATGTTAACAATGAAGGCGGGCCTCTCTCACTTCAACAAAGGTCAGAGGTCATGGCTTCACTATTCCAAAGACACTGGACATCCAATGGAGCGGTGAGCAGAAAGCTAATGCTAACCCACAAAGAAAGCTGTGGGTTACAACCTCCAGGCAAACCTTGAGGTGGCGCTGTGATCATTTGCTACTTCAGGACCAGGATGACTCGCCATGTTTGAGGGAAACATGAATTCTAGTCTTTTCTCTGGGGGAGAATGTCTGGTCAACTGTCAGTGAGTCGAAGTTCAAGCGCAACCGGGACATAAAAGGATATTAAGCACCGGATATTAGAGGACGTCCACCTCTGAAAGGCTCAAAAAGACACTTATGTCCAGTCAGGGGAAAAAATGGTTCTTGCCCAACACTTCAACTCCTTGTTCAGGGGGAATGGATGGAAGTGAAAGTGATATCCACTTATCAACTATGCTGATAAAACAAAGTTGGTTTGGGTCTTTTCAGGCATTTTGCTGCCAAGAATAAAAATGTAGAACTAGAAAAAGCACTCAGAACCTCCGCCAAGACACAACAGTAGAAAAATGAATGCAGATCCCTCCATTAATGTCTGATTCACTGCCAGCCTCTAAATCTACCGACAGCTCCAACAAACTCTCAGAGTGTCTGTCAAAGACTCGATAGCCGCTCCTCTCCTGCCCCTTCCACTTCCGCATCTCTGTTCAGCCCAGCCCCCAGCGCCACCCCCAAAGGAACATCAAAGGAATCATAGGATGCAAATCCATCCTGTAGTTTTCCCACAATCCTGCTAAAAAGGCCAAACAAACACGGCTGAAAACTGAAAACACAACTTCCTTCCTCGGTGGAGGTAATAACGCCATGATGCTTACGGGAAACCCAAACGCCAAAGAAAATAATCTCCTCGGCTCTGGTCTGCAGGAAGTGGGTTACCCGTCTAAGTGGAAGGAACGGACACTTTCTGAAACTTCGCCATCGCTGGCGTCTGCAGGTTCATCTGACGGCGCCTGCAGCACGTGACAACTTCCTGACAGCAGAGCTTTGATGTATCATACCGCATCAGACACCTTCAGGGTGGGAAGTGGATAAAGAGCAGAGAAAGCCTCCATCATCTCGACTGGATCTTCTCTCAGGCTGTCAGAGAGGGGAGTTGTCAGCACATCACGCCTCCTCCGATCCTCCCACACTTCAGTACCGACGCTCGGAAACAACAACCCATGCCTATGTTCCTAACCACAGAGGAGAAGACAACAAAGTGCATCTATGCATCTACACACACACACACACACACACACACACACACACACACACACACACACACACAGCAGTCAATCATTCAGTACAGTGCAGAGAGGTGTGGAGCGAAGGAGACATCATGTATTCTTTATGAGTGAGACACCAGGGATTCAGAGTGTGTGTGTGTGTCTGTGTGTCTGTGTGTGTGTCTGTGTGTCTGTGTGTGTGCGCATTCTTTTGTGTGTGTGTGTGTGTTTGTGTGTGTGTTTGTGTGTTATTGGCCTGCGACTGCTGGCGGTACCTGAAGCTCACTCTATCCACGCCTGCTATTGCTCTCTATCTATGATTTATAACCCCGCCGAGATAGCGCCTGTTCACACAATTCAAAATGCATTACCTGGAATCTGGATCGCGCTTTTTTTTCTTTTTTTTTTCTTCAAACAGTTTCATTCCTGCTGGACTTATCTCTCAGCCCCTGGCGGCTGGCGATAAAATTAAAGTGGGGCGAAAAGATTCCCACGGCAGCACCAGACTCTGTAATGCTGCTTAAACACTGACGCCGATTTTCCAACACGCCGGCGAGAGCGCGGTGTTCCAACAGGAAACCAGACTTCTGTGTTCAACAGAGGGAGGGAGGAAGATTCACACTGAAGGTTCTCCGTGTCTCCAGGCAGATAAATAATCTGCATTCCATTTTTCTAGCCGGTCAACAGGTGGAGCTGTCAATCATTCCTCCCAGACCACATGCATTAGATGATTTTCAGAGGGTATAACATTTCTGAGAGTAGTGATCAACAAACTGAGGAAGAGGAGGAGTGATTGGTGTAATCCCTAATTATATACCGGAAAAGTCGGAGATATTAGAGAACAGTCCTCGCCGAAGCCACGGCATCCGCCGCCGCATCCGCCGAAGATCTGTCATGCTAACGCGAAAACTTAAAAACTTTCATGGATCATTTTCAATTGTTCAACCCACATAGAACATAGTGAGAGGAAGAACTGGAGTGATTTTGGCAAAGGTCTTTTGCTTATTTGCGACACTAGGGAGAGCTTTGTCTACAAAACTTTCAGGTCATTTTAAAGGACTTTACATTAAATTTGAGGAGATCAATCAGGGAGAATTCTTGCACAACAAGGTCACGCAAATACACCCGATAGTTCGGGAGTTTATTTTTGGGTGTGTGATCAAGAAAAGGCTTAAATCAAAATCACCAATGAGGAGAACGGGTCACATTTAATCCGCACTCAATTTTGTCTGACAAGCTGTTTCGATATCAGGAAATCACAATGAATGTCTTATTTTGAAAATCCTACTGAAAGAAAGGAATCTAACCAGCGCCAGTTTGCTGCCAGGAGGAGCCGGAGAGGTTCTGTGATTCAGTACTCTTCACGCAACTTCCTCTTGGCAGCAGAGAAGATCCAGACGGGTCTCCATTGTCCCAAGGTGGAGCGTCCGATCAAGTGTGAAATACGGCCACAATCTCCCTCGCCGCTCCTGAGTTACGGCGCCCAGTAATGGAAGGAAAGTGTTTTTGCAGAAACTAATGATGTTATACTGACGTTGACCTTTGACCCTCTGGATATTAAATATCATCACTTCATCCCTCTTGGATATTAAATGGAAATTTAGTCGCAATCAAAGACAAATTATTGGGTTGCGGCCAAAATCCGTGGTTTGCGGAGACAAACATCAAATAACAATCAGATGATGTTTGGGATGCTCGGGGACCCATGGATGTTCAGGTCGAAAAGAGAATCACATCCACAACCACGCTTGTCGGGGAGCTGCTGTCGGCGGCCTTGCAGCAAAGACAAGGACTTGGCAGAGGAGGAGGAGGATGACGCTCATGAATATTCATGAGTGTCTGGAAATATATCTTTTATTCACTCAAACAAACAGTGGGTGTCGGAAACAGAGCCGTCACTCCCACCGATGGGTGCTGTTACAGTATGTGGGCAAACTCAAAGGGAGAGTTAATTAAAGTAAAGGCAGGTGGGCAAATATCACTGTGTTCTAGACACACACACACACACGCACACACACACACACACACACACACACACACACACACACACACGCACACACACATACACATACATGAAACATGGTGGCTCTGCTTTGGGCTTAAATTTATTAGCTCAGAACCCACCCGGCAGTTATTTCAAGGATAAATGGAAGGCTCAATTGCTTCCAGGGGTTTTTTCTTTCGTTGGTGCCGAACGTGTCAATTGTAAAGTAATCTAATTTCCCCCGCTGCCTTTTATCAGCAGCATCTGCAGGGATTTTTGTTTTAAGAATAACGTGGCTTTGGGGAAGGTAAGACAAACCTTCACAGACTTTTTCCATGGCAACAATCAAAATTTGTACATGCGGTGTTTCCCTCTTACCTGTACTGTAAAAGGTGAGGAAGAAGAGGAGAAGCCCGGTGACCAGGTTCCCCAGGAAGGTGACCACTCCACAGGTGATGCCTTCAGGGACCGGGTAGACCGTCTCGATGAAGAGCTCGAAGAATATTGGTATGCTGCTGTTGATGAAAATGCCCACCAGGATGCAGGAGGTGTACAGGATGGCTGAGGAAGGGCAAAAACAACAAAAAGGTCCATTTTTAATTAGTAACTGTGATGATATTTATTCCACTTCCACGGCCGCCGATACCACCATCGCTTCTCAGCGGCACCACGGTTTAAAAGGGGTGATTTTTTTGCTTTAAAGTTTTAAAACCATAATGAGTAGTTTATTTTAAATGCTCTTATTTTGAAGGATTGCGGCTAGGGCGGCTCAGTGGCTTGAGCGGTTAACCCGCTGATTAAAACAAATGAATATGTGCTTTGTTGGACTTCCACTAGCTTTAGCCGCTCTGCCAACGTTAGCTTCTTAAAACTTGGTATCTTCCTCGGGGTGATTCATTTTGAAGTGTCTGATTAAGTTCTTTATTCTGACGTTTTCTGGGTTTTGTCAATACTAGTGTTTCAAATTGCGGGCTTTGGATTTTCTTCGGCTAGCCGATTGACGGACAAACCTCTGGTCGAGATTAGGGTACGATTAAAGTCGGGGTTACATCGGGAAAATAGTCGGTAGTCCTTTTGGTAAGGGTTTGGCTAAATTCATGAAATGAATGTAAGAGGAAGAACAAAAGAGACTTCAGCCATGACATCTGGAGCACCGGGGCGCCCTCCATCTCCCTTATGCCAGCAGATTGGACTAAATGAGACCCTCATTAGACTGAAGGTCCCTGTAATCACAGAGCCTCCGAGGGCCCCGCCGTGCCCGCCCACATGTGACGGGGAACCCAGGGGCCTCGCTCACAGCCTTCGCCCTCGCTAGTCTTTATTGGACCCTAATGAAGGAGCGATATCAAAGACTTGAAGCCGCCTCTACCACTTCACTTTCCCCTCAACTTACTAAATTAGACCGTGGAGTGCCGGCTCCCAGAAGGCAGGAGCGGATTCCTTGAAAGGGATGAAGATAGCGGCAGTGAAACATGGGATGTGCATCAGTGGCTAGAAGGAGAGACAACTCTAGCAATCATGCTGAGGCTGTATGAGGAATTTATGATTCTAAATCAGTGTTAGTTGATGAAACTATGTTCAGCAATCTTCTGTCCACGATGAAGACGAGACAAGAACTAGTTGATCTAGTAGCTGGTTCCCTCCAAAGTCTCCCTCCGGACGGCTGGAGCGCTCTTGCAGTTTTAGCTAACTAAGTGGATGATTGAGAGAAATTAAGAACCCATTTCTACTTGAAGGAAAACATAAAATAGAACAAATCAAGTGGAACATTTCAGCAAATTTACAGGTTTCTAAATGCTGACCGTCGTCACAAATCTGCATGTTTGCTTACCGTGTATTATTAAAAGGGGGTTTATGGTTATTATGATTATTCGAAAATAAATCACTTGAAGTGTTTTTTTTTTCACTTGGAACACAGATTTCCATATTTTTTTTAAAGTTGGAATTACACAGCATAATTCCAACTTTAAAAAGTTGGAATTAAAAGGAAAAAAAAAGGTTCCGTGCCTTTTTTCCTTTCATGATTTGCTTTTACTGCATGAAAAAAAAGCTATAATTTCCTTATTTTGTTCAATATGTGTGTTCAGTTAAGGGTGAAAGTCAAATACGACATGTTAGTAAAGCCTTAGAATAGTTAAATGGTGTGGAATGTCCCTTTAGTAACAGAATACAAGCTCTAAATGAGCATTTTGTCGATTAAAAAATCAATAATCAAGCTGTACAAAGAACTCAGTAGCATTTAAACTGAATCTTGTGTTGCCTGAGTTTCTTATGGATCAAGAAAACTGTGATATAAAAGTAAAAATTAACATAATATTGTGTCCAGGTTCAGTCTAGATAAACTGAAATCATAGAAATCAAATAACTAAAATGTCAACATAAATTCTTAAAGGTGTAGTTTGCAAATTCTTTTAGCATTTGACAGTGAAAGTTCTGGATGGATCCATTTACTGAAGTGATACCCTGAAATCATACAAACTACGCCTTTAAAGTTCTCTTTCCACTAAAGCCTGACTAAAATGTCCAAACCTTAAGTGGAATAAATTCATGGTGAAAAGGAAGGAGGATAAATAGGAAGTGTAAGAAAAAGAGATTATTTAACACTACTAGACATTAAAGGCTGAAAATCAAAGACTAGTTTCATTATTCTATCCTTTTGTAACAAATGTAGCTCATTTTCTCAATTTTACTGGATTTGTTGGACCGACAGTCAAAAAAACAACGTCTGTCAAACATTCTTGGATGGATCAAAAGAATAAAAAACATTTTTTGGATGGATCAGAAGAATAAAAAACATTTTTTGGATGGATTAAAAGAATAAAAAACATTTTTTGGATGGATCAAAAGAATAAAAAACATTTTTTGGATGGATCAAAAGAATAAAAAACATTTTTTGGACGGCGTAAACCCGCTGGAATAGTATTTGAGTACATCTTCTTTGCTAAAAATGTCTATTTTCTCAAATAAGTGATCCAAAAAAGGCTGTTTTTATTCTTTTCTAAGGACCAAAATGATATTTGCACTCTATCATATATGATTTTGGTTCCGTGCCTTTGCTGTATGAATAAAGTGAATTTAATTGGACGGCGCTGACGACCGTTTTCAATCAGAAAGAAGAAACTAATAGACCAACTTCTATGCAACTCATGAAAATGTTCTTCTCTTAGGAGTGGTCCCTGGCTGAGCGCCGCGGCAGACCCCCTCTGATCTGTGTCTTTGCTTCTAACCGTCTCACTCTGGGCTGATGAGAGGTTCTGGCAGTTCTCCTTGGAGTTGCACAGAACCCCTCCTGTCTGATATGCCAGGTGAATGAACAACAATCTGGCTGATGCAGAGCGCCAGAGTCTGGGACAGAGAGAGAGAGAGAGAGAGAGAGGGAGAGCGGCGCCAGAGCCCGGAGAATGATGATGAATGATGATGGCTTGAATCATTGGCGTTGAACTCCGTGTCGTAGCGCTCATTGGTTTGGCGGAGGAGAAAGGCAGCCGGGTTCAGATTCAATGTCCGTAATGGGTTTATTACCGGCGTGTGGGAATGGATTGGTTGGGATTTTCAGATGGCGAGGTGATTTCTTGTTTATGTGCTCTCTACCCTATAAGTGGACATATATAACTGCAGACGTTTGAGGGGCGGGACATCTTCTACTTTGGCTTCCATCTCCTCATTCGTCGCTTCTGGGCGAGCAGAGATGAATCTGACACACGCAGCGACACCTGTCCGTCTTCATCGTGGTCACGCGATAGAGGGTCTGGATGAGGTGCAAGAGCGGGGAATGAAGTGGGACTGCGATGTCGGCGTTTTAACAAGAATTGCGTTTTCCCCGTTTACACAGAGACGAAAACGGTGGAGTTTTCAAAAAATGAACCTAAAGGGAATTCTGAAATGCAACCGAAGTTTACAGTTTTATGTGGAAACTGTTGATGTGCAAATGGGTCACGGAGGAGGTTCTGAATGATCCAAAAATGAACTAAAAATACATTTTTTATTTTGGGATGTACTAGTTTAACTTTCTCTCTTCACATAATCAGGACCCACTGGATTAAAAATAACCTTTGAAGCAGACGCGACAGAAATGTAGGAGTCGTCATCTTTTAAATCATCCCTGCAGAAAACGGCGAGGTTTGTTCTTGAAACACATCCTATAAACTTTATTACTCCTTTGACAAATTGTGCAAGAACTCCAGGAATGATTTAGAAGAGCGTGGTTTGTTTGTTACGGAGGATGATATCGTTTATAGCAGCTCGTCTCACAAGCCTGCGTGGATTCGCTCTCAGAACCTAGCGGCCCTTGAAAGCATTATGTCATCAGTTTTTGTTTTTTCTCCGCTGGAGTTTTAACTTGATAGCGTGCGATTCTTCCCATTTTTCATTTGCACGATTTCCATATTTGTTTCGAGGGGGGGTCTTTCCATCTGCTGGGGATTCTTGTTTGTCTGAGGTTTGCTGTAATCCGTGTTTAAATAAAAACAAACATGAAATCTCTGCCGCTGTCTTCATTACATGGCGAGGACTCAGACAACGATTAGCCGGTTTAGCATCTTCGTTAATATGCAGTTTGCAAAATCAGGCCGAGTTCCTTTTCAGTGAGGGCGGGCCTTCCTCAGGGCCCTGTATTGGAGCCGCTTTCATTTCCATTCATATGCCCTTCAAAGCTTCGTTAACCGTTGATGATCTGAAGCTCTTATTTATAACCTGACTGTAGTCACTTCTGATCCCTGATCTCTCCTCAAATACAGAAAAAACAAAGTTGTTTTATTTACATTGGTAATAAAAATCAAGTCTGGTCTTTAAATGCGACATTGAAAAGTAACCTCGTAATAAATACTCACACATCGGCATTTGGAAGTATGAGGAATTTTACTACGTCAGCCTTTTTCTCTCTCTATCGTATAATGACGATTTTTGTTTATTAAAATGTTCCCTCTAACCTGCTGTCCGTCACTCAGATCCTGGATTTACTGCCGCCGACCCGTGTGGCATCCATCACTGCGTCTGGTACCAGAAGGTGGGCCGGTTCCTCACTGTCACTTTCAGCTATTAATCTACAAATGACTGCTTAAATAAATGACCTCGTTATTTATTATCCTTCCCGTGTCTCAAGACTTAATTCTTGTAACTCCTGATCCCTCCGGGTTTGATTGACAGCCGATGTTCCTGCGGTAAATCAGACGGTGGTAAATCAAATATCTGACTTTGTGTCACTGGGATGATTTAGAGAGAGGGACATGGGGCGTTCAAACATTCGTGCTTTTATTTTTTTTTAAATATCTTATTTAAACGATTTCAACTTATTTTCTAGGTTTAATTAAATTATTTTTTCATGTTAATAATGGATGACGTACTATCCATCAATCAGCCACAACATTAGGACCGGTGACTGGTCTTAATGTTTTGGCCGACTAGTGTAGCTTAACAGTTTCTCAAAACATTAATTTGATACAATATTTAACCGACACGAATGATAAAAAGACCAGCCACAACATTAGGACCGATACATTCATGTTTTGCGTGTAAAGTCCCGCCTCCCAGCTGCACTTTATGTCGGTGATGTCACCTTGCGGGTGCCGCTGCTGTGGACTCACCTGCAGTGGAGGGGAGGTGAGTCACTCGGCTCAGACACGTCAGCGTGAACCAGGTGGAGGAGAGCGAGGCTCCGGCCAGCATCAGCACCAAAATCAGCTTCAGCATCCCCCGGATGGAGTCTGCAAACCTGGGGGGGGGGGGTCGAGACAAAGCGCAACATATTTAATACACAAGAAAAAGAGCGGAGAGGAGGACAGGCATGATAAAAGACGGCCGCTTCAGAAACCAGAGGCATCTTTCAGTCGCCATGAGAGGCGAAGCAATCCCCGAGTTCTGCTTCCTCTGCGGCTGCTGTCATAATCTATTACCGCAGACAAACATTGTTTCGGAGAGACGCTATATCACTTCCTTCCCCCACTTACTTTAGAAAGCATCATCTTGTCATTACACAAGCAGACGCCATCCTAAGAGCTGATTCAATTTGTTTCAGCGGCTAAGCAGGCAGACGTGAGACGAGCTCTGTGTCGCAGAGAGGAGGAGACGGGCCACTGGGCCGACCCCAAACTCTCTTCTGCGCCGTGGTTCCTCCTTGTAGCCCTTTTTCTAAGCCCTCATAGTTCATTAACTCCTCTCTGATCCTCGGGGTATGCACGCACATGCTGGCGGGAGATTAGATGAAGCCGCAGAAGCCCGCAGCAAACACAGACACTAATTATTTTTGTTTTGTGGCTCGTAGACAGGATGCTCGAGAAAAGAGGGCTGAGTTTTCTCCACAATCCACTTAATGCGGGAATAAAAAGGAGCGCCGGCTGATTAGTTCAGCTAGGTTTGGAAGTTGTGTCGGCGCGCTGAGAGGGCCGGGGGACGAGGGGAGTCATGCCTTGGACGGATAATGGAAGCGTCTCCACTCCAAACAATCCTGGGTGACACTTTGGAGATAAACATCCGTGTCTCCTGGGGTTCTATGAGCCGTCACTCGCAGCCTTCCACACGCCGCTTGTCACTCACTTCTGGTACTACCTTCAGGGTTGGACGTCGGCATGAATTTAGCTGATCTTCTCAGGTGGAAGGATCTAAATGCATTCATGCTGAGAAGAGTGAGCTGAAGCACAGGATGTTCAGCTCACTCCTGAGGTTTCCCGGCTTCACTCCTCAAATCTGCATCCCCCATCTGCCACTGGCTGGCCCGCCTCCACAGCCCTTCAACCAGCCCCCGGCGCCGCAGAGGGATGCAATTCTCAGCACGCACCCCGCCCGGTAAAGCCCCCCCCTTATGTATCAATTCCAGGCTGGCGCTTTAGGCGGGAACAGCATAAGTAGCTTTATTCCTACTCGAGCTCTGATGGTCACTGAGTCCACATGATAAAACGCTGATGAGGCAAGATAGGATTCACAGGTAGGGTTAGACCAATACACCTGAGCGGAGCCTGGATTGTCCAGAACCACTGCCGGACAGCGGGAAAACATCAGCATAGATATCCTATCATCGCACACGCTGAGCCATAAGATTATGACCACCTGCCTTGTATGGTGGGGGTCCAACCTTTTCGTAGCAGTGATGTCATACGTTTCTTTTACCGCCAACAAACTCTTTGCAGACGTCATTCAACAGTCGACGATGCAGACAAAAACATCTCTGTAGTCAGAACTGACAGACAGCCGCTCCAGAATGAAAACAGAATCTTGAGGAGAAGGAAAAGTCTTTGTTTTAAAGACCTGCCTGTCTGCCGTTACTGTGATTCTATGTTACGTAACTCTGTGAGTGAAGAGGTTCATGGCACCTCATGAGGTAATGTTAGAATTAAAAGCTTTATGCCGCTCTAGTGGGATTCACCGCTCATAACGATAACATCGCTTAAGTCACGCAGAGTCAGATTCCATTTTCCGCTGCACAGCGTCTGCGGGGAATATTCAAGTATCAACATCGGTAGAATATTCTCATTTGGTTCCGTCTGTATTTATATGGAAGTTTTGTAATGATTAGCAGGCAATCTCAGATTGTCCCTGTTTGCAGGCAAAACAAATGAGACAGTGTCTGATCCTGATTTGTGTTTACTCAATCTCATCTCATTAACCTGGAATATCCTCTCTGAAGGAGATTTGAAGGAGAAGAGCACGTTTCCCGCCATCTCCTCGGCCCCCCAGACTCTCCCCCCTCTTTACCCGGGGCTTGTAATGGGAAGATAATGAGGGAAGATTGTGAGTTATCCTTTCCATCATCCTCATTCTGGAGGTAAAAAAAAAAAAAAAAGGCTGTCATCCAGCTTCTGTCTGCGCCACCAAATTAGACGGCGGCCAGATTGCATGTCAAACGGATTCACGACAGGTGACGCACCTGGGAAGCGCCCGGCGCTAATTCAACCTGCAGCGCCGAGCCCCCTCTCATTCACCTGTCCTCCAGCGAGACACAGAAATAACCTGTTTTCAGACGGGTTCGGGTTTTTCTTTTGGGAAAGGGTAAATGCCAATCAAGCAGGAAATTTACCTTTTAAATATAAAATATTCAAAATGTGAAAATGCAACACCTGCATCACCAACGGCGATCGCATGGTGCCATCGTCTCCCTACCCTTTTGACGGACGGATGGATGGATGGATGGATGGATGGATGGATGGTTAGGTGGATATACAAACACACACACACACACACACACACACACACACACACACACACACACAAACACTACTCACAAACTGCATATTGAGTTTGGACTAGAGCGAGGCGTCTACATCATAAAGGCTGCCGGTGACGAGGGACAGATCTTCCTCTCTGCTCGGGTCATTAACACACGGTTTCATGGGAGTCTCTCTAATGACGCCATGTTGCGGCAGAAATGGAAGGAAAAAATAAGTGGAGGTTTAGGATGAGGCAAGGTTCCGTTTCGGAACGCACGCCGTCAGAAAGGGCAGAGCGGGAGAAAGGAGCCGTCGGCCCCGTTGATGATAATTAACGGGAACGTCCACTCCCACCGGGGAAACCGGTCGGCGGCAGAAGCCAGGAATCACAACAGGCTCACTTCAATCAGCCAGTTCTAGCTGAGCGTATAGAAATACATTCGGTAGATGTGCCACATATTCAGCAGAGGATGGGTTCAACAGGGACAGCAAATGTCTTTTAATTAAGTGTATGTGTGTGTAAGCCAGCGCCCTGCAGCTACAGGAGGGGGGGGGGCTATAAGTCAATTATTAAGAGCATCTTGTCTGCAACACACCCGACAGTTGTGACGTTACGTCAGGTTCATTTGGGGTATGTAATTCTGGCAAGGCTTAACAGATTAGGAGCTGCTTCTCTCAGTGGGAAACGCCTTATTTATTTATCTTTATCATCTTTTTAAAGATTTATGATATTTATGATATGACAGATGCAGTTAAAGATGTGTGGTAAACATTACAGGGAACAAACAATCATATCCTCCTTATCGCGTCATTACGTTAACAATCAAGGATCTCGTAATTACGGGATCCGGAGGATACGATTGTTTGTTTGCACATGCCCTCAAATGATGAAGCTAGTATTTGTTTTCACATAACGTTTATTCGTTGATCTAAGTTCACGTTACGTAATCCAAATTCATGGACTTTTTTTTTATATACATGTAATTAAACCACTGGCATTTTTTTTGATAGGAGTCTTATGTGATAATGAGGGATTTTGGATCCAAAACACCATTTATGCTACATGCTAGCATAAGTGGTAGCACAGTCGCCGCATGCTATACATGCGCCGAATGTGACAATTCTTAAAAAATCACTTCCAAGCTTTGTACACCGGAAAATAAATTGCCAAAAACTAGGACTAGGACAAAAACCCCGTCAGACGAGAACAGGTTTAATTGATGATCAAAGGCGATTATTGAAGTTAAACTTCATGCATTCTTCTACACTCACAGTCAGAAAGAGAAGAAGTGAACGAATAATTACGGAATATTTACTTCATGCGACCTTAATTCATTTCCATAACAGGCAGAGCCTGCATCTTAAGAAACAACAAAACACTTTGATGAATATTTATTGTTCGTTTTAAGTCGAACCGCTGGCATCTTTTGTTGAGCCTGTCAAGCAGAACCTTCCTTTCTTCTCTCTGGTTGTTGTTCCCCGCCGCCTTTCTTCATAATATGCTCTTCTTATGTAACTTGAGTAGCTTACCTTATCTGAGGATTAACTCAACAGACATTATATAAAGAAGAACCAGAACACGTGTGACCCAGATGTTTCTGCAGCTGGAAAAACTCAGATGGTTCTGATGTAGATAAATTAAAAACTCTCTGACGTGAAGATCGCCCAAACTCAAATATGCTTCAAAATATGAAATTAAGCAAATTTAAGTTTTAACGTCCTCTACAAGAAAAAAGGAATGAAACTAACTTAACTCCAAATTTACCGTAAAATGACAATCATGTTTTCCAACGGTAAGAAAATCAGACTTTCATGATGAAATGTTGTATTTCAAGGAAAAAAAACGTTTTAATCAAATGAACTTTTAATTTGATTCGCCGGATTCTCCGTTTTGGTAAAGCTTGTCTTCAGAAAACTATTTCACCCTTCTTAGACAAGTACGCATCCTTCTTGGTGGCCCCTTTGACCTGTGGGGTCCCGCAGGGCTCCATCATTCGCCCCTTACCGTTTATAGACATGCTGCCATTGGGTCGTATTATAAACAGGTTTCCCATAAGAAATAGAGACTAAAAATGTGCTCAACCAAACAGCTGAGCAGGACAGTAAACGGGTTACAGAAACCAGCTAAGAGATGAAAATCTTAAAGGTATAAAAAAGGTAGTGCGGGGAGAAAATGCTGATTTTCTGCTAAAAAAAAAACAACTCCTCCCCGGGAGAGCTTTTATAAAGTAAAGAAAATTAAATGGAATTAGGCAGAGTGAACACGAGGGACAGAAATGATACATTTAGAAACAGCATTAAATGTTGAGATGAGTGGATGATTGTAGCCGAATTAACCAGGATTTTTGTAGCTCTCTTGGCAAAACTCAAGATTTCACACAGATTTCAAGAGATCTTCCAAGACTTCTGTCGTTTGACAGAAAAAAAAAGGCTGAGCAAATGTTTTACAGAAGGAAACTTCACTTCCTGTTAAAAGCTGCTCTGGTGGTTCTGTAATCTTGACTTAAGTCCATTCAAACATTTAAACACGAGATTCCTTCAAGTTAAGTTTGTAAAGCTTAAAGATCTTACGCTTATCTAAAATCCAGCACTGATGATACCTTACTTTCTCTTTGTCCTGATTGGACCGAACATGTACATCCTTTCACCTGAACATCGGGGCATGAGAATAGACCTTCATAAACCTTATCCTACCAAACATAAAGACAAAAATATATATATATAGCACCACAGCGGTTGAGCGTGGAGAAAAGCTAAACTTCATGAACCTGTCACCTGTCGCACCAAAGAGAGGCTGATAAATCAGAACCAACACTTTACCAGCTCTGTTCACATACACCATCTCCTCCTGCTGCTAACAGCTCCAGTGATTAGCGGTAGGAGTTATGAGCTCGTCTCCCTGATTACAGTTTAAAGAAAACAGCGGGCCCGCCTGGGGTTGCTGATAGGGTCGCGGCCCGACATAGACATATACCCGTCAGAGCGGGAATGAACTTGATGCTTCTGGAGACACCACCATTTGTCTCTGTGGTCGGGCTCTCTATCCGTCAACGGAGGTGGCAGCTGCATTAGCATCTACTTCCCTCACCCTTCCTCCAGCCAGTCCCTGGCTACCCATCATATATTGAAAGAGACGAGATGAGATGAGGGGGTCAAGAGAGAACCAACCACCTCTCCATCCAACAACCTGCTATTCTTTATGAGGGATTCTCCAGTTATTGCTAAGGGGAGCCTCCATAGTCCGGCTGAAGTACAATATGTATGCAAACCATGTGACCAAGGTGAGGGAGACTCAATGAGACCGGCTTCTAATCAGGCTGGAAGAAGACGCCCAGCCAAGGCCATTAAATACAACATTAATTAGTTCATTCCATGCTTTGTGATTAAATGACCCGTTTGCTCACAATTAACATTTGTGTCGGGTTCTGCTGGTTCATTTATTCCCGCAACAGATGGTTTGACAGCGCGTCGACTCCCATGTTTGTATTGAGTCGCACAGGAAGTTGCGAGCATCTATCACAGAAAATCATACCTTGGCGGAATTTCAATCAGGCTTTGGAACGCGCCGCAGCACTTAACCGCTCCCACTGAAATAAACGCCGACCTCAAAAGCTCAATTTCTGAGGAAAACAACGTCTCCGTTCTCGTACGCTCAGACTCAAGTGCAGAGTTTCAGACGGTCGACCCTGATGAAGGCTTGAGAAGTCGGTTCGTGTTTCTCACTGTGCGTTAAACTGGAATCAAAACCGAGATCGATAAGAATGATATTAAGTGGTGCCGCAATGAGAGCAGGCAGGATTCTTCATGCTGACGGGCGATGAGCTCACGTTTCAGTTTTCTCAGCTTCCGCATGATATAGAACGGAAATTACTCGGACGTGTTTGAGAAAACATTCATGTTGCTGTCGAACAATGAAAAGAGCTTACCTGGCCACCGCTACTCCAAACACGCATCCGCCAACGGTTGACCAGAACCCAATCCATCCTGCATCCACCTGTGTGGTAAAGGACAGGGAGGGTAGAGGTGGAGGTAGAGGGGGTGGGTGAAGTAAAGGTAGAGGGAGAAAGGAAGAAGTAAAGGTAGAAGGAAAGAAAGAGGTAAAGGTAGAGGGGAAGGGGAAGGAGAAGGACAGGTAGAGGGGAAGGTGGAGGGGAGAGAGAGGGAGTAGGGACAGTAGAGGTAGGTAGAGGTGGACGTAGAGTGGAAGGTAGAGGTGAAGTTGGAGGTAACGGAGGAGGTAGGAGTTAGCATTAGAGGCATAGGGGGAGGAGAAGTAGATGAAAAGGTAAAGGTTGAGTTAGATGTAGGGGTGGAGTTAGAGGGAACAATAGAGTCAAAGGTAGAGGGAGAGGTAGAGGAGACAGGGAGCAAGAGGGAGAGGTGGGGGGGAAAGGTCAATCAAATGTGAAGAGGAGAGAAGAGAAGAGAGGAGAAGGTCATTCAGCATCACTTTGAGGAGAGAGAACAGGCAGACTGTGTTAGAAGTCTGTGAAGGCCTGTCAATCACCGTGTCCAGGAAATTGCCCTACAGCCCTGCTATAAAAACAACTTTGTGTGTGTGTGTGTGTGTGTGTGTGTTTGTGAGAGAGCGAGAGAGAGAGAGAATGTTTTCCCTTCTCACACGCACTGATGAAGGCCAATGCATACACTTGGCCTTAAAGTCAGGAAAAAGGACATTAAAGCAGCAGAATCAATATCAGAAAAAGTCCAACACACAAACACACACACACACACACACACACGTCAGCAGGCTGAGTGTGTGGAACCCCAGCAAACACACTCGGGGAGTGCCAGTGGCGGTGTTTGGTTCCCATCAATCTCCCTGAGGCAATAACTCACATTTAACCAAATCCAAGCGTATGGAAGATGACACAGCAGAGGAGCCGAGTCCAAAGCAGCGCCTGATGCTTTTTCCTTAATCATAGTCTGCAGCGACCTGTCAGGAAAGTCTATAATGAAGAAAAGTGGACTATCAAAGCTATTAAATGTAAAATCTATTCCGGGCCAGTAAGTGATGAACGTCAAAATCTCATTATATCTGATCTAAATTGCACTGCTTTTAGAGGGGAGTGTGTGGGCCAGATGCTAAAAGCCGATTGGACGGGTAGACATCTCCTATCTGCACCGCTCATGAGATCAACCCTCACGGATTTGGAGCTGAGTCGGCGGAATTATGTCAATAAGCCCGGAGATGAATGGGGCGAGGGCCGGGAAAGTCATGACTCACGGGGGCATGTTTATTTAGCCGTCATGATGTGGAGGTTTTACTTCTCCCATAGTTTGGGAGGATTCCACTATGAGTTGGGCAGGAGTCTGATTCTGAATCCGGTCTCAGTCGGTATAAACTTTGCATAAACAGACTATTCAGAGTTACCTGAAGGGGATATGTAACCCGGAAGCAGCTAACGAGTCAGTGTATGACACATCCTTTGTTCTATCAGTGAGCGTAGACTCGTGAAAATTGTTTTAGATATATATACTATGGAGAAGGCACTTCAGGCTCAACTTGCCATAGAAAAATAAAACGTGCAGAAAAATCATATAAAGGTACAACAAAATATCATGGTCAGCCATAACATTAAGACCAATCTCAGGTGATGTCAGAACGACATTGATGATCTTGCTAACTTGTCAGCAGGGGGATTCTATCAGGTAGTAAGTCAACATTTCCTCCTCAAAGTTGGTGCGTGGAAGCAGGAAAAATTGGTAAATGTGACAAGAGGCATTATAATTTAGACAAAGAGGTCAAAGATCTCCTGAATGGCAGATTGGATATTCCTGGTCTGTAATGGTTGGATACCAAAGTGGTTGATGGAAAAACGTGATGTTGATGTGGCAGCGGAGACTAGCCCACATAATCTGATCTCAGCGTTAAGACACTGTAGCACAAAGTTAATGCAGTTTCTGAGAGCAAGTATTCAGAGCACACAGCTGTTTTAAGGGCAATAAGGGGACATGAGGAAAATGAGGCAGGTGGTTTCACCTTTATGGCTCCAGACAAACAGACCAGCCTTAAGTCACCCTAAAACAACAGTTTTTACATATTAACCATTCAAAATGACATTTTTGGATCCCAACGACTCTTTCTAATGAATATATCTGTGAAGTTTGGTGAAGTGAGTACGCAGATTTTGTGATCTGGGCTCCAGAGAAGATGTCGACTACCGAGGATACCCTTAAAAATATTGTTTCCGTAGAAAACTCCCACAAAATAGGATTTGCGGGGAAGTCCAAAAGGCAAAATCTAGAATGGATACTTTATAATGTATACTCCTGACTAATAATTACACCACAGATTATAATTTTATCCCCAAAAAGTTGGGGATATTATAGAAGCATCATCGCCGACGCAGATCCGTCACGATAACGCCACAGCTCAAAAACTATTTCATGGATCATGAAGATCAGAGACAGAGAGACAGATAGAGAGAAAGAGACACAGACAGACAGACAGAGAGAGAGAGGGAGACAGAGAGACAGACAGATAGAGAGACAGACAGACAGACAGACAGACAGACAGACAGAGAGAGAGAGAGAGAGAGAGAGAGAGGGAGGGGGGGAGAGAGACAGCCAGAAATATATATATATAGAGAGAGAGAGGGGGAGAGAGACAGAGAGAGAGAGAGAGAGAGAGAGAGAGAGAGAGAGACAGATAGAGAGAGACAGACAGACAGAGAGAGAGAGTGAGAGGGGGAGAGAGACAGACAGAAATATAGAGAGAGACAGAGAGAGAGAGAGAGAGGGGGGGGAAAGAGACAGACAGAAATATAGAGAGAGACAGAGAGAGAGAGAGACAGAGAGAGAAAACACAAGTAGGGAGATAAAACAATGCAGAACCCTGCGACTAGGACAAAAGAGAAGAAGAGTCTGGTCCCTACAAAGAGCATTTTTCTGCATAGTTTTTGGATAAGATAAGATAAGATATCTTATCTTATATAAGATAACATCTCTGAAAGAAGAAACAAAGCTCAGAACTTAAGTTACTGTTTGGTTCTGCGGGTTTCTGCGGTCAGCTTTAACCAGACCCAGACTTATTATTTGTTTATCCTCCGCTCAACACGACTTAAAGAACCAAAGTCTCCATCCCTGAAGAAAAAGGAACGTTACAGAAGTGCTTCATTAGTCCTCCTCCCCCTCAGCCGTGTTTCCACGCACCCCTGTCTGCTTTCATTTCAGCTTTATGCTTAAAAGTCTGACCCATGGGAGGTTCTGGAACACAGCTCACCTCGTTGGAGCATAATTATATTCTTTTATCTTTCTAAGTAGGAGGGAAGAGGAAAAAAAAGGAAGATCTTTTGAGGACAAACGGTATCTAAGAACAATCCGGCGTGACCTCTGCTCCCTCTCCTCCCTCTCCTCCCTCTCCTCCCTCTGCTCCCTCTGCTCCCTCTGCTCCCTCTCCTCACTCTGCTCCCTCTCCCCCCTCTCTTCCCTCTCCTCCCTCTCCTCCCTCTCCTCCCTCTGCTCTCTCTCCTCCCTCTCCTCCCTCTCCTCTAAAGATAGAGGTGAGGCGGGGAGTTTCTAATCCTCCGCTCTTCTCCTCTGTAAGATCTTCTCGCCTGCAGCTCCTGCATGATGGTAACCTTGAAAAGGTTCTCGCTGCGTCTTTAAGCTCCCTGCTGCGCCGACACCTGGGAAAAAAAAAAAACCCGCGAAAAAACTTCACAGAACTTTTCGTTTCCCGTAGGACACCCTCAGCTCCGGCGGAGTTCTACTTGTCATGGGTGTCACTCAGAGTGGAGACGGTGAGCCGGACTTCTGATTGAAAACTGCCTACGGGTAGTTTAAAGTATAAAGACCTGAAGTAAGAGAATAAACTGCTGGTTGTGCAGAGATCTTGTATTCGCTGATCAGCCATAACATTATGACCACCTGCTTAACATTGTGTGGTTCCAACTTTTGCAGCCAATGGCGTGCTACACACTAGAGGATAAAACGCCTGATTAGTCCCTCTGTGAGACCTCGTGTCGGCGGAACCGCCACTGTGAAAGCTTCACCACAAACACCATGTGGGTGGTCTCGCCGTCTGGCTGAATCTGCGTGCGTTCGGAAGATTACGATGTTAAAGATCGCTCGAAACCGTCCTCCTTTCTGTGATGCCCCACAATTTCAACATCGGGTAAGATTTGAAAATCCTGCAGTGTGTCTGAGAAAACCCATAGAGGCACGGACTCCACCAGAACTCTGAAGCTGGGCCGGCACCAGGACGTTAGCAGCTGATCCTCTAAGCTCTGAAGGTTCTCAGGCGGGATGACACACACATCAAAAACTGTCGGCCTACAGTCACTGAATCCGTTGTCTGATTTATTTGTCAGCCAGTACTTTGACTTGAATGTGCAGAGGATATTGGTTTTTTCTCCTCCAAACATCTTCAATATATCAGCATTTAAAAAGAAATCTGTTGACCTCTAGACGGCTCAGTGCTGTTTAAGGGACCTTGGCTTTCTGATGAGTCTCCTTCTTCAAATCTTAACAAGATTATAGGTGAATTAAAGGAAAACTGCCATCCTGGTGTGTGTGAGTGTGTGTGCGTGTGTGTGTGTGTGTGTGTGTGTGTGTGTGTGTATGTGTGTGTGTGCGGGTGTGAGTGTCTACCTGGCTGACTTTGGCTGGTGTGAGGACCATGTCCAGGACCCCTGACCAGCCGGCGATGACTCCTGTTGGGACGGCGTAGGCCAGGGCGATCATCAGGAACCTCACGTTACTAAAGGGAAAACAAACGCATTAGAGATTCAACATTCAGTCACAAAATAAAAAGACTTAGAGGCTAATTCTTTGTGTTCTTGGTTTCTAAACAAAAAAGAAAAAAGGATGTGTGTGTGTGTGTGTATGTAAAACCAAATATGAACCGTGTCGTGATTTCCCCGTGAAAACATGCTGTTTCTGCCTACTTTTCGGTCCATAATTCATAAGTACGTCACAGTTATTACATAATCATCTGATGAAATATTTGAATAGTCGTTAGAGTCACCAAAATCCTTCTGTATAAAACCAGGCGGGTGTAAAAGGAGTCTCAGATTTCATCACTATTTCCACCTCATTGATGTTTGACTCATTAATGATGTCATCAGGTTGCTCTTGTTCTGCTACGGGTAGAGAATTCATTTGTCCTTCAGGGGCTCTGAATCTTTTCCTCACATTTCCAATGAGCATCTATTGGGGAGAACATCATAGACTATTTAGTCGGAAAGCAAAAAAACCCACATTACTTATTGATTTTGAGCCAAATAATAAACGGAGGGCCTGAAATCTTGAAGCAAACGATTCGTCAATAATGCAGCAAAGAGCTGGAGGTCAAAGCGGCTCACAGCACAGATCCAACAAACTCTCTGCCGGTCCATCACTTGACCAAAGTCACTGAACTCTGGCAGTCGGGTCGCAGCCGCAGGTCCATCCAGGAAGTAGGTTGTTACTGAAGCTTTAAGGCCAGAGTCGAACTTTAAACATGACAGTGCCAATAAATGAATGTCGCTGAAGGAGGTGAGGTCTACCTGGTCGCTAGGGGGGCACTCATAGATGATGTTTGTTGTTCTGTTCTGCCCACACATGCTGCTGATGACGGTAGCCCCCAGCTCAACACACTGGTGTTAAACCATCACGCCCTGAGTGAAGACGGGTCAGGGTGACACACTCTTTGTGATGTAGGTCCGAGCCGCGAGGCGTTATTAAGGCATTATTACACTGTAATTACACTTACTGTACACTAGGGGGATAAAACAGGCAGAAGAGGGAGATGCAATCATTGACGCAATCATTTGTGTAAAATTCCACGATCGTGACTGCAGTAGTCCGGTCTTTTTTTCTGGTAAAAGTTGTGTGTTTTCAACAGATGGCTGCTAATCAAGTTATTAACTGAACAAACAAAGGATCTCCCAGCAATGTTCAATAGCTGCAGGTCTGATGCAAGCTGTCTGTTCCCATCAAATCAGCTCACAGAGGGGGGAAACCGACCCCTCTGTGTGCCTAGTTATGTATGCAGACACACACACAGACACACACACACAAACACACACACACAGTACACCAACAGAGACAGGGGGAGAGAGAGCTCACCTCTTTAGGTTATATGGCATCGCTCCAATCACAAGCAACCCAATTACAATCACTCGGAACACCCACGCTAATCACCCTCGCCCAATGAGGTGGCTGCTGATTTAAATCAGCGCCACCTCCTCAACCCTAACAATATGATTGGAATCACTGGGCGTCTGACAAACAAGGCAAGGAAGGCCGCGCAGGAAGCCGATTTGTAGGTTGCTTTGTTTCCTCCCTCTCCTCTCTGCTCTCTCTTTTTCTGTTGTTGTTTACGGACACAGTTTAACCCCCTGCGTTTTACCTCTGTCACTGTAATGCAGGCGGCATCCTGAGCGGAGGTATCTGGAGAACACTTTAAGAACCTGATGCGGTTTCAGACGCTCCACAAACAGACAGGAGTTCACTTTTATTCATGGAAAATTCTGGCTCCAAATACAAAGAAAGTGTTCCTGCATTGTTGCTGTTGGTCTCGGAAATTACCGTACTTACGGTATTTAAGGGGGGGGGGGGGGGCTGCTGTCATTAAGACCCAATGATGGAGCACTCTCTCCTCCGCCACAACGGCAGGAATTACATACCCCTGCACCTTCTTTCACATCCGGGAGCTTTTTCACATACCCAACGTGAGCTAGCTAACAGGCTAACCCATTTCCCATCCTGCTGGTGATGAAATATTTCCGCCGGCGTCCCAAAGCTGGCGACACCATCTGCTAAGTGCTATTTGTCCTTGGCAGACCCGGCTGGGGATCAATGCATCAGGACGACAATTTTCAAAGATTAAGTGAGTATGACTGGGGGGGGGGTACGTGGTGGGGGTCATCAGCTATACTCCGGGCTGTTTAGCATTCCCACGCAGCGATCGGCATACAATGATAACTCCACGCCGCCACACAGGGACATTCAGGCTACTAATTAGACGGATGCTGTGGAAGCAGATGCGAGCAGCTGGAAGCTCTCATCAAGCAGAAGATCATTAACCAGTGCTCAGAACCTGACAGCAGAATGGATGAGGAGATGCATCAATGGCGAGGTATCAGGCAGACTAAGTGACTAGATGACGACCAGCTGCTGTTACCGCAGAGGTCGGAGCACATTGGGATTCTTCGGCTTCTGCGGAACTTTACGAAACGGACGCAGCGATCGGATGGGCTGGATCTCTGTCAGGGGGGTTCAAGGATAAAGGTGATTGCCCTGATCTGACCTGATTAAAGTCTCATCACTAGGTGGGTTTACACAGGACACCTTTCTCCATTCAAATGACACCTTTCACAAACGCAACGTCGGTCGCCTGTTCACACGACACCGGAGCAACTTAATAACCCATCTGGGAACGCCTCTGGATCTGGAGAGTGTTGCTGAGGTGAGGGACTTCTGTGGTACCTTACTTTGCCTGCTGCACCCACAACTTAACCCGGGATCAGTGGAAGAAAATGGAACAAAATGTTCCAACAGAGAGATAAACGATCAGAGGTGTTACAAAAATGTTGTTTTTTTTCTCCATCATTGTGGTTTATGAGAGGAACCAGATGACATCATCACCAAGAACCGGGTCAAACAGTGGACTATGACATGGTAATAGTGATGAAATGTCACATTTCAGTGTCTTCCACTGGAAGCATTTCTAACGATTACGCAGAACAATCCCAATCAGGCGATCGTGAAATGGTTTTGATCTCCCTAATGCTACAAATTCAGGTTAGAGCAAAAGGCAAACCTCAGCTCTTATTCTGACAACAATCCATAGCCTCATTTTAGCCTACAAGATTAAAAATTGTCCAAATTGGGTCCGTGGAGAGGTTTATGGATTTCAAAATATGGAGGAAGAAAGAGCGCTGGAAATCGACATAATCACAAAGTCTTGAGGCAAAGTGTTGAGGCATCGAGTGTGAATAAAGGGTGTGATGACGGCCTATGAATCTGTGAAACACCGTGGAGATATTTACAGATTTAAGAATTCTAAAGTTCTAAAGCTCTAAGTCATGCACCTCTTGCGTGCGACTAAGTTGAAGTTGCATCAATAGCTGCAAAGCAACATTAGCATTCATTAGTCCGTGGTTCTGATAAATCCAAGTCAAATATTAAAAGCAAAGAAGTCCAATTAGCTGATAGATGCTACACTTGGGTCACCAGCTAATCAGTTACTCTGATGTTACACGCAGCACAGGAGGCACCCAGTGAATTTATGAGAGTGTCTGAATCGATAACGGTTCCGTGCTGCTGCAGGAAACAGAACTGATAGATGCAATGACACTTAAGCAAATGTGCTGCAGAACCCAAACAATGAACAAATCATGGCTAAAAGGGTTCGCAGAACTGCAGAGACGGTTCTTTCTCCAACTCCAGTTGATGATCAAACTTTTATTTCAAACGTTGGACACACACACATGGACACACCGGACTTGTGTGTCTCCATGTCCGGATCCCTGCAGGAGAATTCTGTGGCTCGATTCTGCTGGACTGAGATACAACACGCGGCCCAAACGGGTCACTGGAAGGCTGCCTATCAGAAGAGGAACAGAGACCCTCTCAGCGAGATGGCCTAGTTAAGTTGGCCTGACTGTGTGTGTATGTGTGTGTGTGTGTGTCTGTGTGTGTGTATGTGTGTGTGTGTGCGTTAGGTTGATCTCAGATCAGGTGGCTGTCATCGATGTGAGAAAACTCTCTGCTGGTGAGCAGCCTGTGGAATCTGAAGCAATTTCTGACTGCAGGGGAACTAAGGGGCGCCAGAAAAGCCGGGCCAATTTCCCAGCTGCCTCCTCTCCCTGCAGCCTTTAATCCGCGGCCACCGCCACAGGCTTCCTTCCTCCACAAGACAGACAGCTCTCACTCCAGAGGCGTTACGGTTTACTCTGGGCCTGGAGGGCAAAGGCTGCCTGTGTGTGGGGGGAGAGGGGCTGCAGCGATTGGGGGGTGTCGTAGGGGGAAAGTTTTGTGTTGATCATCTTCCTCTACCATTTCTATGTCGGCACACCTTTGCTAACAGATTTAAGAAGGACCCTGATGGTAGTGATGAAGAGGACGGTGCGGTTCTCAGCAGCAACCATTGTATTATATCTATGTAATCAATCCAGAGGGAGGGCTGGGGGTCTTTCTTCCACAGCAAGCAGATGGTGAGAGACGGACCCCCTCGTTAGGATTCCACATCCAGCTCCAGTGTGAGATCACTTTCACTTTAAAATACGTCATACATGGGCGAATATGACCCCGAATCCAGACCTAGTGGATTTGTTGGACACGTTGATTGTAGGGTTTTATGAAAGCAGTGCAGAAACATTCTTCTGACGCCTCTCTAAGAGCGCCTGACATTTCAAACGAAGCCGTGAAAGTTTCACACGGCGAAGCGACAGCTGACTCCAGGACACGCCGGGTCACCTCCATATGAATAATGTGGAGATGGAGCGGCTTTCAAGGAAATGTTTCAGATGGAACTGGCTCTTCAGGCGACCTTGAGGATGATGTTTATGCTATGCGTGTGCCCGCGGCGGTATTTACTAGAGATAAACGATTAATCCTTTCTAGCCATTTTAAGCGGTCGGGCCTACGAGGGAATACTGCTTTCCATAAAACTTCACTTACACATGTTAACTTTTGAATGTTACCCAAAAGTCACTGCTGCTTTAAACACATTCCTGCGGCTGAACGTTTTTATGCATGTAATGTAAATATAGGTATTTTCTGCTATATATTGCAGCATGTGTTGCGATACAACATAGAATATTACAATGTTATTACCTCAGAAGTCTGCAGATGCTGCTCCTGTAACTGAGCCTCTGGCTTGCAGCGGCCACACTCGGAGGAATCGGTGGGCGTGACGGGAAGTAGAGCAAGACGGCGGCGAAAAGCAGACCAATGGCAGTCAACTCTGCGGGAGAAACCCAGTTACACAGAGATACATGTTATTATATACATGTAAAAATCATCTCAAACAGACGACAAGGCCTGGCAGACGGAAACATGAGGTCATTTATTCCTTCATGACCTCATTGTTCTTTAAGAATGAATAAAAATGCAGGTTAAACCAAAGCCTGAGGCTCAAATCTATTACAGCATGCTTGTTTCTCTCGCCGGCACGCTTTTCATTTTCTGAACCAGTTAAGCATAACAGGGCCAGCAATGGATTTTCTCAGAGAGCTGGTTATGAAGATTATGATTGGGGTTTTTTTTTGGCTGCTGGTGAAAAACTCTCAGACCCCCTCGCTGTCCCTCGACAGCGCTGACACCGTGTTGAAATGATGTGCTATTGATCCTCCGTGCCCCCCAAGGCCCCCGCTCGCTGTTTTTACCTGCATACATGACCAGCTGGATCCTTTCTCGGATGGAGCTGTCGGAAACCGCCCCCCACGTCGTGGTACTGGACTGGGTGTCATTGGGGGCAGGCACGAACAGAGGTCCGACTAGAAATGATACGGCGCCTCCCAGGTAGGAGAAGAGTGTCGCCACGGCGGTTGCTGTGGCTCTCTGGTCGGGGGCGAACCATGTGGTGGAGAGGAAGGGGCCGGCGCTCATTATGGTCGGGCCGGCTAAACCATTCAGCAGCTGGCCTCCGTGAATCAACCTGTGACAAAGAGAGGAAGGAATATTTAAATACGAAATGGTATTAAATCAAAAAAAAAAAATAGAACACAAACGCCCGCCGAGGCACGACTCCACCTTTTTGGGAGGAAAGATTCCTGCAGATACCTCCATTAATGTCTGACTTATTACCAGCCTCTAAATCTACCAACAACTCAAACAAACTCTCCGACTATTTCTCAGATACTCTGAAGCCGCTCGTCTCCTCAGCCTTCCACTTCCTCGTCTCTGTCCAACCCACCGAGCCCCCAGCTCCACCCCAAAAAGGAACATCAAAGGCGTCGAGGGAACTTTTCAAACCGAGAAACCCAGTTCTATCCTCCAAAAACAATCGAAGGAACAAAGGCAGCAAAAGTCACGGCCTATTATTATATTATCGTTTTATTTTAAAAGCGGCAAAAACACTTAAACGTCTGCATCTGAAATGCAGGTAACATGGCGACTCAAGGGACCGTCTGACAAAATACAGATAACTCTGATTTTCCCACTTGATTCTCTCCTTAATTTAGACATAAACTGTATTTTTTTCCCCTCGTGTGAATCCATTAACCATCCGTCTAACGGCCAGCGCGAACGCGGCTGCAGCAGCTGGACTCCCACTCGTGTATTTTTTCAGCTTAAAAACCAACATAGCGAGATGAAGTAGACACAAGTTTGTAATGAAAGTCTGATGTAATACTTCCAGGCGAAGGATTTGTCCCAGCGGACGTAAGCTAAGCTGCACTCCGCCTTCGGGAAAGTCGAAATTGCTCCACGTTCTCAGCTATGCACTTTGAGACGGAGCTGCGCGAGACAGACGTCCCCTGATGCCGCCAGACCCGTGACCACCTTTCCCCCCCGCTCCATCATCGTCTGACGGAGACAGCAAGCCGCCAGAGACGCCGAAGACTGATTGTCTGTGAGCTCGGAAACGGCTCGGCTCATCGGGGAGAAGGAGAGGAAGGTAGTAGGGGAAGGAGGGGATGATGAAGAAGACTGAGGATGAGGGGGCTGGGGGTTGGATTGAGGTGTTTAAATTTGACAGCCAGAGTCTGGATAATTCTTATTCCACATAAAGGCGATCAGGCTGGGGGTGAGGGAGCGAGTTAAACTAAGGTGACCTAAAACGTTTTTTTTATGATCTTGTCACTAATTTGTAGTACATAAAGGTCAAATACACATTTGACCTTTGACCTTTTGACATTTGACCAAATACACATTTTTCGAAAAAATAAAAATAAAAAACAATTGCAGTACTGAGGAATATTATTTTGTGTTTAATTAGCATCGAGTGACATTGAGTGTCAGGTTTTTCGCTAACACGACTTTACCTCATAAAACCGATTCTTTTTTTTTTCTATTTGAATCTAGAACCTGCTGTTTGTGCTAGAAGAATACAGAAAACAACATTATCTTATAATCTGTGCTGCAGACACATTGTGTTACTATCTCACTTTTTAAAAAAGCAATATGACACTGTTTCACTCACGCCTCTCTGCCCTTGATCTCCTCTTAACTTGGCTGTGATCCGTCAGAATCCAGCCGTCGGCATCAGACGGACTGAATAATGACTTGTTCAGCAGATTTTCTCAGACCTGGGGACGTCAGGGCCTACACACCAGCACCTCCTCAAATACTCTCCCACGTCTTCTTCATCCCACTCCTTCTTTCTGTTAGACGTCTCCATAGGCTGATCAGCCGTAACATTATAGCCATCTGCCTAATAGCGTGTAGGACCACTGAGGCATGGAGGTCTGAAGGTGCGCTGAGACATCTGGCAGCAGGACATCAGCAGCAGATCATTTAAGATCCGCTAAACTCTGAGGTGAGGCGTCTTTGAACTAGGATGGGTTTGAGGAGCACAGCTAAAGATGAAAGGTGCAGGGAGGCTTATTTTGATATGGTCGGTGACCGGCTGATCACTCCGTAGTTTGTGTAGGTGTGTGTTTATGTATGTGTGTAGGTGTCTGTCTGTATGTATGTATGTGTGTGTCTGTATGTATGTATGTACATGTGTGTGTATATATGTATGTGTGTATGTGTGTGTGTCTGTATGTATGCATGTGTGTGTGTGTGTGTCTGTATGTATGTATGTGTGTGTCTGTATGTATGAATGTGTGTGTCTGTATGTACGTGTGTGTCTGTCTGTCTGTATATGTGTGTGTGTGTGTATGTGTTTCTGTATGTATGTATGTACATGTGTGAGTGTATGTAGGTATGTGTGTGTGTGTCTAAGTGTCTATGTGTGTATGTATATGTATGTATGCATGTATGTGTGTAAGTTTGTTTGTGTTTGAGTGTATGTAGGTGTAAACCATATAAACCATATAAACCATATAAACCATATAAACTATATAAACCATATAAACCATTTAAACCATATAAACCATATAAACCATATAAACCATATAAACCATATAAACCATGTAAACCATGTAAACCATATAAACCATATAAACAATATAAACCATATAAACCATATAAACCATATAAACCATATAAACCATATAAACCATATAAACCATTTTCCGTCTCCTTTCCATGACGGATCATCTCAGCGACAGAACTTTGAGCCCAGAGTTGGGACACAGTTGGATTTACCACTGCAGTATTTATCCACCTCTTCCTGCCTCACGACAGGTGCCTGACCAAAGTGACAAGTGTTAAACGTACCTGATGGATTAAACGTGCCAGCTATTATCATTTAGGCATAAATGTTTTACACATTTATGCTGAAATGATAATTTTAGAATCCACGCTTCTACTTTGACCTCTGCCGCGGTCAGACAGCGTAACCTCTATGAAACCAGTGATCGTACTTCTGCTGGAGTGAAGAAGGTGTAATAACGTTTCTCGCCTCTGGGGAATAATCCGCGTGTCCAAAATCACGACATCTGAAAACCATCCATAAAAATCCCCCAAACTTTTTTTCGTTCATGTCACCTCCGTGATGGAGGATGTCGTTTTTGCCATTACGCTTCATTTATCCCTAACTACGCCGCTCATCACGCCGGTGCTCCATCTGGCTCGGCCGGTGTGTCGACCGTTTCTCTGCAAGGGCAAAGAAACCCAAACCCACCCGGTGGCACCAGGCAGAGTCTAGAACACAGAACCTCCATCGGACTTGGCTGGGGGACGGAGCTCATAACAGACCGGTCCTTCTTCCTGTACTGTATCCTCACATCAGACTGAAGGATGGATTCAATCCAGTTCGTCTAAATCTGGATCACTAAACAATTTAACAAAATGAAAACGGCATGAATTAGAACAATAACTATGGCATACACTGATCAGCCATAACATTATAACCACTGATCAGGTGAAGTCAGGATAACACTTCACTGGCACCTGTGAGTGGGCGGGATCTATTAGGCAGCATGTGAACAATTTGGACTTGATGTCGATTTGCTGGAAGCAGGAAAAATAGGTGAGTATAGCGATCGAAACAACTTCCGTTACACTCATGAACCGTTTCTCTCCGAGGGCCGTTTCCCTCGAACGGTTCATGAATACGGACAGAGCAGTTCTGAATTCATGACATACGCCGTTAAGAAAAAGAAGAAGGTCTGTGGAATTAACAGGTTCTGTAAAATCATGATATTAAAAAAAAAATGTGAATAGAAAAAACAATAATTGTTTAATTTACAGAATTATGTCGTAAAATGTGATTTTTCAGGTGATAATACGCTGAAATAATTGTACATTTTTTGTAAAATTTGCAAATTGACATTTTAGGCTGATGAACTGTATTTTAAAGTTAGAGACGAAACAAATAAAAATGGTAAGATTTTAGTAGAATCAATGGAAATTAAATTAAATTAAATTAAATTAAATGACTGGTTTTTAAAGTGAAACAATGTTGTTTTTTCTTAGTGTCAACTTTTATTCAATGTCTGTGTGAGCAACCATTCCATGCAAATACAATGGGGGGAATTAACACTTTTTAACAGTGTGGTAATGCCAATTTGGAAAGAAAGGGATGTCGAATTTTATGGGTTAGAAAGTATTTTTCTCCAGTAAACCCAGCTGCCAGTATCTTTCCATAAATACAAAAGCTTTTTTTTTTCTTTTTTACAGTTCATGTATTTGTGCACATTTTTTTCGGAGCTCCTGCTGATTCGGTCGCGACGGTCAAAAGGGAGCCGTAACATCGTATAAACCCTTGTATTCATAACTCAACCAACTTACAATATCTTCTTAGAAGCACAGCAGAAGGAGAAACATATTGAGTGAAAGTAGAAATTCACATTTTAGGATGTATTCAATGCCAAACAGACATTTCTTCTATCCTTGCTGTTTTTATTCACTCGCCATTTCATTCCAGCTCCTCCAATTTTGCAATTTTCGTTGTTGTCACAACGTTGTTGACTCTTCGTTGCTGTTTTTTTTAAACGGACGGAAACATTTTAGCAAATGAATGTGGTAAAAAAACAAACATTTAAGTGAAGTCTCTATGTTCTTTTCCCACGGAGGTTCTTCCGCTGAAGCGTGTGAATCCTAGTCATGTCAGTTTTATTTGAATTACACCAAATCACAACAAAAGGAACTTTCCAAAAAAGATAAGGTCTAGACTCTAGACTGTTCTCTTTTTATTCTTCAGGGACCCAGCAGTTCATGTTCAGTTCATGAGCAGGGACTCGGTGGGAAGACAGACGTCTTTTAACAGGCAGAAACCTCGGCCGGATCTTGACTCAACACTCAAAAGTTTTTATGCCCAGATATCTGAACCGTTGATCCGATTTAGCCCAAATTTGGTTCATATGAATCGACTCCGCTAAACTTTCTATGTTCTGTTGGGGATTAAAAGTGAAGCGCGTGATTACGTTTGTTGTGCCGAAAGCTTCCAGGTTTGAAGAAATGCCTTACTTTGTCCTTACTGGTGTAAAAATGCCGAGCTTTGTGTTTTCTGGTTTACTCCTGAGATGTTTGGAGCCGTGGTCGCTCGCGCTGGTTGTGCGTATCTGTACATCTGAAGTACAGTCAGTAAATTGTTGTATGACAATAAAGGCCTTCAAAACAAACAATAAAAGAGTTTATAGACCGTCTATCTGAATAAACAGGACTAATAATGTGAGCTAACAAACGGGAAATTTGTGTTCTGGTCATCAGCTCTGAGGAAGGATGTGACGAATAGTAATGCCTTCATCTTACAGATGAAGAGGAGGGATGGTGATGAGGAGGGATGGTGAAGAGGAGGGATGGTGATGAGGAGGGATGGTGAGTAATGTCAGGACGATCGGTCACTTTGAGCCGCTCCATTGTTACTGGAGAAACAAATAAAGCAGCTTCTTCTTCTTCTTCCAACAAGATGACTCCGTTAATCAGTATTGATGAAGCCTGTCTAAAAGAAGTGAGACAAAGGCGCCGGCATCACGCCGCTTCTGTTCTGCCAGACCCACTCCTGCTATCAGACAGGGTGCCGGGTCCATCCTGTCTGGTATATGACATCCTAGAAACGGCCAGAGCGACAGAACCAGGACCCACAGTGTGTTCTCCCGGCCAATCAGACGTCAGTATCTGAGTGAGTCTGAAATCCAACTGATTCGCACTTACTAATCAAACAGCGGCTCGGTACCGAAATGCGCCAGAGAGACGGGCCAAAAGAGGTAGAGGAGAGTGAAACCACCAGAGAATGAAGAGGCTGAAAAAAATGTCCCGGCTTTGATTATCTCGAGAGGAGCCCCAATCGCAGCGAGATCTAATCAGCGCCCGCCGATGTCAGCGCCTCCCGTCTCACTGATCCGAACCCCACAAAACAGGCGGCCGGTCCTGTTTCAGGAGAAACTACAGAAGATCCTGTTCATGAACAGAGAGAGAGAGGAACCTCAACCTTCGTGGCTGCCTTTGATTTTCCGGGGACGGTTCTTTGGAGCGCAAAACAAACAAACAAAAAAAGGCGGTTTATGTGAGGAAGGAAGAAAAAGGAAATAACCTCAAATTAAAGATTAAACAGAGCGAGGAATAAAGACAGATCTACAGGAGGGCTTTCAAGGGAACTTCTAAACCTGGATGAAAGTCTCCAGTTCTCCTCTGATCGGGAGGAGCAGGAACTTCGAGTGTGTTTGATCGCACTCTCCGATGCACAGCGGGGCCAGCCCGGCTGAAAACTTCTTTGTGAGGTCTCCTCCCCTCTCTAAGGTCATCTTCTCAGCCTCCAGCTCTCATCTCCAAGTCAAAGACTGACACCTACTGGTGCCTCCTGGAGCTGGAGGACTCCACCCGCCTGAAGGTTACTGTAATAATTCATTGTCATGCAATAAAACGCCGCCTCCAGAACTCTGACCCGTTCTATTTTATATGCAAATTAACGGAAATGTGTCCAAACCAGCGCATTCCTGGGTTACCTTGGCTTCAACTCTGTGATCTTATGGGTCCACTTTGAATAACTCATTTTAAAGTCTGAAGGTCAAGGGGTCTGAAGGGTTGTCCCCATAATGCAATGGGGGAAAAGGACCAACCTGTAAAGAGATATGTACATTTACATTTCTGCATTCTTTTAAATCTGGCCCTCAGCAGGTGGTTCTGTATGACAGACCCAGACCCAGATGGTGCTCAGGGGGGTTTATGTGCTAACAGGAGTGGGAGGCACTATTTATTCAAGCCTACAAATCTGTGATTAAAACATTCTAGTTGTTATATTGTTGTATTTCAACCACCTTTCATCTTTCTGGAACTGTAAAAAAAAACAGCAGAGTAAGCTTCGTCGCCAAAAGCTTTAAGGCCATTAATCTCTAAACCGATGGTCTGAGTTCGTCCAAAATTGTTGCATATCGATCAAGTTTTTCCAACATAGTTTTCACATTTAATTCGAGGAGTTCAATCAAGGGGAATTTCCGGGACAAAACATGGGAGTGGGGGCTTTTGGGGATGCACCCCTGCTGACAACAGCGTCATTTCCTTTTCTGTCCTCCATTCACCTCCTCGCCCCTGGGATGGCGGTTAGCTCCTCATGACTCCTCTTGAAGCTGAAGTCCATAAACTAGTTCCAGCGTCCTGATGGAGGTGGCAGGTCGGGTTGAAGAACACAAGACAAACATCCCTGTGACAGTATTAGAGCGGGCCTGCAGAGGGTCATATTTCTCCAGCGCTCAGAACTATTTATCGGTCCGGTCTGAACCGAGCGAGAGGAAGTGACACGTGGTTCCTACAGGAAGAGTGAGACTTTGAGGGCGCTGGGAGGACGCATCGGTGAATCATCAGTTTTACAACCGAGCGATAAAGAGGAAGATCTTTCTTCTGTATTTACGGCTCGGGTTCTATTTGATTCTGTTTCACTTTAAGAGGAGAAGTCGTGGGAGAAATGTAAATGTTAGCACTGACAAATGCAGCCAAGACTCTTGTCATGGTTTTATGTAATGTGGTGATCTTTAGGAGGTCAACAGCCGGAGACAGGAGACTTGAACATGATCCAAAAACACGTCTATCGTCTGATCTACGAGCGCCTGTAAGCATGTATTGATGGATTTAGGTGAGAGGCGGCGACAAAAAACGCGTGGGAACGCTCGGTGGGAACCATTAGGCAGATTACCGCTCAGTATTCTCAATATTGTGTTAAATTATCATTTTAAAGCGCACATTACACACTGACTCAAATGACCTTCTCTGAACTCTCGCACCGCCTGAAAGGGGAACACTGAGCCCATGAGTCAAACTGAGAATGAAACACGAGGAATAAAGGGATTTCTCTTTTTCTTTTCTCCCTCTAATGAGGGTTTCACTGTGAATTGTCTCATAATGGAGGGCACTGGGAAGCAAAGACACAAACAGAGAGGAATCACAATCCTGTTGTCTGGCTGCTGAACCAGATAGAGCTCCCTGACCAAATCTGGACTAAATCGGACCAACGGATAGGAAGTTATGATGGAATAACAGTGTTTTCTGCACACAAAAAAAGCTCCCCCTATTGAGTGAAATATGAACTATTAGAGGAAAATACATTATGTACAAGAGTTATGTCTTGGAGTCAATTAATATGCAACTAATTTGGACTCAATTGGACCGATGTTTTTTGAAAAATGGTCTACTGTGGTTTTGGAATTATAGCTCCCCTAGTGGTGGAAATATGCAGCTGACCGTCACCAAAATCTATCCAGCTCTACCTCTCACTAAATTCTGCAGGAGTTTAAAATTTCAAAAAATGATCCATGAAACAGTTTTTGGCCTATCGCGTAACACGAAGGATCTGCAGAAGCGGCGGCGATCCCGTGATAACTCTGACTTTTTGGGAACATAATTATCAAATATAATATAACGCTAACATGCTGATATTTAGTGAATAGAACTAAACATTTATTTTGCAGGATGTGTTGCTGCTAAATAGTAGAGAAAAAGAGTGTAAGTGCAAGAATTTGCAAGGAGGCACTCTTACCTGTCTGCTCTGTGCATATGGAGGAGCTAAGCCCCGCCCCCAATCAAACAAACACACAGACCTTCAGGTATAAACACATCTATGACAGAGGGGAGAGAGTGAAACGAATGTAGACATGTATTTTACATGCATCATAATTAAGAAAATTCATTTAGATTTTTCTCATTTATACTATATATACTGTATATATTTTTATATATATATGTTTTTTAGAGTACAAGAGAAAGACGCCGTATACCGAGAAAGGTTAGTTCATGTCATATCTTATGACGAACAGCATCAAACCCTCCCTCCCTTAAGTTAAACTACGCAGTCGTGTTTAAAAAAAGAATAAAACTAAATAATAGAATAGTTTCAGCTTTTCTTCTATTGATCTTATAATAAGAGGTCAACAATAATCTGGGTCAGCTCATCAGAGGGAGCCGGGCTCCAGTTTTGGCCACCGGCTATTTTTTTTCATAAATGGATGTCCCGTTTGGCTTTCTTAGTCGGTTAGAAAAGTTCTTCTAATAAATCAAATTATGGGAATAATGGAAGTCTTATGACTGCCCTGAAGATCACGGGTTATTCTCTGCATCCAGTCCAAAATGTGATAGGGGGAATCAGGAACTACCCCCCCCCCCTCGAACCTTCTGCCACCAGAGGAGTCTTACCATCGTCTGAAGCGCAGTTCTGTCAGTGGGATGCTCTTCAGCACCGCTCCCAGCAGCATGAAGAACGCCGAGAGGAGGAGGGACGACCGCAAACCTGGAAAACACGAGGCAGGAAGAAAGAAGGAGGAGAGAGAATATTAAATAAATAATCATCATGTTCTCTCCCAATCAAAAATAATGGTATTAAGAATGGACATTTGTACATTTATATATATATATATATATATATATATATATATATATATATATATATATATATATATATATATATATATAAAGAAAAGATTTTAAAAATTAAAAAAATTAAATAAAATAAAAATTAGATTGAACATAAAAATAAAGGATTTAAAAAAATACAAAATTAAAAAAAAATTAAAAATATTGAAAAATGATATGTAAGGGAAAAAAATAATTACTTTTTAGAATGGTACCTGTGAGCGGGTGAAATATATTAGGATTGGATTGGACTTTTTCTGTCATCTAAGTTGATATGGTGGACGCAGAAAAAATTGAGGAAATGCCTCTAAAAAGAACTGTAAGGATCTTAAACTCTGACAAGGGTCAAATCATGATGGCTAGTTGTCAGAGCATCTCCAAAACTGCATGATTTGTTGGGCGTTCCTGGTCTACTGCGGTTTGTACCAGTCCCAAGACAGACAGCTTGTGAACCACACAAACGGTCACGGGTGTGCGAGGCTCATTGACTCACGTGGAGATTGAAGGTTAGACCGTGTATCTAATCCCACAGAGAAGCTGCTCTGATGCCAAACTGACATCTATACATTATAAGGCGGGTGGTGTTAATGTTATGGCTGATTGGTGTATAGGTCGAGAGAGGAGGATGTTGTTTTAAATCTGTAATCAAAACCAGCTCCAAAGTACTTTTAAAATGCAGCACACACTATTTTGAAGGTGGTGATATGAAAACAAAATATCACTCCTGATAAGAAGCTCACATTTTCTATGGATTACAGAAATAGCTTCAGACTACTTCTTTTGTAAACTGGCTTCATTTACACCGCGTTTAAAAAGACCTACACAGTTTTCCAGTTAATTATTTGCACCTGATTAAAGTTAATTCACTCCCTTGTACCATAAATCCTCCCGTCATGAAGTTCATTATAAGATTAATTTCCTGTTGAAACTCTTTTCTTATTAATTCAAATCCAGATTAATTTTGAAGGTAATTTTTGGCGCTGCTCACAGCCTCAGGTCCATCTCAGTACATGGATGAGGTGGACACTTTCCCTGCCTGGTGCTGCCTGTGTGACGGCATTAGACCAGACGAGTCACCCTTTTCACTAAACTTGGAAGTGTCTATTCTCAGTTTCCCCCACATGACGTCCGTATGAGGAAACTCTCTCTTCTTCCCTAATCTGGTCTATAAGCGTCAGCTGACATTTGTTGAATCTAGATGTCGTAGACATGGTTACGAGTCTCCAAACACAGGGGGACGTCAGCATACTATTATAACACTGTTATTACATGCCATTCCTTTATTCCAATGTCTATAACACTGTTATTACAGGCCATTCTGTTATTCCAATGTCTATAACACTGTTATTACACCCCGTTCGGTATTTCCAATGTCTATAACACTGTTATTACACCCCGTTCTGTATTTCCAATGTCTATAACACTGTTATTACACCCCGTTCGGTATTTCCAATGTCTATAACACTGTTATTACACCCCGTTCGGTATTTCCAATGTCTATAACACTGTTATTACACGCCGTACGGTATTTCCAATGTGTATAACACTGTTATTACACGCCGTTCGGTAATTCCAGCGTCTATAACACTGTTATTACACACCGTTCGGTAATTCCAGCGTCTATAACACTGTTATTACACCCCGTTCGGTAATTCCAGCGTCTATAACACTGTTATTACACCCCATTCGGTAATTCCAGCGTCTATAACACTGTTATCACACCCCGTTCGGTAATTCCAACGCCTATAGCACTGTTATTACAAACCATTCGGTAATTCCAGCGTCTATAACACTGTTATTATACACTGTTCGGTAATTCCAGCGTCTATAACACTGTTATTACACCCCATTCAGTAATTACAACGTTTATAACACTGTTATTACACCCCATTCGGTAATTACAACGTCTATAACACTGTTATTACACCCCATTCGGTAATTACTACGTCTATAACACTGTTATTACACACCATTTAAGAGTCTCTGAATGGAACAACCAACGTAAAACTATTCCACATCAGAAAAGTAGTACAAAAGCAGAGAATCTGCTCTGAAATAATAATAGGCCCTGATTATGAATAGTTCCTTTTTTCATTGTATTTGCTGCCCAAAGGGTTGATTTTAAGGAAAAATGGCATCTCTTACCATTTCTATGCAGATGATAGCGGTACCATCGATGCCTCTGCTATGGACCTGGGCTCCCTGCAGACGTTTTTAAAAATCTACTGTTTCAAACCTTGGCCTCAAAATGGACAGTGAATAACTTGATAAACAGATGAACTCTGTGGTTTAATCCGGTTTTTATCAGTTGAGGCTTTTATCTAAGGCAACCTTTATACCCTTAATGATTTTGAAAAGCTTATTCATACTTTTATTACAACCCTTCTGACGACTGTAATGCACTTTACTCTGGCGTGAACCAGACCTCCCTCTCACGACCACAGTCGGTTCAAAATACCACCGCTCGGCTTTTAACAGGCTAACACAGGCGAGAGCACATCTCCCCCATTCTGGCCTCCCTTCACCGGCTACCAGAACGTTTTAGGATTGATTTTAAGGTTTCATTGTTTGTTTTTAAATCCTTAAATGGGTCGACACCCACGTACATTCCCGACCTCTTAGAGGCGTAAACTCCGTCGAGGTCACTGAAGTCAGCTGACCAGTTGTCTCTAGTCGTCCCTAAATCAAATCTGAAAACGAGGGGCGACCGAGCTTTCTCTGTTGCAGCCCCTAAACTGTGGAAAGAGTTGCCCCCTAATGTGAGGGCAGCCCCCACTCTGGGGTTTTTTAAATCTCACCTTAAGACTAATTTCGGTCTAATAATTCTTTCCGGTCTTACTGCTTTCCTTTGATGTGAACATTGTGTTTTAATCATGCGCCTATGTTTTTATTGCCTGGACAGCACTTTGGACGTCTGTTGTTTTTTAAATGTGCTTATAAATAAAGTTGATGTAATTTTTTATATTAGTGTGAGTTGAATATCTCTAGGGGTTTTTTTGGGGTTTTTTTTTTTTTTGTTGAAGTTTAAACCAGGACATTTTTCAAAGACTGAAGACAATTATGTCGCCCAAAAACGGCCAAAAATCAGTGAAAACGTTAACAATAGATATCAGAGCGGGAGCAGCTTCACTGAATGTTCTTCAAAGAAAGATATCTAGCATTCAACTGACTTTTACCAGAGACATTAAACTCAGCGCTCTTGCTTTTTCGCATGACTGCATTACTTGATTTTATGTTTCTTTTATGCTACTCTTAACGGATCTTTAATGATTATTCGCCACTTTCTTTCTCTCTCATTTTATCCTACTACCATCTGTATTTTTCTACATCTCTATTATAACTATATCATAAAGTTAACATTATATCTTTCCTCCTGTTTTATGCCCCTACAGTCTTTCTTTTTTCTTTTCTTTTTTTTAGCCTTTCTTGGCATTTAGTTACTTTGAGAGAAGAGAATAATAGAAATACAGCATTTGGATTCTCTTTATGGTTATATATCATAGACTTAGCCTTAACTTTTAGTATTCAGATTTCATTCTATTCAACTTTAAGCTCATTTTGTTTTGCTTATGTTCCCCTTGTCATGTGTTTCTTTATCCTAACCCTGAATACAGCTGCTGCTTTTTGCTCTTATCAAAAACAGGTGGAATAGCCCTTTATTCCCGGACACATTCTCCGGCACCAGCATTCCCTCGACATGCTGAATCTCACATCCTAAACACATTATGTAAGCTCGCTAATCCCTGACACGTCACGTGACACGTCACGTACGGCTGGCTTTTTTCGTACAATGGCGGCTATGAGTTGACATCATCGACGGTTCGTACGTTTGAGAAGAGGGGGGAAAAAAACGTCGAGGGGGAAGCCGATCGTTTCCCTGCCGGGAACAATGGAGCAGAGGGTGTGTGTGTGTTAAACAGAGACATCAGTCTGGACCGGTTGTAATATTTGGATGGTTTGTAGCTCAACACAATGTGTGTGTGCAGAACAGAACCAGCAGCAGCAGCAGGCCGCCTCTAAAGTCCAGCATATTCAAGTTTACGGCTATGGAGGGAAATCTACAGCTGCAATAATTCACCGTATATACGGAGGTGCACCGATGGATCGGCGCCGGGAGGCCCAGTTTGACCTAGTTTGACGGAATCGGCAATGGGCCGACCAGCTTCACTTGCGGGCCGGTTGAAAGCACACGGCATTTCTTCAACCCCGACAAACTTAATCACATACTTCAAATTTAATCACCCCGAGGAATCAAGCTAGTTACGCTAATGTTAGCAGAGCGGCTAAAGCTAGCGGGAGCTCAGAGACAGAACACGCCCGAAAGCATTCGGCACAACAAACTTAATCACACGCTTCAAATTTACTCACCCCGAGGAACATAGCAAGTTTAGAAGCTAACGTTAGCAGAGCGGCTAAAGCTAGCCGGAGCTCAGAGTCAGCCACAAGCCCTGAAGTCCCTGAACAGAGCAAACATAGAACAGATAACGGGCTGAACGAGGCGTATAAAGTTTGATTTCCACCTCGAAATGTGATACAATCGGTTTAAGAAACGCCCGGCAGGTAAATTCATTTAATTTAACAGGTCAGAACACAAACACAAGGCCGACCAGCCTCGTCACTTCCACTGTAATCCTTCAAAATAAGAGCACTTAAAACACATCACTCATTATGATTTTTAAACTGTAAAGGACAGAAGAATAATCGGAATCGGCCAGGAAAATTGCGACGTTACAACTCGTCTTATGTACACTCTTCATCGTCTACCAGTCACTCGTGAGAGCAGGAGGTGTGATGTTTACGAGGAGTCACTCGCACAAAACCAGAATCTGATGAATCAGGGTCACAGGAGGAGTTGGGTAATTTGTTGACACGGAAGGTTCTGCTTGAGGCTTTCCATCAGCAGCCCGGTAACTATGATGCAGCTGTTACTGTTTTAGTCACCTGACAACCAAGTCCTAGAACGAAGCACTAGTCAGTCAGGTGATGCAGAGAAAACTGGTTGAGTCAGCTCAAGAGATCTCCTGCAGGCAAAGTCTCCTCGTAAAAAGTTCTGATGCTTGAAGAGCGTGAGCATGAACTCCTTCCAAACAGAGAACCCTTTAAACCCAAAGGGCGTTTCCTATTCTGCACTGGCACCTCTGATTCTGACACCGCAAAACCGGTCCGAAGCAGTTCTACGTGTCCTTAAAAGCAGAGTTTTATAAATCTATGGTTTTAACTTTTTCAAGGTTGCTTTCCACTGAAGGTTCTGGTGTTGTCAAAAATCCATCTACATGGGTTGGGTCCCGACTTTAGTAGAACTTGCATGTCCACCATGTGTTTCCTCGCGGTACCACCGTTTCCTCCCACGGTCCAAAAACATACGGGGGAATATTTGGCTCTAAGTGTCGGCCCAGAGTTCATGTGTTAAACAATTTGCGGCAGGTGCAACAAAAGAATGGGAGATGTGGAATGCTAAAAAAAAAAACCCAACAACACTTGTTTTGAACATTCTGAAGGAGAACAGGTGACGTCCTCAAAAGAAAAGGTTGATTTTCAAACCAAAACTGACCGATTCTTTCATTCTAATCGTCACTTTTTCATTTTTACTAAATGGTTGAGTAAATACTGAGGAATATTTGCACCTCCCTGCTTCTTAATTATGGGTTAGGATTAGAGGATTGACGATTTTTGTTAGGGTTAAAATACTCAAATGTTACACGTCAGTCTAATTTTTGTACTTTAATTGAGTATTACCTTTTAATTTCACTAATCTATAAATAAGAGGTTGTTTGTCAACTTCAGTAAAAAGCTTATTCCCAGATTCAGAGCGTAAATTGAAGATATTAATCTCAATGCAATACTATGAAAACAGGTCTTTACTTTTTTGTAGTTGATAGAGAGGAAGTTCATTTACATCTCACTTTTACCCTATTTCAACTTAATCTGCTTTATCAAACATTAAATAAGATAAGACTATGAGAATGCCGGCGAGGGAAATTCACTCATTACAGTATCTCAAATTGAGGAAGTCACAAACTGACAGAAAATAAGGTCACAGTACTATACTATATATATATATATATATATATATATACAGTAGCACATTTCCTTTATACATATCTGTCTCATAAGCACTTGGTCTATATCATTTCTATACAGATTGGTTCATTTCCTGTAATTTCTTCTTCCTGTAATATCTTCTAGCTCATTTTTATTGTATTTAGCTACAGTTTTGCACTTTTTGTACATTGTTTTCTACATAACATCTGTTGTTAATTATTCATATTGGACTTTCTCTCACAGCAGCACAGCGCTTTAACATAACACATCATGTCACTCACCGCCTTTGTAACGGATCTTCTTAATGGTTATTTATGATAGACTTAACCCTCATCTTAAGCCCTCAGATTTCACTCTGTTCAACTTTATTTTATTTCTTTTGCTTATTCTTCCTTTGTCATTTTTCCTGTTTATTTATTCTAACCTTGAATAAAGATGCTGCTACAAACAAAGAAAGTTTGTGTCTGTTCGTAGGTTTATAGGGGTAATTGGTAATTTTACCAGAAAACAATTTGATGTTATTTTACAGGCAAAAGATGCAAATAGTGGCAATAATAAGATATATAAATTGAATAAATAAAACAAAAGAAACGGTCCTGCAGGGAGCTTTTGACCTGCAGGACCTGCACCAAATAAATTCAAATGATTAAAATCATGAAAGGAGGAAGCGGCAAATCCTTAAATATGGGGATTTTGTTACTCTGAAATGTTGCTGCGTGAAAAATGAGTTAAACACGTCACTACACTGAAAAACAGGAATTCCAAGAAGCCAGAAAAAAAAAACACGTCGTTAAATACTTTTTCATGTTTAGGGGATTTTTTGGATGTGAGAAAATGGGCAAGTGTAAGAATCTGAGAGACAAATTATGATGCTAGAAGACCGAGTCAGAGCATCTCCAGATATTAATGCAGGCCCTGGTAGAAATGTGTCAGGACATCACAAAGCTGTTTCAGCGGCAAAAGCAGACCTTCACAATGTCCAAGCACCGGGTTTTTAAACCGATGAGGATTATGTTTTTTAAGTCAGCTCAATGAAGACAAAAAAACACTCACTTTAAGTGAGTTTTTATCTTCAATAAATGTCTTTTTGTTGCTCATGATCAGCACAAAATGCTTAAAATTCTGCATTTTAAGTCATGTTTAACGTCTATTATGTAGTAGTAGCTAGTTTTCAGAATTCTAGCCAACAATTGTTGGATTACCCTAGTAGCAAATGTGTTTTTACTCAATAAAAAAAACACATAAGCATATGTGGCTCCAATCATAATTTAATATGACTCATTTTAACCCCTTCGGGGTAAGTTATTTTCTTTTTAACACAAGAGCATATTTTCTTAGGGCATATATAAAGTAAATAATAACTACAGAAATCTAAATTGGATCCAGGTCATTGAATCTAAATGTATTTGTTCCATTACACTGCTGATAGCAGAAAGGAACATTTTTGAAGCCCATCTACAGCAGGAGGTCATCCACCTTGATAAGGAGCAGACCGGTCACGTGACAGGCGCACACTATTAACAACAATCTGACAGGTGACTGGAACTCGACAAAGTTACATTCTTTTAGAGGTTCTGTGGGAGAAAGACTTGATAGAAGTCAATGGGTTCATGATAGGACACGGTGTACCATTTTCGAACAGCTCACCTTTTTTGTCCATTAACCACATAAATAGCAGCCACGGGATGTAACCCACCGAGCCCCACAGCACCAAAATAGCGATGTCCGACTTGGTGAAGCCGTAAGCGCGAATGGCCGAGTTCTGGATGGGACCCCAGAAGTTCCACGCCATCCCCTGCAGCAGTGCCAGCGAAGAGAACAGGATGAGCACCAGCCATCTTCTCGCATACACTCTGCCGCTCACTGGATGATGGTAAATCTCCTGATTAGAAGGCGTCAGAAGAGGCTCCCTTTCTGGCTCTGCGCTCGGACCAGCGCCCATAATGTCTCTCTGTTTGTCAGTTTTGTTAAAATTCCAGTAATAATGAGTGATCGGCGACGGGAAGTTGACGTCTACATGGGCTTCTGTCTGACGAACACAAAACAAAAACAAGCGACCGCTTCGGTTTCTATGCTCATCTTTACTACGCATGCGCCAACGGAAATAGGTGGGAGGTTTGAAACTGTAGTCTTTCGCTGCCATTTTGATTCTTTTTCTCCCTTAGCTTTAATGATGCTGTGGCAGCGGCAAAAGAGCCGGAATGGAGTATATTCACAAATGGGTTTGGTAGACGTATGAGGAAACCAAGTACTGTCACGTGATGTTTGTTTACTTCCGCTATAACTTCAGTTGCACGTGTAGTGAAAGGTGAGTACTCCGTTCTTTCAAAAGACCCCGTTGTTTCTGCGAAGCAGGCCAACGTCAGGTTTCCTAAGATACGATGTCGTCGGTGAAGTTGCAGCACACTTCGTTACCAAAACAACATTCAGAATTATAACCTAAGTAACGTAATTGGGTTCAGTTTGCGATGAGACAAAAACGTGGCAGTGCTGATTATCAAGCTGGTCTTATTTGAGTTCTTTAATATCGTATTGCTATTTTTTTATTTTAAAATGTACTTATTATCTGGATGGACCATGAATTACATAAAATGCTTTGTGGAGAGGAAGTAGTTCGATCAAACTGAGAATATCTATAAGAAAGGAAAGAGATGAGGGACATCTCTCATTTTAGGCAACTCTAATGGAATATGCCATCTGTTATTTATAATTCAAACTAATAATAACACTGATAAATTCTGACAACACTTGTATTAAACTAAACTGCGACAATGTCTTTACATGGATGCAACCATGTCTTTTGGGATTTATGCACTGTAACTCTTTTCTTTACGGCTGTTTTGCTATTTTCGTTATATATTATAAGAACAGTACAAGTAATAAACGTGTAATACAATAAATACAATCACAAAAATATTCCGTAGAACAGTTCCCCAACAACTGGAGGTTGAGAGATTGAGATTAATCTTAATATTGGCTGATAATATCAGCATGTGGAGGAAATTAAATAAGGTTGAGACTAAATTGCATAAATATGAGATTTTCCAAGTGTCATTTTAGATGCTTGAGTAAAACTATTGAGTTGCGATGACTGCACACTTGCTTTATTGTTGATTTTGCTACATCTACCACTACACAATACTATACTATAAACTTGACCCCTCTCTTAAATATAAATAGACATACTGTTTATTGTCAGCCATATCTTGATACTTGCTTTTAGAATTTATATATATACATTTATTAAAATTATGATCAATAGATTTGCATCCAGATTGATGATTATTTTCTGTTAGAACACATTATTTTCCCGGTTTGAACTCTATTCATCTCCTTTTTCGGGAGAACGGTGGCTTCCATGGCGCCATTGACCCGTCTCTGGTTATAATGTAACTTTAGAAACGAATCTCCGGTCACCTAATTTGCGTCTGTCTGCAGTTCATTGACCCGTTTAAGGATGCAGCTTTACGCCGTGCAGTGTGGTGCAGTCATGCTCGGAAATAAGGAAGCTTCAGTTTCCTCTTCTCCCTGAATGCTACTACTGAATGCTAGTGATAGATGCTTTATTAAAGCTTGTTTCCACAACAACTTTAAACTTTTCTTCCCTCACGATTAAAAAAATGACACAAGCTTAATCCCACAGGAAGTCTTTGACAAACCCAGTATCCAGTAGGTTCTAGTATAATTGGTGAATGAATCTATATGAAACTGTGTTTTCTGTGTTTCAGCCCGCTGGAGGGAATGGCCGCCCCTGAATCCTTCAAGCCCTTCAGGCCGGAGGAGGTCCAGAGGATTTTGCATGAACTGCAGCAGCCTGCAGTCTTCAGGAACATGACCCGGGGCTGGCCCGTTCTCCACTGGACTGCAGAACATCTGTCTGGCTGCCTGGGAGACAAACTCATCCGATTCAGACTTGGGAGAAAAGAGGAGACAAACAGTAAGAACCAAAGAATGACCCGGACCGATGACGTGTGTTCAAATGATCACGATGATCCGAACCCGGCCTACGCTGTCGTCCCGGACTACGGCGGTATGTCCCTGAGAAGTCCCCCAATCCCCTGCGTTGTGCAAGTAATCCCCTTGATTGAACTCCTCAAATTTAATGTGAAATTATGTCCACATTTTTTAGTATAGCAGTAACCCCCCTCGCCCCCTAGTGAGTAAAATATGAACTGTTATGGATCAGGTTTGACATAAACAAGATCGATTATGGAGATGAAGTTCCCCTCGTGTCACAAGTATACAACCGACCTCTTCCAAAATCAGTCCACTTCTTCCTCGCACTAAAGTCTGTGAGGAAATAAAGTTTTAAAACATTATCCAAAAAATACTTTTTAAGGTTCGTCCTCCCCTTATTGAGAAAAGAAGCTCCCCCTAGTGAGTAACACGTGAACTTTTAGCATAGAATATGATAAATACGACATAGATCTCCTTCAGTCGATTAATTTGCACCAAATATGGACTAAATATACAACTGACATTTCCCCAAATCAGTCCAGTTCTTCCTCACACTGGGTTTAAAATTTGAAAAGGAACCCAGTGAATCGGGTTCAAGTTGTTTGAAGGAATTAAAATACATCGATTGTTAAATATAGATGAAATATAAGATATTTAAACAATATTGTTTGATTCACATTACCGTTTCCTTGTTTTATGTCGTATAAAATTTCTCCTTCTCGCGCGTCGTTGGTCCTCAGACGCGTTTACGGATGGGATCAGAGCCGTAAGAACCCAACGAAGCATCGGAGGCGGTTTAAAGGGCGGATCTCAAACATTACCTGAGCCCAGAACTCGGGGGGTTCTGGTGTTTCTGAGCCTGCTGCGTTTCCTCCTCCACACAGTTACAGTAATCACCTCTGCTCTGGTGAATAACGGAGCGCCGTCTTTGATGAATGCGTCTGTAGATGTTGTTTGTTCAGGTGTTCCAGCAGAGAGGAGGACATTGCTCTTGATGGATTTTTAAATGGCCTCGCTCGCTCATAGACTCCTGTGTTTACTCAAACAAAAGTCCACACATAACTCACACTTTCTACACCAGCGCGGGTAAAAGTAGATTTCACGCCTCTGTGATGATGCATACGGCCTCCACTCTGCTTTCTGAATGACTTCAGGGAAACTTTGTCACAACTTCACAGTCATTTCTCCTTTTCTGTGTTTTCTTCTTCCTTAATTTTTTTTTCTTCTCCTTCTCCTCCTCCTAACCCTCATCCTCTTCTTCTTCTTTTCCTCCGCCTCCTCCTCCTCCTCCTCCTCCTTCTTCTTCTTCTTCTTGTCCTTCATCTACTTCTCATCCTCTTCTTGTTTTTCTTGTTCTTCTCCTTCCCCTTCTCCTCCTCCTCTTCTTCCTCTTTTATTCTTCTCCTACTCCTTTCATCTTATTCTTCTCCTTCTCTTCTTTTTCTTCTTCTATTTCACCTGCTGCTGCTTCTCCTCCCCTCCTCTTTTTCTTTTTCTTCTATTTTCTCCTCCCCCTTCTGCTGCTGCTTCTTCTTCATCTTTTTCTTCTCTTACTCCCCCTCCTCCTCCTTCTCTTCTTCCTCTTCTTTTTCTTCTTCTCTTTCTTCATCTCATTCTCCTCCTTCTACTTCTCCTCCTCCTCCTCTTTTTCTTCTTCCCCCTCCTCCTCCTCATCCTCCTCCTCCTTTCCTCTCACAGGACCTCTGTTTGAAACCCAGTGTCTGTATGTGGAGGCCAGAATGGCTCACTTTCTCAGCTGGGCCCGGGTCCAGGCCGGAGCGGATGTAGGGCCTTTCTCGGAGTACCCCGAGGAAGAGTTTTGGGCCTATGCTGACTACAAATACATCGCCAGACTGTTTCAGGATCAGCCTTCCATGTTTGAGGTAATGGACGTCTAGTTTTGAGATCACATTTAAAGGTAACCGACATGTTCAGACAGCTGGAATTCTAGTTCTGCAGCCCGCCTCAGATGTTTCAGGGACATTTTAATTCGATGTTGCATCATGGGAAAAATGACATCAGCCCTGCACAGATCGTAAAAGAGCCAAATCGGCCGTATGAGCAGCAGAGGGTCTGCCGCTGAGGTTGTTTGATTAAGTCGGACTTACAGTCGGCGCTCCTGTTCTTCCCAAGGAATCAGAAAAAAAAGGACGGGAGATCTCTTTCCATCAAGTTCTTCCAAAGTGGATCTGGTTTTGTGCACAATGTGTCACAGTTTTTTAAAATAAACCCTGGTAAAAGACCCGGCAGACTTAGCCCGTTCTTCCCTCGGCCATAAGTTACTGCAGCCAGGAGCAGCCGCACCTCAGAAAACAGTACGCTGCTTGAATAACCCCCAGGGTTGTTTCCCGTTCACGTACCTGAACCTCTCTCTCCGATACGCTTTTCTCCACCTGTTCTTCCCAGAGTGCAGCATCATCACCACTTGCCTTATTGATTCTGACGGAACCACCTCCAGAACTGAGCGCGGTTACCGCCGTGGCGTCTGGGAACTCCTAGTCTGACTGGACTAGTCATTAGCTGCTGGTATCTCAAGGTTTAATGGGATTCTTTTAGTTTTGTCTAAGCATTTAATATAAAAAAACGTTCCTTTCCCATTACCACATCAGAATTCTTCATCATAATCACATTTTTTAAATTAAATTCTGAAGCTTTTGCCCTTAATGACTTCATACAAGCTGCTATTCTTGTCCTGCTGAAGGGAAAGGCAGGAGAAATGCTGTTCTTTCTCCAGCCGCTGTCACTCATTCATTTCCTTTCCACCGCAGTGATACATTTTATTTGTTATCCAGCCGCAATTATTGCCCACTGACATTCACGCCGTGGAGACGGGCAGGCGTGGGCTCTTTACAGGATAAATGGCGCCGGGGAAAAGAGCTGGATTGACCAGTCTGTCATTTCCAGCCGCCTGCGTGTTGGGTAATGACTTCATTACTCAGGATGTTGGTGTGATTGCTACACCTTTGTGCTCTGACAGGACATGATGGGCAGAGCGGTTTCTTCTCAGAGGACGGCAAATAAGGTGGCGCCTCCATTGGTCACGTATAATAGGCGCTGTCAAAGGCGGCTGATGAGGTGGGGTCAGACGTGTGAGTTGTGACAGTCAGGGAAAGCGAGCGTCTTCTCTCTGTGTGGCGTTATTATCACGGACAAGGATGGTAATTCCAGAATCTGACGTTTTTAAAATATGTTCACATCGTTCTGGTTTGAGGTCGTGACTTGAAACGTGGATTCTCTGCCTGTGGGCGCCGCAGGGTGTAAAGTGGTCCGAGTTCGGTTTTGATGGACGCGATGGGAGGGAGAGCACCTTATGGGTGGGCACGGCGGGGGCCAACACGCCGTGCCACTTCGACTCCTACGGCTATAACCTGGTGCTGCAGGTGGAGGGACGGTAAGAAGACGTATGTCATAGTAACAATAATAATGTAATATATATATATATATATATATATGTGTGTGTGTTTCTTCAAGCTTTCTGGGCCAATGAAGCTAGAAAATGTTTTTGAAAAAAAGTAAACAACCGGATTTCGACAAGAAAAAAGATGAAAGAAATGTGAATATGTGGTTTACTGTAAAGTAAAAGAGTTTTAAATGTGTACAAAATGCCTGAATTTGCCTACATTTGCATATTCCCTTCGCTCATAGTACTATAATGACAGTCATTGTAGCCAAGGTGACCTCTAACCTGTCTGATTGCTGGTTTGAATTCTACATTTTGTAATTATAACCCCCCCCCCAATTCCCAAAATGCAGCAATATGACATAATCATCATCTCCATCGCCGCCGCAGATCCTTCGTGTCAACGCGATAGATCAAAAACCCATTTCATGGATCATTTTCAAATTTTATGCCAACGTAAATCTGTGAACGGGGAAATTCGTGTGTTGCATATTTTCACCACTAGGGGGAACTTTATCTCATATTTCATCATTTCTCCTCTGCTGATCCGATTAAGTCCAAATTTGGTGCAAATGAATGGACCGGATGAGATTTATCTTGTATCATATTTGACTGTAATAGTTCATATTTTACTCACTAGGGGGCGCTTTCTTCATGAAAAAAAAACACTGCTTTGAGTTCAATCAGGGGGTTTTATTGTACATCGCAGTGGATCGGGGGCTTTTCGGGAACATACCCTTCATTTTGGGCCAATTTATCTTATATATTGTCTTTTTTTTTTGTTCATTCAGCAACATTGCACAAAACCAACACTTCAGACACACACAGACACTCACACACACTGAGCTCAGGATGTGTTTTATCTGTATTATATATAATCGTTGTGTATAAAACGGGTTTTGATATTAGGCAGAGCACGATAGAACCAGGTGGGCCAGACGGACCTGAGATAATGAGGAAAGGGGCGGCGTTCTGTAACGGCCCACGCAGAGCGTGATCAGGTTTCTGCCGTCTGACGGGGAGCTAATTTGCCGCGGAGCGAGATGGAGGCGGAGATGGAGGCGGAGATGGAGGCGGAGACGGGAAACAGAAGGGACAAAGTTCTTTTTTCAATCTTATCTCGCTCCTCCGTTCTCCCAGACGGCAACGGGCTTATCTCGCCGCGGGTAATTGGGTCGCGGGCTTTCTTTATTTGCTATTGATCTCAGATGGAATGAAATTCCGCAGGAGGAAATCACCGACACCGCTGATCCATGGAAACACAACAAGGAAGATTGTCACGATGATATTTGTCCAGCAAATGAAAGCAGAAACTTTTCTTTTTTTTTTTTTTTTTTGGTCTTTTAGAAATTAAATGTTAGATTTCGGATCAAAATATGGAGATTCTTTCTCCCCCACTAGTTGTTAAAATGTTTCATCATTCTAATATGTATTAAACTCGTTCTCTCTCATGGTTTTGGAAAGCTTTAAATTATCACCAAAATACAATCGTTAAAAAAAACGAGAGATTTTATTTCTTACAACTTTTTTCGTGTGTGTGTTTTTTTTAACGCGTAAGGAAACGGTGGCACCTCTTCCCTCCAGAGGACTCCGATAAGCTCTACCCGACCCGGATCCCCTATGAGGAGTCCAGTGTCTTCAGCCAGGTGGATGTTCTCCATCCGGACCTGAGGAGGTTCCCCGCATCTCGGGGGGCCAGAGCCCACGTGGTGACCCTGCAGCCAGGACAGGTCAGGGTTGTACCTTACAAACAGTCAAATGATCCAGAAGGTGTGAAGGATGCTTAGCTATTCATAATGAAGAACAATATTAGCGCGCTATTAGCGGCTAATATTCCAGATTCCTAACCCGACAGGTGCCATCGGAACAAAATAATCGCTGTTATTCTGTCATCTGCCTGTAGTTATAATGTTATGGCTGGTGTACAAGTATCCAGGAAATGAGTTTGACTCTCAACTCCAGTGGGGTCGATCTCCAAAACGAGGACACCAAAGAATCGGAACTTTCCTAGTGTGTCTGATGAGATTTAAGTGTAACTTTTTATGTTTTCATTTACTTTTGGGTTTCTATGGTTCTGTAGGTTTACTGGTCGCCGGGCCGGGTCCGTTGTGAAAAGTAGGAATAGTCCAAACGACGTCGTTAAAGTCCGCTCTAAGGTCGCTGGAGTCCTATTCACAGACTCCTGAGAGAAACGTGTGCTTCAGAACGCAGGGAGGAAGAATCAGTCAGGCGGATTACGTCCTCTGCAGTGAAGATACCTTAATGTCCTCAGATCGGTGTTATCATGCTCCCCTGAGCAAAATAAACCGTTACTCCCATTCTTTTCCGCCTCCGCCATCAGGCTGCAGTTATTGGAATGTAGGTCAGTCCCTCTAAACTCTGGCACACTTCTTCTGGCTTCTCTCTCATTCCTACGGTTTCTCCTTCTATACGACCACATGTGGTATATCTGAAGTCTATTATCTACTGTATATGAATAATGCATTGAGTTTATTATTTACTATACATGTTACGGGGCGCACAGGTGAAATGTATTGTAAATAATAGATTCGGTCTATAATTTTCTATATATAAATAATAGACTATGTATATTATTATGTAAACTATGTCTGTTATTTACTATACATGTTACGGGGCACACAGGTAACATGTTTAGGGCACATCTGAACGCGGAATATAAAACATCATGTCATTTATTTGTCAGAAAACTTGAGGTTTACCCAGCCGTGACCTGTGCGCCCTGTACCATGTATAGTAAATAATGGATAGCGAGCTGAATGCCCAGTACTGTTACACTTGTTAGATATTTAATGAAACACATTTAACTGAGACAACCCACACGTTAAATCCACTCTGGTATTTAGACATTGGAATGAAAATCATCATTTATGCAGTAAAGGTTAACGTTACACAACTCTAGCTTTTACAACGGCTTACACAAAGGCAATAACCATAAACTACAGCATAAGTGCTCCCTAAGTTCTATGTAAACTGTAGAAACAGACACAGCAGAGATTTATTTGTCGTGTGGTTCTCAGTGAAAGGGAGAAACAGAAACAAGGCCACGCTTGTGAAATGTGTTCCAATCATCGTCTGGCCTTCGTCCTCATCGTCTTTTTACCTTCCTACCAAATGACGTGGAAGGCTAAGTGGCAGCTTCATCATCATTCTCGACGTCCTTGCAGCAGAAAAAGGCAACGGGGTCCAGTTCAGGCTTGTAGATCACCTGACAGAACCGTTAACGTCCCTTCAGAGGGAGTGACGCGATGATTGAGGTTTCGTGGAATCAGAAAATGACCCTCATTTTTTTCTTTTTCTTCTTTCGACGTAGTGGTTCGATTCTAAAGTGCTGCAAAAGTTGTTTTTTTTGCTCTAATCCGTCTTGTTTTGGATTCAGACGGCGTTGTTTTCTTCTTCGAGGGGTCAAGACGGTGGCAAAGTAATCAACCATCTGTCTCTTTTCACTAACGGCTTGTGTCTTGGCTCCTGCAGCGATCCAAACACCTCCCTGTGAGCAGCATCAAATATATATATATACACATATAAACATTTATATATATCCCCTTTTTGGGATTAATAAAGTTTTTTATTCATCTATCTCTTATTTTTTCTCTTTACATTTTCTTAAATTGAATAATATTTGAACATTTTAGATTATCGTCCAGAGAATCTAAAACCGTTTCACTCCAACCTCCAACTTTATGCATTAGTAATCGTGTTTTTAAATCGACTTAATCTTTAAACGTCAACACGTGAGAGTTAATAAACAGTCCGCCGGTATCTTTCTGTGAGATTCACCTGTTTTCTGCGGCACGTAAAAAGGTTTAATATTAGTCATACATGTGAGGCTCCAGAAAATCCATGTTTCTGCTTCTGTGACATAATGGAAAGTCATTCAGTCGACAAGGCTTAGGGAAATGTCACGTCACTAGCTCCTGCTTTATCGTGTGTGTGTGTGTGCGTTTGTGTGTGTGTGTGTGTGTGTGAGAATCATGACACTTCATGTGTTTGCATTCAAACAGACTTATGGTTGTGTCCGGTAGGATGCCTCCAGCTCTGAACATTAAATCTGACGACATTCCTCTTGTCTTGTCGGATCATAGAGGCATGAATGAATCAGAGCCGCAGTGAAAACTGCAGATCAATAAGACCAGCCCATTTTACAGTGGCGATAAAATGATGTATGCTGCCATCTAGTGGCCAGTTGGTGCAATTACGGCTGCATTTATATTAAAGATGATGTCATTATTATATTTATACACCCGAAACCCACACCATACCCACCCGTTGCCAAAACCACGCAGGTTAGAGGAAAGAAAAAAGAAAAGGATGTAAAATTTAAAAAAGGATAAAATAAAATTAAAAAATTATAAAATTAAATTAAAAGAAATAATTAATAACCTAAAATATTTCTTAACATGTAAAATAATGAAAATAATACCATGTGGGGTAGCGTCACATCAGCGTTCATGGCCTAGTCAGAAATAAAATGACTATTGTAAAGTGCATTATAAATTAAATGTATTATTATTATTATTATTATTATTATTATTAACCTTTTACAGCGTGTGAGTCCGCTGGTTCCCTGCCAGCGGACTTTAATGACCACTTACTGCTGAGTAAGTGGTCATTAAACGTTTGACCCATTAAATCCTGAGGATTTTCTTTTTTGTATCATCACTTCTGCTCAGGTTCTGTACGTCCCCAGACACTGGTGGCACTATGTGGAGTCAGTGGATCCCATCACCGTCAGCGTCAACTCCTGGATCGAGCTGGTAAGAATCCTACTCTTCAGCTCAGAACCTAGAATAATAAAAAATGAAGAGAACCTGCCAGTGAAAGATCTCCTGTCATTATAGTGAGTGTGTGTGTGTATGCACAACCAGGGGTGTGTGCCGCATGTGAAGCTCCTAACCCCTCCGACAAATGCTTAGTCTAAGAGCATCTTTGCCTTCACGCTCCCCGACAGGAAGTGGATGACGTGACAAGAGTTAGTGAGGCTGTGACCAAGGCTGTTGTCTGCGCTCTTAAAAGTGCACCAAGTGATGACAACGCTGACGACTGGCTCAATCCCACCGAGGTAATCCTTCAATACCCTGATTATGCCGATTATTTACTTCTTCTATGACCAATAACTTCCTGTTATCTTCCTGTTAACTTCCTGTTGGTTGCACCGATGTCGACTACAGATGCACCGATTGAAATTTTCTTGGCTGATCAAAGCTTTTAATAAAGTCTGTCTGGACGATTCCGATTTTTTTTCTTTCAAATTTTAAAAGTCATTACGAGTTATGTATTTTAATTGCTCTTATATTGAAGGATTACAGTGGAAGTAAGAAAGCGGCTGGGCATTGTGTGTGTGTTCTTATGAGATGAGATGAAAAAGAAGGAAAAACATCGATTGTGATTCTTTTCTGTCCGTCTGACTTGATAGTGAGCGGCAGGTAATCAGAAAATACAACAAAATAAAACAAATAAATACATTCACGCATGTACAGACTGGAACATCAGTGGGTTTAGAAAAGGATGAAAGCAAATATTCTCTACAAACGGACCTTTTGCAATCTGGAGCTTCGCCACTAGATGGCACTAGATCACACACACCATTGTTAAACTCCAGAAATTCTCTTTACGTATGATAATAGGACATAAAAGCCGAGAATGCTAGGTGGCTATGTTGTTAGCATGTTGCTGTTTCAGGAACTCTTTATACAGGTTTGTGTTCTGTTTCTGCAGGAAGCAGCGACATCCCATAATGAGAACATGCAGTATGTGAACCTGTCTGTGAGAGCCTTGGCCCAAAGAGAAACAGGCCTCAGTCAGACTGAGCTGACCCAGAACCTGAGAGACGTACGTCCCGTCAAGCGGGACTCTAGAGGACATATCAGGATCAGCGGTTCTGAGCCCTTCAGTTTCCCCTTTGGACCTCACCTCGTCCCTGTACTCTGTCAGGCAGAAACCACAACAGAACCCGAGGCAGCACCGAGACCCGAGCTTGCATCCGCTGTCAGACTCCAACACCAGAACCCGGGTTCCACATCAGATGATTCTTCAGAGGGTTCTGACGAACTAATAGACCCAACAATAACAACAAACGACCTGCTGGACTGCCTGCTGCATCCTGACATCATCAACCGGGTCACTCAGCTTCTACTGGAGAGACACACGGGAAATCAGGGGAGGACCCCACCATCTTAGCTTCAGTACCATCACCTGTAAACAGCAGGTAATGAGTCCAAAGTGGAACGAAAGACTCAGATTAGACTGGACTCTGGAGGATTTTAGAGTTCTGGGTCTGGAAATATCAGGATTGGGTTCTGTCCGGTTTCAAAATACAGTAAATGAAAAAAAAAAGATCCATCACCCAAGCCGGCGCTTATGAAAAATTTATTGTCTAATCTGGTTTAACAGCTCCTCCAGAGACTGAACCGGATACAACAACAACAACAACAACAACAGGAAGTAGCTGATGATTGGCTGACTGATGGATTCACACCGTTTAATGTAAATGTAATATTTTCACTAAAATCATCTTTGTTAAATATGATTTCACACGTTTTGTTTTATAAACATGGACGGATGATATTCTGTCTTTCCATCTGTCAAGGAAAAAAATTCTAATTTCAAAATTCAATCATATTAAGAATTCATCGCCGCCGCTACAGATCTGTGGTTTTAACGCATAACTCCGAAATTCTTTCATGGATCGTTTTCATATTTAATACCCACATAGACCTTAGTGCGAGGAAGAACTGGAGTGATTTTGGGAAAAGCCAGTTGTATATTTCTGACACAAGGGGGAGCTTTATCTCCAAAGGTTTTCAGGCTTCTTCATGAAAAACACAGTTTTTCTATTAGAGTATATAAAATATTGCATTTTACTCTAATAGTTCCCATTTCATGCACTAGGGGGAGTTTTTTTTTTTCTCTTTCGAACATGCTTTTCTCAGTTAGTCCCGATTTAATCCAAAATTGAAACATATGAAACGACTCGAGATTTATCTTTCAGGTGTTATTTTTATTTCACCCACTAGGTGGAGCTTTTCTATGAAAATCGCTGTTTTTATGGACAGTGTTTGTTATTGATCCGATAAAGTCTCAGTTAGACGCATATGAATCCAGTAGATCTCTTTTATATCGTATTTTACTTTAATAGTTTTCATTTCATTATATTATCTGATTTATCTATTTCTTTTATAGAAAAACAACTTTTCAGACATACCTTCCTCAAAGTTAGTCAGATTTGGTTCACAAGATTCGACTCGATATCCATAACCTTAATGTCGCATTCTACTCTATTACTTCCTATTCTACCCACTAGGGGGAGCTCTTTTTTTTTTTTTTTTTACGGAAAAACATTTTTGTACCACATTTAAATTGAGGAGTACAGTCAGGAGTGTGGTTTGTACAACGCAGGTGATTGGGGGCTTTTCAGAGATGAACCCTTACTGTCGGGGACGATTATTAAATAAATTTATAAATTAGATAAACTGACACCAAAACACATTTTAATCTTTAAAATGACAATCGGCACAAACAGGAGCTTCAGCATCACAACAGTCTCTTTACACAGTGTTACACACTGCAACATCGTTCACCCAAAGAGGAACAGTTTTTAGGATTTGAAAGGACCAGACGGTTGGTTTGCGTCACCACCACATAAACGATAGAACACCTTTAATATAATCTTAGAAGCTTCCAGATTTATTTCCCATCTTTTGGCGCTTAGATCCATTTTTAAGACTTTGAAAGAGACGGGACAAGTTCAAAGTTCAGTGTGAGAAACTTCGTAATTCTTTCCTTCGTAGTTTGACGACACATCCTGCTGACGCTGCGTTTTCAACATTTCAAAGCTGCAACAAAACCAGCAATAAGACACCCTTCTTTTAAAGAGGGGGAATTAATTCACGTATCGAAACACCGGGATTGATGTCCTACAGCAATCAATACAGACGATGACAACGAATACGCCAATCAGCCATAACATTATAACCGCTGACATCGGAATGCAGAACAACATTGGTCATCTTACTGTGACAGCAGCTGTGAGTGGGTGGGAAGCAGGAAAAATGGGAAAAGATCAGGATCTGGTGGACTTTGACATGGAACAAATATTGACGGTCGGATGACTGGGTCAGAACTGTGCAGAACTTCTGTAACCGCAGATTATTTCCTAAGAAAGGGACTTTCTATGTGAGATTAACTACAGTGTTCTGAGGCTTATTATAGATTTAATTATTATGATTCTAATTATTCTAACATCATCTTTTATATAACACTTATTATAGATTTTTATAACAGATTTATCAGCCACAACATTATAACCACAGACAGCTGAAGTTGATGTGTAGGGAAAATGGGAAAAGGTAAGGATGTGCGTGACGGAGCATCTCCAGAACTTATTCCTGGTCCTGCAGTGGTTGGTATCATTCAAGGGGGACAGGTACATGAGCAGCCAAGGCTCAATAATGGATGAGGGGAGTGAAGGCTAGGCTGTCCGATCCCACTTAAGAGCTGCTGAGGAGCAAATTGTGGCAGAAAGTTGATGCTGGTTCTGATAGAGAGCTGTCAGAACACACACAATATCTCAGGGCTGTTTGGGTAGCAACCACTATAAAGCGTGGTTGTAATGTTATGGCTGATCAGTGTAAAGTCTACGAATGTTTGAACAGCGTTCAAAAACGCCTCATGTGCTTCATGGTTATTGTATGGAAGAACTCCAGCAGCAGCTTTGGTCCTGAAAGTATCATCGCTGCAGGTGCGAACAGAACCATCTGTCACACGGGTTCTGTCCAAATCAGTACTGGTACGATGAACATGTTGACATGGAGGTAGTACAAAACTGTTATATACATGATTGAAGGTGAGGATTATGAGTTTAACACTGTCGATCACAGTGAAGGAATCAGTTTCAGCCTCTTTGAAACATCAGAGGAACTAAAAAACAACAATTTCTTATTAAACAGGTTCACAAACTATAATTTTAAAAAAATGACGTCACAAACAAATACTTGATGTCCTGCCACAAGAAAATGACCGGTGATCACATGTCATCATGAAACGTGGGAATAGAACAGAACAAGGTGCCTTCAGGAATGATCCATCGCTTCGGGTCGTACAGCCAATCGGCTTCAGGAGAAAAAAAGACGTAAGAGGTGAAGGTTAGAGTCTGGTGCCTTTCCCCATTTTTCTCAGCTCTGCGTCGTTACTCTCCTTCGTCTCGTCATGCTCCTCATCCTCCCTGGATATGTCCTCCAAGGAGATCTTGTCCAGCTGATCCGGGTCCACGTAGGTGTAGAAGTGGGCCATGATGGAGAAGATGATGCAGACGCCGAGCAGCAGGCAGGCAAACAGCAGGAACTCCTTCCACTGGGAGAACAGACACGGGTTAGAACATCGACCCCTGGGACTTCAAAGGGGTTTCCCTTTTCAAGCTGCAGGGGCGATGGGTTTTGAACCCGGGACCTGTGACAACTAAGTGAACCACTGTGCCACCATGCTGCCCACATCACATAATAGACAGTCATTTTTCATAAAACGGAAAACATTGGAAGTGAGTGGAACGTTCTTTGGAGAGCTCACGGCAATGGAAAATTAATTTCTACTGTTGCTTTTGGCATGCAGAGTGATGTCATACCTGCTCAAGTCCCGCCCCTTCTGCCACGATCAGCACTATAACATTCCCAAACGCCACAGTGAGCAGCCAGCCGCCCTGCAGGACCGACTTCATGTTGGCTGGAGCCTGGAGGGGCAGAGAGACATCGACAGTGAATGGAGAGAGAGAGAGAGAGAGAGAGAAACAGTTTCATCTTAACAAGAGTCAGCAAATAATTTCACAGCAACTGAACGCATATTTTTTTCAAAAAAAAAGCATCACAACACAATTTCTGACACGCATTGAGCAGCATAATGTGCTTCTTCTGGAATAATTCATCTGCTCGGTTTGTTCCAGACCGTCATGCTCTGACTAAAATATGTCTGGATAAACACACTTCTCCTTTTAGTCACTATTAAGTGACTCTTAAAAGTGACTTCATAGAATCAGAACTGCTCTGATTCTAGTCTTATTTGGAGTGAATGTAAAGGTTTGGTTCTACTGCTTTGACGGGTTTCTGTGGCGGTTTTAATAACTTTTTATCCCCACTACATAAACAATGATAAGGTGATATAATTGTCGGTATCACATCCTGTCCTAATGTAATAATATTTTGTTCTGAACAGATCTCACAAATACAGATACAGAAGCCGAGAGCAATCATGGTGTCACTTATTTATTTAATGCACTTATCTCAAGATAACTAGTTAATTATCAGGGACCAGGCGCCGCATGTCGTCCCGATAATTTATGACTTTATTAGGCTTATCTATATCAGGGACTACGCATAAATAAATTAGCCTCGTATCACATTTAGAAACTAGAAGAGAAAAAAAAAGCACTCAGAGAGAAACACAACAGTTCCATAAGTTACGGGAAAATTATTATTATGTTATTGCCAGCCTGTAAAATCTACTGACAACTCCAACAAATTCTCTGAGTATCTCTAAAATACTCTGTAGCCGCTCGTCTCCAGCCCCTTCCACTTCAGCGTCTCTGTTCAGCCCACTTTACTGAGCTCCCAACTCTTGAAACTGAGCCTCCAGCTCTCTCCCACACAATATTTAGATCAATGGTAAACAACTACTGGAGCTGTTGGCTTTGACATTTTGAACTTCCTCTTAAGCTATTCAATTGAAAACAATTTAAAGATAGATTAAACAAGGTCATGTTTACGCAACGTAGTTCATACGTTCTCCAGTTTTGTCTCATGACTCTCATCCCTCTAGTTCCAGGCTCAACCCTCTTCCTCCTTCTCGACAATCCTCACCTGTCATTTTCCTATCCTCCTATTTGATGGCCCCTTTGACATGGGGTGTCCCCCAGGGCGCCGTCCTCGGCCCCTTACTCTTTAGCATATACACATGTTGCCACTGGGTCAGATTGTAAACAGCTTGAGTCACATTTTTCACTGGTTTGAGCTTTTTAAGCTTGCTACCACTGAAGCACAGGACTAACAAACCTGTGAGTAGGAGAACTCCAGGCCCGTGATGGAGAACAGGACCTCTCCGGCGGTGATCAGGACATACTGAGGGATCTGCCAGGCGATGTGGACATTGTTGGCTTTCACATCCTCCATCCTGTCGGTCTGAATGACGCCTGATTTCTGACAAACACACACACACACACACACACACAGGGTTCTGACGTGACCTACAGCGGGTTAGATCTTCATACCTGCAGGGATCATGCTGACCTCTGTGAGGATCACAGTGTAAGAGGCTCCAAAGTCCAGCAGACCCAGGTCCAGATCAGGACACTCTTTTGACTGCAAGCTGCATTTGACATTGCGGTATCTGAGGCAGAGGCAGGGGGAACGCGGAGGATAGGAACAAAAAAAACACATTATGTGATTGTTAGGAATGCAGAACCGTAAATCTGCAGTGAGGAACTTCTGCCAGTCCGATCTTCTGATACCGCAGATGTTCTTCCCGCCATGAGCTCCATCATTCTCCCACTTCCTGCAGCCCACTGCGTTGCTATGGTTACACCCCCTTACTGCTCTGGCAAACCATTATTTGCTGATTGATGTCACCACAGACGCCTGATTTAAAACCGTAGGTACACCAATCAGCCATATCATTAAAACCACCTGCCTAAGATTGTTTCGTAAAAAGAACATCTGCCGCTTATTGGTTTATCATACAACCAATGCAACCATCAGCTGCTGTTAACCAAAGTGGATTCTTTAGATAAGGGTGTTAGTGAAAAGGTAGACTTAAAGAGTAAGATCCTTAAAGGCTGGAAACATCTCCTGAATCTGCTTGTTACGCTGATCAGCCATATTATTAGAACCTCCTGCTTAAAATTGTGTAGGTCCCCTTTTTCCACACTAACAGTTCTGGGATGTGATGTGATGTGTGTTCTGACACCATTCTCTCAGAACCAGCATGAAAATGTTCACCCATTAGTGCTACAGAAGTGGGATCAGAGAACACGGGCTAGCCTTCACTCAAAAAAGCAGAGTGTTCATTGACTTTTATAGTAAAAACACTCAGTGAGGAAGATGCTGCAGGATTCCAGATGTTTAAAACGATTCATATAAACCTGTTATACTTACTCGCCCCAATCCACGGACTTGTTCCTAGACATTTCACCAGTGGGAATGTTGAAAACCACCGTTCCAACAGTTATGTTTATTTTCTCTGGTAGAGTGTTATAAAATCTGCCAAATTAGAAATAATCATAAATCTTCAATGATTCAGCAGCAATGGAAACATTTTTCTCAAAAATATATAATTTCCTGGAATTAAAGATTGTATTTTACCTCAGGAAAGGATTTCCAGTATCATTTTTCTTTATGAAGTCTTCCACCTGAACCACAAAAAACACAAACACAAACCCGTCAATAACAGCTGACAGAAGCTCAGATAACTTCTGAGCTTGCTTCTCTAATTTGTGCTTTTATGCGTATTTCAGAGTAAAGTTCTCTCACAAGTTGGCATTTTACTCCGGTGGTCTGTGAGGGTAAGATGAGGGTGTAGGCCCTCTCTTCTCTGAATAACAGGTAACACTCGGAGGTCAGTCCAGCGGAGGTGACATTGATGGGCAGTATCTTGCTGGGCGCTCCCAGTGGAACCATCTTATACGCAGCAGGGTCCTAACATAGAGAAATTACAGTTAATATTGTCTCTTATCTATTCATATATTCATAAAAACATCTCTTAAACATCACTCAGGATTAGAAGATCAATCTCGTCTCTCTCATCTTGAAATAATGCATGAATGAATTTCTTCGTACTGCTTTTTTCTGGTCTATTCTAAGTATTGCAGAATCTGGAGATGCTCTGACCCAGTTGTCTAGCCATCACAATTGGACCCTAGAAGCACTCAGATCCTTAAACATGCCCACTTTTCCGGGTTCCAACACTTCAACTCCACGGCAAAATGTTCACCGTCTAATATATCCAACCCACTGGCAGCTGCTACCGCCCCGGGATAATCATTATCATTTTGACATCACCAGCCTGTGGTTATAATCTTATGGCTGGTGTTTGAACAGCAAAAGTACATGCAAAAACAAGAACATCAATCATTGGAGGAAACCTGACAGATGAGAACTTTGCGCTGAATTGAATTTTTTTAAAAAGAAGCGTTTTTTTCTCCTCCCATCTGGTTACCTCAAGGTACCGGATCGGGTCTGGAAACGGGTCGCTGCCACTGACTGTCACATTGACATTATCTCCTGCCAGGTTGAAAACCTGCAGGAGAGAGTTATTTGCAGGCGCAGGATCCACTTCCGTTTTCTAGAAGAAGGAATTAAGTTGTTAGTAGTTGTTCTTGTCCTTCTTCCAGATGGAGCTTCTATTAGCTACATCTTCATCGGTCAATATTGAAGCTGTTTCTCGGTACGACTTTGACCCTATCTGGGTTTTCCTTTAGTTTTTATTCCCACAGTGTATCCTGTCACCAACTGGGTTTAGTCTGCATCACTGGAAGTTTGTTTCTTCTTCTTATAGTTGTATCAGGCTGTTATTACTGCGTTATTACATAGTTATTACACTTGTATAAATCCCTCTTTGATCTTGGCTTAATCCATTATCACATTTCTATTCATTGGACACATTATATTATTTTATCTTCTATATTAATCCAACAGAAGATTAGATGGAGACCTACCACCACATTAAGCTCCACTAGAGTTGCTGCTCCAAAGGCCAACGCCGCAAAAATCATCCCCATCGCCATTTTCTTCAGCGGCCTGCAGGAAAGGGGGGGGGTTTACACACCTTTCATTCCGCCCAGCATGTTTACCCTCCTGAGGGTCAAGCTTTATCACGCCATCATTCACAGGGAAAGGTTTCCACATGAGAGTCCTCAGTGGTCTCCTGCCTGATAAGAGGCCACCTAATCACCTGCTGTGACATTAAGCCACCTGCCCTTTATAACCTGACCTATTTCCTAGAAAACATACACCAAGTCAGTCACAACAAACCGGTTTTGTGCCATTTGCTTACGTCTACGTAGTTTCTGGAGGGAACTGCTGACTCTGCTAAACACACTCATTAGATTTACATTTGTGTGAATGTGCAGAACGTTTTCTGGATTCGTGCGCAGTAACCTTCCCGTTCACTCGTTAACCCCTTCCTGCCCTGCAGAGACGTGGTTGTGGGATATAAGCGTGAGGTCACATGGGTCATTTCCCCGGGTTTAAGAGGAGTCTTTAATGATTATATCTGCAATAAAGATGGGGAAAGACATCTACTCACAGAAGACATGAGACTCACGTGATGTTGATTCTGCACAGGCCAACAAGCGGATATATGACGAGGTCAAAGATGGGCACGAAGAGAAGAATCAGCAGAGCGTTCAGCATCTAGACGACAGGGAGGGGGGGGGGAAAGGTGTCCTTTAAATGACTCTATAAAAGCGCCATAAACTCATAAAGTTAAGATTATTGATGATGGAGGGGCGGATTGTGATTTAATATCTGCGGGTAAAGATGGTGGCAGTGATTGAGAGCCCTGAAAGTGTTTTCATCAAAGATTAGTCACTTTTTAGTGCCTCACCTGAAAGGCCCTGGTGTGTGTTTTGCGAATGTGTCACAATTAATACACACAGCAGTGTTTCTGTGTCCTTCTGTACTTCAACACGCTGACATTCCGGTGATTAGTAGGAGGATTCACATCATCACTAGTTAAAAATGTAGCCTGTCAATCAGGAGTTTCATAAATCAAGTCAAGGTTTCAAATTTTATTTATGTAGCACATTTATATTAAAACAATAGAAATGGGGGCTGGACAGATAAGACCGACAACAATAAGAGCACGAGTCACAAGAATAAAAGACGAGTCAGATAATCGGTTAAAAGAACGGAAGAAAATATGGAGAAAATATGAAGATGAAGATTTATTGTCATTGCTCTGTTTCCTGTTTTATTTTGAAAGTCTGCGCGACCTTCCCTTTCCATTACCCTCTTGTGTGATTGTCCATATGATCACCTGTGTCTCCTTGCCTCGTTAACCTCAGTCTTTTAAGTCTGGGCCAGTTCATTCAAGATGTCCGTGTTGATTGATGTCAATTTGTGGACAAAAGATGATCAAAGGCAAATATTCTTGTTGTTTGCTCTTCCACCGCAAACACGTGGATTAGAGTCGCTATCATATATAAACACAATATTCTCACAAAAAGCAGTCCTCTCTTTTCTTTGTCACGACTCCGTTCACATTTATTCATCAGTTTAGTTTGTGCTGGTTTCTGTCATTTTACTTTGAAGGTTTATTTCCTTTGTTCCCGGTTTCACCGTTTCCTGTTTTATTTTGAAAGGGTGTCTTTTCATACATTTTTTTTCAATTGTCCATCATGTTCACTTTTGTTCTCCCTCCACCTGTGTCTCATCGCCTCGTTACTCCGTGTTCTCTCCGCGATGATGTCATACCTCGGCGCCTTTTCCCCGGAGGATCTCTCATGGTTCTTCGGGTTTTTCCGACTCTGCTGCTTTTATTTCAGATTTAATCTCTCGCTTTTCTTAATTTTCTTCGACTGTTTGCGTCACGTACTGCTTTTTAGATTTTGACCTTTGCCCTCTCCACGCACACACTGTACTTCTAAATGATATCACTGTACTGCATCTGCTCTGGCTCATTCTTGCGACAGGTCCATATTCTGGTTCTGCTGAATTCACAACATTCTCTCCGTTCTGCAGCTGTAATGACCATAACAACAATCCTAGTATATGAGCTAATGAATAAATATAAAGTTATTTTGAGAGGATATTTCCCAGAATTGAGTCCCTCGTGTGTAAACTCCAGATCAGGACAGAACCTAACTTAAACCTTAGAACACAAACAGAACCAGTAAAGGACAGAACAGATTCTAATGGTGATATGTTAATAAATGCAGCAAATAAAAGTTTTTATTACGTTCTTTACACGAGTGGGTTGACCGGCACCTACCTGCATCTGGTCCGGTTTAATGCTGAAGGAACCTCCCTGCAATAAGACGAGATCATTTAAGCTTAACAGGATTAAAACTTGAACCTCATAAATCTGAAACGAGGCCGGGAGAATTCTCCAGAGCGTTTATTTCCCTCACCCTAAATATTCAACGAGGCCATAAAAATTGTGATTTACTGGAATAAACGATAAAAGACGGTATGACACAGGGCGGATCTGTTCTAAAGGGACAATCCGTACAATCCAGATCCGCCCACTGATAACCAAACGCCATAAAAGATCTTATCAGCTTTCCTTATAAATGTCAAATAAAATAAAAATAAAGAAATACAGACGTAAGGAAAGTCTTACAAGCGCCATGTTCATCCTGGCTGCTTGGATGGTCCAGCGGGAACCCTGCAATAAAGACCAAAACTGACCGTTAGTGTCCAGGTGGCAGTTTTTGTTTCCTTCCTCTTCATCATCTTCATAAAGCTGTTTCTGATGACTTCATCGCAGCTGACTGGGGCTTTGAGGTTTACCGCGTCGGAGGTCAGCATGAGGAGGAGACACCAGGTAGATTTGATACCTTACCTGGTATCCTGGACTCCTTCTGTTGTGTAACGTCAACAAAAACTTTAACAGGAAGCCTGACTTCAACTCCACAAACCAGCAGAGAGAGATGAGCGCCTCAGACGATATTAAACATGACCATTGGTCGTGACGGCTAAGGAGGCGCCGGATGAAGAAAGGGCGACGTGATGGGAGGGAGACGGTCGTCGTGATGGAGGTCAGAGGTTAGGGTGGACTTTTTACCGGCTGTTTGAACCGGTCATGAGACCAGATGGAAAAACTGAACGTGCTCCAGGTCCCTTACACATCAGAGTTACTGGTAAGTGGTTGTAATGTTATGGCTGGCACTAACAACCATCCCTACAGTTGTCCACACTCCTATCAGACATGGTACCTGCTGGTCGAACAGAGCCCAGAACATGGGCAGCGGGATATACAGCACCAGAACCCGCAGCACCATCTTGATCTCCTGGATCAGACGCTTCTGTTCAAAAACACAAACACAGGAGGCGTGACGGGATTATCCACGCGCCGGAGATCGCCATCTTCCTCTCTGGAGGACGTCCTCTCCTTACCGAGTACTTCTCCTCAGCCCAGTCCAACCAGTGCCTCCTCGGAGACTCAGACTTGGATTTCCTCCAGCGGTTCTTGATGGCAAACTATGAGAAAAAACAAAAGCGACGTGTGAATCTGAACGTCACGTCATCAGATGAGAGATCCAGAGGCGGGGGGGAGATTACTCACCCCCACGCAGTTGCAAACATCCACCAGGAAGTTCCCCTGGGGGGGATTCCTCTTGTACAGGCCGCTGCCAGCGATGAACACAGCTGCACAAGACAGAGGAAGAGTCAGAGACGGCGTGTGTTTGAATGAAACGGATCGGCCGCTGTGCAAACAGCTGCTCCGCTCGCCTGGAAACCAGAATCACTTCCTGCTTCTTCTTTTCCCCCTCAGCAGCTTGACAGGAAGCAGCAGGATCTGGACCATGTGAGGATGTTCCCTGTCGTCTAGAAACCCTCAGCATCTTGTGAACACACCGGCGGAGATGCTGGAGCCGGTGTTTTTGCGGGCCCCCGTCTGTGGCCCCCCGGCACCAGAACAAACACACTTTGTTTTCACAGCGAGCAAAGCAGTCATGCGTGAATCCCAGAATGCTCAGCGGGGTTTTGGGGGATTCAGAGTAGGAGACAATCGACTGTCTGTACGTGATGTGAGGAGAAGCTGGCCCTGATACAAACAACATGCGTGTTAATGTGGATCCCAGGATCCCGTCCACACGTGTGTGATCACGTGTGGACGGGATCCTGGGATCCACATTAAGCGGATTCAGCTGGGCTGCGTTGGAGCATTTGAGTTTGAATAATCCAGGCTTGACCTTTGAGCAGCACAACAACGCAAGAAGCAGGAAGTAGCAGCGCGAAGATCATTGGTGTCTGTCGGTATGAGCCGGTCTCAGTGACATCATCATCAGTGTGTTGTGCCGTGGAAACGTTCTCGCAGCTTGACAAAGTTGGGCTTGGACTTCAACTCGCTCACCGATGACACGACATTCCCCTTCAGAATTTTCCGGCCGAGATAAGGTGCCGAGTCGGCACGTTCACAAAGATTTTATCTCATCCAAACTGTTCCGAGCTTTGGACTTATCAGTCCACAGAACATCCTGCCAAAAGCTCTGAGGGTCATCACGCTGAGACGTGGCGAGATCAGTATGCTAACAGGCTAACGGCGATGCTACAGATTTAGATTTAGATTTTAGGTCCTGATGCCAAGAAGATGTTGTTCATCCTCTTTGTTTACAGTTTAGAAATGCTTCTTCTTCTTCTTCTGGTTGTTTCCACCAAAGAGGATTATATGTTTCCATCTTCCCCTCAGATCTGCGTCTTCCCGTCACACCAACCAACTGCATGTCCTCTCTCACCACAACAAGAAACATCCTCTTTGGTCTTCTCCTTCTCCTTCCTCCTCACTCCCAGAGAACATCTGAGCATCTTCAGCTCTTCCTCCTGTCTTCTGGTCAGAGACATCACTCTAAACCATCCAGCAGGGCTGCTCTCACCACCATCATCATCATCATCAAGGTTATAACCAAGTCCGCCCCTTCCTGTTCGCAGAGTACGCGCTTGTGTAGGGCCTTGGCGTTTGTGGGCGGGGCATCAAGTCAGCTCGCGTGGTTTATCTGCACTCAACATTCATGTCTGATGAAGAAGAGCGGTAAACCGACCAACTAATGGCCACAGAAGTTTGAATTTATGCTCAAATATCAATTTATGTTTTGGACAATTTGGGTCTTTAATATGTATTTTTTAGTTTTTTCAAATATTTATATTATATTTAGGATATATAATATTTTTGCATACTATAATTGTGTCCATCAGTCAACATTCATAATCAATAAAGATAATAATCCTTCTATTATCTTTATTATTTGATTAATATTGTTGTTGATGATGAAGATGATGATACACTAAATGAATTCTTGTAAGGATAATAACTCAACTATCATTATATCATAAATGATAGATTATCATTTAGAGTGAGCAAATATTGAACAGCTGAGTGACGGAATGATGTCACAGGTGGGCGGAGTCTCACCCAAAGCCACTATCATCAGAATTGCGGGAACCCCGAAGGCCAGGGCGTAGCAGTCCATGTTGAAACACTGAACGTCTCCTGCAGGAGGAAAAGACATCGATGATGTGAGTCACACGGCCGACGTCTTTCAACACATGACGTGGTTAAAGGACCAGAACGCCACACCTCGGAGAATCGGGGTGATCACAGTCGACAGGAGGCTCCCGGCGTTGATTGACATGTAGAAAATGGAGAAGAATTTGGCCCTTTCTTTCCCCTGGAAGAGATCAAAGGATCTGTTTTTCTGATTGTTTGATGTAAATACTGTAATCCCGTGTTTCAGCTTATTTGGAAAACACTTTAAATATTGTTTAAAGCTCATTATAATAAAATTGTAGTGGATTTTTTTGGAAAATATAAAAAAATATCCTGCATCTCAGACATATTACTGAACAAATCTATTTATTGTTTTTACATTTAAACACACATTTAAAATCCCACATCCTTAGTGTCGTTCTTACGTGCTCCTCATCGAACTGGTCTCCTCCAAACGCCGCCACACAGGGTTTGATTCCTCCGGTGCCGACGGCGATGAGGATCAGGCCGATCATGGACAGAGCTCTGCAGCGGGGGGAAAAAAGGAAAAACATAAAAACAATATGAGTTGAGTTTTCTTCACATTAACGATCTGTGGCATGATGGTTCCATAATATTCCAGAGTTTTCCGGGAATATGATGAAGATCTTTTTTCCTGTTAGTTGGATTCATTTTGCACCCATGAGGGTCTGATGGAGTGAATCGGCCCCCGATGACTCACATGTGGACATCGCTGCTCCCCACCGAGGGAATGGCGCCGATGGACTTGACCACATGACCGATGACGTAGACGATGGACAGGTAGATGATGGTCCTGATGGGAGAAAACTGGGGTTACGCCCACTCAGAGGAGCACTCACATTTGTGTAGACAAGATCTGTGTGTGTGTGTGTGTGTGTGTGTGTGTGTGTGTGTGTGTGTGTGTGTGTGTGGGAACAAATGATGATCTAATAATGTAATAAATAGAATGTGTGTTGTCGATGAAGACGAGGACTTACTTGTACTTGCCGATCCATGAGTCGGCGAGGATGGCTCCCAGGATGGGTGTGAAGTAGCAGAGGCTGCTGAAAGCGTGGTAGATGGCGGTGGAGAGGTCCTTGTCCCATTTCAGGTAGGTGAGGAAGTAGAGCGTCAGCACCGCTAAGAACAAATCAGCCGGGATCCCGGATCAGTGGGGAGGTTTTTTTTTTTCAAGATCCACACGGAAAGTCTGATTACATCATAACATGTCAACAAGACCTGAATTACAATTATCTTGAACGCAGCACGAGTCTGGCTGTGAAAGGAAGGACTGGGTCAAATCTGCTGGTTGGATTAGGGGGCAGTGGGATCGGGGTGATGGAGGAGAGAGAGGAGGGAAAGTGCGGGGGGGAATCTGGAGGACGGGTGGAGAATAAACGGGTCTTGGAGGAGGTTTTAAATGAAGGGATTCAAAGACAGGTGAGGTCATGTGACAGGACCACAGACTCCAGCTCTATGTGTCGGCTCTAGACTCACTCTCTTATCACCCTCCCTAAATCTCACTCTCACTCACTCCTTGATGACCTCACCAGAAACAGGAAACAGGTTTTATTTGTCTTATTTCTTTGGGACATTTATTAATTTCATATCCTCTAAACTCTAAATGTAGCATTAATAAGAAATACTTTGGTAAAACATGTTTTTTTTATGTTATCAACTTCCATAATTCTGTTTAAAAAAATGAAAGTACATTTTTATATAGGACTTTCTCTGTGGTCATTGTTAAAGCCTCCTCCTCCTCAGTGGCCCCTTTGACCTGTGGTGTCCCCCAGGGCTCCATCCTTGGCCCCTTACTCTTTAGCATAACCCTTCTGCTGCTGGGTCATATTAGAACCAGGTTCTGTCACATTTATCAATTCTGAATAGTGACTCAAAATGAGTTCAACCAAACAGTTGAGCAGGAGGTTAAATGGGATTTAGCAACAAGGGCATCGATCCTGGACTTTCTACAGACACGAAGCTCCAGGTCGGTCCAGAACATCACATGCGGTCCAGACAGAGAGTTTGAATACCTTTCATGCCATAGTAGGAGAAGCGTTCACAGAACTCATTCACCACAATGAAGCCGATGCTGGTCGGGTAATTCGTCCCACATAGTTTCTGAAAAAGAAAATGTTACTTTTTAAATGAGCCAAATTCAATATATGGGCATAAATGATGACACAATGGGGTTAATATTTGCAGAAAAACTTGATAGATCGTTGATTGAATCAACAGAAAAACTGTTGATTCAATCAATAGTTTCACCAGAACTGACAGAGCGGATCCATATTTTTTCCATTAACACTTCCTGTGACTCATAAATGACCAGCGTAGATCAGCAGAAGCAGAAGCTACACAAATCACATCACGCGCAATTTCACTCCAGACCAAAGCTCAATCCCATCATGTGATGCGGACATATATGACCCCCATAAGGTTTATGGGTTTGTTTTCCCAGATCCCCATTAGCTGCTCCCCAGAAGTTCAAACGCAACAGAACCAATTAGTCGGAAAGTGGAAAAGTCGCAGCAAACACGGTTTAAATAAAGTTTCTTTGACTTTGCATCTGACTGAGAGGTTTCTTTAAAATGCTAATAAGCATCTCCTCTGTGATGTAAAATGACCGTTTCTGTGTAGTCACTTCAACAAAAGCTCTTATCAGCTGACTGCAGTAAAAGCATAGCTGCAGGGCATTTGTTTATGGAGTAACCATAGCAACCAGCAGGCGTCGTACACTTAAGGGTTTTCTGACAGTAAGATAAAAGTAAGAGGAGGACTTTAGGACAAAGACCTTAAGTGGATGGATGGATCCCCTCCGTCTCTGCCAATGTTACACTGATCAGCCATAACATTAAGACCACCGGTCTAATGTTGCCACCAAACAGCTCTGGCATGCCATGTGTTCTGACCCCCGTCTGTCAGAACCAGCAATCACTTTTTCAACAATTTGTGCTACATGAGCTAATCGTAGCTCTTCTGTAGGACTGGACTGACCCGGAACATCCATCCAGACCTCAGATCCTAATGCGTGACCTTTTTTAACCTTTTCAAACACAGACGTAAGGACAAAAAGGTCACTCGCTGCCTAAAATAGATCCCACCCACTGACAGGTGCCATTGCAGTAAGAAAATCCGAGTTCACCTGACGTTGGTCACAATGTTATGGCAGATAAGTGTATAATGATGATAATGAAGAGTGTTGTATTGTTATTTGTCCAAGACAGCGGATAATCCCTCTGTCAATAGTGATGAGTGTCGTGTGATGTGTAGATGTATGTGGCGTGTTGGACATTGAGGTGTGGCTGGTGGAGTGATGTCATCAGGGATTATGGATAATCCCATATCCAAACCGTTCCTGTTTACTCCTTAAGAGGAGTTTGAATGATGAGTGATGACAGCGCGGAGATGAAGCACGTTAGAGGGTTACATGTGGGGGGGATAGAATAAAGCGGTTGCTGTTTTCTGTGACGAGAGAATTATTTTTGTTTATCACCATCTGTCTCCAGTAGAACGCAGAACGCCGATCACACTTCCTGTTTGAATTAGGGATTTGAGGACTTTTTGAAAAACATTTTTATTCTTTCCTCCAAAGTCCCATTCTTATATTTGCACTAGACGATGAAGAACATCTCTCCCAAATACACGGAACACGAAAACCGACTCCAAGACGCACTGCCCAGGAATCCTTCGCGTCACACAAGAGCTGAGAGTTTGGCACCCACCCTTGAATCTGTCCTGTAGCGCGAGTACTTCGGGTTCTCAGAACCGGGGTTTGAAAGTATCAGAGACAGAATGAAGGGTGCCAGAAGGGAGAGGGCAAGATCCTGATCGTCCACTTAAGGACTCAGCTCAAATTTCATTCTCCTTTCCACAGTGTCTTTATCATAATCTACTGAAACGCCCCAAAAACATCAAATCTAATTTAATTTATATAACGTCAATCCACAACAACTGTTGTCTCTAAATGTGGTTTCCAGAGAGAGGAGGTCCAGACGGAACTCTTAACTCATTATTCCACAAGGACCAAACAGATTCATCCATGAGCAAGAACCTGAGAACAGTAGCGAGAAAAAAACTGCCTTTTAACAGGAAGAAACCTCCAGCGGACTCAGGATGGACGCCTACTGCCATGAACAGTTGGGTTGGTCCAGAGAGAGAGAGAGAGGGGTGAGGGAGGCATAGGAGGGGTTGTGCGGGAGAGAGGGGGATTCAAAAAGAGAGGGAGAAGGTGAGGGAGAGTGAGGGAGATTGAGAGAGAGAGGGAGACAGCGGGCGAGTGAGAGTGAGAGAGAGAGAGAGTGGATGAATACAATTTTACTATAAATTGAAGTTCAATAAACCTAATTACTACAAACGGCGTTTCTATTTTAAATGACATCATTATATAAGGATTAACTGGGATTTTAAAGATTGAATCCAAGTAACTAAATTGAATCATCAATAATAAAATAAGTCATACTGCAGAATCCAAGTCTACTAAGTTCAACCGACATAAGTTGCAACTTGTTTCCATTAAAATAACATAAGGAGGGGGGGCGTCTTGCCCCCCCTTCACCCTTAGAGACCCTCCGTGAATTGAGACCAATCCCCGATACGATGAAAAGCACGGACGCAGAAATCTGCAGCACTTCCATCGTGTCTGCGTGTGTGTGCGTGTCTGCGTGTGTGTGCGCGCGCGTCTGCTCCACGGAGACTCGGTGCGACTTTCCACCATGTCTTCCTCAACTCATGAATGAAACTTCCCAACAGCCAAAACGCCCCAGAAATCTACCTGAAAGACTTCACAACATTCAAACCAAACATGGCTTCGGCTCCTCTTACCTTCTTCATTCTTGCTGGCGAGGTTCAGGATCTTCTCTGCTGCATCGGGACCAGCTGACTGACCTCCAAGTCCGTCCCACTGCGCTCAGCCTGGGAGGAAGAGCCCAAAGTCTGCACTATTTATTCAACCCAAGTTAATATTCCACCACTACATGAGCCCGAAGACTCCGCTACTGTTGACGGAATCAAATATATCCGAAGCGAGATGTTCCGAAAATAAAAGTTTTTATCTGGCTATGTTCTGGATCCGGAGGTCCGCGGGATCCAGCGGAGACGGGACTCTCCTGTTCCTCAGTGACGTCACTGCAAAGCTGAAGAATGGAGATGGAGAGTTGCGTCTTTCCTTTGGTTGGTTGACCCTGAACGCATCACGCCTACTAATATGTGTGACAGTGAAGGGGGGGGGGGGGTCCCTGGTGGTCAGTCTCTAGAACGCCCCCCTGTGCTGACTGAAGCCCCATTGGTTATTATCTTCAGCACGTGACCTTTTCCTTTTCTTTGTTTTTTCTTCTTTTTTATAATAACTTATAAATTAATTGATAGATTGACTTTAAATTTTACCCAGAGGTAAATTTAAGTATAATCCTAGAGATTATAATATTTTGGTGAAGTTACATTATGACCTCATAGTGTGTTTATCTTATTTTATATTATCTTATAACCTGATTTTTGGAAGGGTTGTTTTTTTTACCACGACAAAGTTTACTTTAGGAACTGTTTAGGAACCGCGAACTGTGCGTTCGCGGATGTTTGAGTGTTCTCGTGAAAAAAAGATACACATACATACATATATATATATATATATATATATATATGTGTGTGTGTGTGTGTGTGTGAATAAAATTAACCCTTTAATGTCCTCACCATGAAGAGAGAAATGTGGAAGACAGATTTCTTTTCATATTTGATTTCACTTATTAATCTAATATCTTTGACATTCTATATTTAAGGAAAAAAAGACAGGATCCTTCTCAGTGGATCCTTTCATTCATGGTACTCCCCCAGGGCTCCGTCCTCGGCCTCTTACTCTTTAACATAAACATCCTGCCACCAGGTACAATAATAAACAGGTTCAGTGACTCAAAACTTACTCAAACCAACAGTGGAGCAAAATATACATATTTGTATAATTATAATTGACTAAGTGTAAATTTTTCTATATTTGTCTTCTTTTTCTGTTTCTTATTGCATCGTTGGGTGGAAATAAAAACAGTTTTTAAAGGTTGAGGGAAGACATTTAAGGCACCGATGAAGCACATTAATGAACTGTGCTGTAAAATTTCAATGGTATTATGCCAAATAACAGAATATATACATATATATATATATATATATATATATATATGTATATATATATACACACACACAGTATATATAACTGCTTTGGAAAAGGTTAGTGTACTTTTGTTCTCTCCTGTTTATATTGACTCTACTGCGGTATGGAGACGTACTAGTCGGACTGGTTTCTACCTCCATCGTGTTTCCGGCGTTTCTCTTCCGGTTTAGATTATTTGGTTGAACTGTTTTCGGGATAACTGCAGGTTGGATTTTAGGTTGGATTAGAGCTTTTTTCTGGATCTACTCCTGAAGTTGGATAGTTATTTTTTCCTTGGCACAGTCTCAACCTTTCCCTCCAGGTTGATTGTAATCGCTCAAGTAGTTAATCTGTAAACAAAAATGGAAATAGGGACCATCTCGAAAAACTGAGTGGTCTTTTCTCATCACATGACCAACTTTCCATCACGTTTCATGAAAAGCATTAAACCAGAAAGACTATCCTCTGGCACACTAGGGCTACAGATGGCGTCCCCTCCACCATCGCCATCTCCACCTAGTCCTCGGAGATCCATCAGCCTCAGCAGCACCATCAGCCACCACCACCACCACTAACCAGACTGGATTAGTGGTGGTGGTGGATTCATGGTAAACCTTCAGCGTGATTTCGGAGAAGGAGATTATTGTGTAAATAAGAACTTTTAAGTAAGATATATGTATCTTATCTTATTTATGCACACATGTTGAGGAAAGTCATTTGGACTAGAAAGAGACCTGGTCACGCTAAACCCTCTGAGGGTTAAAGGACACACCCAGCTTGGTTTGGGTTTGATGTGTATTACCTCATGCTGGATTTCTCTTTTGTCATGTTGTTGGGCAGGACTGTCTCTTCACAGCAAGATCCAGGTTCAAACCAGTTTGGAAGAACTTGGACTCTTTTTTTTTTGTGCTGAGTCAGCATTTTTTTTCCAATGCGCTTGCGTGATTTATGCTTGCGTTTCATCTGTTTTTAAGGTCTTTGAATTTTTCTGTAGATACTGAAACTGGTTTTAAATACAGATAAAACTAGACTCGTGCTTTTCTTAAAACTCACGTGACTAACCACCAAATCTACTAAACATTTAAGTATTTTAAGATGAAAAAAAAATCTAAGTTAGAGGTATTTTAATTTCATTGAAGTTGGGTTTCATTTTTTTCAAAAATTTGGAATAAAAGAAAAGAAAAAGAAATTAAAGGTAAATAAACAATAAACACCCAAAGGTTTTTATACACCTTGTGAAAATCCTCCCTTTAAACCTCTTTTTGTGTTTTCTTATCAATTTTCACTTGTTTTTTAAGTCTCAAATACCAAATCCGAGCTCCAAGCTCAAGCTGAAGCTAGGCTTCTTCGAAAGGACTAAACCCGGCTTTTCTTTTAGAACAAGAAAAACATCCTTATCGACTTTGTTCACAAAATGTCTTGGCCTTGACTTTTTCCCCGTATTCACACACCGAAAAGAACTACGAACTTCCTGATCCAATAATATTAATTTTAAAAAGGGCATGTAGCACGTGAGGGCTTACTAAACAGAATTATGTAACTTGACACAAACAAATAAAGTCTATTAATGGTTAAATAGTTTTCTAAAAACGTGCTTTAACAAACTGTTGAGTGAATCTAAACAAAATGGACTTTTAGCATGAAATCATTTCAAAAGTCAGATTTTATATTTCTGTACTATTTAGAAACATACTTAAACAAACAATTTCTCATTTCATGGTGAATCTTTATGATATAAGAATGATAAATTCACAAAATAAAACATGAAAAGAGATATTTTTTCAATAAATCTTTTGTTTCCTGGTGTGGACATTAAAGGGTTAAAATAAATAAATAAATAAACTTTTCCGTGGGGGGAACTGGATAAACAGACCACCTCCTCAGTGTTTGGGTTGGGTGGTCCTGCTCCCAGCTTCTGCCCCCAGCTTCTGCTCCCAGCTTCTGCTCCCACCTTTAGAGTTACCCTCCACACCACTAGGGGGCGGTAACACGCCGACTGGCTCCTCAGCAGCCGCTAATATCCCTCAGAAGAAACACATTTCCCACAATCCTCAGTTCCACAGCGCCATCACCGAGGTCAGCACCGAGTAAACAATACCTCAGCATTCACAATGATAGCCAATAAAAGCACCATCACGCTCCACGCCGCCAAACTCCGCTACGTGGACACTCTGGAGCCGAGCGCGAGGGCGAGGTACCACGATAAGATCCGGTTGGTGGGCAACACCGACCCGTACGAGGTGGAGAAGAGAGAGTGGTCCGCAGACGCCACTTCGTGGCCCGAGACCACCTACCACGACATCATCAACTACCTGGTGATCAAACAGAACGCGCACACGTGGGAGGATTTCCAGGACATCAAGAGTCTGACCGCCTACAACCAGTTCCTGTCCGGGTGGGTGAAGGACGTGGGCTGCATCCAGAGGAATAACCTGTGTCTCACGGCCGCCAGAGTGAGTGGATTGAACACTAGATGTTACACTGCGCACTGTTGGCACCCTTACCCAAACCGTGCACACCTTTAGCACCCTTACCCAAACCGTGCACACCTTTAGCACCCTTACCCAAACCGTGCGCACCTTTAGCACCCTTACCCAAACCGTGCACACCTTTAGCACCCTTACCCAAACTGAGACACCTTTAGTCGGGGTTCAGGGTCCTGCTCGAGGACCCTAGGACATGTAGAGTACAGGAACAGGTCGATGAGCTGGAGTGAGTTCCTGAGGTTTATCCTTGCACAGCTCCATTACGCTGTTGATTATTCAGACAGTAAAACGTTGTTCTAATCATTTCTAGGACCCCAGTCTACCCGAAAAAACCTGCAGTTCTGGAGAAGCTCTGACCCGTTCATCTACCCATCACTAACGGGCTTAGTGCACAATTCTTTTCTGCTTCCAACACATCAGTTTTGCGCACAAAATGGTCACTTAATGCCAAACGAAAAACGTTACTATAAGATAATTAAGGTTTTTCTGACTTATTATTTGGGGAACATGTCAGCTTCCAGAGAACCAAACAGTTTTATTTCTACTTCAACACTTTACTAAAAGAAATGCTGCAGTTACGAAGATTCAGTCGTGTTTATGTCTGACTAGTGTGCGTAGAAAACTAAAGCTAGCTCTAATACAACTTCCGGTATTCCCTTCAAAATAAAAGCATTTCCTGCTGCTACATCCTGTAACATAAATGTAAATAACTTTGTCTCAATTACTCTAAAAATAAACATGGACATAAAACAATTTATATCCACAAAATATCTCAAAGAATCTATTCAACCATAAACAATTTGCAGTAGTTCTAATGTTATGGCTGATCAGCGAATATCCGTGTACTTCTCAGGTAACGCTCCAGAACTCTCCCTCTGCCCGCATGAATGACCTGAGAGCGTAATGGAGCCAGAGCGGCGTGACTTCCGCTCTACGTGAAACATTCTAACATGTTGGTCGTTTTATCTGCAGGTTAAGAATTCCCAGAGGAGTAATGAGACGCCGCAGCGGCCGTGGATAGTTGCTGAGAAGTCTGGCAGGGTTCTGGTGGCTCACTGTGACTGCGTGGCGGGTCTGAGTGAGGCCTGCTGTCACGTCGGCGCCCTTCTGTTTTCTATCGAGGCTGGACTTAAGATCTCAAAATCCAAATCTGTCAAGCAGGAAAAAGTCCACTGGCCGCCGCTGAGTGGCGCCGACAAAGTGCCCTACGCCGAAATACGAAACATCGATTTCACCTCCACCAAATCAAAAAAGAGACACGGCGATCAAACGGTTCCGAGGTACGTGGACCCGGATTATCAGAGGTCTTCCCAGCAGGCCTTCCCTCCCCCAACAGACGAAGAACTCAAGCAGTGTTTCGACCGATTACTGGCCTCCGGATTGAAACCAGCGGTTCTGGCCCTCGACGCGCGATATGCTGACCTCTACATTCCAACGTCAGCGGCAGAGAACATCACCCAGATGATGTCAGAACTCAAAGATGACCAGTGCTTCGCCATGACCAAAGAGGATTTGATGGAACACTGTCCGCCTATTTATGAAGCTCTGGATGTCACCACAGAGCAAATCTCCCACGTCGAAAACATAACCCAAACGCAGGCGCATGAGCAGCTGTGGGGAGGAGCGGAAGCTGAGGCGGCCAAGAAGAGGAGGATAGAATGAGGACATCTGGTGGACAGATGGAGAATTGCACGTTTGGAGAATTTCTGGTTGGAGTGAGCAGGTTCTGGTGTCGTGATGGGTGGAACAGGGGAACCGAGCAGCAGAATATGACATAAAAAAGTTCAGTAATTGCTGATTAAACCCGTCAACAGCTCAAAAGACTGGTGGAAGAGAGAAGTATTTGGATAAAAGTGTAAAAATAAGTTATAAAATCTTCCGAAGGGCATCCTCTACCTCCTCCAAGAGCAAACAGACACTTTTTGAATTTGATTCATCTGGATCAAAAAATCAGCATTCCAATACTTGTGGACCGTCCATCCTCAGGTTTCTGTTCAAGAAAGCAGAGAATAAACATCACAGGTCCGACCTTTAATCTGGGTCCATTCCAAAATTCCCGCCTGTTTCACGGGAATCCATCAAAGGGTTGACGCATTATTGACAGAAATGGTGGAATAACCCTTTTTTGTTCACTGTTCACATGTTATGTTCATAAAAAGTCAAATCCTGACTGACTTTCCTGAATCTTGAGGATTCTTCCTGGACAAATGACGGATCCTTCCAACATGTTTCAGGAGATTCCGCCTTACAGACAGGCACAGTAACACTTCAGTAAAAATGAAATCCCGGCATCCTCAGCAGAGGTGGAGAAACGTTGGGTTTCAAGTGGAATCCAGCATTCAGAGCGTCGGGAATAAAACAAACTCGTGAGGCCAAACGTTTCTATCTGGGCTTATTTTAACCTTGAAATGAAATGTGTGTTCGCACTTTTACAAACTCAGTTTTTGCTGATGTGGCGAGACCGAACCCCCCCCTGATGATGTCATACGTAATATTAAAACTGACCTCAGTTCAAAGACCACCCGACTCTTGACTCTTCCATGTTGTTTTGGGATAAGATGCAGGTTTTATCCCCGTCACCTGGCCTGCGTCTTTTTTTCTGCTACTTGGGGGTGCGGCTTATCGCCATATCGGGGTCAAATGTTACTTTATCAACTCAATTAGAACATGTATGCACATTGGCGTTGGCACCTTTTTTTTTTTTTTGCTTCAATCATGTCGCCCGCGCTTCGCTTCTTCTGGGCTGAGCGTTGATTTAAATATCACAAAAGCTAAAGGAAGTCTACAATTAGCTCACGGTTGCATCGAATGATGAAGTAATCGGAGTAATGTCCATCCATGCAGGAATAAATATTTATTTGTTTTGAGTGACAGCTGCATAGAATTAAAGATGGCGAGAGAAGGTGTCGGACACTTACGTCTACATTTAACGTCTCATTTCTCTGTTTCTTCTAGCTTTTCTTTTTTTTCTCCAGTTGCCTTCCTTTTCTATTATGTTTTTGAGGATTGTCTGCCTCCGACTGTATTTATTGAATGAATAATAATAATAATAGATCCGCACCAGACGTGTGTAAAGGTTGTGTTCTGTACAAATATTCTGTTTTGGTTACTAAATAAAATCCTTCCATTCTACTCCGCCATTAATTCCATTTATTGAAACATTTGTAAAGTGTTCCTGCTTGACAGCGAGAACAGTTTATAAGACATTATTTGCACATCCTCAGTTGCCCTCTGTCAAATATCGTCTTTCTAGTTGTTGATTTTCTTCTTTTTTTTATATTTATACTTAGATTTTTGTTGCGTTTCATGTTTTTGTAGGTTTATTTCCTTTGCAATAAACCATTTTCATGTTTCTGATTAATCCTGCAGGAGTTACATGTATAGTATTACAAGCTACACTTATGAAGTGTTAATAAATGGTTCATAAGCAGCTTATTAAGTATGTTGTGAACACCTTACCCATCCTTAATAAGCTGCTTTAACTCATAAGGTTAATAAAAAATACAACAGTGAATTGATGGTTGCCAAATAGTGATCCTGTATTATAATACTTTATAAATTAATTCAAGTTATCACCTGTTTATAAACCATTTATAAAGCCTTTATAACCTGCTATATCTCATAAAATCAAAAAATGCAACAGTGACTTGACGCTTGCCAAATAGTGATCCTGTATCGGTTCTTGAAGTATGTATTATAATAATTTATTAATAATTCATAAGGTATTTACAACTTAAGTGATATCCTATATAAACCATTTATAAAGCCTTTATAAGCTGCTATAACTCATAAAATCAAAAAAATGCAACAGTGAATGGCCGCTTGCCAAATAGTGATCCTGTATTGGTTGTTGAAACATGTATGATCATAGTTTATTAATAATTCATAACGTTTTTACAACCTGACTAATGACTTCTTTATAAAATACAAACATATGTGAAGAGAAAGGAGAGTAAATAAATGCACAGAGAAAAAAACGGTCTTTGTTTTCTTTAAAATATTTACATTCTATTCGGAGATCATTATTTTCTCTCGACTAACTTCTTAACGTAACTCTCACATCTTTAGTCACTTTGTTTTTCACGCCACCGTTTAGCTGCATTCCAGCCGGTCCCGGTGAAAGGCGCTCTACCACGGCATGAATACTAAAACCTCTCACACAGACGCTCCTTTCTCCGGTCGGGACTTTCATTTGACCCCTCGGTCCAGAAACTGCAGGTTGATTGGTTTAGCAGGACAGAGCAGGGTTCTGGTGATGGGCTCCACGGTGGTCCCGGCAGGATCCGGCCTCACCTCGTACTCTTTGATCAACTTCAAAATAAACAGAGGACACGTTGTTTGAGGAGAAATACATGTGATATATATATATAATTATATTATTTATATACAAATATATATATATATATAATAATACATTTAATTTATAACACACTTTACATTTGGCTCAAATCTCAAGGTGCTAGATTATTTATGTATAATAAATATGTATAATATATATATATATATATATATATATATGTAAACATATATACATATTTATTTATCTAGATATGTATTTTTTTATATATATATATATATATATATATTTTGGTTTATTTTATATATACATGTTTTTATCAATTTTTTTATGTACAGCATATTTATATATATATGTATAAATATATATATATATAAATATAATTGCATATATATATATGTATATATATTGTAAACATAAACAAATAAACACTGTATGTAAATATATTTCTTCTTCTTCCACTTCTGTTGTTGTTTTGATGGGGTTTTTTTAGCGCGTTAGCGCCGCCTGCTGGTCTGGAGGCTGGTGTGACTCATAAAAAGGTATTTCGACCCACACTCAGATGTGCAGCAGAACTGACACAGGAATAAATCTGATGCTTTCTTACCCTGGAGAGGAGGAGATACATCTCCAGCTCAGCCACCCGTCGGCCCAGACAGGCCCGGATTCCAAAACCGAACGGCACCGACCCAAACGGGTGCCTCTTGGACTGCTCCTCCTCTCCTCGGAGCCAGCGCCGAGGCTGGAAGGTGCCGGGCTCAGGGAAGACCTTCTCATCGTGGGACACGCAGTAGTGGCAGAGGTGGAACAGCGTCTGGGAGAGAAGAGGCTTCGGTTTGTTTTAGGTTGTTGATTTTTATTCTGTAGTTAAAATTTAACTGCAGTTAAATAAACTTTTCTGATTTTTTTATTAAGTTTATTGAGATGAAATAAAAACAGGTTCAGAGGGAAATGTCAGGATTAGATGCCCACATGATGTCCAAGTAGCTTTCACAGGGGGCGCTGGGGTCGGAGGCATTCATATGTTTACATGCACACAGACCAGCCATAACATTAAAACCACTAAGATGAAAGTGAATGGAAACAGGACTTATACTGCCTAGATTAGAAAAGAACCTTTCTCTAACGGATCAGAACATTTTCTCATCAATGACTGAACATCTCAGGATGCGTCTCACCCTTTTCGGGAAGAGATAATCTCCCACCACGATCTCACTCTCAACGGTCACGCGGGCGTTTCCCGGAACCACTGGATACAATCTGCCGACCACAGAACACAACATGAGGACCGTCATGAATCAAAACATGCAGATATCAGAATAAGGATCACAGAAATCAAATCTGCTACTACTTAAACACAGATTTATTCTAGGGATAAGAATGGAAGCCCCCCGCTAACCGTAGCGTCTCCCTAATGACGGCCTTCAGGAAGGGCATCTGGGCGATGTCGTCGCTGACCGGCACCTTTTCTCCGGGGCAAACACTCATCACCTCCTGGTACAGCTGCTCCTGGATCTCTGGGTTCTTGGCCAGGAGGTAGAGACTCCATGAGATGGTGTTGGAGGTCTGCAGCAGAGAGGGGCCCAGACGGTTCAGGTACAACAGGGAAATATTCGGTCTTCTACTCCTCTGCATTTGTCTGACAGCTATTAGTTACTTTTCTTAACGCTCAGGTAAGTTAAGGAAGTTCTCCTACATCCTAAGATAAAAAAATATATACAACCTAGACAAGAACCAGGTTGTCTAGGTTACATAAAACTGCTGTGTCAGTAGTTCAGCGGGAATATTTGGAGTTGGAGGAGGTCTGAGCGACACGTTTAACTGGAGCCATTATTACAGCAAGGATTGTTTTACGCCAATCAAAGTGTGTTGGGCTGCAAACATCCTTCGCCTCCACCCACTCCATAAACTGTAGACTCACTGTGTCCACCCCCGCCAGCAGCAGCTCGGTGATGCTGCCCAGGATCTCATCCACGGTCATCTGATCCCCCAGCAGCAGGTGGGTGAGGTAAGCCCCCTCCATCTCCTGCTGCAGGTGAACCTGGTCTTGGATCTCCTGCATTTTCTTCTGCACCAACTCCTCAGCTGTGAGACGCAAAAGAAAATCAATCGTTTAATCGTTTATTTGAAGCGAATATAAAATGATCAGCCATAACATTATAACCACCTACTTAATATGATGTGTTCTGACAACTTTTAGAAATAAAGTAAAATCAGAATCAGTAATTACTTTTTCAGCAGGGATGAAAAAACACCCAATACTCACTAATGAGCGTCGGAAACCCATGACCCTGTTACGTACTAACCAATGAAGACACTGTTACGTACTAACCAATGACGACCCTGTTACGTACTAACCAATGAAGACCCTGTTACGTACTAACCAATGAAGACCCTGTTACGTACTAACCAATGAAGACCCTGTTACGTACTAACCAATGAAGACCCTGTTACGTACTAACCAATGAAGACCCTGTTACGTACTAACCAATGAAGACCCTGTTACGTACTAACCAATGAAGACCCTGTTACATACAAACCAATGAAGACCCTGTTACGTACTAACCAATGAAGACCCTGTTACGTACTAACCAATGAAGACCCTGTTACGTACTAACCAATGACGACCCTGTTACGTACTAACCAATGAAGACCCTGTTACGTACTAACCAATGAAGACCCTGTTACGTACTAACCAATGACGACCCTGTTACGTACTAACCAATGACGACCCTGTTACGTACTAACCAATGAAGACCAGATACACCCAACAAGTTTTCAAGTTGTTGAAATGCTCTGACCCAGTCTTCTTGCCATCCCAATTGGCTTAGCCCATAGAAAGTTCTTCTGCTTTCCAACACATTAACTAAAGGACTAAGTGTCCAATTATTGCCCAGTCTATCCCACCCACTGACAGAATCCACTGCAATTAGAGACTCAACGTTATTCTGATTTCATTCCTGTCGGTGGTTATAATGTTATGGCTACATGATGTATATTTGAGAACGGCTGTAAAATGCCAAACTCTCATTTGAAGTTAATGTCACTCGCCGACTTTGAAGAGATGATCCCAGGTCGCCACAAACGTTTTCCAGAGCGGCAGGTAGGGCCAGACGGACTTGGGGAAGAGGATGATGATCGATGTGAGTCGGAACATTTCCCCCACGGAGTAGATGAACTTTTCCGTCTCCTCCGGCACCACCTCGTTCAAGCAGCCCATCCGGCTCTCAAACAGCACCGAACTGATGCCTGCATTTCACAATAGAAGCGTTAAACGGAGGAGCACGTACGCCACGTGAGGCATGGCCAAAAGTATGTGGACGAAAAGATCCTCATGTGAATGTTTAAGCCAGGCATCAGTTAGACCGATGACGTCATTTCTCAGGTCTGACGCCATTCCCTCAGTTTAGAAACACAACCGGCACAAAGCAAATGTATCATCTGAGCATTCTGGTGGTTTTTAAATGGGATGTTTTCATTTTTGTGAAACAAACCTTCCTCCCCTTCTGTCAAGAGTTTCAAGAAAATTCAATCTGTAACCATGGCAACATGGCTAATGTATTCTATGTTTATAATAATAATGATTATTATTATTATCATTACTATTAATAAATAGTTTAACCTGCACACAAAATCTCACATTTCTTCTTTAACCACAGAGAAGCAGGTGATTTTATTGCCCACATGTGATCGGAATCAACAAAAATAATTATGTCATTGCATATATTGCAGTGACGAGGCTCCAGATTAACGGTCACGATGTCACCCTGTCATCACACGAGGTTCAGGATCCAACTGCCGTGGAATCTCTCAGGATCTTATCAGCAGTCGAGGCCAAAGCACTCAGCAAGTGTGTCAACCTCAACACCCTGAGCACACACACTGCACACATTGCACATACTGACAGCGCCTCCGCAAACAGAAAAAGGTCAGTGTTCCGTTAGAGGAGTGAAATACTCGTCTTCCTCGCCTTCATGTCGGGACACGTACCAGAGTCGCTCTGCTCCGGGTAGAATCGTCACAGAGAACCTCAGAGGTCTGCAGCACATCACACTCTATTCTATTTCATACCAATATATTCCATTTTATTTTATTCTACTCCATTCTATATTATTCTATTCTATTCTTTTATATTCTATTCTATGTGATTCTATTCAATAGTATTCTACTCTATAAGACTCTTTTGTATTCCATTCTATTATTTTATATTCTATATGATTCTATTCTATTCTTAATTATTCTATTTCATAGAATTCCATTCTATATGATTCTATTCTATTCTTTTATATTCTATTCTTTATTATTCTTTATTATTTTCTATTCCATTCTACTCTACATGACTATTCTATTCTATATTTTTCTATTCTATTACATTCTACTCTACTCGACTCGACTCTATTCTATATTATTCTATTCTATTACATTCTACTCTGCTCGACTCTATTCTATTCTATAGTATTCTATTCTTCATTATTCTATATTATTCTATTCTATTCCATTCTACTCTACATGACTCTATTCTATTCTATATTATTCTATTCCATTCCATTCTACTCTACCTGACTCTATTCTACTCTATATGATTCTATTCTATTCTTTTATATTCTATTCTATATTATTCTATTCTTCATTATTCTATATTATTCTTTTCTATTCCATTCTACTCTACATGACTCTATTCTATATTATCCTATTCTATTCTATTCCATTCTACTCTACATGACTCTATTCTATATTATCCTATTCTATTCTATTCCATTCTACTCTACATGACTCTATTCTATTCTATATTATTCTATTCTTCATTATTCTATATTATTCTTTTCTATTCCATTCTACTCTACATGACTCTATTCTATATTATCATATTCTATTCTATTCCATTCTACTCTACATGACTCTATTCTATATTATCCTATTCTATTCTATTCCATTCTACTCTACACGACTCTATTCTATTCTATATTATTCTATTCTATTTAATCGTTTCATTTACTTCTATTCTCATTTGTCCTTTTTTTTCCTCTGCTGACCTTCAAAAGAGAACTTGTAGAGTTCTGCGGTCAGGTCGTTGACCATCACCCCTCCGCCGTCGGTTTCCCTCAGCCAGGCCACTCTCGCCAGGAAATCCGTCACCACCTGGTTGATGGTGTTGGCGTAGGAGGAGACGTGTTTGGGCTTCAGCATCCGAGGATTGAGGATGCGGCGAATGCGCTGCCACTTAACCCCCATTCTGCACAGGAGGGTGAATGAGAGAGAAATAACGTGAATAATCTCCGAAGTGTTCCGAGCTCAAAGGGTTCAGGAGTCGCAGAAGTTCAAAGTTCCAATTAGACGATTTCACCGGAAACATACAGACACTTAAATTATACCAGTTTCTGAGTGGAAATATTTTACATTTGTTATTAAATAAAGGCCATAAAGACCAAAACTATGAATGAAAAGATAGAAATCAGACACAAATCAGCCGTAAGACTAAAAACAACGACGAGGGAAGCCACAATAACGGAGAACCAGTCTGGGGATGAAGTCCAAATGAAGATGATGATGTTGCACCGCGGAGCTGTTTGACAGCAAGAGAGGGGACCTACCCGACGTTAAGCAGGTGGTTTTAATGTTATGGCTGACAGAGATTGTGCTCCTTTGATGTCTAAAAGTAGGTGGATTTTTGAAGGACACATTCCTCCATGATGAAACCATCCCACAGTATTAACCTGAAAGATTAGTTCCCATATATTAGGGAACAACGGAGGAGTTTGTGCCTCATCTGATCAGCTGAAATAGTGTCAAGCTGTTTTTCCAACTTAGATGGTATTGGATATGTGACATCAAAGACCGATAAGAAAGAAGCCGTATTGGTTCTGGTCTTAATGTCGACAATAAGGAAAAGGGAGAATAAAGCCGGGCTTATTCTTATCCAGTTACCTGCTGTTATTCTTCCATTCCTCATTGAAATCATTGAATCATTCAGGTTTTTATGTGGGTCAGGTGGAGGTCAGGTCTGAACACAGGCCAGCCTGTCACTCTTAGATGTCGCCACGACCCAGCGCTTCAGCGCCTCGGCGTTTCCAGCTCCACACGTCTGACAGGAACAACTGAATACCAGGGAGGATCAGATGCCATGAATCAGCTTAAATCACGTGCCTGTTTGGCTCTGAACACATTCAATGACCCAAATAGACGGAATACAATGTTCCTTTTGCACGGAGATCCACCCCTCGAGGTATTTATCGTTGAGAAACACAATCACTACACAAGGGAACGTAAGAAGAATTCTCAAGTGTCTGAAAGCTTGACTAAACCAAACCCATTTATTACATGAGGTGTGAGATCCCGTAATGACTCGGTCATGATGACAGATCAACCTGTAGTTGTTTTTTTAGGAGCTTGACAATAAAACAAGACAGTTTTCCTTGTTTCAATTCATGTGAGCTGAATTGAGACACATTTGGATTTATGGTTGAGAAGTAAGGGTTAAGAAAAATTACAATAAAATAGAACAAATATAAGACAGATCTCAGTAATTTGGTTGATATGAGATAAATTAGGAATAAATCAGACCAACGGTTAGAAAGTTACATTCAAAAACTGTGATTTTGCAGACAAAACGCCCCCTAGTGGCTGAATAGGCAACTGAATAATAATACAGATCATATGTTTCGTTTCTTTTCTGTACCTTAAAGATCTTTGAGTATTTTAAAGTGCCCTCCTAATCTAATAAACACGGAAGATTACACTTTCATTCTGAAGGAGTTACTTTTACTTTTGATTCTTTCAATACTTAGAAAGACCAGATGTTGACATGAGTAACTATCTTGACTTTTCACATTGATTTATTTTCTCCTTCACTGAAGTCAAGAATGTGAACACAAAAAGTCTAAACCTGTTCCTCCACCCTAATAGGCGGGCCGTGACCCAAAAACATACTACTGACTCACACCATGTACTAATTCAAACTGTAAAACTGTAAAAGACCTGCGATATATTCACCTTAGAGACAACAAACTGTTGTCTCTTGCGATCTTCTTGACCAATCACCGACTTTTATAAAGTCTGATATGCCGACACAGATTATTTTTAAATTTAAAAATCACGAGTGATACATTTTTAGTGCTCTCTGTCTTTAAACCAGTTGAAAGTTAAACTTTGTACGCCTCGTTCGGTCCGTCACGTGGACTTCAGGGCTCGTGGCTGGCTCTGAGCTCGCGCTAACGTTGGCCGCACTGCTAACGTTACCTTAACTTGCTATGTTCCTCGGGGTGATTGAATATGAAATGTGTGATTAAGTTAATAAGTAGCTTATTTTATCCTTACTGGTAATAATAATAATATGTTTTATTTATAACGCACTTTACATTTGGATCTAATCTCAAAGTGCTACAAGATAAAAGCAGATAAAAGCAATGAATAAAAATATATAATAATAATAATCTAAAAATAGGACCAAAAAGCAGCAAAGTTAATTAAAAGTAGTACGTTCTGCTAAAAAGGAAAGTTTTAAGTCCTTTTTTAAAGTCCCAGTCGTCTGTGGAGCCCTCAGATGGTCAGGAAGGGCATTCCACAGATGAGGGGCATCAGAACAGAAGGCCCGATCCGATGTTATGAATTTTATTTTTGGCAGCAAACTGTTATGGAGAAAGCTTTGTGTTTGTTCTTCTCCGGTGTTTGGATCCATGGGTGGGTTAAACTGAGGTCACGAGGAGGCTTTTGCCCTGATAGGTTCTTGATCACCATTTTGTTGGATGGAAGTGATAAAGGGGAGTCATATAAACTTTAGGAGACATTCCAACCCGATCTTCGGTTCTGCACACTCTATGATCAGAACCTCTCCAGGATTAGAATGCAGATCACGGCGGCATTTTTTTCTTCCGTTCTTTCGGCGCGGGGGTCACTTACTCAGTCAGGGGTCCGTGGGCGTGGTTCCGGAGCTCTCTGTAGCTCCTCCAGTGGGGCATGTCTGTTCGGACCGGGTGTCTCCCTTCCTGCCGTAGCACCTGCTCGATCAGGTCGGCGCTGGCCACGTTCACCACGACCAAAGGTCCATAGATGGACTTCCACAGAGGGCCGTAGATCTTACTGTGCTCGATCTTTGAGCAGAGAGAGAGAGAGAGAGAGAGAGAGAGAGAGAGACAGACAGAGAGAGAGAGAGACAGAGAGAGACAGAGACAGACAGAGACAGACAGAGAGAGAGAGATTTTTGATTTATTCGGCACTCGTATGGATATAAAGCAGTACAACACTGGCGGACCATCAGGGCTAGCAAATCCTTCTCAGCTAGCCCCACATATTGTGGGGCTAGCGAATTGTTGAAAAAACATCATTATTCAAAAAATATTTTACTTGGGAGAACATGTATAGTTTGTTCCCATCCGCCTCATAAATGTTCCGGCCTCTCTCCGTTGCTGCTTCCTGTGAGCTCATAAAGGTGAGCTTGTTCAATTTTCCAACCAGAGTTCGACGTCGCCATTCATGGCTTGTTCTTTCACAAGTCAGGGGTAACTAGCTAGGCCAACAGGTTCGTCCTTGAATCCTCCTTACATTTGATGTCATTTTTGTTTACTCATTGGTCGTACGATGAAGCTGAACCTCGTTTTAACCACTTTATCACACAACTTAAACGTTACCGTCTCTTTGAATAAGTGCTGGTTACGCGTCTGACAGCCGCTTGTATCTGCAGAGTCACTGTGAAGGAATTTGAGGGCAGAAGAATTGCAGGAGTATGAGAAACAAAAAAAATACGAATGATAGTAATAAATAGATTTTTTACAACTGGAGCTGAGGTCAAATAAGTTAAAGGACAGCGCCCTTGAAAACGGTCCATCCATCCAGAGAAGCCCATTACCGAAGGATTGCTGGGAAATGTAGGCGTTTGAGAAAGATAATGAAAGTGTGTATTTTATTTTTTCCATCAGTTTAAACCAGATTTAATCCAGAATGTATGAAAGGATCTGGATTCATCCGTGTGCCAATTAATGCTCAGAATTACTAAAAAATCACATTCCAGAACCTATAAGTAAGAGATGGGCCTGAGCCCCAATTTGCTCTGTGGGGGGCGCTGTTTCATCTTGTTGATATCAAATGTTCATTTTTTTATCTGGCCCTTTTTTTTAAAGACACAGAAAACACTAAAGTGAGGAGGAATTGTTCGCATTTATGTGGGTCACAGTTGTTTTCAATCTTGCTGAGGATTTTGTCATAAAAGTTTGTAGGTTATTTGAAACTTCTTCAACAAAAACATCTCATTTTAGACAATTCATTTTTTGGAAAATATTAAATAGCACCATGAATAAATAATAATATTCAAATGTGAAATCGAACAACTTTTCTTTTTTTTTTTAATTCAGGGAATAAAGTTAAATATTCAAATTCTTTCTCTTTATTGTGTAAATTTCAGGCAAACAAAAATTCCAAAGCGTCTGTTTGTCTGAACAAATGTCAACATTACAGTTTCCAGGAAGGATCTTGTGGTAGAATAGGAAACAATTCAATGTTTGCTTTAACAAGCGTTTATGTGATTTTTTGAAATTTTATTTTTATAAAACAGAACCTCTTTTACTGAATAACTCTTCCTCCGGGCCATTCCAGGTTTATAAATGCGTTAATTACTGTAATGTTGTTGTGCGTGTCGGTTCGACGATAAGGATCGAGACGGACTAACCTGAACTCTGGTCGAGTCAAGGTCACTGAAGGTGGAAGGAGATAAAACCTCCTTCACCCGCAGCTGTGAAGATTATGCTGAGTGACGTAACATCAGGATATTGTTGGTGAAGTAACCGCTGATATATATCTATTGTTTGTTGTTGTTGAATAAAGCGATTACAGTCCAGCCTCGTGAAATAAAAGTCCAGCTGCTGATAGGTGATCCATTGGTTTAATTTCTCCAGATTCTTGATGTTATTATTATTATCATTATTACCCATTAGTGTCCACACTGGGCGCTGTGAAGAGTTTTTGAAGAACAGTAGGAAAACAGACTTTGAGATTTGGACCAAATGTAAAGTGTGTTATAAATTAAATGTATTATTATTATTGTTATTATTGATGTGTAATATCTGTATATTTAAAATATTAGGAACATTGTAAACAAAAAAAAAGAAGAGCAACCGGCACATATTCAGAGATACGGTAACATTTATCTAGTGTAATAAAGTTGTTAAAACGAGGTTCAACATCATCGTACGACCACCAAGAAAACAATAACACCAACAAATGTAATCGAGTGTTTAAGAGCTTTACCAGTAGCATAAAATACCTGCCATCAGGCGTAAGACCAAAGATGGAGTTCATTCAACACGAGTAAGCATCTTCAGTGAGCAACAATCAACAGCTATTTAAGATTCTTAAAAGTTAATCACCAAAGCTGTTCCTCATCTGAAGATAAAGTCTGTCCTTTTTTCTTTCTTGAAAAAAAAGAAAAAGAGTTTGAGTCTAATAACACAAGAGAACACCGACGCGTTTCGGTTCCATTTATAAATCCCTTTTCCATTTGGCATGACTCAGCAGGACTCTGGGCTAGCAGAGAAGGACTTGCTAGCCACTGATCCAGTAGATGCAGCGAATTCTAATAAGTAGAGAATCTTAAAATAACATCAAAACATGTAGAAAACACCAGGTGTCTAGGTTTAGGAAAAAGTCTTGCAGGTGTATCCATTAATGTCCGAGTTATTGCCAGACTCTAAATCTACCATCAACCTTCTACATCAGCGTCTCTGTTCAGCCCACTGAGCCTACAGCTCCGCTCTGAAGTGAACATCAAAGGAATCAAAGGAAATGTTGAATGTTAACCCCAAGCTCAGACCCAGATAAAGATCAAAGGATAAAAGGCAGCAATAGCCACAATGGCTTATTATTGTTGTTGTTGTTGTTTTCATTTTAAATGCTGTGATGTGAAACCCATCCCGTAGTTTTTCGGTAAACAAACGATCAAAAATGTGTCTATAGTTTTTTTTTACAGCAGTTATGCCACGTAAATTATAAAGATTATTATTGGGGTTAGAGAATAAGTCTCATCAGCATTAACAAACATGCACCTTCTTACGTTTATGCAGGCGAGTCTGGAGATAAATGTTACCGGAAACAGGTACGAACACGGGACGCAGGTGTACTGCAGGTCACGTGACGCACAAACAACAGCAGCAGGGGTAATAAACAATCTCTGCTCACCTGCAACTGCTGCGCCTTTTTCAAATAACCTTTAACGAAGAGCCAGTGTAAGGTGTTCACGAAAGTCGGTCCTCCCAGATCGTCTATGGTTTTCTGCTTGATGTTGTCCCGCAGAGCCGTGGTCGTGGAGGCGCAGGACGCCTCACGGAGACGGAGGTCCGCGTGATTCCCGGTCACCCTCCGGACCCCCTTCAAGCCCTGTCGGCTCAGTCCAAAGCCGACGTGCAGCACAGACGTCCTGTACATGCTGGAGGTGCAGATGGTGCGTTTGAGTGCAGCTCTGAGAGGTGGAGCAAGTCGTCTCTGATGAAAGGCTGAGAATAAAGGCTTCTTGTCTGCAGGAGAACTGGGAGCGACCAGGACCCAGAACCCCTCCTGCTAAAGTGGACTTTGACTCTGACACAACCTGTGTGCTTCATAGTCGGAGCTGATAATGTCGCCCGAGGACACGTGGGGCGACGACGCACACATCCAGCTGTCTCTGAAATACACCTGAGTCCGTGTGTGCATGACCTAAATGTACAATACAGACCATAATAATCAACTCGGAGACTCGGTTGCAGAACCAAAAGCAAAAATAACATCGGTACCTTCTGAGAAATTCAATCGTTTCCTCCCCATAGAGGATTGTTGGATAAAAAAGGGTTTAAGTTTTTTATTCTTCTGCTTATTTTATTTTTACTTTTTGTTTTTCTTAATAAGGCTTGCGAACAAGTTATTATCTCGGGAGATAATTATCTTTTGGCCACGACTTAATAAAGTCTGGGGAAAAAGTGAATTATCTCGCAAGCCAATTAAAAATGTATAGTCTGCGTTCTATGAAATTATTATACTAAACACTCACATACACGCGAAGATTAAACTTTAATAACAAAGAGCTATCTTAAATCAACTTCTAATTTTCCAAATTGTTTGTAATAGCGCCGTGCTTCCACAGAATTTGCTTATGATAACATTTACATTTCAGTCATTTTGAGTCTCTGAAGCTCTAAGTATATATTTTGTGTTTGACCCCAAAAAAAAAAAAAGTCTTTTGTTCAGACTGAGTTGAGGAATTATAATAAGAACACACACAAAAACTGTTAAAATCTATATTTATTCTACAAAGAAGTTTGGTTCAAACATTTTTTTTCCTTTGTGTTTTTTTTTTTTACAAATGATGCTCTGTGGCCGCCGTTATCATTAAGGCTTAACACATTATCGATTCATTGAAATTAAAAAGCCCAACTTCATCTCAGTCTCTCGCCATCTCAGCCAGCAGTGATGTCACAGCAACATCCGCAGCGGCTTCCTGCGTGCAGAGACCGAGGTCCAGCAGCGATACGGGACAAACAGGTTCTGTCAGAACCGGCCAAAGCAAACAAACAAAAAGGCACGTGGGGGTCCGTGAGACTCCCAGTGAGGCGCTGCATCACAGCATCTGGCTTGTTACCCAATAAGAGCTCGTATGAACTTCCACTCCCAAACACTCGGCTACTAAAATATATATCAAATATATTAAGAACTTCACCGTGGGCCGAGAACATTTTTGAAATATAAATAATTAATTTGATTCAAGTATTGCAGGACTTAAAGCTACAAAGCGAGACTTTAACTCAGTGGACTGATACTAGTGCACTACTTTGGCAGAAAAAAAACAAAATAAAACAAGATAATGATTTTTTTTTTTAGACCGATAATGAATAAAATGAATGTGTGTGATTTGAAACCTTTCAGTTATGAAGCCATAGATCATCATCGTCGCTTCCAGTCGCAGCAGACAGAAACTCTAATCGCAAACGTAACGTTACCTGGGATTTTTCTGACGTGATGGCGAAAGAAACCCAGCGCGGCGTAAAAAAGGAGATTTAACTTTCTCGGGTTTAACCTCTGAATGATGCACAATGGTTCTCATTTTAGTCCTAAGGAGACCGAAAAAAGTAAATACCGCAGTCTTAAATAAAAATAATTTGTTATCCTGCAACCGGGTTTTCATAATCCCAAGCAAAAGCAGAAAAGTTCATGATAACGAATATAAAAAGAGGAAACTAGTATCACTGAGGCTCATCCTACAAAAAAAAAGTTTTACTTTTGATCCGACAGATTCACATCTCCTACGGAAGACGAGGGCGGCCATCGTGGCAATAATTCAGTTAATGCTGTTCTTGTACGTAAGTCCTTATCACAAGAAAAAAGGAGGGTGCGTGTTTTTATTTCGTATGAGGAGTCCCATGAGGAGGCATCGCCAACATTTCAGCAACTGGTTTAAGATTGAAAATGTCAAATCGAGGAGCTTCCTTATTGATCAACGCATCAGATTCTACTTCAGTCAAGGTCCAACTCCTCATTACGGAGGCGTGGATGCTATCTGACAGGGATCCTGCCGTGATTGTTAAGTACCCAGATAACAGAACCAGATGGTTTCCGTGGTTACCTGTAGATGCACACGACGTGCTGGAGAGCGCGTTACTGGATATTTGGGTTAGGAGGTCCGGTCATACCTTGAGCTCACAACCAAAGTCTGTTTTCTCTGGATAATTAAGTTGTTATTACGAGAAAATGAAATTTGTTATCTTAACATTCATGAAAAAAAAGGATCACCATCTCAAAATAACTGCATTGAATGAATAATTGCCACCATGGCTCCTCTCCGCTTCCATAGAAACTAACGCAGCTGGAGCCATTTATAGACATCCATCCTAAGGCACGAGAAAAGGGCTGAGCTGAAAAGCAGAAATTCCAGTTGAGGGTCTAGACGACCGATAAGGTGGGCAGCTACCGGGACACGAACACCACCGGGTCTGACATACCTGGTCAGTTTGACCACATACACATGGAGTGAGATGAAACCTGATAGTTGTAATAACTTCTCTTAAACCAAGCACTTCACATCTTTCCAAACTAAAGCAACCAGCATGCAGTCTCCACAGAGACAAAATAAAGGCCATTGAGCAAGAAACATGATATAGATTTTTGACCAAGAGGGAACAAATGATATTTGCTACTAGGATTGTGGAGAGGGTAGTCGACGCAGACGGGTCTGGGCCCGGTTCCTTTCCTCCTCACTGAGAATCCTCCTGGTGTCCAGAAGCAGGCAGACGTCCTCCGATCCATCAGTCGTCGCTTTCACTGCCCGATTCGCTCAGCTGGAGGTCATTCTCTGCAACGATCCAGTTTTAAACATTGATTAAAATGTCGGTAAACAAAAGAAAATGCATTTTTATCACTTTTCTTTATTCCCCACAAGACAAAAAGTCTAATGTTCTAAATATGTGCTGAACTGCATTAGGAAAATACTCTGATCTGCCAAAACATTATTACCAGTCACTGGTTCTAATGTTGTGGCTGATTGGTGAACGCAACATCATCAAAACAATACAGATACTTTCTGTAGAATTTAGATTTAAAAACCCGATCAGAACAAAGAAACATCGCTATATGATGAAAGATGTAATATACACCCATCAGCCACAACATTACAACCAGTTACTGGTTTTAATGTCTTATCTGTGTGTTTTGAATGGGGTAGTACTTTAACTTAAGTTCGGGTTTTTGCACAACTTAGTTTAACAAACATGAACAGACAGACTGAACTGATAAATATAATGATAGCAAGAAAGTATATATTGTTAAACTGACTGAGGAAGATTGTTTATTCTGTCAAACCATCGTGTGCTTAGATCAAACTCTGTGCAAACACAGCAGAACGTACTGAGATGGAACGGAGGGACCGACTCACTGAGCGTGTTCATGAGTCCTCCACCGCTCTCCTGGTGGCGACTGGTGCTTTCAGTGTTGGTGCTGATGATGGGCATGCTGTGGTGGGCCGGGGGCGGCGCTGGCGCGGGGGTCCGCTCGTCTTCTGAGTCGCTGCTGGAGCTGTCATCGCTGCTGGAGGAGGAGCTGTTGGAGTCTGAGGAGCTGTCGCCGCTGCTCAGCTGGTCCATGACCCGCGCCTCTGCCATCAACTCTGTCATACACACACACACACACACACACACAAGGATAAATGTGGGAGAAATTTTCCCAGTTAAGGGAAAGATTGCTAAATGAATAAAAATGAACAACCAAACAGTGAATATAATTCCACGTAGTTGCGAACTGATGTTACCTCGTTCAATGTCGTCCATTGGGGATGCAGGTGATGTTTTCTCTTTGGGAGGAGAACTCTTGGAGCTAGTTGAGGATTTGTTGTTGCTGTTGCTGCTGCTGCTGCTGCCGCCGCCGTTGTTGTTGTTGTTGTTGCCGCTGCTGCCGCCACCACCGCCGCCGCCGCTGCCACTGCTGCAGCCCTTCATCTGCTGGCTCAGGCGACTGGTCTGCTGCTCCAGGCGAGAATGGATCTTACTGCTCCCCTCAGCCCTGAGATCGTACAGGTAGAATAAAAACAAAGGGAACGCACAATGTTTCTATTTAATGGTTGCACGAGTTTAAAACAAATTTCAGTTATAAAATATGAACCAATGCATGTTATTAACCTATTCATGAGAAGATATGATTCATTACATTTACAATTCACAAGGGGTATTTGATTTGATGTTTAAAAACATGGGCAAGTTTACAAAGTTCTTTTCATTACTGTAAATGGACTTTATCTTTAATATGCGGTGACTGAATGTGGGTATTTTCTTTGACTTAAATGCAAATTAAAACAATTTTCAACAGCATGTATCTCAATGTTTCCATTTTAATAAGACAGATAGTAAAAATATCTATAATATACAACATCTATGGGGAAAAAAAGTGAGTAGAAACTTTATATCTGAGCTGTCGTTCTGCTTACCTGGTTTTCTTCACAGCGATATTGTTGCTGAGTTTTTCCAGTCTATACTCTCCTGTGTCGTGGTTCACGATGAGGATGCACTCTTTCATGTACGGCCTCTTGGAGCCCTTGAACACGGTCACCGGAGCACTTGAACCCTAAAAATAGAAGAAACAAAGAAAGTAGCTTTTTTTAAACATACGGTGGTCAAAACTCTAAGGTTTCTTTTCTAACTGAAAGGCTGATGTCAGGTTTATGTTTTTGTCATATTGTGTATGTTTGGGAAGGATATTTTTGATTCATATTGAGATATAGCAAGTGCACTGGTGAAGATTTCAAGACGTAGCTACATCATCTACCTGCATCAACTGCAATGTTTGTCTTAAACAAACAGAAAAATCCAAAAGTCCAGAAGAAACAAGCTAAGCTTCTTCTCACAATCTTCGACAGGTGCTCTCTAGTATCAGCCCATACATGGTAAAATTGACCCAACGTTGTAGGGCAGGATGCCTTAAGCATAATCGGTGACCCTACACACCCAGTCTACCACCTCTTCCAACCTCTCCCCTCTGGCAGGCGATACAGAACCATACTCTTATGTACCACAGGACTGAAGAACACCTTTACCCATCAGGTTGAGCCCAGCCATCCTAAGAGGGAAGCTCATTGCAGCGGCTTGTAACGGTGGAGCTCATGACCATAGATGGGGGTCACACCATTGATAAACTGGTAAATTGAGGCTGGAAAATTGTGGAGTTCCATCTGAGTTGGGGCTGAGTTGCTGCCTCAAGGGAAGGAGTTTTAGTAAATTAAAAATTGTAATCGATTAATCGCAGTGCTCAATAATTGGTGAAAATGGAAAAACATTTTTTTGCTGATTAGAGTTAACCACTGACCTCTAAATTGGGTAAGGTAATAGTGACTTGCTCTCCTTTGCCCACTTCAAGCTCCCCTTCACATGCTGTATCAATGGAGGCTGGTTTGAAGTCATCTGTAAGAAAATGCAAGAAATATAAGTACTTGTACATATTATTTAAATTCAAATCCGTATTATAAACACACATTTAACACGAACATTGTGCTATTTATAAACTGTTGTTTCACAATGTGGCTGCAGCTACATTCTTCCACCACATGATGGCGTTAGCAAACAGAGTGACGACACGCTAACACGAGCTAACACTTTGACAGCTGGAGCATCAGTGCTTTATAACTAATAACTGGAACGTAACAAGCTTACAAAGACGTCCGTGAATTTTCCTATTATTAAAACGAACCTAAAGCAGGTGGATTTGAATGAAACAGCGACACACAAAAACCTGTTAAATGTCAGACAGCTGCCGGAAGTTTAGCTCTGAGGCTAACTAGCATGCTACCATTAGCTACTGTAAAGCCAGTGATTCAAAAATCCCACTTACATCGCACTGTGTGGTAGGCACTTTTAGGGTGTTTCTCGAACGTCTCTCCTAATTTCAAGACGTGCTCCTGGTTGTCAAAGTTGGAGTAAGCTGTCCCATTCATTCTGAGAGTTTCATGAGCTGCAAACTTTCTGCTTTTTCAGCTGATAACCATGTACGGCAGAGACATGAACACCTCATTGGTATCTTAAGTCCCGCCTTCTGATAGTTACGATTGGTTGAGCGAACTATTCCGTCATCCGATTGATCGAATGTCTGTCAATCAGGGTTTGATAATGACAAAGCAGCTAAAGCAAATATCAATTGATTTCTTTTCTATAATCTGTAGATTTTGATTTGGTATAAAATTAAAAGACACAAAATGTGCAGGAAGTACATAAATAAAATATACTAAAACTCATAATTGAGTAATATAAACCGGAATCAAGCATGGTTGAGTCCCTATTATTTTTGTAACTTAAACATCACACAAAGAGCTCTTTGTGTGAAAAATTATGTTCAGTACAAATAAATTAAATTGGTTCTTAGGTAAAGTGTTTGAGTAAATCTATTTAGTTTTCTATCATCCACTGATATTACGATTTGGCGTGTTAAAATTAAATATTTAATGCAACCAAGTTGATAGAATTGATCCAAACTTTTAAAAAACTTTAGGATTCACACATCATGGATTTTTGCACAATGACTAAGCAAATCAAAATGTTAAATCGCAAGGCGACCACATTTTGGAGGATGAAAAAATGAATACATGAAATGAAACATGACGAGGCCTTTCTTTGCTCTTGAGTTTATTGCTAGTGTAGCAGGAGGTCCCTGTGCATTGAATTTGTGATTCAAATAAGGGTCAAGAAGAAATGATGGCAGTACAGAACATCAGCATCATTTACGGCCTTTATAATGCTGCTTCAGAGAAAACAATAGGAACCAGGACAATTATACAGCATCACCGGGCTGAGCTGTAAGCCTAATGATGAAATTAGCTAGAATAGTTGAGTCTCCGTGTTGAGGCCCTGAAGCTCTGCCTCAGAGAGACTAATGAGCTGCTGCAGTAACACTTAGCAACTGCAGTTTCAAGCCCCATAAGCCACCGGGGGCTCCCGAGCCTCGTGGCAGTGAAAATAATCTCCTTTCCTTTCTTTAGACTGTTAATGAACCCTAAGCCTTAGATTCCCGCCCTCTCTTCACTTTGCTCCGCTGCCCTCAAACATTAAAGGATCAACATGTACGAGAAGAGGAACGTCCAGATTACACGAGTGCATAATCACCAGTTTGTCACAACATGGACTTCTTGTCCACTTAGGTCACACGTGTATACGGCGTGTTTGGGGTATGTGTGCATGGAAGGTGGTTTTGGAGATGCATCTAAATAAAGTACAGAGAGTTAAGGGTCGTATTTACCAGAGAGTAGTCACCTTTGACCTCTAATTTGCAGTGGGAGGGGAAAACCAGAGGAAGATTTATCACCAGAACATTTAGAACAATAAGACATATAAATGTCTAAGAGGGGCTAATAGAGATTTTAGAACATAATAGAATTTTGTCTGCCCTTTATATTCTGATTTAATTTGCCTTTTTTTCTGCAATTTCAGTCTTATTTTTAAAGATGCCAGAGCCGTGTACACTGGAATCTTGTTTCAGTGTATCTCCTGTGAAAAGAAAACCAGCAGGGGTCCGTTCCCATGGATGGAGGCAAACAGTGGCTGTCCTCTGGTGATATCACTTACTGTGACTGCCCTTGGACTGTGGGAGGTAAAGTTTACGGTTTCCAAGCAACTGTCTGCAGGTTCGCAATACTGTTGTCAAGCCACAATGGAGGGTTCCGTGTTGAAAGCTGGTGGGAGAGGTGAGAGACATGACAGCTCCAGTCGACCCAGTCCGCGCCCAGACTTAGGTGGTCACTTTCAGGGAGCTTTATTATGTAATGAAGTTGAAAATCAGTGCAGAAAACTAATTTTGACTGGAGTAATGGGCCTCAATTCTAGTTGAGAATTCAGCACATAATGTTTTTTCTGTAAAAAAAAAAAAACAGTTCAAGATAGATTAACACCTTTTCCTGCACAACTGGTTGGGCCATTAGGTTTTGTGTCACTATTTCTTCTTGAAAAATCTGATCAAGTAGCAGCATGGGTAGGCTGAAGAGTAAGGGGTCCAGGATGGAGCCCTGGGGGTCACCCCAGGGTGCAAATGAGGTTATTATAACCATGGCTTTTGAGAAAAGTGCTATTCCTTGAGTAGGATTTTGTTTTGACATATTAAAGCATGTGAATACCTAGGAAACAGAAGAATGTCATTTGAAACAACCAAAAAAGTCAAATAAAGGTCAATAAAATGGGTCAGTTTTCTAAAAACATGCTTTACCAAATCTTTAAAGAGATTTCACTTTATAATGATGGTGAGCTAATTTAATTAAAACTGATGATTTCTCAGGAAGTCTTATCTCTATTTTTTTTACTGTAAAAACAGGCTTGACCACACAATTTGTCATTATATGGTACATTTAGGGTGCCTAAAATACTAATTTAATAAATATACAAAAAAGAAATGAAGAAAAATATACAAAAAAAAAGAAAGTTTCAATATTGCTTATTCTTGTTGAGAACATTGAAGGGTTGATGGAATTTTCTTGAAAAAAAAAATCTACTGTCTACTTTTAAAGATAGAGTTTCTGCTGAAGAACATGTCCCCTGATTAAAAAATAAGCTTTTGGTGCATAGTTGATATAAACATGATTTAACTTACAGCCATACAGACTTTTGAAACAAGCTTCAGGAGGCCGGCGATACTGATGATGTTGTTTTGTTGATGTTGCTGGTTCAACTCATTTGTTTCATGGTTCAGTTCTTTTTTTCCCCCCCTCTTGATGAAACCCTCTATTAATTGGTAAGTTCACCTTTCAGCCATAACATAATAACCACTGACAGGTGAAGTGGTTATATTTGACAACATTGTGAAACTAGAAAAAAGCACACAGAGAGTGTGAAACCTCGGCCAAGACACATCGGTACCCTAGGTTTAAAAAAAAGAAAAGTCTTCTCTATTAATGTCTGAGCCTCTTAATCTACCGAAAACTCCAACAAACTCTCTGAGTTTCTTTCACATACTCTGTCTCATTAACTTTTCACTTCAGCGTCTCTGTTCAGCCCGCTGAGCCACCAGCTCCACCCCCAAGTGAACAACAAAGAAATCAAAGGAACTTTTGAAACTGAGCCCCTAGCTCCACCCCTAAAAAATCATCATCAGAGGAACAAAGGCAGCATAGCCACATTGTGATGTCACTACTCCAAACTGCGTATTATTTAATCTTATTTTATTCTGAACGCTTTGAAACACGTAACGTCACCAAGAGTTAATCAACTCTACGATATGCAAAAAACTACCTCTGGGTAAAATTTCCTGCAAATCCATATTCTACTTTTTCCATAATCCTGTTTTAACAAAATATTAGTCAGGTGGTTATAATGTTATGGCGGATTATACCTATCACCATGTACGAGGGATTTTACTTTGGGTGGGAAAGACGGAGGGGCCAAACCGTCAGGATCAGACATGAATGATGGAGACACATCTCCAACCATCAGGATCTTAGATCTCTGCTTTATGAGTCATGATAGGATTGGAGGAGGCGGGGCTTATTAGCTCAGTGTGATCGAACCCACCCATCTTTTCATCTGAGCCAATCAGAGGCCGCATTGAGAGCGCTGTGGTTTGCGCTGCCTTCACACGCCATCAGAAATATAACATTTCCAACAAGAACGCCCCATTAGGGGAAAAAAGAGCTTACTTGAGCCCATATTCTAGTATCTACGCCAGATACTAGACTATAACAAGAATGCATTACGTCCTTCTCAAGTATCTCAATATATACAGTATCAACGTCATTTGAAAAAATTGCTTTTAGAAGCAAATATCATGAATCACTGTGTAAACTGCATGAACAATTGTATCTCATAATCACCTAGAATCCTAGATGATTCAGAGCTGTCTGCTGCACTGCCTCTGTAATCTACATAATCTAAGAAGCATTACTATTTCGCAGTCTAACGCAGAACATTTATATTGGATTTAAAAGCTAATATGATAATTGTTGGTTTTAAATGGGTGTCAGCTCAGCTGCAAACTTTTCATATTATTTAATTTCTGCTTAAAGAAGACGGCGTTACTTCTTGACATGCCCAACTGAAGCAGCCTTAAGTGACTATGACACATTTATTTTTTTTAAAACCACGACAGAATAAAAGAGACTGGAATAGTTAATCATCATTTTATTCACTTCCAAATTTTATGCTAATAGTGAGGCAACATTTACTATTAAAAACTATCCAAAACTACACCTAATATATCACCTTGGTGACTCAGAACTATGTATAATCTACTATGTATGAACTACTGGATAATCTAAAGATTTCATATATCTAAAAAGGCGACTGAATTTACAAATGTTAAAATAGAATGATGATTGCTGGAATAAGATTTATTTGCTATGAATTTTGAAAAATAATGCCTTAATTTATGGATTTTTTCTGACTGAAGATATTCTGAGGCATGTGATTTTTAATAATGAAGCATTAGACTAAAAGAGGCTGAGATAGTTTGTCATCAATTCATTCATTTCATGTTAAAGGTCCCATTTTACACTCATGGTAAGATATTTAATCTTTCCATTTCTGTGAATTGAGCTTTTTTTGTTATTGGTTACGTGCATTAGACGATAACAAAGTCACCTTATAGCCTAGACTTTACCCATTAATTTATATTTGTGTTACAATTTAGACATAATCTGCTGATCAAAATTTGAAAGTGCAATTTTTTAATTTACGAGTATCCCTGAAGGCAGCACAGTTCCCAAGGAGAACGGCGCTTAGAAAAAGGTCGTGTATCCGGGACCCCGCAGTAAATTTCTCCAGACCAGCGCGAGGACAGGGTCGAGTTAATGAAGCAGTGTGTGATTTCACGTCAGAGCCGGCACCGAGAGTCCTGCACGGGTCCAGGTCTGTAAAACCCCCCAGCAGAGGAGGCTGCAACCTGCCGTCTGAACCTGAACCCAGACAGAGCCGAGATTCTCTCTGAGGGGATGGAGGGGAACGCGTCCTGAAAGTAACTCCGGGTGAGTACCCTGCTGCAGAATGAATAAAATGTCATGTCTTTAGGAGGTAATGTGGTGTTTTATAAAATGTCACTCGGTTCACGTGTCCCTGAATTAACCAAGCAGCGACACAGAAGAAGCCTTGGTGACACGTGTGTCACAACATCCTGTCTTTCCTCGATCGTGATCTTATGAATTGTTCATTTTCTCTTTGCGTTCTCTCACTAAGAGCTAATTTCAAGCCATTTGACTATTTTAACCTGATCTATTTCACTGTATGAACCTGGACCGTTTCACTTTATGAACCTGGACCATTTCACTGTATGAACCTGGACCGTTTCACTGTATGAACCTGGACTGTTTCACTGTATGAACCTGGACCGTTTCACTGTATGAACCTGGACCGTGTCACTGTATGAACCTGGACCGTGTCACTGTATGAACCTGGACCGTTTCACTGTATGAACCTGGACCGTTTCACTGTATGAACCTGGACCGTGTCACTGTATGAACCTGGACCGTTTCACTGTATGAACCTGGACCGTTTCACTGTATGAACCTGGACCGTTTCACTGTATGAACCTGGACTGTTCCCTGTATGAACCTTGACCGTTTTGAACCTGGATTGTTTCACTGTTTAAACCTGGACGGTTTCACTGGATGAACCTGGACTGTTTCATTGTATGAACCTGGACTGTCTCCCTGTATGAACCTGGACGGTTTCACTGGATGAATCCTCAAGGCATCTAGCAGTAGAAATATCATTAACAGTATTGAAGTAACTAAACTAGAAGTAGAAAAACACTGAGCGTTTGGGGCAGATGTGTGGCTTTGATCTCTTTGACGTGTCACTTGATGTCTTTGTGACATCTCACTATCGCATATTTCCGTTGAAGATTACCAGTTGACCCTGTTACCGGCTGAGCTTGAAAAATGAAATCCCCGTCGTTTCCTGTGAAATCTTAAGCCTCACATCCTCCTGTATACTTTAGATATATGCTTTAAATCCACTGAAAAGGGAGTATTTTGTTAATTTGAGTTATATTGGTATTAATCGTCATTATTGTGGTTCTTGATCTGTCAGCCACTCTTTTGTATTTGAATGAACCTTTAACCTTAACTTTTAAACCTACAAGTTCTTCCAGCGCCCAGAAAACATAAATGTGATCATCACCTCCAACAAGGAGGTTATGATTTCACTCCTGTGCGTTTGTCTATTTGTATGTTTGTTTATTTGTTTGTTTGAGCAGGATTTCAGAAAACCTTAAGGACGGATTAAGTCCTAGAGATAATTACATTTTGGTGTCGTTTTGCGGCTTTTAATATGAAAAACAAGTGTAGTGATGTCACAATGTGGCTATTGCTGCCTTTGATTCTTTGATGTTTCTTTTGGGGGTGGAGCTGCGGGGCTCAGCGGGCTGAACAGAGACATTGAAGTGGAAGGCCCAGGAGAGGAGTGGCTACAAAGTATCTTGAGTGTATTTGTCGGATCTTTTGGTAGATTTAAATCCTGGTGATAACTCAGACGTTAATGGAGAAATCTGCGTACATTTTTCTTAAATCTTGGCGACGGTTTTGCCTCGGCGGAGATTAATAGATCATGTGATCTACCTGAAATCTCCTAAAACAGCTGCCAAACCTAAGGTAAAGGTAAGGTTAAGGATTATTTGGTCAACCTATTTAATCTGCCACGTGAATCGGGATAAACAAATTAAAAGAATGAACTTGTTAATTGATTCAGTGATTTATTAAAGAATCATAATAATTACTCATTCGTCTGATGAGATGAATCTCTGATGGATGGCTTGTAGCAGGAGCGACGGTCCGACTCCCCCCTCGCTAAATAACTTAAGGTCAATTACCTGAGTCACAGAGAGGAAGCAGCTGTCAGGATGAACCCGCCTCACCTTTGGTAACGGGCCTGGAAGCTGTGGTTAGCAGTCCAGTCGGTCCTTCAAGCTGTCAGGTCTGAAGGAAGCTTTCAAACCCAGCTGACAGGATTAACGCTGGTTGACATGATCTATGGTGAAGATCAGTGTGAAAGCAGGCAGTGCGATGAAGAGGAGTGAGTTTTTGAGGCCTGTTTTGTCTATGTGCTGCTATTTAGTGAAGAAGAAAAAAAATATATATATATTGATCCTGCATAGTTATTCCAGTTTTCCCTCAGGGAATCCCTGAAGCGTCTCAGACAATGCTGGGTGCAACAGTTTGGGGATGGAGGCTTCAAAGCCATGAATGGAAAAAACGCCTCCGAGGCTGATGGGAGCGCTGGCGGGCTTCCAGACGAAAATCAGATAACGTTAATGAATGAGTACGGTAAAAGAGAATTGTGCGATTCGCTCTGGAAGCAGTTTCTTTGTTCTTCCAGGAATGAGAAAAAGGGAAGAGTCGGTAAAAACGACATATCCACATAAATACTTTGTGCAAACAGCGTCTTTACTAAGACAGAACCGTTTTAATTGTCATCAGTGGACCCAGAAAGGCGTCCGCAAGATTCTGCTTAGCTTGCATGATTTTTGGCAAATATGGTTTCCGTCATTATTCATTAGCTTTGCTCATCAGCACTTAATTTCTTACAGGGTCCATTTTCTCCTTGGCTGTGGAGGAATGTGATGAAGGCCTTTGCTCGTGTTGTGTGTCTGATGTTTAACCGGTGCACTCGGGGAATTTAATGCATGCATGAAGAAACAATTTCATACCACCACCGTTTGTCGATTCTTGTCGGCCCTGGAGTTCCAGCTGAAGCCAGGTTCAGTGGGACATTTCGTACAAACACGTTGTCTGTTTTTGGTTTTTAGGACATCAAAAGTAGTCAAATGTGTCTAATCTTACGTTTATTTTTTGAGAAATGAAGATCATTGAAATCTGTATGTGTGCCTGGCGCCGACCACAGAGTCCAGCGTAACAGAGATACATGTGAATGTGACATTCCCCTTCGCTTTAATAAAACCGTTAATAAGCAAGCATACATGGTATGATAGCTGTAAAATGTTGTGGTGTTTTTGACTGTGAAACCGTCAGCAGCACTACTCAGTGGAAGACCCAGAACTGTAGAATCGTAGATGTTTGTCTGCAGGGCGCTGCTTTGTTGCTCGCTGACGTTGCGCTGCACTCACTGTGATGAGAAGTGATGCTATAAAAGGTCAGCTGGTCCTGCTTCCTGGTACCTGCACAAGCACACACACACACACACACACACACACATAGAGAGGAGTCAATAATATTAGATTGGACCCAGCTAAGCCAGCAGAAGTGTTTAACATGTATGTGGACTAAGGGCCCCCGGGGCCCCTCTAATGCTAATGTGCACTCTTGCTGCTGGCTTTGTTTTGTTTTGGAGCTAGATAAGCTAAGCTGAACAGAGTATAATCAGCTTCCATTAACTTATTGGCTGTGGTCAGGTGTTTTTTTAGACCATTGACTTTCAATTACATAGAATCATTATTGTGGCCATTGAAGAATTTAAGGACTTCCGTTCAGCTTTTTTTTTTTTCTTCATTTCTCCCTTATTGAGTTTTCTCTACCGCATTTGGATTTTAAGTATAGAGTCATATAACTTAGCCTACGCTGTTTGGCAGCAAGGGTATATCCCCGAAAAGCCCCTGATCCCCTCTGTTGTACAAGTACAAGTTGTTTGGAAGTTGTGTCTGATAATCAGTGTTTTTTGTGGAAAAGCTCCCCCTTGTGAGTAAAATATGAACTATTAACTGAAATATATACACAAGATAGATCTCAGCCAGTCGATTCATTAGCAACACATCTTGTTCGAATCGGACCGACTGGTAGGAAGTTATGGCCATAAAACTGCGATTTTTGAAGACAACGCTCCTCCTAGTGGCGGAATTATGCAACTGACTTTTCCAAACATCCATCCAGTTCTCCCTCACATTAAGGTGAAATATGAAAATTGTTCAAACGTCATCTGCTGAGGAAGATTCTGAAATCCAGTTGTAAAAAGATAGCAGACCTTTTATTCTCATCTTGGTGCTCAGATTCCTATTTGACATTGATTTACAGCAGAGTGACCGGGACGCGGCAGTTAATGGTTCTGGGTTCAAACCCAAGGTCATCTGTGTCCATCCTGTGATATACTGGCTATCTGTCTGTGCACACCAGTGTGGATGGATGGGACCGGCTTCAGTCCCTTTGACCTTCTGCAGGATTAGTGGATATTTGTAATGGATGGATGATTTCAACCATTTGAACCATAATGGTCCTCCGTATCATAAACACCAGGACCAGTAAGAACAGGTTTTAGTGATTTATGGGGTTTCAAACCTCCCCTTGGCTTGTATTAGTTATACCTCAGACATCTGAAAATCTCTCATTCTCATGCTAGAGGTATTTTACTTGCAAGGACATAAACATTTTTTAAAATACCACAGACTAGAGTCCAGATGAATGTCAGAAAAAAAAGAAAGAAAAAAGATCGGCCACATTCCGACTGACATCAGTCAAAAGACACTCGGCGCTCTGAGTGGTGACAGGAGGAGGAATGCAACCTTGATCCAAGAGCACGATGATTGAACGTCCATGGAAAGGACCCAACTCTGATTCTAAGGTTTTGAATGGCGAATTTTGGAGACTACACTGTAAAACTGAATAAATAAATAAATCTGAATAATTTGCTTAAGGGTAAAACATTTTATTAGGTTCGTTGGGCCTTTTTTAAAAAAAATTTTTTTTTACCAAAATATACAGTGGATAAGACTTCACATTTAATCTGAGGATTTCAATCAAGGGGATGGCTTGTGCAACGCAGGGGACGGGGGACTTTATCGGGGATGTAGCCTTTCTGTCAGGGACGACGGTATTGGCCTGGATAAGCCAGAAAAAGAAATAAAAAAAAGATGCTGGGAGTGATTCTGTGTTGGCGGTTTAGTCAACCCTTTGTCCTCTGAGATCCTCCTTTTGTTGTTGAGGATAAACCGTAACTCATCCCTCTGGTGTCCAGTGGGAACATCAGTCACGCTTTCACGCCCAGCCACGCGCAGGCAGCATGACCGATGCTGTCCGTCACCCGGTCTCTTCCTCCGTGATGCACGATCAATAAGGGACATTGTGGCTGGACTTCCTGGCGATCAGGAGTCTCTACTTCCTCAATTATAGACGAGGACTCATTACCAGCCGGGTAATTAAGACCGGAGCAGCTGTGGCTACAATAAACCGCCTCAGGGAGACACTGGGAAGTGAACCTGCCGGAAGAGAAACAGTTAATTATAGCCGTTTACGATGCATGTATACAAATCCTTAAACATCTGTAACACTCGTCCGAGAGAGAGTTTTCAATTAAAGGAGCAGTTCACCTGTTTTTAAAGGTTTTGGACGGTTATTTGAAAACGCTGTTTATTTTGACTTCATAATGCCAACTAAATATATTTAAGTACCTTTGAATATGAACATCTTCCGCCGTTACATCATGTGTATAACTCTGAGGAACGCACAGAAGGGCAGATACTCCTCATTCTCAATGTTTTTATTAATTTGAAGAAATTCTATGTAAACTTTTGAAACTTTTTCCAATTAATTTATTAAAACATGCAATTTCAATCCCTCCAAACTGTTTTAATTAACTTTGAATTAATGATTTTAAGTAACCGTTAACATTATTTCGTAAAGCTGCAATATCCTTCAAAAACTTAAGAGTTTGATGAAACACAAAGGGAAGCAAAAATGTCCTGTTACGCAACATTTTCATATTAATAAGAATTCTAAACTACGTTTTCACTACTTATTTCAATTAATTAATTTCAGCCTTTGGGGTTTACAGTGAAGTGGAGCAGCTTCGGTCACACGGAGACACTCACTGTGGTTCTATGGGGAGAAAATGAAGGCTTGGATGACAAAGAAAGTATTTTCTTTTAGTTATTTTAACGGGCAGACATGAGAGAATGAAGGCCGCCTGATAAAATGTTAATCCTGGCACTTAGCATTCAAGCTCTGTCCGTCTGACAAGGCTGTCTGAGCCGCCGAGAGATCCCATCAAATAAACACGCATTCAGTACAACTTTCTCTTCAGCGGTGGAGGACGTGGACTTTGCATCAGTCTCCATCTCCACTGGAGAATACAGATAATAACCAGGAGTTTCTCAGTCTCGGTTTCCTTCACAAGGCGACTTTGTTCCCTTTTGTTGGAACCATTAGGCTGGAAGATTAAGCCCTAAAGGATAATTCTGATATCAATTATTTTGAATAAAGTCTGAGATGCTGATTATTTATAAGAAGTATTCATGAGGTGTCAGGCCCGTGTGCGGCTCGGTTGTTCTGGACCAGTGGTTCTTATCCTTTTTTTCAATAATTTGAATTTTGAATTATTCCTTCAGCTTCCCCCCTGATAAGCGAGAAAAATGTTCTGATAGGATTCCATCACCTCAGAGAGGCATATCATTCATCGCTGTGATATCAGTAAGCAAACTTCTTATAAATATATAAAATTCCATATTCTCTCAAGAAATGTAAAGGGACTGTAAGTCCAGTTCCTGCTGGATGGATCTGACACAGGATGGAGGAGGTCCATTTGAAGTTAGCTCAACAACCGTAGCAGCTTCCAGCAAGGACAGGCTTATTTTAAAAAAAAAAACCCACCACTGATTGCGTGTGGCAGGGCAAAAAGCCCCATCGATGCGAGACCCCTCCACCGATCATCCGGTGTAACCATGAGTAAAGCGCTGACAGAACTCCAGCTGGGCCTTTTTCCTCCATCCATATCCAGCCCTCGTTTATCCTCTCTCCATCGTTCACAACCGTTTCTAACCTCCGTCTCATTTCCCCACCTCCTCTCTCTCCACGCCACATGCTCTGGTGCTCCTCTGCTCAAAACTTACTCTGATTGCATTTTTTGGGTTTCTTTTTTGCCCCCTACAGAAGAGGAGAAACTTCTGCTCTGCTGGAGATGAAGTCAGCAGACTCCCTCAAAAGGTTTTTTTCATCAGGTGTGGTTTAAGGGCGAGGATGTGAACGTTTTTTTTCCAAATCTTATATATTATTTGGTCTATTTTAGAGCATTAATGAATCCTTGGGAACATTTCCGTCCTCTACATCTAGTGGTGAACGAAGTATTCAGGTCCTTTACTCGAGTAAAAGGACTAAATCCACCCTGTGAAAATACTCCATTACTCTACTCTCTCAGAGCGGAATGGATGCCTGCATCACCATTTGATCAAATTTGATGTTGATCTGGTCCAAATGACATTTCCTGCTGTTGGTCATCGTCTACAGATCAGTTCTGAATATTCAAGGAAAAAGAAAAAAACAGATTCTAGGTTAAAAAAAAAAATCTCAATGGTGTCACTGTTTTAAAAAAAAATTCTCTTATGGTGGCAAGAATCATTTACTGAGAGGTAATCGTCCATTAGTGGGAAGAAAAGGCTTTCTGACTGAGTGGGTTTTGGCCCGAGAGCCTTTTTTCTGTGTTGAAGATATGAAGATTCCTCAGCGGGGTTTTTTCTCCGGAGCCTTTCTATCCAAACAGTGACGACATTAAGGTTATGTGTGTGTTCCTGTGTGTGTGATTGTGGTTGTGTGTGTGTTTGTGTGTGAGATTGTGGTTGTGTTTGTGTGGTTGTGGTTGTGTTCTTGCATGTGTGTGGGTGTGGTTAGATACATATTTCTATGGCAGCAGTAGCACCTGCATCTTTTCACCCCCTCATGCTTTTTCTTTGTGCGGTTATTCAGAGTTCACCAGGCGTCTCCGCTGTCCTCCGGTCTTATTTGATGCTCAGTCACCGCCTAAAGTTACGCTCTTCTGCACAGCTTTGTACAAAACAGACCTGAACCTCGCCTTAATGCTGCCGAAAAATATACCTTCATCAGTTCACAGGAGTTTCCCGCCGCCTTCGTCCTCCTCAGGCACAGAGTCATCGAGATTCACAAAGCCCCGCCCACTCCCTGAGTATCCTCCGTGACACAGGGCCTCAGCCAGCCGCCTCTATTGAAGTGTAAATGCTGATCGTTCTGAAGTAGGCGCAAGCTTCCTGCTATGGCTGTGAAGATTGCCGCGGTTGAATTTTGATCGCTGATGTGTTTTTTTTATTCCACGCAGGACAAAGAACTTTACCAGCTTCTGTGAGCTTCTGCTTCTCCGGGGGGAAAAAGGATCTTTGTGTTTTAGTGAAGCCATCCTCTTGTGATTAAAGGTGATCTTCTGGTTTGCTGTCAGAGGGTCCATCTGCAGAAACGGTGTTTAAAGAGTCTGCTGAGGTGATGGATTAACGCTGAATATTAAGAGAAGCATCCATTACACAGGCGACTGAAGCCCAGTCATGTTTCTACTTCCCAATTTCCTGTTTGATTATTCAACAGCTGTCCGACTTAGTAAAGAAACTCTATCATTAACTCCACCAACGGAGGTAAAGTTTTCCCTCCTGTGACTCTGTCTGTTTGTTTGTCTGTCTGTCTGTGAGCAGGATTATGGAAAAACTACGTTACGAATTTGCATAAAATTTTACCCAAAGCACTTCCTATAGCACTTAAAATAAAATGTTGATCCGTTTGGAGTAGTGACATCATAATGTGCCCAATGCTGCCTTTGGTCCTTTGATTCCTTTGATCTATCTTTGGGAGTGGAGCCCGGGACTCAGTTTCAACAGTTCCTTTGGTTCCTATGATGTTCACTTGGAGGTGGATCTGGGGACACAGTGGGCTGAACAGAGACGCTGAAGTGAAAGGTGCAGGAGACGTCCGGCTACAGAGTATTTGAGGGATACTCAAGAGAGTTTGTTGGATTTTACAGGCTTGAGCAATAACTCAAATTACATTAATGGAGGAATCGGCATATAGTTTTCCTAAACCTTGGCTACTGTTGAGCCTTGGTGGAGGTTTGCGCTCTCTGAGTGTTTTTTTTGTAGTTTGGTCAACTGGTGATATATCCTGATCCAGTTTAGTGAATATATGTGGTGGAAACTGACATTAGCCACTGAAGCATTACCCTGCAGCACAACCAGATCTGTTGAATCATCTGGAAGAGGGCGAGCGAGCCGGGCTGATCGGACGGAAATGTAAATGCTGTGCAACTCAGAGAGGGGATGTATGGCACGCCGCACAGACGGATAGATGGATAGGGAAAATGGATTTCAAGGCTTCCCATCAGGAGGGTTGGAATGATTAAGTGTGCGATGCAGCTGCAGGGGGGGTGATTACGTCGGCCGGCTCCATTCCACAAATGTTGTTTTAAATCAGCCAATGAGGGAGCGTCACACTGGTACTGTACTATCGCACCTTCATTCACAAACACGCCTGAGATTGTGGGTCACAGAATGTTCCTTATGTAGCATCTGACATCTAAGTGTCCGTTTAATGGAGTTCCTGTCAGACCTAAACAGAACCGATGGAAAATGAAAGAATGAATCGGGTTAATGGGTCATGGCGGTAACATGTGGCCCCGTTTTCCATCTACTTCCTTTTTGTGCTGCCTGCTCCAATGAATAATACACACAAATCCCTATCAGCATATTTCACCGTCGCTGAACGGAGCGGGTCACCACGACATATCGGACCGGATCAGAAGACCAATTCCAGCACTGGAAATGTCTCATCGTCTCGGTGTTGTGTTTGCACATCATTTTTATTGTTGTTTTTTTAGCCCATCAGCAGGGCTAAAAAAACAACAATAATTTAAGCTCATAGCTCAGCCAAGGATCAGCGTTTAAATTAAAATGAGATTGAACCCTATTCCAACTATTTTCTAAAAAAAGTCCACCATTAAAGGGGTTAATGGTGGAACCCAGAGACGAAGGGGTGACAGATTAACGTCCCTGTAGTTCCAGAAAATTCCTCCCCCTGTCACAGATTTGCCCTGTGCAGATTTGTGGCTACTCTTCTTCACCCTCTGGCTCTGCATGGACTTTGTATGAAAATTGCTCCGGGTGGAAAATTGGCTTTGGAGAATTGGAACATTGTGACTTTGATGTTTTTTTCAGCTGCTGGAAGTGAAGTTAGTGCTCCATTGAGTTCCCTTTCAGCCAATTCATGTGATGATGAGCAGAAAATTTAGCCCAGTGATGGTTAATGGTAATAGTTTGATGTCTTTGCAGTTCAATTATTTCCCCGAAAATGTCGGGGACATTATGGAATCATCATCGGCGCCGGCACGATAACTCAGAAAATAATTTCATGGATCGTCTTCATGTAATACCCTCATAGGCCTTAGTGTGAGGAAGAACAGGACTGATTTGGGGAGAGGTTGGTTGTATAATTCGGACACTAGGGGGAGCTTTCGGGTCATAATTTCTCAACCGATGGTCAGTTTAGTCTAAAATTGGTGCATTTGAATCGCCTTGAGGAGATGGATCTCGTTTGTTTCATATTTTGCTCACTAGTGGGGGCATTTTTTCTTCTCTTACAAAAAACATTGTTTCTCGAACATAACTTCCTAACCATCGGTCCAGTTCAGTCCAAACGTCTTTAACGTTTGGCCAGGAAAGCTTTATTTTGGATAATGTATCGGACAATTTGATTTCCTTATATCTAACATTTTTTTAAACTTAATTAATGGGATCGGATTAATTAAAAGCACAAATAGCCATTAATAGAATATGCATGCTAGTGGAGCCTGTACATCCTGTGTTTGCGGGTGGATGTGGGCTGTGAACGCTCATTCTCCCGGTGAGGGAATGAAGCAGCAGTTTTTTGCGGTGGAATATGGGTCACTTCCCTCGCCGCCTGTGTTTCAGCTCTGTCCAACCATCTAAGTGATCACACGGCTAATCTACTGTCAGAACCGAGTAGGTCTGACACCTAGAAGAGCTGGCCACACACACACACACACACACAGCATCTCTGTGCAGGCTTGGGTTTGCATGTTTTCTCTGAGCCGGAATAGAAAAGAGTGGAGGTGGGAGTGTTATTAAGGAAATTAAAGTCTTATTAGATTGGAAAATGAATCATCAGCAAAGTGATTGCAGTTTCCCCTAAGGGAAAAACTAACACCTTAATAAAATGTAATGGAAAGCTACACTGATTGGCCAAAAGATTATAACTACCTGCTAATATTGTGTAAGTTTCTTTTTTTGCCACTATAACTTCCCTGTAATTCCTCATTGGAGCTCATTAAAAGGATATAATATTCACCTGCAGCCTAGTATATCCCGCCCACTGACAGGTGCCATTGTAGGAGATAATCAATGTTATTCTGACGTGGCTGGAGGACTGGATCAGAGCATCAGAGATCCGGGTCCGCAGTGGTTAGTGCCCACCAAAGTGGTCTAAAGAGGGTCAACTGGTGAACAGGCAACAGGGTCATGGGCGCCCAAGGCTTCCCTGTATGAGTGTCACTGTGTGCCTTTGTGCAATGTGTCCTCCATCAACCTTCAACCTCCACCCCGTCACTCGTCAATCTATTGATCTTCACCCATTAAAGGGATGGACCGTTGCACCACAATAATGCCCCTGTGGTTGCCGAGCAATCCGGCGCCAGACAAGAACACTGGGGGGAAAAAAAAAATTCTTTAAGACGTGCGTTGTCACCGCGTTCCTCCCCCTGCAAAATGTAACGATCCCACCTCGCCAAAAACCGTGTATTGTTCTCTAACAGTACTAACTGACAGTAACCGTGTGTGTGTGTGTGTGTGTGTGTGTGTGTGTGATAATATAGAAGACGGACATTCCTGAAGCCTGTCTTGTTTTTACCTCCTGCTGTGTTTGCCATTTTCAGGAACACGTTCTTTATTATTTTTCTCACTCTGCACTAAACGCTGGCTCACTCCTCCTCCTCCTCCTCCTCCTTTATCTCCTTGTGCTGCTCCTCCCCTGAGTCATGGCAGTTGTGCTAAATTTAACACGCCTCGAAAGAAAATAATGGCGTGGCAAGTTGTCACTGAGTTTGTAACCACTGAGATGTCTCTCCCTCGCCGCGCCTCGCTCGCCCTCCGTCTCAGTAAAAGGCTCGTCCGTGACTCAGCCAGTGGCAGAGCGAGGGTCTCTATGAATTATTGAGCCGATGGCGGAGCCCTCATAAATTATCTAAACTCGTGTCACCGGGCGGAACAGGCCAGCTCATTGGATACATCTCATATGGACCCGTGGTGTCAGTACCACCCGTACCGCGGCCTGGCTCTGATAACAGTACCGGGCCGATCTGGACGAACACACACTCATATTATACAGCCTGTAGTAAAATACTCTCCTTAATGGCTTTTAATGGAACAAGTCTGATGGGCTTTAAAACCTGTAAATGACAAAACGCAAAGTCAAGGCGGGACGCGAGCCAAAGCGAATAAAATCGGGACATTTATCCGTAAATAGTCTCGACGCCGTAGATTTATTCACTCCCAGCATGGAGAGTGTGCCAAGTTATTATCATTCCTCCTTTTTAACTCCCCTGTATTTGTTTTCTTCCTATGGATGAAGTGGATACTAAAACTAATGGCAAAGTCATTATTGTTATAAACCAACATTGAATTAAAAAACTCTCTGCAGCTCCTTTGAGCTTTTAAGCCTCTTTTTGGTCGTAAACACGATTGTTAGTCAGTTCTTCCTGAGACTAGAGACGGATTAGCTCAGGACCCAAGCGTGCTTTATGAACAGAACCGAACAGCCGACTGAAGTAGCCGTTTTTCCTCTTCATCGAAATGGTTGAGTGCAGGTGTGTAATGGCTGGATGTGTAGTTATTGTGAGGTAGATGAACGATCAAAGAGTTCCGGGTTTTCAGACTCAAGAAAATAACCGATTAAAGAAAATGGATGATATAAGAGAATTGAGGTGAATGCAGGAATTTAACTTGAAAACAACGACCCTCCTCAGCTCTATCCTGACGAGCTGCCAATTAATCCATTTAATAAAATAGTGAATGTTGCCAATCAGAACAACAATATTAATTAGTGCATTCTTATCCTGAAAGCCCGGAATTATATTTAATGTGAATGTAATTAAAAAAAAAAAACGTTGCCTGCTCAGCAAAACTATTATACCAAGAATGAATTCTCAAAATATGTGCAGAGTGCTCTCCTGCCCTGGATGAGTGCTCTCCTGCCGTCGCCGCATTGATTGCCTGACGTGTGATGAAGCCGTTGAATAACGGGGCAGAGGAATGCTTTCACAGATTGACGGTTTCGTTGTCTTGTCAGGTAGCTCAGAGATGCAGGTGTGACGGGAGCGAGGCTCCTGCGGCGAGCGAGCTGCATCCACCACGGATTACATCTCCATTCAGTTCTTCTGATTGTCTTCTCCCACCCTGGGATTCCTGGTTTGGCAGGGATCATGTCCGGAGCTGGACTGGAATAAGTAGGATTAAAGATGGGTTTTGGTTAGAGATGCACTGATGCCGATGCCGGTTCTGGCCGATACCGTCTTTTTCCATTAAAGTTCAGAATCATAATAAGTAACGTATTTTAAGGTCTCTTATTCTGAAGGATTGTAGTAAATGTCTGGTTGGCATTGTGTATGTATTCTGATCTGCTGACATGAATGTAAACCATGCCTCAAACCAACCGTAGACCTCCTTCAGTCCGTTAGATGTTATATGTTGGCTTTGTTCAGGGATTGTGGATGGCTCTGTGCTATCACTAGCTTTAGCTGCTCTGCTAACGTTAGCCGCTCTGCTAACCGGCTGATTTCGTCAAAGTAGGCTTCCCGGCGCCCATCGATTGGTGCACCTCTAGATTTGGGCTTGAGCTCTTTTCCTCATTAGCACACGACTCTATCCCTGTTTGACCGCTGAAGCTCCATAGACGTACTAAGAGTTGTTTGACTCACGGCTGCAGTTTCCTCTTCTGGCAATTATTCCCACAGGAAATCTGGGTTTGTGGGAAGCTGCCGGTGAGGAAGCTGAGCTCACGCCAACATGCTGCCATTGTTGTTACAACGTACGGACTTCCTTGGCTTCACTCTGTGAAACGCTTTCATGCTGTTTGATGCATTGCCTGTATAGATTGTTTCCTCTCTCGACAAATTCCCCAGACAGAGCGGCGCTCTAATTACATCTCAAGCATCCTTCTGTGTTCATAAATGTGCATATTAATGAGGGAAATAGGATTTAACGATACAATCAACAGTGGAACTTCATATTAAAACCCCCCCGGTGTTATGAAACGTGGGAAGGGTCCGGATGAAGACACAGGCGCAGACACGCAAACAGGTCTGGGGAGGCAGATGAGGTTAAATGGTAGTGTATTCAAATTTTACAAGACTGCAGGAGGACTCAGGACCCATCACAGCACACTAGTCCAGTGAGATGGAGTCTTGGCCCCAGTCTTGGTGGTCCGTCCACCCAGTGTCTGCAAAGGAGCACATGCGGACCTCCTCCGGTGCCGCCCCTGCTATCTAAGCCAGTGAAGGAGAGAAATAAATCTAAGCTCTCTGCAGGCAGCATTGAGTTCAATGAGGTCTAAAAGGGATTAAAACCGGCATCTTATAAGCATGACAGGGGGAATCCTAACGGGCTGTACCATCTTCTTCATCAGGGGAATGGACTTGATCTTAAATCAGCCAGTAGGGAAAGGATTCTAGAGGGGCAGTGATCTGGGCGCCGCTGTCGAGCCATTAATTGGAGATTGTTGGTGGATAAAGGTGGAAACACTCCATGAAGGTTGGGTGATGACATCCTCTCAAAGCTGAGGCTCCATCCGTTTTTAAACGGTGGCGGAGACAGAAACGCTGATTCATTCATTTCGAAGAAGTAATCAGTAATATTGACCTCACTGGAGAGATTGGCGTCGCTTTTATCGTGTTTTAATGAAATATTATTACATCGGAGGTGATGAATTCTGCACTTCACTGCCAAGAACCTCTGATGTCTTCAGGGCAGATAAAGGTCAGAGCTGCTGTTCTTCCAAATCAGACAACTTCATATGTCAACCGTCATCAGATAATCAGCATGACCTGATGCCTGATGAGGATCTGTTTCGACAAGATGACACCGTCTCTTTTTTTTGTTTCGTGAAAAACGAATATAAAATCACGGTTTCTAGAAGGGCTGATCGGTGATGGTCGGTTGCTACGGTTACAGGTATTAGTGTAAAAACTGATCTCTCCTTGAGAAGATCTATAACGTAAATTTTACTCCAATAGTTCTTATTTTGCACTGGAGAAGGTTTTTTTTATCTTCTATTTATGTTTCATATATTTTCTATGTTACTAACTTCAGAGAACTTTTTGTTCTTTCTTTATTTTACAAAGAATAACGTGGACATAACTTCAGATTTAATTTCAGGCGTGCAGTCCATTGGGACTACAAACACAACGCAGGGGTTTGAGGACTTTTGGGGATATTCTCTAGCGGTTGGACGACAGCAGAGGCCTAGTTAATAATTGATATCACATTATTCATGTTTTTTGTAAACATATTTTTGTTCTGGAGACCTCTGAGCTGTGCTGGATGATCCCACACACCGTGTGAATGTTTTGGCTGCGATCAGCTGACAGAGCAGCTGGCGACTCGTTCTTACTGGAGAGGATGAAGCGATGGAGACGCGAGGATTAGTGGAGTGTCGAAACGTGGCCAGGCTGGTGACACGGCAGCGGCACCTGCTCGCACTTTGTTCTGCGTGTTTGTGCGTCCTGTTTGGAAAGTACCTCACGCCTCAAACTCCACCGCCGCTTCCCGGTTGCCATGCCAACCACAAGGGGCTCTTCATACTGGATGGAGCATGCTCAGTTTGGCTCTCCTCCCTGCAACAATAGCCAGTGAGAGAGCTCTCACACACACGCACACACACACACACACACATACATACACACACACACACTCACAAACGCTCTACTCCAGCTCGCAGTGGCAGAGAGACGGCGAGGAGAGGAGAGGCTGCCAGCTGCGCTGCGGAGCTTGAAACACCGTCACAGAATCCTTCATCGCAGAGGTGAGTCCATGAAGCTGCTCCTCTTCCTCTGAAGATGCTGGCTCTTTTTGTTTTTTCTGGTGGTGTTTGTAGCCCCTCTGTGGAAGCGAGTGGATTTCTTGGGGGAAGAACTAGAGATGAGGAGAGAAGAAGCATGTGCTCCGCTTTGTGAGTTTTTTTTTTTTGCATCATTTTTCTCTCATACTGTCCTTCCAGCCTGTGAGGACTTTTTCCACGCGTGGATCCCGTCGTTTATGAGTGACGTGAGAAGGTTGAACGCTCGCTCTGCTCAATCAGAGGTGTAGTAGTTGAAAAAGCTGGAGGCGGCTTAATAATTCATGTAGCCTTGTATGGAAGTAAGTCGGGGGGGAATGACAGTAGGTGTAATGCGATGCTTTGCGTGGACATAGATAGCCTTTGCAACAGTTCTGCTCAGTTTTACGACCTCCGGTTTGCCTATTCAGATCCTCATAAAGCCTCCTTGCTCACCTGACCCACAGGGATCTAAAGGTTAGAGCGTCTCGGAGGAGAAGAAGGAGGATCCAGCCTGGTTGAGATGCTCGGCCATCTCTGAATATGTTACATGATTTGCAGTTGGAGGGTACGTGAGGGGCTTCTCCTCGTGGCTGGTTGACTGTAAAAGTGTGTGTGTGTTCGTGTGTGTGTGCATACCAGCCGGTTAGATATTCAGGAGTCTCGCCTCATTTCAGAGGCAGCAGTCCTCCTCCCACAAGAGGAATTGTTGTGGCTGGTAAATTTGCGGTTGGTCGATAGTGTTTTCCTCTGCAGCCGGTCAGGTCCTTATGTTTTTCTTCAGTGTGTGTGTGTGTGTGTTCGTGTGTGTGTGTGTGTGTGTCACAGTGCAGCCTGAATATTAACTGGCCAGACCCTGAGGCCTCGTATGTAAACTAGAGGAGCGACCAATGGCAGGGTGACATTATCATTATTATCATTTACACCAAATTTTCTTTACGGAGTAGTTGCCACTTAACTTAAATTAACATTTTTATTTATGTTTTCTGTTAAATAAATGCATGAAACATTAACCCAATATTCATTTTAATAACATTTGGTGGATTTTGAAGCACCTTAAATGTATTTTAGAGTCTAACTTCTACTATGAAGACATCGTTTTTGTCCATACGGTCATATTTTCTCACCTGTTTCTGCACCGCCACCACTTATAAATACCTCAAGTGCTCCAAGTAGATTAATAATTAAATGCATAAAAGGGACTGGGATGTGTTGAAATGGATTTTTTATTTCAGAATCAAATCTTGCCGTTCCCTTTTGATTCTAAGAGAAGACTTGTTGCTCACCTTCATGTCTGTGCAGGACTGTGGTGGATGTCTCATATATGCATGTGCTGTCCACTATAGAACACTGTATAGATCACAAAAAGCCCAGACCCACCATTGATCTTCGTACGCCTGACTGGGATTGTGCTGCCGCCGCAGACCGGGCCACTGGAAGATTCCTATTATGGTCTGCTTCCGTCTCATCTCCTGAATCTTCATCCTCCGAAACAGCAAGGCGTGTTATTGTCTTTCCCCCCGGGACTTAATCCCACTGTCTGGCCCTGACGTCTGCTCCCAATTTTGGTAGAAGAGTCATTTAAGAACACTCGTCCCTCCGCCTGCAGTCAGTTGTGAAAAAGCCTGAATCGGAAAGAACTGCCAGAACATCAGGTCGTGTTTTTTTTGGGTGAATTGTTTGTTGTACGTCTTCATGTTTGTGATCGTCTTGGCCAGGCAGAGATCTTTAATCTCAATAAGACCGATTTCCTGGTTAGATAAATGCCACATTAAGTCATCTTTGCTTTCTTTGTAATTTTCTTTTCAACAATTTAATACCTTTCTTGCTTTAGGGGGGGAAAAATCAACAGGAGGGATACTTTTACTATTTATATCCCCAAAAAGTCTGGGATATTATGGATTCATCATCAGCCGCAGATCCTTCATGTTTACGCCATAACTCAAAAACTGTTTCTTGAATCGTTTTCAAATTACATAGCCACATCGGGTTTAGTACGAGGAAGAACTAGTAGGTTTTTGAAAGATTAGTTGTATAATTCTGACACTAGGGGGAGCTTTATCTCAATGTGTTTTTGGGCCATAATTTATCAACTGTTAATCTGATTTAGTATAAATGTGGTACGTATGAATCGACTCAATGAGATCTATCTTGTACAGATCATACAGTAAGTTACTCCAATAGAAGATATTTTACTCACTAGAGGGCGCTTTTTTGCAGAAACAGTTTTTCGCAAATAACTTCCTAACTTAGCTGTTGGTCTGAATTAATAATAATAATACATTTAATTTATAATGCACTTTAGATTTGGATCAAATCTCAAAGTGCTAAAATTAGTTCAACTTTGGTGCGTATGGATCGACTCACACATTGTACATATAATATTTTACTCTCTTTTATACAAAAAATACGAGGATGCAAACCGGCTATCTGAGACGACAGCAGAGTCGTAGTTAAGTGTGAGCTGTGAATTGTTACTCTTATTTTCTTATGGACCATTATGTGGTGGCTCTCTTTTAAATATTGTCCTGGAAAAACAGAATAATGTGATTCCATCATGTGCTGCCATGAAAGTTAATGGTTTCCTACATTATTAATAAAAATCTATTCATTATCCTCTCCTAATACATTTTTTGTGGGCTCCCTCTGGATGCTCTGGATTCCTCCAACAGTCCAAAAACATGCAATAAGCAGGTGAACTGGAGACTCTGAATTGCTCCTAGGTGTAAATGTGAGTGTGAATGGTTGTTTGTCTCTCGGGAAGCTTATAAAAACTTGATGAATTCACTCCTCTCTTCAGATCCGTGCCAAATTTATACAGGATATTTCCTGTTTACGACCCCCATCTGTCTGCCGAGTTTCATGGAAACCACTTAGCGGCTTTTGCTGCTAACAAACCAACCAAACACCAAATAAATCCACCTAATTGAATGAATAAAAAACCCACCTGCTTGAGGTAAATTGACTCATGGAGCGATGAATGTTTAATTGTCTTAATTAATTTCCTGTCACTCCGCTCATCGGTGATTTGACCCTAATTATTTCAGCTCTTTCTGAATCATGATCACTTGTTTGTTTTTTCCGCGTATGAGGAAGAGAACGACACAACATCACGCAAATACGACATGAGAGGAGAGGATGAGCAGAAAATAAATGTGATAGATGTCGGACAGGGAGTTAATCTTTCACCCTGAAGGAAATTGGAAAATAAATTGAGTTGACACGGTTTGCATAGATGTATTAATGCTGGGGAGTGGGAGGACGAGAGGATTGAACTCGGGGGTTCCGATGGGTCGCGCCAGGCTAATCATGTCTGGACCCACAAGTCGGCATGACCGAAAGGCTTCCCGGCGTTGGTAATTAGATATTTCCATCTGCCATTGATATAAAGACACAGCTCTGTCTCTTCGGCCGTCACCGCGTCTAATTAAATCGCTCTTCAGGTTGTCGTCTCGGAATATTTCCATCCAAATGTGCAACAGGAAATGTTACCCTCCCGTCAACTGTCTGCTGTGCAGACACGTTTTAGTTCAGGTTCTTTACACCTGAGCCTTCAGCGATAGACTCCCGAAGTTACGCTGCCCTCAAATACCTTCAGAGTGACTCTACGGATACAGACTGCCGTCAAACCAGTAACCAGCACATATTCAAAAAGACGGTAACGTTCATTTAGTGGAATAAAGTGGTGAAAATGAGATTCAACATCATCGTCAACCACCAAAAAGGCGAGCCGACCTTAGGAACACGGCCAAGCCAACCCCTGGCATGTCAAAGAACACGCCGTGAGCGACAACTTCGAAATCATTCCCTGTGGAAGCCGCCGCGGCGGGAGACGTTTCGCCCGGAGACCACAGTGGAGAAAACTTACATAGCCCACTTATATGAGCTCAGACAGAGAAGCAATGCAATTAATGAAACTGATGGGAACCAACTATTCAAATACGTGCATTCTCAATTTTAAATATTTATTTAATTTAGATTTAATTTAAAAATACAAAATTTCTGACAATGTCTGGGCAAGCAGAGGAGGTCTTGCTGGTCCTGACGCCCCGCCGCTGTTTTAGCGAGTCTTCTGATGGTTTCGGGCAGAACATAAAGCGGCGCCCAGTGTGGCTGTGGATGTCATGTTTGTTTACTCCGAGCAGACAGGGTGTGCATAATGTGCAGCTTCATTGATATGAGAGAAAGCTCTTCTTCCTCGTCTTCCTCTCCTCCTCGTTCTTTTCTCAGTCATCGTTTGTGTCATATTTGCGACAGCTCTTTGCAGAATGTAGACGCCGACACATTTTCACTCGGAGCTCCAAAGATATGGAGACATGCAGATGTGTGGGAATGGTCCACAACCCCTAAGATGGGTAGGGGTCCTGCGTTCAAGGTCACCTTAAATTTGGACTTTGATACTTGTGAAGGACTGAGCTGGTAGGCAAAGATGAGTCACTGCAGGATTTTGAAGGAAAGGGTTTTATTTAACCCCCAATTAAGGAAAATATAAAAGTAGGAGTAAAACAAAGTGTCCAGCCCACTAATTTACTGCACAAATAAACGTAACTTAGTCTGTTTGATAATCAACAAAACCATTATATGAATCAAATCAAAATGTATCTAGATAAAAAATACAAGCCAAACAAAATTAACAAAATATGTTAAAAAAATATATATATATCAAATTCCCCCCTCTGAGATGTGAGCTGATGGTACGACCCGTTTGATACTTCCTGTATAAAAGCTTGACATCCTGATGGAGCTCAGAGTGGAGTTGCTGTTATGAGCCAGTTGAGGTGGTTTGGGGATCTGGTAACGATATTCCCTAGGCGCCATCCTTGGAGGTTTTCCATCCATGTTCAACTCGTAGGAGATCCCAGAACATTCTGGAGGGATTCTAGATCTAAAAGAATGAGCTTCTTCTGCAGGGCGACTGGGCCCAGCCTTAAAGATAAGGAGCTCTGACTTCCTGTGGAAGATCAGAGGAGAGCCTCTCCTTCTTCACGTTGAAAGGACCCGGATGCGGTGGTTCCGGCATGTGGTGGCTTTGGAGATTTTGAAGGCACATCCAACTGGGAGGAGACGCCATGATGTACCCAGAACGGGCTGGAGGGAACACCGATCTCATCCAGCCTCGGAACGCCTCACGATTCCCCAGGTTGGATGGACGGAGTCATTTTTTGCCCTATTGTCCAGTACAAATATAAATCCCTCAGATGCTGACGTGCCAGGAGAAAGTTTGTGTTGGTGTGCCAAACGAAGAAGAGGAAGATGATGCACATTTGTGGGATGGTGATTGAATACATTTGCATCACACTGACTGCTCGTACTGTAAACAGACGGATGCATCCTTGAAGAACTCATTCCTGTTTGTCAGAGCCCCGTGAAATATGATGACAGTCAATCAATGGCGCTCATTCTGAATCCCACTGCCCCTCCCACTCCACCCTCTCATCTCATCTCATCCCTTCTTCTCTCGTCCCATTTTCCCTTTCAGTCCTCTCCTCTCCTACAGTTTAACCCAATTACAGGCATGTCCTTGACTCCTGCAGGAGGAAGAGCAGAGGCTTTCCCTGCTCTCCCCCCTTTTTAAAATGTTTTTCCCCTCTTAATCTGGTTTTGAAGGAGGTGTGAGTCATGCGATGAAATCCTCACAGGGCGTCTGGAGGAAGCGGTCGCTCGATAATCCGGCCATGATTTATCTCTGATGGCTGCTTGTTAGAGCCGACAATGAGCTGACAAGAAGGGCTTGCTGGAAAGACTGACACCCCCATCAGGGAGGTCAAGGGGCAGCATCGCTAAAGAGGAAGGAGGCGAGAGCATGTGACTGAACTCCAAACAATCAAATTGAGGCGATTAGATTTTATTTTTGTGGGGTGAAACATTCTTTCTCTGCATGTTGAAATATTTTAATTTAACAATGTCACGGTTTCATGTCGGGTCTGGTTTTTGTAAGAGAAGGGCCTTTTATTTTGAAAGGAAGCAGCAAAGGATCAGTCAGATGTCATATTTTTTCAGAGTGATTATTTTAAAGATTTGGATTTTAAATTAGGTCATAAAACTAGAAGCCTGAAAAACGGTCCTACTGACCCATCATTCCACTACAGCCGGCTTCCTGGAAGGTCTTGAGGCGAAATGTTGTTTTAAGGCACATTAGAGAATCGTAAAATCTAAAGTCAACTTTTATTTTGAAAGCCACCCAATGGAAAAACTGCTGCTTTCTCATCCAGGGCAGCTGCCTGTGGGTAAACAAACAACACAATCTGGTTCTTGGTCTCTGTACTGACGAGATGCATGAGGAAATGCTTTGATTGGGCTCTTAAATGATTCTTCTCTCGTTCCCTCTTCATCTGCCCTCTCCTCTCCCTCCTCTCTCTTCTCTCTGCTCTCATTCCTGGGGATGAGAGTGACTCATGTTACCATCTGCTGCACGGCAAATCCTTTCCTGCCTTATTACCCTCCTTTTGTTTATTAACGCCACTCCAGGGAGAACGGTGATACCTCCATCTCTTCCTCAGCTTATCAGTCTTTCCAATCACCTCACGCTCTCCTCCTCCTCTTCCTCCTCGTTCCACTCAGGCTCTCATCAGCGATTCCTCTTGCATTCACCTCCTTGTCTGAATGCATCTATGTGATTGTTTGCCTCTACTCCTATTCCTTTCGTTTCCTCCCAGTAGCCAGATAAGATGCTATGCATGTGTGTGTGCGTGTGTGTGTGTGCGTGTGTGTGTGTGCGTGTGTGTGTGTGTGTGTGCGCAGCCCGCTTCTGGTTTGTTGATGTAGGTGTTGGTGATGTCATTATGATCACCTGTTGAAATAACATCAGAAACACTGAAACACCCAGGGGGCTATTGTGTGTTATGCTGTTTGCGTGTGTGTAGGTGTGTGTGTGTACGCATGTCGCACACAGACTTGGCATAAACCCTGATCTTGTTTGGCTGCTTTGTTTTCCTTGAGCCCAAATATTTCATGCATCCGTGTTTTAGTGTTTCTGAAAGGAGAAGAAAATTAGATTGTGGCCAGAATATTTGGACGAGGTTTTTGCTGTAAATGAAACCAGAGGTGATCAACATGCCACATTACATCAAATCAACATCCCCATTATGTCACAACTTTACCTCAATCTTCATTATTACCTCGAACAGTGAAAGCCTGTTTTATTTGAATGGATTCCAATGACATTTTTGGAAAGGTGTGTCCTTGAGAAGATGTGATTAGATTTTTTGCGGGCCTGGAAGTTGGCATGGATCCAGACAAATTTTTAGTACGAACGACAGCATGACCCGCCCAACTCTACCTCCGATTGGCTTTAACCTTTTAATATTCTGCTCAACTGTTTGGTCGAACACATTTTGACCCACTATTTCTTTTTCAAAAATGTGACTGAACCTGGTTTGAGCCAGTGGCAGCATGTATATGCTAATCAGAAAGGGGCCGAGGACGGAGCCCTGGGGGGCCACCATGACCAATCCGGTGACCGGTGCTGATTATCCAGACGATGTTCCTTGAGGCAAGCCTCATCCTGAATAACGTTTTATGTCTCCGTGTCACTTAGAAACCCGCGGCGTGTTTCATCCTCCGTCTGTAAGACACGGCTGAATGTAAGGAATCGCTCATTAACCCAAACTCCATCGCTCCACCCGTCCGTCTCCGTCTCTCTGCGTTGAAGGATGAGAACTTAGCGGGTCATACATCATGCAGCAGATGTTGCAGCGCTGATGGGAGTGATTGATTCCTGCTCCTCAGAAGGAAAAGACGGTTAGAGCCTCACAAACTTCAATATTCGCACATCCTGTTTTGAAGTGTGTTTGTGTGTGTGTGTGTGTGTGTGTGTGTGTGTGTATAAGTGTGTGTGTTTGTGTGTGTGTGTATAAGTGTGTGTGGGACCCTGAATGCTGACTAAAATGAGAAAAAAAACTCTTCAAACACTCTAAATACAAACTGTGTTCACCGACAACAGTGATATCAAATTTTTTTACATTATTATTAGAGCAATTTGCAAAAGTGTCATGATCAATGTTTTGTCATTGGGAACAATTTACTGGAAAATTTTGATTTAATTTCAATTTAAAATCTCGTTTCTTAAAATATAAATTCTTTCTTTTTCTTTTTTTTTTAAGCTTTTTTTTCTAAATTGGAAAACTATTTGTTGTAGTTGTCATATGATGGCGTTGTCAAGCAAACTTTAATTTCTAAAAGCCATTCCACATATAAATATATATATATATTTATTATTTTCAATAATGTTTCACACATATTTGGTTTAGCAACAAGACGCCGTCGTTTATTCTGGGACGTTTGAAAAATAGTTTTTACAATATTTCATACAATAATTTTGTCAAACCAGGGTTTTTATGAAACACACTCAATATTTACTGAATTATAAAAGAATGTTATAATAGTATCATTTAGTGCATCGTAATCTTTTGTCCCGGCTTGGAAGCGGCGCTAGAAGTACGCTAGCTTGTGAGCCCTTTGTGGCTAGGTGTGTTTGAAACCTGTGTCCGCCATCCACTACTCCATACATCCATTTTTATTAATCCTTCACAGCATCTGAGCTTTCTTTCTACCTGCGGCGCCGACCCGCGGCGCCGTCTCTCTGTTTCATGCACTGATATTGATGCAGACACCAGGTGGAGTGGAATCCATAACCTTCCCTCAGTCGATAGGAGAAGCTGGCTGTGTCGTGACAGAAAATCAGTCCTGATTGGCTGAAGCGCTCTCACACACAGACATACACACACACATACACACACACACACACGCACACACACACAGTTATTAGGATCCTGACCTTTTTTCTTTTTTTTCCAGCACTTGTTTTCCTCGGTGACCACTGGGTAATTACACGGCCCGATGCCTCATCAATTAATCATTAGCCACAGACATCCAGACATGATCTGGTATCGAGCCCAGATTGTGTGTGTGTGTGTGTGTGTGTGTGCGGCTCTTTGTCTCTCGTAGCTTGACTCTTGACCTTTACCAATAGCCAAAGGTCATCTCGACAGTTTGTCGGAGCAGCAGTCAGCAAAACATTCAGTTTACCATCATTTGACATGAAAGAATGAAAAGCAGAACCTTTGTAGATGATGAGTATGAAAATGGACTGATTAGAACCACGGACAGGTGAAATGAGTAACCCTGTTTATCTCGTTACCGTGGTTACCTGCCAGTGGGCGGGTTGTGTTAGGCAGCAAGTGAATGTTTTGTCAACTTTGGCAAGGCCCGCGTTGTTATGGCTCGATGTTTGTGTTGGAGCATCTCCAGAACACAGATTTGGTTCTACAGTGATTAGTTCCGACCCAAGCGCTCCAAAGAAGGGCGACTGGTGAATCAGCGACCGGGTCATTGACGTGCTCGCCTGGGATGGGTTGTCTCCAATCCCACAGAGGAGCTACTTTGGTACAAAATTCTGATTAAAGGTGTCGGAACATGCTGGCCCCCAGTCCACTATCAGATGGTCGGACATCTGAAGTGGACCACAGAGCCATCGAAGAATGTGACCTAGTCTGATGATCCATGTTTTCTCTTACTGTGGTCGGGGGGAGGCTGTTTGATGCTTTGGGAAACGTTCTGCTGGGAAACCTCGGTTCCTCCCATTCATACGGATCTTATCCAACATGCATCAATGTTGTTGCAGAACCTTCTGCAGAAATGATTAAGGACTTGTTTAAGGAACGTAACAGCGAGAACTTACAGGACTTAATGGATCTGCTGCTAACGTCTCGGTGCCAGAAACCACAGCTGCAACTTCAGCGGTCCGAAGAGTCCAGGCCTATTTATTTTAATGATTATTGATTAGCCACTAATCAACTAGGTCCTTTATGTCCACGAAAAAACGTGACTTCTCTCTTAACATGAAGCAAACATACATTTTTTCTACAGTTTACAGTAACGTTTATTGGTTTGGCGTTTAACTCACGCATAACTTAAAGGAAATCGCCATTTTGAATAATATAATTAATATTCTTCGCCCAAGCAATTAGCTTCCAGAACTCCTAAATATTAAAACCCAAGATTTAACATGCATTTCTTTATATTAATATTTGGGTCGTGATGCAAACAATCAGTTACATTTAGCAGGTTTGTATCTATGAGTGAGAGCTGGATCCACACACTGAGCGAGAGACAGGGTTCAACCCTCAACAAGTTTCCAGATCATCATGGATATAAAGTCACCATTCACTTACTCTGAATGTTTTTGGGCTGTGGGAGGAGGCTGGAGAACCGGGCATGAACCCCCAGTCACAAGGAGAACACTTAAGCTCCACAGAGAAAGGTCACAGGTCACCTCAGCTGGATTTGACCCCGGACCCTGACCTCTAGTATTACATCTGTAGGAGCGTTACCGTCACCAGCTGTCAGTCAGCAGAATGACTTTGATGAAGATCTCTGGAAGAGTGGCACTGATTCCACTGCTGTGGCTCTGCAGCACAAAAGAACCCGTTTCACGTTCCTCCGACGCGAAGCTCTCAGCTGCTGGTAAACTTCTGCAGAACCACTGGATGTCATCTCCCCGAAGACGAGTAGTTCATTAACTCCTCTTCTACACACTTCCACCTTTGATCTCTCCTGCCTCCCCCTCCTTCTGATGGTGCTGGTACTGGCTGTGTCCCCGGGTGGTGCCTCATTAACCCACATTCGGTGGCTGATGGGAAACGGTGTTGGGGGGGGTTTTGTCTGTGTGTGTTCATGTAAGAGTGTGTCTGACAGGGAAACGTAGGAATATTCAACGTTACCTTTGAAGAAACTCTGCAGCATCACACGCAGGAACCGAAGGAACCCGGAGCTATCTTTCATTTTACAACATTCAACCCTGATATACATCACCCATCGTTCTCATTAATAATAATAATAATAATGCATTTAATTTATAATGCACTTTACATTTGGATCAAATCTCACTCATAACCTTCATTTACAGCTGGAAATTACAGCCTAAAAGTAGGAAAAGCATTATTTTCGGGATCATTAAAGCCCTAAATTGAGTAAAATATAGTATTTTAAATCGCGTTTGGATGTCTAACGTTTCAAAAAAATGTATATATTATAAATTTAAGCTACTTATTATTTAGTATCTGCCTGCTGGTTGTTAGAACCCGTCCTTAGAAACGTCTATAACCCTTGAGAAGATGTTTCTTTTCTCTGATTCTACAGTTTGTCAGGGAGCCTTTCTATTATTCCCTCTATTTCTGATTGCTAAACTGACAACTCACACTATGACTCACACTATGGCTTCAGTGTGCTGAGAAGAAGTCCCCTATGATCTACGTCTGGTACAGGGCTGATGGTGAAGATTAAAACACTGGATGAACGCTTACTTTAACGTACTTTATACTACGGTTTGTCTCTGGACTCTTGGAGTTTGCTGCAAAGGTGCCTGCAGCAAACTTGCTGAGCTCGGCACAGAGCGGGTCCAGCAGGTGTTTAGATTATCTTGAAGTTTAATGCACTCATTTGCATGTGGAATGGAAATTACAGCCATAAATGCTGAGTCATCTGCCAGGATTTTCATAAACTTCTAGAGTCTCGCCAGCTCCTCCCCTTCCATGACGGCGCCAAGATGGCAACCCATGAGGCAGGGAAGGCCCAGCATGTCGTTTCTTACTTTCCACGTCCTGCTCTGACTTCCTTCTTCATCCCTCCTCACCTCTTTCATTTGAAGCCGTCTGGTAAACTGATGCTGGTAGCGGCGGCAGCAGTTAATCTGTCGTCTCCACCGGTCCTCCAGAGCTCTAACCTCTCGCCTCTGCTGCCTCCAGACAGAAGATGGAGAGACACTCCACTTCATTAAGACGCTAGTCTCTTATTACCTGTGTGTGTGTGTGTGTGTGTGTGTGTGCAGGATGATTCAGCTGATTATCGTCATCATCTCATACTTTTTTCTTATCCATAATTTCATTATTCTCCAAATATCAGATTAAACTCGTGTTCAGTTTGTTCAGCTATGCTTTTAATAAAAGTCCTTAATCTGGGTCAAATTTTCTTTATTAGTCAACAATAACCTGTTTTGGTTTTAGTCCAGATTTATTCGATTAAAAGATTTGGCATTCAAATCAAAGGACGCGCCGAGAAAGAATGTTATTTGTTTTCTAAAACAACAGGATTTTAAGAGTTTGGTCAGAAGAGTCGAGCTGAAACGAATATTCTGGTCATTTCACTCTTAATGGATTTAAAGGCTCAGAATGCAGCTTTGATGAAAGGGTCCGGTTTGATGATGTCACTTGGAACATCTTCGGATTTGCACATTTCGTTTGTACCGTATATGTGGAGATTGTTTCGGCCCCAGTAGTTTTAATCATCGTCTTCACCAGATCAAACTCTCAGGCTCTAAGCTCCACTTATCCTGAGGGAAAGTTCAGAGGGAAGCAGCTACTAGATCCTGTCCTACTGCAAGAACTCCAGCTCCACCCCCCTGAAGGAGGGTGAGACAGGCTGTCGGTATGTCTGTGGAGGACACACACACTGCGCTCCATCAACAGGATATTTAAAGGACAGATTCTCAGGGGATGAAAATCGTCTCATCTTTTTTGTATGGAAGAGGATTAGGGTCAAATATGGCTACGTGAACATTTTTGGGGGGGATTCTGTCTTTAATTTGAAAATACTGACTTTAAAAAAAATAATTATGTCGGTCTATTTTGACTTTAAAGTCGGAATTCTGAGTTTAATTTCAGAAATTCTCAGATTAAGGCTCAAATTCTCAGAATAAAGTGATGATTCTGAAAGTAAAGGCAGAATTACGAGATTAAAGTCAGAATTTGGAGCGTTAAGTCAGAATTTCCCCTCAATAATTCACCATAAACAGATTCAAACCTTCCTTATTTTTCGCACCTACTATACATCTTGATTTTTTTTTTTTACAGTTAGTGTTTATTGACGTCTCATCTTCGTCTTTGAAAAAAATGAATGGTGGCCGGCCAACGTTTTTCATCAATCGACGTTTTCACCGTAACTTCCGTTACAGTTACAAGATTCTGGGTTCGAATCCAGACCTGGTTCCTTTTGTGGTGTTTGATTATGAGGCAATATTAAACCGGGCTGATGTCAGCACTGTGAAGAAGTATAGACACCCGACCAGAGTGGGTTTGCATCGTGTCACCTGGGATAGAATCAAGCCCACTCACAATCCTGCAGAGGGTGAGATATTATAGTAATGAAATAGACAGACCCATAGATCTCAATCCAGAAATACCACATATACGACACATTGATGGTATCCATGCTGCAACCTTCAGTCGCCAGTCAGACATTCTGCTCGTACGCAGGAATCCATCATGATAACGGCGGTCAGGTCCTCTTATGTAAGACACAGCCGATAAGGGTTCCAGTTGATAGACTGAGCCCACATGAACAGAAGAACTACTGGGTTAACACGCTGAGAGGCGGCGAGAAGGTCACGCCACCAGACGGCGGCTATGACAAATATTTGAGATATGAACGAGGTGCACTTGTTTTATCTTAATCTGCGTTGTAAGTGATGTAAGACATATTTTTTATGTTACAAGGTTGTTTTGCCAAACTTTCCGTAATATATATTTAAATTCCCTCGCATACCCTGATCAGCCATAACATTATAACATTGTCTGCAGCCTTATTCTGTTCTAAGTTTCCAGTTTTGTGTGACTGGAGCTCAACCTTTACCAAAGGTCATCAGTATATACACCTATCAGCCATAACATTACAACCACTTACAGGTTAAGTCTGAGTATCAAGTTGGTGGGATATATTCGGGAATAAGTGAGGCTTTTGTCCTGAAGTTGATGCATTGGAAGCAGGAATAATATGCAAATGTGAGCATCTGAGCGGCTTTGAGACATTCCATATTGTAATGGCAAGACGGCTGGATCGGGGCATCTCCAGAACTGCAGGTGTTGATGAGTGTTCCAGGTCTGTAGACGTTAGTACCTATAAAAGTGTTCTAAGGAGATTGGGGAACCTCATGATAGGGTCAGGTTATCACCTAGCTCAGTAATTCATGATAGGAGTGCAGCACAAACTGATAAAAAGTTAAAGCCATCTCTGATAGAAAGACACACAGAGACACAACAGAGTGGGTTTTGCAGTTAAAAAAAGGAGCCTACATGATACTGAGGTGGGTGGTTTTAATGTTATGGTCGATACTATACTATATACCATATACTCGGGTGCTTTAGAAATTCAGTTTGTACCCTCACTCTCTTAGTCACTCTTCCCGCAGGCGTGATGCGCTCCATAAGCTCACTGAGGACCTTCTGCTCACAATGATTTGTCCACAACGTGTCTAAAACACACATCATTATTTATGTTTGCGAGCTCTGCCGGTTCTTTTAGCCACGATTTGTCAACCCCCCCCTCTGACTTGTAATATATATTTTCAGACCAGACTCTGAAAGAAGGGTTAACGATGCATTTTTGTCAATGAATTGAAGTTTTACAACCATCCCCGCTCGGCTCACAGGTGGAAAAATGTCCGATACCCTGAAATAGATGTTGCGTGGAGCGTCGCATGAAAGACAAAGCTGCTGAATAATGTATGATTCCATGTCACCGTTAGCTGACAGTGGTGAACATAGAAGGCTGTGTGATTTAAATAAAAGTGCACAGTTGATGACTTCATGCGTCCTGACATTCACTCTCTCTCTGTGACGCCTCCTCCGGCGCTGCTGATGTTGTGGCCTCAGAAATACGAGATCACTCTGCTGTTTGTCAGTGTTTGCTGTTGGCCCGCCGTCTCTCCTGGTGTAATATCACGGCGGCGGTCTGCGGTTCAGACGGCGTGCCGGCTCACAGCGTGACAGGACAGACGTCTGACATCTTCTGCCACACGCTGAGTGGCAGCCGTAGCACTTTCACATTTTTTATTGATGTCATCAATAAATGACATCGATAACATTTTGACATGCCGTAAACTGCAATGCAATGTGGGAGTAAATAATTCATGGTTAAAGCATGAATGCTGGGATTTACAGGAATGTACTGTCAGTGTAACTGTAAACAGCCGAGCATCATGGGAACTCAAATTTAAAATAAAGACGTACTTAGACCTCCAGAGCTGCATTGATGAGGCGACCTCCACTGTGTAAAACAAGCTGCCACTTTTTTAATGCCCCTGCCAAACCAGGAATACATCCATGAGCCATAACATTAAAACCACCTGCCTTATATTGCGTAGTTTCCCTTTCTGTCCCTAAAACAGCTCCGGGTGTTCTGACACCTTTCTATAAGACCCGGCGTCAAATTGTTCAGAAATCGGTTTTTACTGGAAGAGGGAGGGACTTCGTCCTTGGACTCAAGTTTGTAGTTCTTTATCAAAATGTGAAAAAAGAAAATGACAAAGCCCTTGATTCATTTCTATCTGATATTTATTTATTTCTAATGAGCAGTAATCAGAGAAGTTCTTATCGCTCCTGTTACCAATTAAGTTGTATTATCTCACAATCATCCTTTATATTCTCATTAAAACCCTTTGATGTCCTGCTCAGCTGGACATCAACCATCAACCAGCGGCTCGCATGAAAGGAAGAAGCGGGTAAAAATGATTTTCCCCGTGTGACCTTATCTCCAGTTTTTCCTCACAGTGGGCCTCCTGCCGTCGCTGCTGTGGTTTTCAGCTGGGTTTACATGATCCCACCTTTCACCGACACGCAGCACAGAGCCTCACATCCAGACCCCTGCAGACCCTCGGCGTGGGAGCTGAACTTTATGCTACGTTGGGCTCTGAGGGTGTAAACGTTGTTAACTGGCGCCGGTGGGATGTCTGACACTCGGTACAGACCGGGCAAAGTTTTAAGCGTTAATTTCCTTCTCATGGAAAGTAGAGTCTGAATGAAATTTTTCAAAAATATTCTCTTTGACCTTGAGTTCAAAGGTCAGGTAAGGCAATCCTGCTTCAACAACCTCGCGATATTTCGCCCATTATCCGGAACCGCTTATCCTGGTCGGGGTCGCGGGAAGCTGGAGCCCATCCCTGCTGACATGGAGCACCTTTGGGTGCACCATGGATAATTCAGCAGTTATATTCCCAACACATCACCAACGCAGAGACAGAAAAAACCTTCGCACTCGCGTTCACACATGCATGTTTTTGGACTGTGGGAGGGAGAACATGTGAACGCCACTCAGGTTCCGTAGCTGGATTTGAACCCAGAACCTTCTTTTGAGGCGACTGGGCCACCCACTGTACATGATGCACACCCTGCAATATGCTCACTCTCTTTGTCTTCCTCACTCGCTCGCTCACAAGCACACACACTCAGGACCACACACACCTGGACCAGACAGATGGAGGTGTGAGACTGCAGCTTGTCTGTCTGCAGGGAACTCTGGGAGTGTCAACAAAACACCATGGAGCACATTACTATCCCCTCTTTTACGACCGCACACACACACGCACACACACACACACACGCACACACACACACACACACACACACACAGACGTATCATAGGAGCTTCTGAAGGAGGATTAATGAAACGGGCCTGAGCAGCAGGGATCCGGCTCCATGTTTTCGGTACTCACTGGATGAAGAGAGAGAAATGGAATAATAAATGGGTCACTCGAGTCGGCACCAATTTCCCCATTCCCGCTCAGAAAAGCCGATCCGTTTCAGTGGGACTGTCACGGCGAGGATATTCTGCCAGTGACACGGTGGAGGGGGAAGCCTGCTATTGTGCCGATTGGAAGTGGATGAGGATCATTTTTGGACTGGGTTTGAAACCAGTGGATTCTGTGACAAAACAAAACAGGACTGATGAAGGAGCTGTATCATTTTTTTCTTTTTTTAGAGGAGGGCGGGGGGGGAGGAGCCTGCATGGGAACAAACGCACACAGAGGATCCACAGGAAGCCCTGTCCATCATCCAGCGCTGCTGGGATGGAGGAGGGGGGGGGGTCATTGCTTAGTGACAGTCACTTGTCAAAGCTGTGGATGATGCAGCCACACAACTCTCCATCCCAGAATCCCACGGGAGGAGGAGGGAGATAACGTTTAGAGATCATGTGACCCGAGCTCTTGATCGACAACATTGGGTTTGTCACAGTGTGGATGAAGATGTTCAAGCGGTTGATGCCGTTTTTTCATATGAGAGCAGCCGCGTTTGATGACGAGGTGGGGGCCCTTCTTCTTTATGGTAAACTGTTTACTCTTCATCCCAGCAGAGCGGCGCCTCCTCGCCGTGGAGTTGTGCGTTTGATCTGAGATCCGTTCAGCCTCTATTGTTGCATCTCTGGCCCGCTGGCCTACATTACATTCAAGTCTGCCGGGCTGCTATGTTTGGAATTTGCGTCATTTATCTCTCTGCTTCATTCTTTCCTTTGTTGTGTAGAATCAACATTTTTAAGTGGACATTTTAAGGTGAAACTTGGCGTGGAGCTGTGACATCACAGTAATGTGATGTCATCCAGTCTGCAGCTTTTCTGAAGGGAAACTCATCCTTACGTCTCTGGATTCATCAAATATGTCTTTAAATCACGCTTTATTACTGCTGTTGATTATTTATTATTCTAAAGGAACACTGTGTTGCCAGAGTTAGCCGTGTATTCAACAATCAGCCATATCATTATAACCACTCACTCTCTGAGGTCTGAAACACACTGATTATCTCATGTTACCTGTGTGGGACACATTTTATTACAAACAATGTCTATTTTATATATAATAATCTGACATTGATGTATTGGAAACAGTAAAATACGAGTTCTGATCTGAGTTAGGGCTAAATTGTCATGATTGAAGCCTTTTGGGCTGATAAATTGCCGGTTACTGATTTTTTTAATTTATTTTTTCCATGAAGCCCCTCTTCCTCTCTAGAAGTTATAACACCTTTTATAAACATACGACGCTCTGATCTGATCTGCCAGGGTATTATTGTGTGTCTGCTCCCGCTCTATGCCACACCCCTACATGCCAGAATATTCTCCTTAGTTATCATCTCTATAAAAGCTCCCACTCTTCCATCAAATCTGTCGGACCCCCCCGTGAAGGCTTGAAGCTGAAACTCATTTCAGTTTGTGATTTATAGATCCAGACAAACATGCCGTGATAATAAATGCATTTCATTTACAGTAAACGGGGATTCCTTGGAGATTTTCACGTCTACATGTATCCTTATCCAAAGAGCAACTCTGACAAAAGGAAATCAATTCCAGGAAGAGTTCCAATGTTTTTTTTTATTTAATGCTGGCTAGACGGAGATTCTCCAGAACTACGGGTCAACTGTTGAACCAGCAACAGGGTCATGGGCCCGAGGCTCATTGATATGCGTGGGAAGCAAAGGCGTTGTTTTTCTAATCCCACAGAAGGTTTAGTGTGGCAAACATTGCTGAAAGAGTTGATGCCGGTTCTGATAGAACGGTGTCAGAACACACAGAGCATCACAAAGAGTCAGGTGGTTTTAATGTTATGGCTGATTTGTGTATATTTATTCGACCGGTTCATACGAGGCAGTGGTCTGAAAGCCTCGTTTTAATATATGAATGTGTTTTTGATGGGTTAGGTTTAGTAGCTCAGGGGAGGAGAAGGAGGGGCGAAGATGGAGAATGGGGAGAGGCCGAGGAATCCGGGTCAATATTTATGAATTAAACATTTTCTTTTATTTTTATTCTCTCTTTAAAAAACTCAAACATAAGAAAAAATGTTTGTTTTTTTGGGTTAAAACAAATAATCCTCAACACTTTACATGTGGAGAAAATGTTGATCATTCATGCATGAAGAGATTAATATAGTTTAATATTTTATTTTAATAGTCATAACTAAGACTATTAAGGTTACAAGGTGACAAGTTTCAAGTTTTTACGCGATAATTTTCGTTTAAAAACCTGACGGATGATTTTCACGTTATCATGCGATGCGTTTCACGTTTTTTACTTGATAAAAATCACGTTATAACGCGATAGATCCTTTTCCATATTTTTATTTGATAATTTTCACGTTTTCTTACCTGAAAATCTTAATGTAAAAAAGCGAGTTGATCACATTATAACGTGACAAATAATTGTTTGTTTTTATGTGATCATTTTCACGTTTTTCATGTGATAGATAATTTTCCCGTTATAACGTGAAACCGATTTTTTTCTTTTTTCTTTTTTTCTGGCATGACATCAAAGCGATTCCAACATTAAAGCTCTCGCACACTTTGCATTAAAATGTTTTGGACCACCTGCCATCCGTCTCTGTGGACCCTGGCGGCTCCACTGATGAAGCATATTAATTAGATCAAATGGGAAATCCGTGCTGTCAGTTGGAAATCTGACGTTGAATAATCCTCCACATCCTGTTAATGCTGGAACAACACACACACACACATGCAGGCCCTGGGTTTGAAATCTTCTCCCTCTCCCGACAGAGAAACACTAATTATGTAATTGACTCAGCATCTAATTCAATCTGCCAAAGCAGGACCCGGTTTGTTTTACAGTATCAGGATACTTCTGCTGCTCCGGCCTGGAGTGTGTGTTTCTCTGTGAGTGTGTGTGTTTCTCTGTGAGTGTGTGTGTCTCTGTGAGTGTGTGTTTCTCTGTGAGTGTGTGTGTCTCTATGAGTGTGTGTGTCTCTGTGAGTGTGTGTTTTCTCTGTGAGTGTGTGTGTGTCTCTGTGAGTGTGTGTGTGTCTCTGAGAGTGTGTGTGTGTCTCTGAGAGTGTGTGTGTGTGTCTCTGAGAGTGTGTGTGTGTCTCTGAGAGTGTGTGTGTGTGTCTCTGTGAGTGTGTCTGTGTCTCTGTGAGTGTGTTTCTCTGTGAGTGTGTGTGTTTCTCTGTGAGTGTGTGTTTCTGTGGCAAAAAGAAAAATCAGCGCTTTGGAACAGCGAGCAGCTCCGCCGCCGGTTGTTTTTATGTTTGCAAAAACAAACCCAAAAAAAAACATCTCATTGATCGATTTTCTACTTTTTCTGTCTCGTTGCTCAGGGCCGCGTCTGCTCGGCTCGCTGGAAACTCCAGACGGATCGCCGCCGCACTGAGAGGGGACTCCATAAGAGGAAACCGCACACACACATCCGGGATCCGAGCCAATGACCTGTGCGAGGAGGGGGCCGGCATAGAAGCTTGATTAAAATGGGGTAAGTGTAGAAGATAAGACGGCACACTGGCAGCAGCTGCAGGGACTGTTACTGCAACAGGAGGATTTACATAAACCTGATCTATGCAACATGATGATAATGTTAGCTAACTTCTGCTCAGTCAGGGAGGGGGGGTGTGTGTGTGGGGGAGGGGGTGTGTGTGTGTGTGTGTGTGTGGGGGAGGGGGTGTGTGTCTGTGTGTGGGGGGGTGATCTGACGCCAGCGATTCACGCAACAGAGGATGTGCACATGCATGAACACAACTGCAAAGAAAGGAGAGCCTTGAAGCGCAGTAATCTAACAAAGTCTAAAGGAATTATGCAAATTCTGTGTTTAAACATTTTTTTCATGATTTGCATTTAAAAAATCCCGTCCGACGCAAATTTTATTAATTCATTTGATCTTAGATTCATTCTTCCAGGCATCCGCTTCGCTTCCACAATTTCAGTTGCTCCGAGGCAAGGGTTTCAATTTAAGTTTCGTTCATTCATCCTCCGTTTTCTTTCTCTTATCTGGAGCCAGAATTCTGGGTTTAAGTCAGACTTCTGAGAATAAAGTCAGAATTCATAGAATTCTGAAAATTTGGCCTAAATTTTCAGAATTTAAGCCAAATGCGGTCAGTTAGAAAAAACTTGTTTTTTTGTGAAAATGCTCCCCCTAGTGAGTAAAATCTGAACAATCCAAGTTAAATATACAACCTAGATCTCCTCGAGTCGATTCATATGCACCAAATTTTAATGAAATCGGACCTATTTTGAGAATCTATGGCCCACGGACTTGAAGATAAAGCTTCTCCCTAGTGTCAGAAATATACAGTCCATCTTTCCTAAAATCACTCCAGTTCTTCCTCGCGTCATGATCTATGACGATCTAAAATTCTGAAAAGCTGCTCCGTGCAGCCAAGAGCGTAACTCTGGTGTTTGAACAGCCTCCTCTCTCCTGGTTCATGACCCTCCACTGGATTTGAAACCAGCCGTCAGGGATTTGCAGTGATGAGGTGTGACACTGATGTGGGGTGATGATAAAGTCTGACTCACAGTTCAAACCCAAAGGTGTTGGAGGATTTAGCTCTCAGGATCAGCTCTGTGTCTCCTGTGTCTTTATCTAAGCGGGGGCGATATACAAAAAAAAACAAAAATGGTGGAATATCTGACAGGAAGTCAGAATAACTTCATCTCGTTACAACGGCGCCTCTCAGTGGACGGGATATATTAGGCAGCAAGCCTAGATTTTGTATTTCAGTTTAATGTGCTTTAATCAGACAGCGTGTGTGTAAACATTAACATTAAAGAATGTTCAGCGATGAAAATAATAAACAAATAAAAGCATTGTTGTCGTATATTCATATTCTTACACCTGTTTCATCGATATTAACTTGATGCACACGAAAAACCTGACGTATCCATCCATCCGGGGTCGTCAGCCGGCCACGGAGGGAGTTCCACGCATCCCTCTCCCCAGCAACACTCTCCAGCTCATCCTGGGCGATCCAGAGGCGTTTCCAGGCCAGATGAGATATTTGAAGTCCCTCCAGCGAGTTCTGGGTCTGCCTCAGGGTCTCCTCCTAGTTGGACCTGCCTGAAAAACCTCCACAGGGAGGTGAAAACCGAGATACCTGTCCAAATAAGCCAATCGTACACACACACACACACACACACACACACAAACTGACACGTAACGTAACGTAAAGTAATATTCTGGCCACCAAAACTTTTTCTCTAAACGTGATGTGAGGAACTTCTCGTTTGAACCGAGTCAGACTTTGCGTCAACAGATTCGGACGCCGCCGCCATTTTCACAGCCTGCCGGGTCGCTCAGCTGACGAATGACCCGAACCAAAAAAAAAGAACACTGACGTCATGGCGTATCAAAAGTACGTAGTGGTTCTGCAGGAAAAAACTTTCTAAGAGTGACATCATCGCAGAAGTGTGTTTGTGGCAGAAAGAGGATCAGGACCCAAACGGCGTTTTTGCAGGTGGTTTCAGACGTGAGACTTGATCGTCCAAAAGTGGTGAATTCTTTTCTGCACATATCAGTAAACCACATATATAAAGACACACAGTGACAGAAACACAATAATAACACCTTAAAGTGACGGACGGCAGCAAACACTCAGGTATGTTCGGCGGTTTAAGGCGGGACTATGAGCCGTGAGGTGCTGCCGGGCCCTGCAGCAGCGCCCACAAGACATTAGGGTGATTGATTGGGAGTGTGGTGTCTTGAGATATTGAGATTGCAATGCGTGCACTGGCTTTATGGTCTAGTTCCGCTGGGGTCGATGTGCGGAAACCAATTATCCCGGCAGCAGTGATGGTTATTTGTGGGCGTTTGGCCCGGTTGGTAGCGAGGAGTGGAACAGAACAGCCACACGTTCTTCCACAGCAGCAGTAGGTTTTATTATAGCTGATATTCTTTATGTTGAGCGGTCGACTTCTTCCACATCCACTGGTTTTGTACTCATGTGGCATTGGAGGAGAATCGGTTATTATAAAGTTGCATTAAATCGTCGCATGTTGCAGCTTATAGATACATTATTCAGTGTTTTGGTCTGAATAACGGAGCGGTCCAGAGGGCGAGGGCATAATAAAGTCTGTCCACACACTTATGGACAGATCAGTTTAAAAATTTAAAGACAATCTGACTCTGTTTGTGTTCAAGGTTTGTGTGTGTGTGTGTGTGTTTAATAACATGAATTATTGACTTCCCCATTGTGACGCCGTCCTCTTCACGTTCTCTCTCATCATATCGGGAGAAACCAGCCCCAGTGCATGCTGGGATAAGCTGGCTGATTTAAAGCCCTGCTTGTGGGGATGAATTATTCCCCAGTTAGCTCCAGTGACAGTGGGAGCACAGAGAGTGCAGACCCCCAGAGAACCTTTTTCTACTGTCAGAGAGAGAGAGAGAGAGAGAGAGAGACCGCTTCTATTCAGACCCGCTCCTGATAATTCAAGCTAGAAATCCACTCATAAGCTCTTTTTCTCTAATCAAAACTATGTACTAACACACGTGGGTCTGCCAAGAAAGATAAGAGGAAGTCCTGTCAAAAGTTTCCCACTGGGACCTCAAGGAAGAGGATGAAGGCCACGTATTTACATGGAAATTCTGATTTTATTCTGAGATTTTTGACTTTAAACTCAGAATTCTGACTTTATTCTGATAATTCTGACTTAATATTAAGAATTCTGACTTTAAAATCAGAATTCCGACATTATCAAAAATTTGACTTTATTCTCCCAATTCTGACTTAATTATCCGAATTACAACTTTAAACACAGATTTCAGACTTTAGTCTCAGAATTCTGACTTAATTCTCATCGTTCTGACTTGATTCTCTGAATTTCAACTTTATTATCAGAATTCCGACTTTATTATAAGAATCCAGACTATATGATCAGAATTCTGACTTTATTCCCAGAATCCTGACTTTATTCTCAGAATTCGAGCTAAGATCAATGTGTCGTGATTATCCACATTCCAGGTATGTGGTATTTAGTCCGCCAAATTCAAATGCCCTATGTGGCGAAATGTCTTTGGCTCTTTTTCAGTTCCGTCATCTCACTTCCACCAAGTTTCATGAAAACCCAACTATTAGTTTTCCCATAATCCTTCCGTCAAACCGACAAAAATCAAGTCTGTCTCTGTCTTTGAAGTGTTGTTTCGCTGAATGTATGGACTTCCACTGAGCTCCAGCCCTCGGGGCTGAAAGGATTCACTTTCCACTCCACAGATTAATGTCCTTGGTTCTGGAGCATCATTTAATAAGCGGCCAACAAATCAGATTTGAGGGAGAACTCCTGTGTTTACCTCAAAGCAAGTGGAGAATTGAGATTTATATATTGCTGCCAAGCCGCCGCTGCAGCATGGCCTGATGTCTCGTTCCTGCCTCGGCATTAGCGGGTGTTTAAGTCCAGAGATGATTTGGGTTTTATTATTCACTTAATGCGTCGAGGATGAGCCCAGTTTCATAATCGGGTTCGTAATCACAGAGATGAGGATGATGGGTGTTGGGTCTGGGCTGTCGACATTCTCTCTCATATATATATCTATAGATAGATAGATAGATATAATTAGCCACTGGTCTGCAGTGCTGGTTCTGATGGAAAGGTGTCAGAACATACAGAGTTGTTTGGGATCCATAAAGGGGGTTGATCTTCACAATATTAATCAGGTGGTCTTAATGTTATGGCAGATCATTGCATATTCACTGATGACAAATGTCAGAGTTCAGCCGCCTCTCATCATCTTTTGTTCTGTCTTCATCTCTGCAGGCTGCTGATCTTCATACCTGCTGACTGTGTGTCTGAGCGCCGCTCGCTCAGAGTAGCGCCATGCCAGACGTGAAGGCTCCATCACCCTATGACTACCCCTCCACCTCCTCCTCCGCCGCCGCCTCTGCAGGCTCCTCCGCCGGCTGCGCCTCTCTCCGCCTCATCTTACACATGGAGCCCTGCATCGCCAACCTTCCCCTGTCCCCCGACCCGTTGTCCTCCTTCCCTCAACACAGAACCAGTGTCCCCCACTATCCGGGCCTCCAGGGGGCTCCTTTCCCGCTCATGGCCCGGTGTAACAGCAGCACTCTGCTCACGAACCTCGGGCTGAGGTACTGCACCAGCAGGCAGGCTCCTCTGGGGGTGGAGTCGGGTGAGATCGAGGGCCAGGGCACTTGGACCCATACAGGAAGTAGTGGCAGCAGACCTTACAGGAGTATGGAGAACCTGACCTGGAACGCGGTGGCAGATTCTGGGCTCGTTGCCTTAAGTTCTGCTCCTTACCAGAGCGTTGACAGTGAGATTATTTTACGCTATACCGCCACCAATCACTGGTGTGGCGGTCCCCCCGATGGATCTGTGGTGGGAACTCACGGACTGGTACCGAACCCAGAGAGCCTGGCGTTTTACCCTCGACATGAGATGCCCAGGAAGGACCTTCCACTCTTCCCTCAGGTTCTGTTTCCGAGCGGCAACGATGAGTGGGACGCAAGGAAGGGCCTGAGGGAGAAGCTCCGCCTCCAGAGTGCCCGATCATCCGTTGAACCTCTGAAGCCCCACCCACTGCGACCTCAACCCCACCTTCAATGTGCTGCACCCGCTGAGAGAGAGGGTGGTCTTCCTGCGGATTCAACAGGTGTTGGGTCCAGGTTGGTCGGCATCACCAGCCCTGAGGACATCAAGCAGGAGGTCCTGAGGCGCCTGCAGCTCCGGCGCCAGAACAGCAGCCCCAACCTGGCTCTCCACAACTGCCCGCCCAGCCCGAGCGCTGTGAAGACCTCCTACACAACAGACAACATTGCGGTCAAGGCAATTCAATCGGATTCTCCGTCGGAGCGCCGCAGCGCCCAAGAGGGACCCATACATATTCCCACGTTTGAGGAGTTCAAGAGGATGAGGCAGAAGGGACGAGAAGAGAGCAACGGTTCCACAGCCGGTTCTGTGGTACCGGAAAAACCTGGGAATGATTCGCAACAGGCAGCAGGAACATCAGACGGTAATTTATGTACATCTGATCGGACTGTGTCTCCAAACACGGAACAGAAAGAAAACTCTGAGGAGGTGGAAGGAGAAATCATTGGCAGTAGTAGTGAAGCCCTGCAGACTGTCAGCTCCTCAGAGAGACCTCCCTCCAGCACTGTGAGCACTATCAGCACCTCCATCTCCACCGCCACCTCCAGCGCATTCTCCCCAATCCGCACCGGTCCGTCCCCACGTTCGCCCCTGCAGCCTCTGGCCCAAGACAAAACCTCCGCTTCATGGGGAGAAGATAGAAGCAGCATCACCAGCAGGAGGAGGAGGAGCAGTCTGGAACCAGCTGGTTCTGTTCCCTTCCTACCCTGCAAGGAGAACTGGGACCGGCCCTCCAGCTGCTGCCCCGCGCTCCTTCTGGAGGGGACGGACCTGTCCAGCTACGGAGCCAAGATCTACAAGATGAAGGACGGCCTCATCGGTTCCGCTCTGGACCTCATCAAGAAGAGGTAAGTCCAGGAGGAGCAGGAGGAGGAGAGGTGTATGTCTGAATTATCCTCAGATGTTTGCTCGGAGTCAGGAGCACCAGATATAAACAACAACAAAAACACAAATACAGAATGGAACAAACCGCTTCTAATCTAAAAAATACTAATTTAAAATTGCATAAAAACTGGTGTTTTATTGAGAAAGTAGGTTTCTTCCTGTTAAAAGGCAGTTTTTCCTACAATGATACACATACAGCTCATTTCCACATTTCCTCATGAGAGCTTTTGAAAATCCAAAAATGTATTTTTATTATATGACTATCCTTTTTCTTCAAATAACAAAATAACCGATGAGAAAAAAAAAACCTTCAATTGTGTCGATCAAAGAGTTCTGAGACATTCTACAGCTGAAAATCATGTCAGCGCTCTCTGCTGGACAAAATCTGTAACAGCACCACCGTCTGAACAACCAGAACCGAACCTTCATAATATCACTTAAACGTCATCATTTAGATATACTTACAGTTATTTATAGGTGGGCTCCTACTTTTATTTACCTCCATCCTTCCATGCTGGACCTGCAGATGAGTTCTAGATGCTGTTCATCCCCCATGAATGCTGGGTTCAAAGTGGAGTTCTGATGAGTTCTTGTTTGTGTGAATGCAGACCAGCTCAGCTGTTTGTCATTTAGTTGTTTTTTTCTGTCGCTTGATGCAGTGTACCTTAAAATGCATGTTCATTTTTACATCTCGACTATCGGGTTTAAGGGCGAAGACATGTCCAAATGTTGGTGCGTATGAATCGCCTCACTGAAATCTATCATGTATTTATATCGTATTTTACTCTAATAGTTCATTTATAACTCACCAGAGGATCTTCCCTGACATTTTTTTAACCTTCATTTGAACAAATGAGTTTCTTGAAAGGCTGATTATCAATGGTTGGATGGTTCTGTGAGGTTCTGCAGTGAAAAAAGGTTTGATTTGATTGAAAAGTTGATTTGAAAAATATCACTTATGCGTTATTCCTAAAGTATGACTCCAGTAAAACATTGTCTACGTCAAGTATTCTTATTTAAAAGCTGCAGCGTGTCAAACGTAGTGACATCTAGTGGTGAGGGTCCAGATTGCATCCTGTATCACACACCAGCTCACCCTTCCCTATCCAAGAATCTACGGTGGCCTTCAAGTGTCATAATTATGTAAATGAAGAGTTTATCATGTGATGAGGTTCCCCTTAGATCAAATCTAAAATAAATCTCGAGGAGATCTTTCTTAAATATGTTAATTTCAGGAGTCCAATCCGATGAACTGCTTTTACAACGCAGGGGATTGGGGTCTTTTCGGGGAAGGTTGAGAGCCAGCGCCGCGGTAACCGTCATCCATACCTACAGCAGGAAGACGGTCTATGTTGGTGTCGGATCACCAGGATTCCCGGGAGTCCATCTGATTAAGCCTGCGCGGCGTTGTGTTATCGATTTATCTCCGTTGTTGTGATAACGGCTGTCGGGGATAACGGGCCCGGCTCCACGGGCTAGACGGTGGGCAGGACGCTGGCGTGAAGCACGGCAGACTGGGAGACTGGCACCATCCCTCCAGACCTGCTTTCCCACATCTCCTCTCCTCTCCCTCGCTGTGTTTGGCTGGCAGTTAAATAAATGCAGGCTTCGCTCCACTGCAGATCATTCTGATCAAGGTCAGACTAGAAAAAAGGCGTGTTTTACACTCCATTTGGATCCAGGCCTACGTGCAATGTCAATATTAGACCCCCGAACACGGAGCAGAATTACGGCCAGGCCCGCTAAAGACCATAAATTCCACTCCTCTTGCAGGCTGTGAATGATGGGACACGTAGACAAAACCTCTCCCTGCCTGTCAGGACTCTCCTCAGACTATCCAGCTTCTTTGTCTGCACTGCTCGGCGAGGGATGATGGATGTCTGAGGCTCTGCAGCACGACGGCGGCAGAGAAATAACTGCCGCGTCTGTCCTTTTGTATACGCATGTTCAATATTTGAAAGTGCAGGGCTGCAGTCTGGGGCTACAGCTAAAGGTTCTTCTTTAAATGTATTCCACGCAGATGGTTAGAAAGTCAAGTGTGACATTTTCAATGTGCCTCTCGTAACCGATCGTCGCTATAACAAAAGAAAGTCCGATGCTGTTCATCAGAGCAGGATGCAGTTTCTGCCGTTCAGCTTTTTTCTGATGTATTTTCTCTAAACTTAAGAAATTGAATTAGTTTGCTGACATTTTGAGGTAAAACAAGTAATGAGACGCATTTTAAGGGGGTCTAGCTTTTGTTTTTGTACTGGACAGGTGGAGAGGCAGGCAACAGAGAGGGGGGACATATGCAGCAAAGGATTGTGGGTGGAAGGGCGCCCTTTGGCGCTGACACAGTAGGACCTCGCCTTCACACAAGGAGCGCACCTTTTACCAACTGAGCTAAATGACTCACCAACAAATTCAAATTTTGACCCCATGAAGCGCAGAATCCCCAGAGTTCATGCAGTTCGCCCTTTTTTTAGCCCCTCGATGACTTTACCAACTACACCAATCAGCCATAACATTAAAACCAACTCCCTAATTTTGTGTAGGTCACCTTTTTGTTTGCTCACGTGCTGTCTAATATTGCCCACCCACTGAGAGGTACCATATTATTGGCGCTAAAGATGTATATACCGCGTCATATTTTCTTTATTTTACTTATTAGTACATTTCTGCTCAAATTTGAAATGAGTCTTTATTTTTACTTTCCTTGTCAAAGTATGTTGGTTATTTTTGAGTATTTGATTATTTGCAGTAGTTTTCCAGTTAATGGGTGTTATTCTGTCTTCATCAGTCAGTGGTTATAATGTTATGGCTCATCCTTTGTCCTCTACAGGAGCCTGTTCTCTCCCAATAGTCCTCTGGCAGCTTCAGCAGCTCACGCTCGCCCTTGTTTGTCCCACGAGGCTGAATCTTTTATGTTCACACAGCACCCATAATGCATTGCAGTTGTTTCTCCCCTGTGATTTCAGTCAGACTGGAGGCTCTTTGGTTAAAAGTAGATTTATTTATTAAACATGGCAACGTTCTGTGTGATCTCCCAACCCTGAGGGGTTTGACTTCTACCAACAGGTCTCTGTGTTTGAATGCAGACAAACCTCCACACAAACATGAAGGTAGTGGTTTTATTACAGCAATATTCATATTATTATTAGGTTTTCTTGACAGTATATCTATACTGATCTTATTTTAGAGATAGAAAATACACTTAAATCCGTCAGTATTTGTTCCCCCCTCTCTGTCGCTCTCAGAAACACCTTCTAAAAAAGAGAGAAATACACAAAAGGAAGATTTACAGACTGGAAATGTTAATAATTACATACCGAGGAGGAATCCTTTAGGTCGTAGATATACGTTATTAATCAGAAAGAATAATGCAAATATTGAATAATAAATATGTATTTATATACACACACAAGAACACACATAAGTATAGCGATTAAAAAAATACATAAATTTTTTTTATATGCACATATATAATTTTCTTTTTTTTAATTATTTTATTCAAAACCATATATAAATAAAATAGAATAGAAGTATATTCTTTTTCTGAAATATAAAAAGTAAAAAGTAATTCATTGATTTTATCAGGGTTCCCTTATAACCAGTGAAAGGATGAGGAAGACTCCCGTTGTTCTGCGTTAGAGGATATTCGTTGGGCCTAATATATTAAAATGATATTATTATTACGGTTTCATAGAAGAGGCGTGAAACCTGAAACCAGCACGGATGAACTAATTGCCTTCTGACGTAAAGACGTGCAGAGAGAAGCTGGATTTGTCTCTATTAGATGCTCGCACTGATAAATTCGCCGGGGTGATGTATGCATGAGTGACAAACGACAGCCGCGCCGATCCCAGTGTCACGCCGCGCCGCATTGAGCCGTGATCTATGGCGTGCTGCGTTCTCCCCATGAATTAAGCTGCAGGTTATTACTTTCAATGCATCATCCTCCATGTGACAGTCAGCGCCGCTCAGGCCTTTAATCTGTCCGGGGGAAAAGGGATCGGACCCTATACAGCCCGCATCCTCCAAACCCTAGTAATGACATTTGGCTGGTTTCCACGCTGGCGCCGGCTCAGTTTGGACATTTGGACACTTTTCAGGCTGTGTTGTTCTATATGGGATATTAAAAAAAAACAAAAGCATGAGCAGAGGTGTGTGCCAAGGAGCGTCAGCCATAAATCTGTTTTCACGGCGCGTCCACAGAGAGCTGGTGGGTTTAGAGGTGGAGAGGGAGTTAGAGAAGAACCATTAGAATAATGAGAAGGAAAATCACCGCGGGGATATTTGATGACACGCACAGGGTCAAAGTTGAACCTCATGTCACAGCAGATGCGGATGAAACACTAACTGAGGAGGGGTTTGAACGTAATCGCTTAATAATTTAAGCCTTTTAGCGAATAAATAGGCAAACATTCCCTGAAGATGATTTTAAAGCTTTAATGTTCTGCTCGATTGTTTGATGGAGTAAAGTTTTATCTTCAAATTCTTGTTAAAAGAATGTTTATAGAAAAGATCCATCCTGCTCTGGAAATAAGAGAATCCAGAATAAACAGGAATTCTCAGACTTTTCTGATCCAGAGTTTTTTTTTTTATATGTTCCGGCTCCTATGCCTTTATAAAAATAACTTAAAGAAGAAAACCAAACGCCGAGTCGATGGAGATCCGTAAACGACTTCAATGTGAGAAAAGATGTAATAAAAGGGCTTTTACAAGGTTTTCCATTTCCCTGCAGAGACGGCGGGGGAATTGTGTTTTGCACTCGCGCCCGCTGGACTGTGAAGCTCGCCACTGTTTGAAAAACACGATCAATAGTCTGCAAACGCTTCATGTTTATATGAATGCATGAAATGTAGAGATGTCTGCATTATTCCAGGGCTCGGCTGATCAATATGTGACGTGGAAAGGGTCGTTTGCAGTCAGGGGCGGTGATTGGATTTGCCCGCCCTGCGTCGCTCAGTGTGATGCTTTGATGGAATGTTTAAGAAATGTTTGCTTCAGCAGGAAGCTGCAGGGAAAAGGATCTAATGAAATGTCTACATTTATTCTCCTCAACCTTCTCAATGCCAAGGAGACCGGTACAGAAGCTGGAGGGAGATGTGGAATGAAAAGGTCTTCTCTCAGGATACCTCTGAGTGTCGTTGTCACTTTTCAGAAATGTTATCGTCATCCCAAACATATTTATTCTTTCAGATTTTCACTTTTAACCCTCTGGATTCTGAGATTATGCCGGTGATCCCGCCCCCTCCAAGTGAGTGACAGGTCGTACAGGCGGTATCATAGATACAGAGATAGGTTGATATAGATGAAGATAAATAAAGATAAAGATTTACGGAAATAGATGTAAATAGAGATAGATAGACAGATAGATATAGATAAATATAGATATAGGTGGATAGATAAAGATTTAGGTGTATATAGACAGAGATAAATCGAGATATAGGTAAATTGAGATAAATAGATAGATAGACAGATAGCTATAGATTTAAGTATATATAGGCAAAGATAAATAAAGATAGAGATACATTGATCACCTGCTGCTGGCTGGAAATACTGAATTAGGGCCGTGAACATTATGAAACTTCAGCTGACGATTTAATTACCATACAAATATTCTCAATTAATCATTCAATGGACTTGGTCAGTTCCGGTTCATTTTATCCCACGATTGAAGTATATGTTTAATAACACTGTAATAACATCTTATTAAGAAGAAGAGACATTTATTAGCATTGTAATGTATTGTTGGATTGGTTGATGCCTTTTTATTCATCTAATTGATTATTGTGTACATCCAGATGTTTCTGCAGCCAAGTCATTTAAGATACCGCCGCTTTAAATGCATCCGGCGAGAGCAGCTCTCTGAGACTCAGTCAGAGGGAGCAGCACACTTCAATGACCTTTTCCCAAATTCAGTTCAGACTTCAGGGACAGACAGTTGGATTATATCAAAGACAGTCACTGCCCATGCCTTTACGTTCTGATAAATGTCAGGAGATAAGGTGGAAGCAGAACCAGAATAGCCATCATCCGTGGGCGCCACTGTCGGAAGAGTGATGGAAATAGGACATCTCTGTTTCATCCAGATGTTTCTTCATGCTAAAGATTAGCTGGAATAATCATGATCAGCCGATGATGTAATCAGTGTGACATAAACCTCGGCTGAGCTTTGTTTCTGTTGACACTTTAACAACCGCATGATGCATTATTTTGTGGGTTATGGTGATCGTCCGCCTTCATGAGGCCAAAAAGTCTTACAGATTTAATGTTTTTTTAATTACCTGCAAATTTTATGGCCAATAACCTTCCTTGGGGTTGATTTTAATGATATTTTAAAAGTAAACACAATAGAGAATGTCCTTCGTAATAACATTTAATAATAATAATAATAATAATACATTTAATTTAAAATAAGAAGAGAAGAAAATGAATGATAGGAAGCATGACAAATGTCTAAAAATATTCTTAGCATCACATAGAAATTCCAGTTTGCCCATTTAGGATGAAAGATATGAATAAATGGTTAAATCTTTAATATCTTTTTAAATGTAGGTTCATGGCTACTGGTGGTTTATTTTAATTAAATATGATACTATAGCACACTGGGTTTTGGGTTATTATTTCTGGGTGGAGGGTGCAGAATTTTTTTTTCTGGGTAGCAGGTCGCCGCCTAGTGTCCGTCTGGTGGAATGACAGGGATTGTTTTCTCTATTGACTTATTGATCCGCTACAAATGTGAGATTCATGGAAGATAAAACATAATGAATTAAGAAATTAAAGTGACTGTTAATCAGTCTGCATTCAACTGTCAGCCGTGATCGGTTCTTATGCATAGTTAATAATAACGTCTGTTCTGTATGAGTATCTGGTCTGTTCTGTGCCAATTGCTTATACAGACATATATATACATTTCATTTTTTTGGCTCTTTTTCTTATTCAGTTGGACAGTTAACGGGGTGTTTGGACAAGAAATGGAAATATTAAAGAATAAATTAGAATTTCTCATGAGTTTATAAAAAAAAAAGTTTATTGTCAGATGCATGCTGGGAAGATTTTAGCTCAGGTTGAGATTTTTAGTCTGAGGTCACAAAACCTACTTAACCTTCATTACATCAATGATGCATGTGTGAGTGTGTGAGTGTGCATGTGTGAGTGTGTGAGTGTGCATGTGTGAGTGTGTGAGTGTGCATGTGTGAGTGTGTGAGTGTGCATGTGTGTGTGTGTGAGTGTGCCTGTGTTATTGTGATGTATTATGTTATTGTGATGTATTAGTGTGTATGTGTTCTTGTGATGTATTAGTGTGTATTAGTGTGTATGTGTTATTGTGATGTATTAGTGTGTATTAGTGTGTATGTGTTAGTGTGTATGTGTTAGTGTGTATTAGTGTGTATGTGTTATTGTGATGTATTAGTGTGTATTAGTGTGTGTGTGTTATTGTGATGTATTAGTGTGTATAAGTGTGTGTGTGTTATTGTGATGTATTATGTTATTGTGATGTATTAGTGTGTATTAGTGTGTATGTGTTATTGTGCATGTATGGGTTGTCTCAGAAACCTTGCTGTCTGTTTGAAACCAGGACCCCTGAGGGTGTGGGACATTAGGAGGAGAAGAGAGGCATTGATTTGGGGGTAGAAGGATGAAGGAAGGGGAGGAGGAGGAAGAGGAGGAAGGCGGTTAACGGGGCAGGAAGTGGAGTGAAATGTGAGCCATAGATGGAAGAATGAGGTGGAATGAATGACAGGGATGCTGTAAGAGGAGAACCCTGCCAGAATGATAATTTCACACCTCTCCTCCTTCCTCCTTCCTGCTTCCTGCTTCCTGCTTCCTGCACTCTCTCTCTCCCTCCTTTGACTTCCCTTTATTCTCCATTTCCTTCCCTTTTGCTCTTCCTCTCATTCTTTCACTCTCCCTCTCTTTGCATTCTCCTCCTTATCCCCCTCCCTTCCACTCCCTCCCTCCCTCCCGCTCTCTCTCTCCCTCCCGTCTCCCCGTCTATCTCTCTTTCTCCCTGTACCAACGTCTCCTCTTCTCTCCACCAGCTGCAGTGCAGAGATATCCGCCGAGGCCCCCGTCAGGCTGTCAGGTGACCGGGACGGAGGCAGTGACATCACCGCCCCCTCGACCGACTGTCAGCCCTCCGCCGTTGCCATGGCAACGTCGGCAACGGCCCGCGGAGCCGAGGCTGGCGAAGAGACGCCTGCAGGAGGATGTGTAAGGATTCTTTTACCTTCACCTCTCTTTTTCTTAAATCTGTCATCAGTGCGTGCGTTTCACCGCCGCGTTTCACCGCCGCGTTTCACCGCCGCGTTTCACCGCCGCGTTTCACCGCTGCACCTTCGCGCACAGATTTGTACACATCTGTTTGCATTCAAGGATGACTCGGGCATGCAAAGGGACTGCGACACACACACACATGCACATGCACACACACACATGCACACAGACACACTTGCACATCATTCGCACACAGAGATGCAGAGGTATGCTGGTGGGACAGGAGAACGCGTGCAGAACTCGGTCATGTCCGGAGATGCTGTGAGAAGAGGAAGAACCCCCCCCCCACACACACACACACACACATACACACACACACCCCACCCCCTTCCAGGAGCTCCATCGCTGCTCCCTGCATGGCTCCCCGCCGCTGGCTGCAGCTGCAGCAGGCATTTCCGCTCCTCTCTGTGCAGCTGCAGATCAGAGGAGCATCATGCTCGCACGCCGTCGGGCTGTAGGTGGTTTGGAGAACAGATGCCGAGGTGGGTCTGCGTCTTCACGGAGCCCGTCTCTGCATTCCCAAAGTCGGCACCGCGGTCCGATCATTCAGCTGCTGCTGAATTATTCTCCTTGATTAGAGCTGAGAGCTGCAGGCTGTAAATCACGTTGCTCTCTGGCGCGGAGCGTCGGGAACCCTCCTGCGTTGTTTCGGTCGTACGCGGCTGTCGATATTTCGGGACCTAATCTGTCACGCAAAGCCAATATCATCGCATGCATTGGGTGAGGCGTGACATGCTTGCTTGTCATAGAGGTGACCTTTGAACTTTACATCCTAGTGCAGCTCTGGGGGGGTTTATAGATCCTTTTTTAATGGAATTTAAAAGACGAGTTAGTTTTGTGTGTAAGTCCAGATTGTTTGAAGTGTGTCGGGGAATTCCTTCCTTTACCTTAAAAAAATAATAATTAATTAAGCCAGGATTTGCTTCGTATCGTTACCAAAGAACGTTTTCTATCTCCTGGTTTGAATATGCGACCAGAACGGCGTCTCAGATGTGCTGCCTTGTTGTGCATTCTGTTACAAGACCTGAAAAAAATGATTACTGCTGCATCTCAGTGGGAAATTTGGATTCCTGTCAGGTCTGCAAGCGGGGATCAGAGCGAAAGCCAAGATTTGTTATGTAATGATGTCATGGCAGCGAGCGCGGCGACATCAAACCATCAAAGCTGCTCGCGCACACCCAGATGCTCAAGCGGCGATTTCTTTTCTCATCCTCTTCCTCACCTTATCTCCTCGGGGAGTTGTGGCATTTTTGGGTGTTTGGTCTCATCTGTTGCCATAGCAACGCGGCTGCGTGATTGACATTCATGTCCTTCCGATCCAGCAGCACTCCGGTCTGGGCTGCAGGCGCTCCAGCTCGGACGCAGCCTATGAGCTGGCTGAGACGGTGAGGGCGCAGCGCGAGTGCCGCCTCCGGCCCCACTACAGCGACCCCATGCCGGCTGACGCATCAAAGCGAAAACAGCTGGAGATGAAGATCGCTGCCGCCGCCAGACTCCACAGCCATCGCCGGGACCGAGACCGAGACAGAGACAGAGACCGAGACAGTGGTAAGCGCCTGACACATGAGACGTTGAGTGAGTAAATAATGGAAGGGGCAACAAAAACTCTCATGATAGGACATTTATGCATAAAGGTACTTGAATCTTTATTTTATTTTATTATAGTTTATAAATGTCATTATAAGAGGTTCAGCGCAGATTTGATATTGATTGAGATTTTATTGTGAATGAAAAAGAAAGTCAAATATTTTTATATTATTTATTTTAGCTTAATTGAACCAGGAAGTTTCATTGAGGTGAAAAATGTCTATATTAAGAGTGACCCAGCCCAGTTTCAGCCAATCACATATTTTAAAATGCAACAAATACAACATTTTCTAGAAAAGAAAATCCACAAAACCAGTGAATCCAAATTTCAAGTCATTTTTTTAAATAAATTTTGAAGGTCATATGTTTCCCACAAGGTGATATACAAGACATTTCCTCTAAGGGTGACCCGAACAAAAAGTGTTCTGTGAACAGAACCATGTTTATCACTCACTCCTTGTTTCATCGGGCCAGTCAGTCCCTCATCCCCTGATTCTAATCCTCCGCTGAACTTCACTTTAAATCTGTTCTGTAGAGTTCTGCAGCGCCTTAGAGCCGCATTCCCATAATCCCAAAACATTGGCATCTATTTTTGCTAAATCCTCCTCAAACAAACTCTAGAACTGAACGGAGTAGAATAGAATGGAATAGAGTGGAGTAGAGTGGAGTAGAAGGGAGAAGAATATACTAGAATAGAAAGTTAAAATAGTCCGGTGCAGCTGTGGGGGACGCGAGGAAGATGGATGGATGAAGAGTTACGATAGGTAGAGCTACATTCTAGATATCCATCACTTTGGCATCTTTTGGTTCGATCCTGCACATCCAGACTCTGGACCTCCAGCTGTTAATGCAAGAATCGGTTAAAGACATGGCAGAAAATACGTTATTACACGAATTGTTGGTGTATCCAGATGTGCTACAATAATATATATTTATAAAGAGATACTCGAAGGTAAGATTGTTTTCAGTTTGTAAGAGGTGACTGGTTCTTAAATTTTTTTATCTAAAATGAGGAAGCAGAGGTGACATTTTTAAATCTTTGGTGAAAAACGCACCTTTTTTGTCCCTCTGGCTTTGACATTTCTATTTAATCTTCTCATTTTAAATTCTGTGGGCTGCAGACACGGACTCATGCCACCACTAGTGGCGAAGGCACTGGAAAAATGCAAAACTAGCCAACAATCAGCCGGAAAGGATGAGGAGGGGGAAACGGTCTGTGGTTACCAGTACTGACCATTCCTCAATAAGGGTTGTTTCGCTAATTGCATCTCCTTTCCACCTGTTGTCTGTCCCATTTTCACAACAGCAGGTGAAATTGAGTCACAATTACATCATTATTGAGGTGAGATTGACTTGGAGTAACACTGTGATGATTTTTGTTTCCCCTTTAGAATAGAGTAATATTGCAATATAATAGTAAATACTAAGCCATTCAATATGGCACATTATACTTAATATATTAATATATTGTTGTGTTTTTCAAATGATAAAAGAATACTGACTTTATAAAAGTAACATAATGAATGCTAATGCATAAAACACATGTGACACCAAATACATTAAATAACATAAATGTCTCAATGAAGTGAAATAGTTCACCAAGTAAAGCAGCTAGCAGTAGTTATAGAAAACAAAAAAAGGTTACAGAAACGGAAAATGACAAAAAGGTAAAAGTATTTTAACGACGAGTCACATAGAAGAAGCGCACAAAATAAGATTTGTATAAAATATGAATTATCGAAAGGTAAAACTGTGTGATGCTCTTAATAAGAGAGTCTGTGGACAAGATCATCATAAAAATCTTATTTCCATAACATTATAACTACTGTTAAGTGAAATCGGAATAACATTGATTCGGCAAGAAGTGAATATTCTGTCTTCAGACATGCTGGAAGCAGGAAAAACATAAAGTACATCATATATACAGCTACACAAATGAAGGGTTCCACTGCCCCTCCAGTGGGACGGGGTGTGGGTGGTCAGGATTACGCATAAACGATAACCGTGTCTTCCTCTCTGCTTCCAAGGTGAACACACACACACACACACACACCTGCGTGTGGATGAAGATTGGATGCGTGACTGGAGGTCAGGATGTAATTATTGGAGAAAGATGATATCTATAATAGTTGATTCATTCTGACATTCCTGGTCCAGATTAAATGAACGTTCATTAGGGAGGCTATTAACTCTGTGTGTGTGTGTGTGTGTGTGTGTGCGTGTGCGTGCGTTTGATAAGACAGACTTCATAGAATAAATCCATAAACACTAATGCATCTGAATATTCTGCCTCGTTCAGCTCCTGCAGCGATTCGCGGTCGCTCTGAGCCTGCAGGTGAGGAGCGCCAGGTGGGTCTCGGCGTGACCCGGTCCGGGCAGCATCGTTGGAGCACCATCAGCAGCCTGAGTGCGGACAGCGGAGTGGTGGGCCTCAGCGACGAGCGGGAGGAGGACGACAGCGAGCCTCGGCGTTCCCGCAGAAGCAGGGGGGCAGAGGTGGAGCGGGTGGACAGCGGCATCGGTCCGGGTCTGTCTCGCACCTGGAAGAGACCCTCTGCCTCCCTCAGAGCCTGGGAGGCTCAGAGACCCTGTCCAGACTGCGGGTTGAGGGACGGCGCCTCCAGAGAGCGAGGAGAGCGCATGTGTGAACGTTGCTCCAAGCTGCGCACCGAGAGGAAGGAATCCATCCTGGAGTTCCTGAACACGGAGTCCAGCTACGGCGAAGACCTGCGCATCATCAAGGAGGAGTTCTACGGCCCCATGCAGAGCGCCGGGCTGCTGAGCGCCGAGCAGCTCACTGTGGTGTTTGGAAACGTTCAGGAGCTGATCGACGTCAACGACCGCTTCACTGAACACCTGCAGGATAACATCGACCAGGCCTTTGACCAGGTGATGCACGCACGCACGCACACGCACACACACACACACATATATGCAAGAAACGCAGCGGGTTAGAGTCCGCCTCTGCCGGCCTTTCCGTCCTGAGTTTGAATGTTCTCCCCGTGTGTACTGGGATCCTGGAGAGTCTTTTTCTATGCCTGTGATGAACTGGTGACTCGCCCAGGATGTACCCCACCTCTCACTTAATGTCTTCTGGGATTGGCTCCAGCCCCCGCCACCCTGAACAGCTGTTACTGATAATAAATGAATCAATCAGTTGACTTTTTCCCCTCCTCTGTGTGGTTTGACATCAGGGAGACGATGACCTACTCACGGTCTACATCGGAGAGATCTTCCTGGAGTTCGTCAACATGTTGCCCGCCTTCCAGACCTACTGCCTGCAGCAGCCCACCTCCGTCAACATGCTCAACGCGCTGGAGAAGGAGAAGGAGCTGCTCAGGTAGATGAAGAGTTCAGCCGTTCTTCCCCCCGTCAGCCTCAAAAAGTTACTCCTGCTTCCTGCTGGGATGTGTAATTCGTAACGGGAAAAGACAGCAGCTCATCACTTATTCAGGGGGAGGTTCTATTTTGAGAGCCGACCCGCAATGATTCATGTTTTCAGACAGAACCACGGCTCATCCGCGAGTCAGGCTCGTGGCATTAATCCACTTCATTAATCCTTCTTGTCTGCTTCCTTTTCTCTCTCAGGATCTTTCTGGATGTCTCCCAGAACGACAACACGGCACTCCGTCGGATGAACCTGCGCTCCTTCCTCATGGCGCCCCTCCAGCGGGTGACCAAGTACCCTCTGCTTCTGAGCCGGATCATCAAGGTCACCCACGAGTGCCACCCCGACTATGCGCGTCTGCGTGAGGCGAAGAGTCGGGTGGAGTCCCACCTGGAGCACATCAACATGAAGACCAAGCAGGAGGGCAACGGCGTCACCTGGTCGCTGCGCTCCTTCCGCCGCGACAGCCGCAAAAACCGGGAGGTCGTCAACATAGAGATGCGGGAGGTGTCAATGAAGACGGTGGGCTGGGCGAGAGAAAACACAAGATTCGTCATGGAGGGACCCCTTCAGCTGTCCCAACCAGCAGATGGTCAGTGGGTGAAGAAGGGCAGCAAGGCCCTCAAGTTCCAGAACGTCCAGAGTCTGCTGATGGTGAGGACCCAGCGGGCTGGCGACCCACCGGGACAGGGGCCCGACCTAGGGACGTGGAAGGAGCACGGAGAGGGTGGGAGGGATGGCATTCAGGATGGGGTGCTGATTCTGATCAAGGACAAGAGCAGCGGCAAGTTCGCGATCCTGCGAGAGCCCATCCGACTGGGGAACTGCGTGGTGTCGACGGACCCGGACTGCGAGGACACCTTCGAGATCCTCGACATTCGACGGGAGTCTTTCGTTTTCCGCGCGTCCGACAAATCTCGCACCCAGCAGTGGTTCCACCAGATCAAGAGGTACGCTCGAGACCTGGGCACCTGGAGGAAGAGACGCAACGCTTTGCCCAACATCATGATCAACACAAACCAGAGCCGCTCCTGAGACTGACCCCCCCTCCTCCTCCTCCTCCTCCTCCATTCCTACGCTGTAAATAATCCTAACTGCAAAAATAAGAAGAATTTCTGAGCGACGCCACTGTTAGAACTTCATTTCAGTTACAAAAAAGAAAAGGAAAAAAAAAAAAAAGTTCTCAAAAAGGTGTGATGAGGGAAAGAGAAGCTATAAGAACGCCACAATTTCTTTAAATGATGTAGAGTGTGAAAAAAAATTGGACAACCAAAAAACTGTGCTCGTCAGCCTTGATTGTGTCTTCAGTCAAAAAGCAAAAATAACAATTGTAATGTCATTGTTTTCCTACAGGGGCGGGGTTTTTGGTACTGAGGTTGAAATCTGCTCCAGAGCAGGGGCGGATTTAGACACATTTTCATGGGGGTGGCATGGAGATTTCTTTGGGGGGGGGGGTTGTAGAACACGTAGAGCCTAAGGGGATTCCTCTTGTGCTGCATTCACTTGTACTCAGAAATTTGAGCTTCACTCGTGTACATTTCTAAACGGAGATGGCCCCGAAACTGGGGTGGCAGTAAGGGCAACTGCCATCCTATGCCCCCCTGGTAGATCCGCCCCTGCTCCAGAGTTCTGTTCACAGGTTACTGCCCGTCGCCGCCGTCTCCTCTGCCGCACGCTGGCGGTAGAGCGACCTTCACTGCCAGAGGTGCAGGCCGGACAGACAGTCCTGTGTCACTGCGTTTAAACGACAACTCACGCAACAGCAATAATCTCCACCGGTCTCTCCAGAGGTCGCCACTGCATATGCATTTAATCTCCCAGGATGTTCTTCAGCATTCAGACGCTCTTCATCGGACCTAAAGTAATCTGAGTGCCATGAAAGCCGTTTCAGTCACACATCATGATGAAAGGGACAGAAATCCCAACATCATCATTTATCAGGTGTGTTTCAAGTCAAGATTTCTTCAACACTGGGTCTTTGGATCTCATATGGAATCTAGACAGGTTAGGCTATGGGGCAGATGTTTTGACCTTTTTTATTATTTATCTTTTATAGGGAATGCAACAGCCATTTGCATTCTAACTATTAAAAAGATTGAATCTTTGGTTTAGAAACTGTTCCTAATCCTTAAGGAGAGTCTTCTGCTTTTTTTAGTTTTATCCCACAACCAAAATTTCATTAGTTTAATCATAAAAAGAGGAGGAAAGCAAAGTTTGAGGAAGTGGAAACGTCAAATATGTGCTAAAAAAAGGCAAAGTGCAGTATCTACAATTCACTTTATTAAAAATGCCACAATTCCTCTTCAATCTGTTATAGCCTCGCTGTTTTACTGACATATTTTCCAGAGATGTAACTTATTTATTTATTATTTCTATGTATACTATTGTTGAAAAAAACATTTTTTCTAACTTTTTGTATTTATGCTATTTAGATACTGCACTTTGGCTTTGTAGTGCTGAAGTGTGTTTTCACTTAGACAATTAGACAAGATTGTAGATTTTCAGTTCCGCAGGCTCAAAATAAGTCACTATTTTTAAACAATTCCACCCTGTTCCCAAAAAAAGTAGAAAGCAAAAATGGCATTTTTAATCATTTAGTGGTTTTGGCGTTAAAGTTGAAAAATCCTTATTACTTGATGAAAAAAGACAGAATTGTCTTTTCATGACACTGAACTATTACATTTTTGGTATACAAAATGTTCCTACATCTTTAACGGTCTTATAATTGTTTGTAAAGTCCAAAACCAAAAGTATTATGACATAAAAAGGTGGAAAGCATAAGTCTGTTCTACAGAGGCAGAGTGCAGTATCTACGTTTGTCGGAAAACTCACTTTTCATGGATCTGTTGCAGCATTGTTGCTCCACTGACACATTTCCTGGAGATATTGGAGTGCATATGTTTTTTCCAATGCTGAAAAGGTCTAACTGAACCTGAAATAGCTGTTTTTTTTTCTCAGCTTGGGCATATTTGCAGATACTGCTTTTTTTTACCATTGTAGAACAGACATTTGTTTTAACTTTGACAATTAGTCAAGATAATTGACTTTCAGCGCTGTGGGGTCACTATTTCTAAACAATTCCCACATTGTTCCCATGAAAGCAGAAAGCAAAAAAGCCATTTTTTAAACATCAAAGCTCTTTGGCTGCTGCGGTTTTGGCATAAAAGTAGAAGAAAAATCATGACACTGTTTTAACTGTTACTCCCAGCAAAGAGCTCTTGTGCCTTGGTACCCGATGGCTGTCATGCTGAAACACTTAGCAGTCACAGTAGCGTTCGTCGCTGACACACGGACCTGAGCCCCTTCTGTCGGCCCCCCCGAGATCAACCTACAGGCAATATGATGATTCTTCTGCCAGACAGACCCGAGTAATATACGATCTCACGATCCTCTCTCCTGTTTCAGTGTGTTTTAATTCATGAAGGCTTTATTTTGTTACTTTGAATGCACTTTACTCTGTAACAGAAAGCTCTGGCGTGTAACTGCTGGCGAGACGAGTCGCAGCTCTCCTGCTGAATTTCAGTCGTCGAACCAAAACTATTTCAAAGCTGAGGCTGTTTTACGTTTGTTATGACGTAGCGAATCACTGTGTTTTTGGAAGGCGGGGCTGCTCAACTCCACCCCAATACTCCTGTGCTGTGGGGGGGAGGCCGCTTCCGATGAACCCTCCTGAAATCTGAAGGGAAAACAAAAACCTGCCGGGTTGATTTCTTTCGTTTTCCCCTCATTTGCATTTCAAAGAGTTCATCTATTATTTCTCCAATGTAATATATTGTGAATTATATTAAAAGATTTTAAACATGACCCTGCTCGTTGTTGAATTTGTCCGTTTACGGTTTTTATATGAGAAGTAGGACGATGAGATGTAAAAAATAGAATACAATAAGTCATTTTAAGCGTCTTTAAGAAAAGTGATTCAAAGGCGGGAAGAAACATCAAAGTAGCACCAGGAAAGAAAAACACGAGATTGAAGATTTCTAGAAAATACACCACATAACTGGAGCAAAGAAACAAACCTTCAAGACATTTCTAGGACTACAGTAAACATCACATGCAGAACATCACATTTGAATGATTGTACACCTGGATCTGCAGGAAATAAAAAAAAGAAGCGTCCTCACCTGACAGAAGTATTCAGTGACTCTGCTCCTTGTGGCTGGAAAACTAATCAGAGCAAACTTACATCACCTGAAGGTGCGCTTAATTCTTTGGCTCCAGGTGCTAATCATTAAAATCCAAGGTATCACATCAGAACTGATCCAAATATATTCACCGCGGCTTGGGATTATAACTTTAACCCATGTCTGTTTAGATGCGTACATTTCTTTCTATCAACCATCAGATGTTTTTTTTAAACAAATACAAAGATTGACAGAAGTAAGCCGTGTCTGTCTGGAAAACTCAACTCAGGAATTACTTTCTTCATCTTCTGGCATGAATGAAACATCAATACAGTTTTGTAAGAAGTAACCGACTATAGGAAATAAGATGAAACTGTTTCAAAACCAACTTTGTGACACTGGGGGAATAAAGCTGAGCTGAGAACACAGAATCTTTTTTCTTTTTTTTAAAGGATGAAAACAACCCTTAGATCTTCAGGGTCTGAAGGCGAACGAGTCTCTTCCATCCCTCCGACAGACTCTCGACAATCTCAAACTCGTCTCCTGCAGGCGTTTGTCGAAACACACGCACACAACCCGTCCTCCGGTTTTGGGGCCTCATCAGCTCCCTGCCTTCAGAGTGCGGTGAGGTGCGGCGGCCGGGGAGAGGTCACGACCCTCCTCCGTCTCCCTCAGCCAATCTCCGCCGATAAACCCTACTTTTCCAGTCCAGGCTCCGCCTCCTTGGCCAGTCCTCGGATGGACAGGTCGTAAACCACCTCCTCGATTTTCTTCACGTCGTACTTCAGGCCGTCGTATCGCTTTCGCAGCGGGTCGTTCTTCAGGTTGAGGAGGCGGAAACCCGAGTCCAGCCCGTTGATGAAGTTAGAGATGCGGAGCGGTCGGGTGTAGTCTCCTGCTGTGACGCTGTTTACCGCTAACCTTGACTGGAGGCAAAGATTAACTATCGTTTATTAATCCTCTCAATGATGTACATGCAGACCGACATTTGTCGGAGAAAAAAAAACGGACTCTTACATATTTATGGGCATTTAAGAGATTTTAGAGTTCAAACAGGAAGTCAACGAAACGAAACTTCCATTCTGTTTTTTTTTTTCATGATTCAAGATGAACTTTATTGTCATTCAGACTAAACACCAAACAGGAACACAGCAGAACGCACTTAAGCTGCATTTGGCTCAATAACATAATAAGGAAAAAACACAAAAGTAAAAGAGCAGTCTCAGTTATAGATTAAAGAAAAATAGTAGTTAATATTCAGTCATGTCTTCCACTGTTGCTGTGCCCACTCCCTTTCATGAACGTGAACTTTAATGTAGTGGATAGGGGTCCTACAAGATTTGTAAAACACAGTGGAACCCCCTTGTGATGCTTTTATGTTGAAAGGCAACTGATGTTTGATCATCGCTCTAGCCTTAGTTTATTATAGACAGTAAATAGCAATCAATAATAGACTCACCAGTTCACTCGCCATAATAAGCACACCTGCCAGGTAGTCCTCTAGGTCCAGGTGAAAGCCTTTCTCACGCATCACCTCAACTGTTGAGAGAAGAGAAGACAGTGAAGCTGTACTCCTCACTGACAGTTACATTCCTCGAGGTTTCTCTATTCTCACCTTTTAGTCTAAAATCATTGATGATATATTGAATTTTTTTTTTTTTTTTTACATCAACCTTGGGGGGCCAAGGTTTTTTTTTCCACACTAAATTGGCTTCAACGCTAACGGGTACCTACTGCCGAGTATCTGGGCCACCTCCTCTCGAGTCACTAGAGCTTCACTCTCCAGGTAGACGACGAAGGCTGATAAGAAAGCCAAGCGCTGCAGGACAAACCGCCAGTGTTCGTGGAACCTAGAGTGGAACCAAACACATCAGAGATGGAAACATATGAAACCTATTCTGTTATTCTGCCGGAGCAATTCTGTTTTCTACGGGAGTTTGGGTTCAATCATTAAACCGTAAAGGAAAAAAGGAGACAACGACAGACAATTTCCCTGGAGTTGGACAAAAGTGACTATATTTTTGATTAAAGGAGAATAGTGTTTTACTTTGACGGCGGACAAATGTCCAGAAAAAACGTTTAAGAAATGAAAATTGTATCTGAAGGAAACTCAGTGACCTCGTTTCCACACCTCACCTTAAGTATTGTTTCCTACCTGTAGTATTGTTCCACAGGAAATTTAGTTTTGAGGTCAGCAATTTGTGTCTTGACCGTGGAGAACAACTCCCGGGCTTTTGCACATTTTCCAGGAACTAAGGGGAAATCAGAAAAACAATAATAATGTGAAGATTGAAATGTTGGATTTGGAAATGAAATAAAACATCAAGTGAAAACGGTGCATGCGGCGTCAACCACTCACTCTCTTTAAATCCAGACGGTTGGTGGACACTCTGAAGTACTGTTAGTATTTCTCTGGCTGTCTGCTCCAATGTCTGGGCGACCTTACGGATATCCTGCGACCGAGCACATCAAGCGTGAATGATTCACAGCACACACACACCAGACACACACACACAACACACAGCATCCACCCAATATTGAACAATGAAATACCTTATACAGCTAGCCAGTCGTTTGCACATTAACTATACCGCCAAAGCTACATTGATACTTCTATACGGCCAAATCAAGTCAATGTAACATCCACCCATCTGTCCTTTTTCCCCAACTGCTTTTGATTGATGCAATGTAATACATTTGAATGACTAAAACAAAAATAGACCTGTCCGCATGGATCTTTAAGAGCTGTTGAATTAGAGTGATCTAACATTACTGATAGGAAATTATGAGAGCTACAACTGAACAAATAAGCAACGCACATTTTTACAAAAGACAATCTTCAGACATCTCTGTATTCAGTAAATCATGCACAGATCTGAGAAAAGGGTTAGAATTTAAATAAAATAAAAATATTAAATGCTTTAAAGATCTCCAGTATGGGGGACGTGTGTTTGGAACATTTTGTTATAAAGTATTATATCGTCTTTGCACAAAGTCCTGGGGACAAACATGTGAATAAGTCTTAAGACTTAAGTTCCATCCATCCATTTTCTTCAGCTAATCCGGAGTGGTGGTGGCAGCAGGTTCAGATGGGACCTCCAGATATTCCTCTCCATAGTAACACTCCCCAGCTCATCCTGGGGGATCCTGAGGCATTCAAGCGATTTCTGGGTCTTCTCCAAAGGGTGGAGTCCTGGAGGCATCCTAGTTAGATGACTGAACCACCTCAACTGGCTCCTTTCGTGTAGCTTTACCCTATCTCTAAGGCTGAGCCCAGTCACCCCACAAAAGACGCTCATTCTAGCCACTTCTATCCTTGACCTCATTCTTTTTGTCACTACCCAGAGCTCATGACCCTACGTGAAGGTGGGAACATAGATGGATGTGTAAATTGAGGGATTTGCCTTAAGACTCAGCTCTTTCAACGGCTCGACTCATCGCCTGCATTACTGCCGTTGCAGCACCGAACGTCTCGATTTCACATCAATCGAGAACAAGAAACTAAGATACTTGAATTCCTTTGCATGAGGCAGCAACAGTCCACTGATTCCCGACAGAGAACCATGGCCTCAGATTTGGATGTATAAACTCTCATACCAGCCTCTTCACATTCAACTGCAAACCGATCCAGTGCTGCTGGAGGCCATGGACTGATGAAGCCAACGGGACCACATCATCTGCCAACAGCAGAGATGCCATTCTAAGCTCCCAAAACCAGATACACTCCTCACCTTGACTCTGCCTTGAGATCCTGTCCACAAATATCATCAACAGAATTGGAGCCAAGCGAAAACCTTGGCCGGTTCCAGCATTCACTGAGAAAGAGTCTTTCCTGACTTTCCTGCCGAGCATACACACAACTCTCACTTTGGTTATACATAGATCGGATGACCAAAAAAAAAAAAGGGCACAACCTTAATTATCATGTGTGCAGAAAGTTTTGTGAAATGTTCTGAATAGTTTTTGAGATATGCTCCGGATATTAACAAGACCGACAGACAGGTGGAACCATTAGTTACTTTGTTCCTGGCGGAAGATTCAATCGTGGACGTGTGTTAGCATTCGGCTCCTGTTATAGCGTTGGCTAGCTCCTCTGCTGTTAGCAGCCTCCAGATGTGTGGATGAGTCGTTCTTACCTCTCTGAGGTCCTGGTCGGCGCTCAGAGAGCCCTGAATGTAACTGAACATCTCGGTTACAGACATTTTTGTATTGAGTCAAGCTGTTCGGAGCCCTTAATAAAACCTAACCATGGAGCATCAACTAGCACGAGACGGTCCCCACCGATTCAGCCGCGTATGTCGCGTTGAAATGATGTCATTATTAATGACGTCATTTAACTGTCCCACCATCATCTCTGTTTAAGAGACTTGAGCATCAAATGAGAGTTGGACAATGTTTTAAAACTATTGCAACCAATAACAACAACAATATGACGATAATAATAATCAAAGCAATAATGATAATTATTATTTTACTTCATATACACATTTAGTCACTATAGTGGCAATATTAAAGTTGAGGAAAAGATGAGACTCTCATAGTCAAAACAATATTGTACAATAATAATAAGTCTTTCAAAACATTTGTATATGCTTTAAAAGAAAACGCATACTTAAATTTTTCAAGTCACTATAAAAATCCTCGTATGTGTATGTATGTGTGTATGGGTATAATACCCATGTTTAAATTGAAAATTGAAATGTAATTTTATAAAATTTTATATTACAGGTATCCACGAAATTTTTACAATTCAGCTCTTTGGTAGTTAGGGTTAGGCAAAAACAGAAAACAGCTTTTTCTTTTTTTTTGCAGGACAGAACCTCGATAACTGTTTCTTGGTCGTGTTTATTCTGATGGACAGAAAATGCTGCACTACAAAGTTCAACCGGATGATGGAGCCAAAGCAACATATTTAATAATGTTCTCTTCGTGTACTGCTCGTAAAAAAAAAAAAACTGTTCACATTTCTTTAACCGAAATTTCACTAATTCTTCAAACATTTATAAAGGCTACTAAAACAAGAACATATTTTAATGATCGGGCAAATATTTCAAGAGCGAAAATAATTAGATAATATTCTAATAGGTATTCTATTACAGATTTAACAAAATTGTGCAATTAATATTTATCATCTCACAAATCTAATCCCAGGGAAGGACTTTTGTGAAAGTAAAAAGACTAAAAATTATATCATATAAAAAAATTAAAAAGGCCCTTTGTTGAGGTCAAAATCCAAAAAAAACTATTAAAAATGTAACTTTTTACGACCAGATAAGATCCATGCAGTCAAAGACAAAAAAAAAAAGTCAGAAATGAGATTGAAAACAGAAACAGAATGCAGAGATACATTCGATTTATAGTTCTCAAATTTCCGGACCGCCCTGAAGGCATCATCTGAGAGCGCAGCTGACGCAGAGAAACATTCGGGTCGCCTGTTGCTCCAGAATCTCAGAAGTTCAGGAGATCTTCAGTCGGATTCTGCGCGCTCAGATAGTCTTTCTCTCGTGTCTCAGCAGCTCCGTGTCTTTGATTCCTTCTACCTCTCGTGGATTTTGAAACGATGCTGCTGACTGTTGTCCTGTGAGATGAAGAAGACAGCAGCTAAAGATGACTGCGTGGATTCAGGAGCTGAGACAGGCGGGTGAGTGGAAGCAAAGAACCCGAAAAGTGAAATGTTTTCGGGTTTGTGGTTTTTACCTCACTGTTGGATTTATCCAGAAATTTCAATATATTTCTCCATTTATGAGCGTTTAAAGTAAATCTATGCTCGATTCACATAATTCATCTTGATTGAATGAATGCTGCACAATATCGACATCATAATGTAGCCTGCATATGTTCCATAGTTACATCATAAGAAGTTAAATGTAAACAAAGCTTGGAGACACATTAAAAGTTTTTTTTTGTTAACTGTGATTTTTGTTATTGCACGTATGTAGGGGAGAAAAAGTTACATTTTCAAAATTAAAAAAAAAAAGAAAGAAAATGCTTAAAATTTGACTAATATGAAAACACACATCTTCAAAAGACATATACATAAAGTTTTGGGAAATAAATATTTAACTTTTTTTGAGTTATGCCCCAGAAACCAATATTTGAGGGGAAAAAAAAAAAGTTCATAAATAGAAAACGGCACAACTATTTTTGGTCCAGAAAGATTTGTCAAAGAAAATAAAATAATAGTATCTGAGATGCGCTCCAGAAACAAAACCCACCGCCAGAAAGTTCAACTTGTAATCTTGGAAATTGAAAAAAAAAACTTCATCAAATCCTGAAATATAAAAATGGTCCAGTTTCAGTTTTTTGTTTTTTCTGAAGGGTGTGCAAAGTTTTGCTAAGAAATATTCAACCTGAAGCCGTGAATTAGAATTCAACATTGCGAGACGTGGCTTTTGTCAGAAAATGTTTTAATCAATTGCATATAAAACGTATGACATACTTTTATGAAACATGGTTGAAGACTTAGGCGTGTGACGAAGAAGGAGCCAATTTGGAATTATATTCTCACTTTCTTTAACAAAAGAAACTAGAAAAAGAACTCAGAGAGCGCAAACCTCCGCCCAGGCAAAAGACTACCGTAGGTTCAGGAAAGATTCATGCAAATTCTTCCATTAATGTCTGGGTTATTGCCGGCCTCTTTTTCTACCGACAACTCCGAAAAACTCTCTTGAGTATCTCTCAGATACTCTGTAGCCGCGCGTCTCCTGCGCCTTCCACTTCGGTGTCTCTGCTCAGCCCACTGATCAAAGGAACTCTTGAAACTGAGCCCTCAGCTCCAGCCTAAAGAAAAATCGAAGGCAGCAATAGACATAGAAATTTATACATTTATACTTCAATGCTGGTTCTATCTATCATATCACTTGCTCAGCTCCTGTGGAGGAGGTGCAATCCAAAATGTTGAGTGTTGAGTTCAATTCCGTTGACCAACTTAGTTGTGAATGAGAGTGGATTAATCCCTGCTGCAGGTGAAGATTAAAACCAGGAATGTTTAATCAACAATGAATGTTTCGTCCATTCTGTTTTCAGCTGTTAGACAAAGATGAGCCTCGGCGCCTCCTGCGGTACGTCTCTCCTCTCCGTGGTTCTGCAGTAGTGAAGCACCCATGTGTGTTTTTATGTTTTAGTGACAGACCCTAGACGACCCTTAACCCCCTTTTAAAGACATCATCAAAACGGAGAACATGTGTTTTACACATTTTATGGTCTACTCTGTTTTTTGCATTCTTAAAGGTTTTCTTTATGGCTGCGTGGTTGGAGATGATTTGGTAAAATTAGCCTTGTTTGTTCCCTTCAAACGTTCTGTCAGAACCAGGTTTAGCGGTTAGCTTTTTGTTCGTAATTGCGTTTTGGACAGGTTTTTTTGGTTGGGTAATCTAATATATCTAACTGTGTTTGTACGTTTCCCTGAAGGGCCACTGTGGAAAAGTTTCCTAACTGACCCGGAGATAATTGTTCAGTTTATAGGATCTTTTTTCAGTGATATTTTAGAACAGTAAGGGAAATACTTCATCTAATGGTGCAAACATTTAACTGTGTTTTAAAATAGTCTTTAATTAGCGCATTGAATCAAATCTCCTCAAAGAAAAATTTAAGCAGCTTATCAAACTTTGTCTTTTTCTTTTTACCTTCCATCCTTTAGATAATAAAGAATATTTATAAAATACATAGAAATGTATACATAGACACATATATACTGGTATATACATCATGTTTAGGCCTGGCTAGATCACTTATTGATTATTCTCCATGATCAACGGTAATATAGTTTGTTTAGTTTTTTCAGGCGCGCTCTTATTTTGAAAGTACATAGAAAAGTGTCCTTTTTTTAATGAGGACATTGCTCATTAACTCATTATTTCATCCTAGTTCCGCTCAGTTGTCTCTGGGCAGGTTGGTGCTAAAGGTTTAAAACTTAAAAAGTCAGACAAAGCACCTACACCGATCAGCCACAACATTAAAACCACTGGCCTAAAGTTGTGTAGTTATACTTTTGCTGCAAAAACATTTCTCTGATGTATTCCATCTTCCCCTTTATCCCTCACAATGAAGTGTTATCTCTGTTAAAACTGAGCATGTTTTCTCACAAACTATTAAACAGGCAAATTTGAGGAGAGTATTTTTGGTATTTTAATAGATTGAGTTCTAAATTTCCTATTGAAAAGCTAATTTTCCTGAAATTATGGCTCTTAATACAAAATTTGCACTTGCTGCACTTTTCTTGAAAAGGGAACAAATTTTCTTAAAAACACAACATACAGATATTCCAACCCGATACGGGTTTGAGGAATGCTGTGGCAGAAAGTATGGTCTGTTCACATAAGCACAAATCTTATCTACCATGTAGCACTAATTAAATGAATTAAATGAAAGGTATTTTGTCTGGCTCTGAAGTGCATTTGACATTTTATTTAAAGGGAGTAGCCTAAACACTGCAACAATAGTTCCCTTGGTTCTTCTGGTGAAGGTCCGTGAGCGGGGAGATGTAATCTGACATCAGAACATCAGCCGCCTGGGACCAAAGTACCTCATGATCTGTGAAGTGGAACCAAACACCTTGATGTGTGTGTGAGAGGCTGTGTTTCATGAGACCCACAGCAGATAGAAATGTTCTGATGTCAAAGGAAAAGGAGGGACATCCAGGAGATAAAAAGATAAAAACACTTCCAGCAGGTCACATCTTCCACCTCTGCTGCCTCACGCCACTTCCTGTTCAGCTCCCGCCTCCAGCACTCCGTCTCTGCCATAACAGAATCGGCGTGACCGGCGTGTTTAGATTAACGTAAATCACATGAATACGTTTAGGGTGTGTCGCTCACGCTGAGAAAAAAACTACAGAGGATCGTCACAACCTCTGCTGCTGCTAAGGAATGTTTCAGCACCTTTAAGCTCTTTTTTTTTTAACTTTATAGCAGATTCAGTCTAGCAGCAGAACCGAGCTTCACTTTTACTCCAGCTTTCCAGCATCAAACAGTGAAAAGATCAAATTAGAGTGAAGCTTGTGAGCATTTAGCAGCAGAGACACCAGATAATTCCCTCAGGAGCTGGTGGAGAGATCCGATAATCAGAGGTTCTGTTTTATCAGACTTAAGCTGGAGATAGTTCTGTTTGTGTTGGAGCATTTTTTTGTTTTTATGGACCAATGTGACTGAAGCAGTGTAAAGTACGATCCAGTGACAGCATGTACATGCTGAAGGGTAAGGGGCCGCGGATAAAGCCATGGGGGACACCGTTCAAGGCTACCACACAGACATAACAATTTACATTCTGGCGAACTTCTGGACATATAAAGAGCTTTTTCTTTTTAAGCTAACATTAAAAAAGAAATTCTCATTTTCAGCTGATAGTACCTACATTTTTAAAAACATATTATTATATTATAATTCCATTTTTTCATAAAAATAACCTTAATTACTTTCTCTGTTATTTTGAATGGAATCTGTAAATATACAGCTAAGTTGTAAAATATTCACTAAAAATCCTTATCATCAACTGGAAGAACGAAAAAAACAACTTATAAATAGTTTGTAAAATTATTTATAAGTTGTTTTTTTTTAATTTGTAAAATTATTTATAACCTAATTATGAACAATTTATAAGTCATGAACCCTTTTAATTTTCTGCTCAACTGTTTAGTCGCACACGTCTTGAATCATTACTTCTTCTAGAACAAATACTGATGAATAACTGTGCAGGTGAAAATAGCAGGAGAAGGTTAGTGAGGAAACAGGAGGCCCGGTTGGATGCTGTGGTACACAGAGACTGTGATATCAATACAGGAAACTGTGGTTGGAGTTTCATCTCCCACCATAAATCAACCCTGCTTTCTGAAAACCATTAGACCCTCACTGTGGATGTGGTACGCCATAAAATGCAGATATGACTCATTGTTTCCTGCAGTTGTTTTTATGAGGATTCATTGCTTTAGATTTGGTTTCCACCCTCAATCCCTCATGTTCTGGGCTGCAGCTCCGCCCTAATCAAATTTACAGGATCTGTTCAGCTCTCCTCATGTCAAATGAGCCCCTTCACCTCAGTCTGCAGTCAGACCGGGTGTGCATGACCGAGCTGCTGCCTCACCTTCTGTTTATTGTCTTTGGGTGGAGATGAAGCTCAACAGGGTGGCCAGGCGGGGGAAGCCGGGGGAGATGCTACGGCTGGATTAGCCCTGCCGAAGGAACACACACAAGGGAGCCACCGAAGCACACCTGGAGCAAAACGTCCTACAGCGCTGCTCCAAAGAGACATAAACCTCTGGAACCTGTTTAACGTGACAAAATTGGGAAATCTGCTCCTTTGCATTTTTTGCAAAACAAAAGCTCCACCTTCATGCTACACCTGAATTTGAGCCTATTGCACATGGAGTTGCATGGTTTATTGAGGGATTTGAGGACTTACTAAACAGAATGATGTCACTTGATAGTAAACAAGTCTAATACTAGTAAAATTGACTTTGATTTATGTATAAAAACAGCAAATTTTATAGAAAATTTAGAGCATCTAAGATAATAAATTAATAAATGCCCCCAAAGACAGAAAATATGTAATTTTTCTATATAATTGTTCTATATTTTAGGTGAGGACGTTAAATTAAAACTTTTAGAACTTATAACATAGCTCTGGATAATCGGCGGTGGTTCACTATTTCGCAGGATCTAGTTAGCGCTTCTAGTTCTGAGACTAAGCAGTACATATAAATGGGGTCTCACTATTTGGCAAGCAACAGGTCAGTGTTACCCTTTAATGAGTTCTTGCAGTTTTTAATGATTCATAAATAGTTCACAACTTAATCATTAAGCCAGTAAAAAACATTTTTAAGGCTTTATTAAGGACATTCTTATTGTAAAGTAGTACAAAAACTTATTTTTCCAAATTTTTCCACCTTCCCATTATTCTTTCTTCACACAGGAACAAACTATCGGGTGTTCTTTTTCTGCAGCCTTCCGCTCGCTGCTAATCATCTCTGCATAAATGTCCTTCCCTTTCCTCCCTACACCAACATTTTTCCACTCAGCGGTGCTCCGTCATCTTTTTTTGTTACCTTTCCGCGCTCACCTGGGCTTCGTCTCGTTCTCCCCTCCGTCCGTTCCTCCTCGCCGTTTCTTGCCTCTTAGTTAGATTGATGGCCTCCTGCAGGAAACACACTCACTCCTCTGTTTCCTGCTGTCCTGCTGCAGCAGCCTTATTAGTTTAGAGACAGAGTCACGGGGAGGCCGTGGGACTAATAACCTCAGGTGATTTAGTGGAAGAGCAGAGCAGAGAATTATAGCTTGTACATTTATACATTCAATTATTCTGAATTTATCTAAAGTCTTTTTCTTCTGCAGCCCAAAGACGAAAGACGCCGGCTTTAGATTTTCCATCTTTATTATTAATTTGAATGAGGATATATATATATATATGTGTTTATGGGTTACGGGCAGTAGCCTCACCTCCTGCCTGAGGTCTATGCAGAATTGAGACTCGGATTGGGGGGGGGAAATAATGTCTTTGAAACCAGACATTATTCTGAAGGGGTACCACCCCCATCGTCAGTCTTGTAGCCACATCTTTCAACTTGCATGAATTAGCCGGCATTATAAGTCATTCTGGAGATGTTTGTGAAGAAAAGCAGACACAAACAAACTTTTTATGGCTGGCTTTTTATTGGAATCAGGCGCGTTATTACTGCCAGTGATGGAGATCTTTCCGACCTCTTTTCCACTTGTGTGCTGCAGTTTTTGTACTTTGTGGGAGATATTATGTCTATTAGAACTTTCAGTGAGGCGGACATGAACATTTTTCTTGTTATTGCGGTCTAAAGTGAAATGACTGGAACGCAGCATTATACATAATACTAATCTTCTCAACTACATCTTGGAAATGAAGTTTATAGGTGAAACTGTTGGGGAAAACAACAATACTGCCGTAATAATACATTATAAGTAAATGTCCGGTCTCAAAAATCTATCAAAGAATATTTTCCTGATAATAACTTCAAAATAAAACGACACTAATATTATCAGAATAGCCTTTTTTTTTATATGTTATATCATCATACATGTTCTAATGATTTTTATAACTGGGTTATAACAGTTTAAATTAGGTGCCCAAAGTTCATTGATGACATGAAATGCTGGACTTATCTTCATCATAGTGGGACCTACACAATATTAGTCGGATGGTTTTAATGTTATGGCTGATTGGTGCATAAATAATATTGTTTTATTTGCTTTTTGTTTCTTTCTTGTTTCATTAGTGGCGTGAATGACGGAATTGATATTTTAATACAAATCTTTGAAGAGCTGTGTGGCTGCAATAAAGTTTTATTTAAAAAAATTTTTTTTATCCGTCCAAGAAGAGTCACTTTGGCTGCTTGGTTGTGATGCGTCTAAATTACTTTTAGATACTGTGGGTCTGTTTTTCATAGATTGATGCGTCATATTTTAGAGAATGCCTAGAGAGATTAACGTGCAAAAGTAATTACAGATTTCAAATACAAATGAAAAAAGGAGACAGAGCAGATCTCAGTCTGGAGTGTAAAACAAGTGGCCTATAAATCAGTGAAAATATAAATACCTACAGTAAGTAGTTGTAGTGTGGTAGAGTACCTGAGTAGTTGTCCCAGTGGTTCCTCCCCTCCGATAGAAACCACTATGAAAGGTCTTTGTGTGAATTTCTGGTGACCTTTCCAACCGGACTTTTCCTTTAGTTGAGCCAGATGTCGGCACTATTTGAACTGAGAGTGTGTGAGAGTTATCCTGTAAACCATGTTTATTCTTCTTCATGCTGTAATATAAACCCATGTCCCCTCTTTCTCTCTCTCTCTGGTTCCTGTCCCCCCTCTCTCTCTCTCTCTCTGGTTCTTGTCCCATCTCTCTCTCTGGTTCTTGTCCCCTCTCTCTCTCTCTCTCTCTGGTTCTTGTCCCCTCTCTCTCTCTGGTTCTTGTCCCCTCTCTCTCTCTCTCTCTCTCTGGTTCTTGTCCCCTCTCTCTCTCTCTGGTTCTTGTCCCATCTCTCTCTCTCTCTCTGGTTCTTGTCCCCTCTCTCTCTCTCTCTCTCTGGTTCTTGTCCCCTCTCTCTCTCTGGTTCTTGTCCCCTCTCTCTCTCTGGTTCTTGTCCCCTCTCTCTCTCTGGTTCTTGTCCCCTCTCTCTCTCTCTGGTTCTTGTCCCATCTCTCTCTCTCTCTCTGGTTCTTGTCCCCTCTCTCTCTCTCTCTCTCTGGTTCTTGTCCCCTCTCTCTCTCTGGTTCTTGTCCCCTCTCTCTCTCTGGTTCTTGTCCCCTCTCTCTCTCTGGTTCTTGTCCCCTCTCTCTCTCTCTCTCTCTGGTTCTTGTCCCCTCTCTCTCTCTGGTTCTTGTCCCCTCTCTCTCTGGTTGTGGTCCCCTCTCGCTCTCTCTCTGGTTGTGGTCCCCTCTCGCTCTCTCTCTCTCTCTACATCTCTGGTTCATGTCCCCTCTTTCTCTCTGGTTCTTGTCCCCTCTCTCTCTGGTTGTGGTCCCCTCTCGCTCTCTCTCTGGTTCTTGTCCCCTCTCGCTCTCTCTCTCTCTCTACATCTCTGGTTCATGTCCCCTCTTTCTCTCTCGGGTTCTTGTCCTCTCTCTCTCTCTGTCTCTCTCTCTCTCTGGTTCTTGCCCCCTCCCTCTCGGCCTGGGTGCTCGTCACCTCTCTCGCTCCCCCTTTCTCCTTCTTCTCGTCCTCTGCAGGTCTGATTACAGTCCCTTGTCCTCAACAAGCAGTAAGTAAATCATAGGCAACACAAAGATTTGGTCGCTTTGACTCAAACACACACAGATCAGATTCAGAACTTTATCTCTCCAGGACACACTGTGTTTGTGTGTCTCTGTGTTTGTGTGTCTCTGTGTTTGTGTGTGTCCCACGACAGACTTAAGGGATAATAAGATGCTTCACTGATTATTATTGTCTTCCTCCATAGCATGTATTTGCTCTGATGGTAATAACTGATGTTTGGTATTTTGCACATATTCTACAGTGAATGGTTCCCTATGAGGAGGTAAATATTTGTGGCATTGATGCCGTTTGTGAGACAAAGTCAAGGAAGTTTAATAGAGTACCAGTACAAACAAAAATGTGCAGTATAAATAGAAAAACCTCCTAATTTGGGCTAACTCATCACATTTTCAAATTCAAAATCCATCCCTATTTTTCTTTTTTACTCATCCTCTTAAATACACTTTAAGTTTCAGATCAGCTTGATACGGTTGTAATAATGACCATTAATGCTTGAACTCAGGGTGCGCCGCTCGCCGCTGAGTTACCCGGTAAATACTATTTTTTTTTATAAAAAGAAAGATACTGTCTGTTAGTTTTGTGCTATTGATTGTGAAGATGTGTGTTAAGAAGATAATGACCTCTTCCCAGTTCTTCAGGCTTTTCACAATGGGAGGTTTATATTCAATATTATCTGATTAATCTGACCAACAATGAGCTGTGTTATCACACACACACACACACACACACGCACACACACACACACACACACACACACACAGTCAGCTATCCAGCAGTGTCTGGTTTGTGGACGTTTCCTGTGTCTTTGCATTGTCAGCTGACCTTCTGTCCACTGTTATCTCTGGAGGTCAGGATTAGAACAAAAATGCAGAGCCACGCTGTCAGGAGAAAGTTCAAATTCATGAGAAACTTTGACAAAACGGGTAGAAACATCATCAAAATCGCCTCGCTACCATTAATCTTTTAGTGCTGTGCATTAAAGAAGATGTGATTCTTATTGTGAAAAGACAAAACCCACGAGACCCACTGAGCAAAATACCCTTCCTCATAATGAAGGTATGTTAGTATGTTGATCAAAAGGGTGTTCTCATAGAAATGTGTCAGAACACACGTTGACATCAATGAGCTGGTTTGGCGGTAAAAGGGTGTGCTACACAATATAAGGCGGGGGGGGGGGGGGGTGTTTAATGTTATGGCTCATCAATGTCAGTTGAGAAGCATTCACAGCCAATATATAAATTCAAATAAACAGCATTTCATGCATGTTAGTTCTCCACAGGCGCTGTGGTGCCTGTAAAAAGGTCAAAACTCACCCATAAACGGTAATAAGATAATTATAAAAGAACCAGCAAACACAATAAAAGATCTGATCAAAGCATATTTATACTGTTGGTTCATTTTCTCTCAACAGAAAATGTTTTAGTGAGTATTATTGCCGTTTCCCTGTACATGCATGTGGTCCGACTAAACGCTGCAAACTGCCTGACTGATAGCAGGAAAACGAGGCCTCTGATGATCTCTGGGAGATCGCAGGTTTTCTTTTACTGAGTCCACTGATGAGACTAAATACTAGTGTGTGAAAGCGACACTTCTCACAGACGGACGAGTGAAGAGAGAGGAGGGAAGCAGCCTCGGTGTCATTAGTGTCAGCCGAGGCTCAAGCTAATGATACCAGGAGAAAAGAAGGGACAGATGGATGCAAGCTGAGATGTGAAAAGAGAGAGAGCTCATCTGTCGGGGCGCTGTGTGTAGTTCCTTCTCTTTGTCCTCGGGGTGTGTGTTTGTGTGTGTGTGTGTGTGTGTGTGCTTTTGTTTGTGTGAATTCATGTTTTAACCTTCATTCAGCATCGGAGTATATTTAGGTTCTGGTAGAGCGCCTTCATATGTTTATACAGATGGTTGTAACCCCTGACCTTTGACCTCAGCTCAGACTATGCATAAGCCCCCTTGAGACGGACCTATATCATGTTGAACCACCAACGTGAGTCTGGCCGAGGTTTTGGCTCCATATTTCGGTCCTGAAGGTGAAACACTAACTTGAGGAATCCGCGTGTCTCCGCCTCAGTGATGAAACTGAAACTATATCAATAATCGTTGAAATTAAATTAAATAAAATGACAGCTATTTCTAGACTGTCTGAGTCTGTTACTGTCCACTACTGATCACATCCAGTGAGGCGTTTGGTTCTCAAGTGTTTGAAGGTCTGTGAAAAAGTCTGTGAAATCTCACATGGCTTAAATTCACACGTTCCATCATTTCTATCTTCACTTTGCTTTTTTTTTTTTTATTCTAGGCACATTTGAACTTGTGACATTTATATCCCTGAAAACATATTATGGAATCGTCATCGTCGCCACCGCCGCATCCGCCACTGCAGATTTTTCGTGTTAACGCGACAACTCAGAAACTAAATCATGGATCATTTTAAAATGGCATCCCCACATAGTCCTTAGTGTGAGGAAGAACTGGATTGATTGTGGGGGGAAAAAACAAACTGACATAACATCCTAACCGTTGGTCCTATTTAGTCAAAATTCTGCCTGACTGACCTTTGACCCTGCCCCCCAATGAGTTTGTGTGTGTGTGTGTGTATCACCTAATTCTTCATACTTGAAGACCCTCCAGAAAGGGAGGTCCCCAGGAGAGATGATCTGAAATTGAGTCCCCAGAAAACATAAAAACCAGCATGTGTGTATGTGGGTGTGTGTACATATATGAAAGACACAGGGGGGCTGCTGTCAGAGTAATTAATGTTTTTTGTGCCGGAGGGAAGGGGAGGTCAGACTGTAACAACACAAACACACAGACAGCGGCCTTATAGATAAAGATATATATACTTACAGAGGTTTAAACATACCAGAGAAGCCATGGATGTTTTATGACACTAAATATATGACAACTAAACTAGAGATGTTGAAGCTCATTAACATTCAAATCACAGTAAGAAAGAGAGAAAACATTATGTGAAATGAAGATAGAACAAGATAGAAGAACTTTAAAGGTAATAATAGGATTAAAACTATCAAGATTGTGCAAACAGTAACTTTAGAGAAATAAGAGAAACTCCATAATGAAAGGAAGATGTTTAAACAGTGAGTTAAATAAATGTGTTTCTTAACAGTCTAGTGGGTCTTTTATGCCTCTTAGTTCCATACAGGATTGATAGTGGTCCAACAAAAGCCTGGGAGTGACCCCTTGATGTTGAGGGGGTGTTATTGTCAGCATCAGATGTTTGCTCACTCAAACCCACACAATTGTGTGAATGAGTAAATATGTAAATGTCTCTGCTTCCCCGCATTCAGGCCCGGTTAAACAAGCACAGCCCGATAATCAAACTTTAGATAGTACTGCTGGATCTGAGTCGATATTATTCAGTTAAATACGTGAAGCTTTGACGTCTGAATACGTTGTCGGATCATTAAGGACGTTTGCATTCTCTCCACACAGATATACTTTGATCTATTCAGTTTAACCGTCAGTCTTTATCAGTGGGGTTTTTTTTCGATAACGAAATATTTCCTTATATTTTTGTGTGTTTTTATTATATATCACATTGCGGTTTAGGTTTTTAAGTTTTTAAAACACTTGTGAGGAATATTTATAGTATGTCGTTATGTGTTTTTAAACTATGCCGCACTAAATAGGCTTATTTAGGGTAAAAAACTTTTTTTAAAGGTTTTGGGTAAAAAAAAAAGATTCATTCCCATCTTATTCTAGTTTAATAACGTGTATTATATAATAATTTATGTATTCTTTGTAGGTCATAAACTAATAAAGGTGATAAACGGAACTTTGCGGGTCTCAATGGTTTCCCCTCCAAAGGCCTTGTGTAGTTGATGCGTCAGCGGATCAGAGTCTCTCTAGAGGGTTCTGGGTCTACCCGGGCCTCTCCTCCCAGTTGGACATCGTTGGAAAATCTAAAAATGGAGGCGTTCTTGTGGCATTCTGATCAAAACCACCTCAACCGGTTCCTCTTAACACCTCCACTCCGAGCTTGCTCCACATGTTCTAGCTCTCCAACGTTGAACCGGGCCGCCCTATGAAAGATTTCACAGTCCATAGGTGAGATTGCGTACATAGACTGTGAAGTTTCCCCACTCATTCGTGGTGCCTCGTCTTCCTCACTCACAAAGCCTCAGATGAGTCTGGCAGATAAGAAGCTGTCACCATTTTCTTCATGAAAGATCCACCAAATTAAAATCATTAAAAACATCATATTAAACATCAAAGTTCTGATATTAAAAAATAGATTGTATCCTTTCAGAATAAAAGTCAGCCTATGAATTCTGACATTTTCACCATATTTTTCCTGTAGCTCTGACAGAGTCAAGACGCTGAAGACCATTAGATAAAATAAAATCTGCATTATTGAGCAGACCGCGTCCCACAGACAAAGTCAGTGGAGACATTTACTATATCAGATGGTCATGGATAGTAGAACAGTAACATTCTTCACACAACATATCTGTGTCTCTATCTCCGGTCACATTCATCATCCTCGTCACAGCAGGGAAATTCTGAGCTGTTCTAGAGAAACGCCGAGCTCTTGTTAGTTCGCCTCAGACACTTCTTCACTTCCACTCCTGGAGATGTGTGCAGGATCCACACTGTTGTATATCAGGAAGGGGATTATGGACTTACCGGTGAAGGCCCAGGAGCATGCCAGCTTTTACTTCCTTCCCTAAACTACATGAAGCTCTGCTGCGGTTTTAACACTTAGGACGAGAGTGAACATCATGCAGGAATGTAAAAAATCATCTGCAGGAGGATGGAAACACAAATAAACAACGGAAAGCTGGGGTTGATTTATAATATTCCCCATCTTCTTTTCTTTTTTATAGATTAGGGACATTTTTTTAAGACTTTTTCCATATTGTTGCACCAGAATTATTGAACGCAGGAAAAAAAAAAAGTCTAATATTTTGCGTCATCATGATTTAATGATGATAATTTAATGACTTGTGAGGTTGTTGTTGTTGTTTTTTTAAAGATTTATGCTCCTGATGTCATCGTCTCCTGCAAGAACTCCATTCCCCACGGCGTCTTCATTCACGGTCCGTCGCAATTGTGTTGTTTTAGGGTGTTGGTTCTGATGTAAGTGCATCTGCATCCAGGTAACTCCCTCGTCTCCGCGCTGAATGTGAGGCCGGTTCCACGCAACCGTGTGTTTACATAGTTTCATCTACTGTAATGGAGAGCAGAGCAGGGAGCAGAACTGTTTACAGGGGAGACTTTCTTGTCTTTCTGCGGCGTTCTCCATGTTTTCGCTCTCCACAATCTCTGCCGACAATTTCTAAACTTGTAGGAGAAACATGATCAGCAGTTTTTCTGATTTTAAAGATTCTATAGTCCTATAAAATCTACTTTATTGTCCCAAAAAAGGATTTTTTTCCCCTCTGGATAGAGTTAATAGAGGATGCGATGTATACTAAAGTACACTCACGATGCATACAATGATAAGCCATAACATTACAACCACAGACAGGTGAAGTCAGAATACGATTGATTACCTGCTCACTATGGAACCTGTCAGTGGGTGGGCTTTATTAGGCAGGAAGTGAACATTTTCTCCGCCTGAAGTTGATGTCAACAAAGGAAGCAAAACATCTATGAGAGACTATGACCAAAGCAAATTATGATGGCTGGATAATTGGGTCGGAGCCCCTCCAGACTGAGGATCGTGCAGAGTGATCCCAGTCTGCAGTGGTTAGGGCCGACATAAGAGGGCAAATTGATGCAGATGAGGAGCGAAGGCTAGCTTGTGTTGTCGGATCTCGCAGGAGAGCAACTGTAGCACAAATTGTTGAATTTTTTTTAGCTGGTTCTAATTGAAGGGAGTCGGAACTCACAGTAGACAGGTGGTATTAATGTTGGCTAATCCTTCAGATCTTTTGTGTTTACGCCATAACTCGCCATATTTCATGGATCATTTACAAATTTTATACCGACATAGACCTTAGTGTGACAACTGGATTGACCTTTACGCATTACTGCCACTAGGGGGAAAATCATGTTTTTATGGGCCAATATTTCTCAACCTTTGGTCCGATTTATTCAAAATATGGTGCTTGTGAGTCGAATTGAGGAGTTCTAGCTTTAATTCATAATATTTTAATGTAGAAGTTCATATTTTACCCACTAGAGGTAAAAGTTTTTTTTTTACGTAAAACACGTTTTTTGGTCCGATTTAGTCAGAATCTGGTGCCTTTGAATAAACTCAAGGAGATCTAACTTGTATCTTTATATTTTACTATAATAGATCATATTTTCTCAGTAGGGGGAGCCCTTTTTTGGACATAATTTCCTAACATTTGGGCCGATGTAATCCAAATTGACCTCATAAGAACAACCTTCAAGGAGATTTTATTCTTAATTGTTTATATTTCCCTCACCAGGAGGAGGTTTGTGCAAAAAAACAAACCACACAAAAAAACTACATTTTCTAACCAGGCTTCCAAGTCTTAAGTCCAGTTGTGTCTCACTTTAGCTCATTTGAATTGACCCTTGGAAATCTGCTGTATCTTTGCACTACATCATTATAGGATGCAAAAATGGGCCTGAAGCTAAACCATAACCCATGATGCACCATGGTAAATTCCTTTTCGATGCATTAACCACAACATACATTAAACTATGGCGCTTATTTAAACAACTTCAATTGCATCATCCTAAGGCCGTGACCATTTATTGTATATAAATGAGGCTTAAGAAAAAATGCCTTATAGTTAGTTCCGCGATTTTTATACATGGAAAAAAAATGCATGTCTAGTATTTTATATTTATGTATTTTAATTGCATGTAAAATTTCCATTGTGGGAGGCTTTTTTGTCATTAAAACATGAATGAAACAAGTAAAAAAAAACAATGATTATTTAAATGTTATGTGTAATGAGATTTAAATGTAATGGTTTGCATAAGGAAATTTGAATTTGAACAAATTAATTTTCAATATATGATTATAGAATTAAATCAAGTACTTAAACTAACATTTCTTTAGGTGTGTTTTGGGTCAGTCGGAGTAGCACCGTTGGGTCACCTGTAAGATCTCGGCACACAAGCACAAACTCCTCATACTGCCTTCTCAGCTGAGCGTGGCGTTCAGGATCCAGCAGCTCGGATGAAGTGTTACCAAATGTGCGTGACTCCAAAATCTGTTTTTGGACTGCGACGTCGTGGTGGTATCGGCTGTTTGCTAGGGGTTTCATGGAAGCACGTCTCTGTGGGCCTTGTTGTGGGCGCGTCAGGGTGGAGAGTTATTGAGTGTGTTTGCACCGAGGGCTCAATCCCTGCTGTCATCAAGAAGCTGCAGGGAGAAACATGTCCTGTTGTTTCCACCCTGCTCTCCAGGACAACAGTGTCTGAAAGACCATATAAAGTTCAAGTCGGAGGTTTTTTTGGGGGGATCCAAAGCCCAGCCTCAGGACTGTCGTCGTGTCAGTGTTTCTGAATATTGGGTCCAATGAGGTAAGATGCGTATGATTCCGGTCGTGTAAAAAAACTAAAAAGCTCAAACAGGGTCGCAGCTTTCGCACCTTTTCAGCTTTTTGTTCCCTCTGCTAAGCCAGGTCTGTTCAGACCATGAAGGTCACATGACATGCTTGAACTTGGACTCGCTCTGCTGGCTGGCTTCGGTCTCCACACTAAGCCCCCACCCCCTCCTCCTCCTCTTCCTCCTCCGTCTAATCTTTGCCCGCAGCAGTCTGTCGTAACTTATCTCATCTAATTTTTTAAGTTAACCAGCAGCCGCGGTTTTGAAGCCAGAGAACACGGTTGTCCCTCGTTTCGAGCTAATTGCTTTAATCGTCTCTGAAACATGAGGGTCGGCGGCAAACTCGCTTTCCCGTCTCTAAGCCAGGTCTGTCCATGTGGCAGGATAACTTCTTAAAAAGGAGCAGGCTTATACTTATCCATTGTTTTAATACTCAGCTTTGAGTAGCTGTAGAGAGAATCTCTAACAGTCAGCAGCAGGATAGCGACTGTAGGACTTGAAATTACAATATGGCCGTGTTCATGGTTCATGAAGGAACAGTGTGGCTGACTGACATCTGTTTTGGACTCCATAGAGCTCATGACACAGAGGAATGAGATACAGCCATAACATTATGACCAACCATAAGTCAGAAAACATATCTTGCTATAATGGCGCCTGTCAGTGGGAGGGAGATGTCGGGCAGCAAGTTTACATTTGAACTTGAATTTGAGGAGTTGGAACCAGGAAAAATGGGCGAGTTTAAGAAATCTGAGTGACAGAATAAAATTTGGATGGCTAGACAACTAGGTCAGATGATATCTAGAGCTGAAGGTCTTGTTGGGTGTTCCTGGTCTGCAGTGGCTGGCACCTACCAAAGTGGTCTAAAGAAGGACTACTGACTACTGACGGACTGGCGAGTGGGTCATGGGTGCCCAGGTATCAGAACACAGTGACATCACAGAGCGGTTTTTGCTGCACAAAAGGGGCCTACACAATATTAGGCAGGTGGTTTTAATGATATGGCTGATGGATGCTTGTGAGTAGGATCATTGTCTTTTCTTGCTTTCAGTATTTCCATAGGCTAGCATGGAAATTAGAATTATAGATTGTGGTTTTATCCATTAAACTGTTTATAATATTTCTTTAATACCAACCTATAAAATGACTGCGGACAAACGGCGCCGTGTGAAAGCGCTCGTTCGGGGTGACGAGCTCAAAAACCCACCTCTGCAGCTCCTGTTGGATTTACCAGGCTTTACAGACTTTTAGCTCACTGTTTAGCTCTCCTGCCAAATCCTTACAGTTCTGGATAACTCATAACAGTCTCTCATAGCTGGAAAAACCAACTGTGCTAGGGACTACTAGAGGAACATGGTGAAGCTTTTGGCAGGTGAAGGTGAGATTTTCCCCTCAGGATTAGCCAGAGATCCAAAACGGCAACAATAAAGGCATCCAGAGACGGAAAACCTCAACAGATCCTCCAAAGTACATTGAAGTTACATTCCTATTTACACGTAACACCTGTGTGTAGATTCTTTCAGCGTAAAGGCATACACCTTCAACTGGGAATCCGTCCATCAGTTTCAGTGCAGAGAAAAAAGCTGCTTCAGAGGAGTCAGCATTTTCTTGTCCATTATGTGGATTCTGAACCAACTTTTCGGGTCTCTGATTCCCATCACTTCAAAAAAACGATTCATGAAAGAATGTCAATAAAAATGTTAATTAATTGGCGGCCCTCAGTGGTCTTGCGGTGATAAAAACAAAAAAAGTGAAAAATTTTAATTGAAAAAAATCCCCTGAATCAAACACTTTCCTTCTTTGGGACGATACCCGCCCTACTTCCTAGTTTCATAGTAATTCATCAGAAGGTTTTAGGCATATGTAGACAGAACAAATTAGAGAAGAAAAAGAAAATCTTGCCGTGTTAAAAAAGTGGAACGGAATCTGTCGACTCGTCCCCTTTAACCAGACCCACTCCAAAGTTTTCACGGGTGCTTCCCCGCCACATACTCAACCTTTCCAGTGGAATTAGGGTAATTTTCTCAAAGGCTTATAAACAATCTGGCCTCCAGTGAAACCAATGGAGTCACTTCCTTCTGGCCAGTAGAAATAATCCAGGTTTAAGACACTTTTGGATTTAATTCATTTACCAAACCTTGAGGCTCCATCCCTATTTTATAATCGGTAGCTCTGAACTGTTTCTGCTGCCCCCTAGTGGCCGTAAATAGTTAATGCTGTTTTAAATATACAAAACAAAAAAGACAATATTGAAATAAAATCTTAATCCAAGTGAAAATTCAGGCTTCAAAATTTTAGAATGATGAAAACTAAGTTAAGATTTTTCTGAACGTGCAGAATCTCAAATATTTACAGGAAGTGCTTTTCTGTCATGCCAGAAAACAAAAAAATATGAGTACGACATTATAACGTGACAAATTCTCACATTTTTACATGATAATTTTCATATTTTAACATCATAGATAACATTCACCATACGTGAAAATTAATATGTAGAAACGTGAAACTATCACAGTATAAAGGGAAGATTAAATTTCACGCTATGACGTGAAAATGTCATTTTCACGTTATATCACGAAAATAATGTAAAAACGTGAAACTTTTTAATAAATTTTCTGGGATGGCAGCAAAGTGCTTCCGTAAACAATACAGTGAAGACATTTTCATTTCCGTGGCACTGGTCAACCTGTCACACAAGCGTTGGAACCTTCTCTCTTCTCACCAGACGACAAAGAGGGGCCCACATCTTGGATTTCCTCCCTTCAGATGTTCTGACTCACACAGAGGTCCGTGCTGGTTGAAGCTGTGACGGCACTACTTAAACACACACAAACACACTCAGAGCCGCTGTCGGGTTTTCTCTGCTAATCACTCTCACATGTGGCGGGGCCAGCAGGAGGCGTGTTGTTTCAGCGCACGTCATCATTTGTGTGTTTGCTCGAGAGCATGTGTTGCGAGTTAACACTTAAACCCGGGGCGGACGCAGACATGCCGGTCCATAAAAGTGCAAATTGATTTTGCGTCCGTTTGGACGGTCGCGCAGACGTACGGGTGTGAATGCAGACGGTCAGAACTTCAGCTTCAGTGGATTAAGAGCTTAGAGACACGCTCCTCCAGAGCTTTGCACACAAACGCCTTCGTTCCTCTCACAGGATTGGAGCTACTTAATCGCTAATGTATTATTCTCTTAGCCCGCTGCCCAGTAACCCTTTTTTGCCCAAATATCATCTTAAATGCATTAAAAAGATAAAACCGTTGCTGATGACTGACTGCAGACACTCAGCCTTCAGTATCTCCGTTCTTGCTCGAAGCTGCGCCACTTAAATTTGTGGTTCTTGGACCGGAGTGGGTGCCAGTATTCAGTATTTTCTTCTCACTCTTTTTAAGTTTGCAAGATTAGTTGTTTTTTTCAGCAACGCCCCAATTTCCACCTATTAATGCTCTGTGATGTCACTGTATGTTCTGACACATCTCTATCAGAATCAGCATTAACCTTATTCAATGACCATGACTTCCCTAGACCAGTTTGGAAGGTACCAACCAACGCAAAACCGGGAACATGTCTAGCCATCACAATTTGTCGGAGCCATTCAGAACCTCACAATTATGTCCATTTTTCCTGCTTCTGAACTCACCAACTCCAGGATAAAATGTTGATTTGTGACCTTATATATTCCACCAGGTGAAGACTGTCAGTGGTTATAATGTTATGGCTTATCAGTAAATTGTATTCTCACTCAGTGAGTTGGGAGGCATGCTTCTGTCCCTGCAGCACAACTGTCTCATGGTGGGGTGATGGGAGACAGAGACGACCAGAACGTTTTCCTTAAATCCAGTTTCATTTTTATTGGCTCCATCGCAGGAACTCCGTTTCACTTTCCGGAGACTTATCAGCGAAAACGTCTTCAGGGCTATCGCGGCGATCTCCAGATAGTCAGCCTTGACTTTAATCTAGAGATTTGTCTCTGACACTTAACTTTTTCAGACGCCATTGTTTTGCCTGACTCAGTAAAAATTTCTCCATAACACCGGTCCACAGCCCAATGGCACGGTTCTGCTGGTTCAGATGGATGTGTGCTCATAAATGTTGGCATCACTGAGGAGAGAAGAGTGTAGTCATTTTATGTTTAACGCCTACTGATTCTAATGCCACCGGATAGAAATCAACCAGTTTGTGTTTGGGAAACTTTCTTTATATTTTTTTTAAATCCCTGGGTCATTTTAGTGACTGATTCTTTAGATAGGAGGAAATGAGGATGAAATGAGGCGAAGAAGGAAAGCAGGTGAAGAAAAGAGAAGGAAAGTAAAAGTATAAAAGATGTTTGGACAGAAAGGAAGCGTTTGGATGAAAGATTTTTCAGAATAAGAGCATTCTCATTTTCTGCTCTGTTTGCTTCATTGTTTTTTCATTTATTTTAATGAGGCTGGACTCTGAGACAGAAGTCTTTTTTTCCCTCCGTGGCCCGTTTCGGGTGGTGAGTCATGAAAAAGTAGAATATTCAAATAAAGTGTAGTTCAGAAGAAGTGCCTGTGGAGAATCAGCCTGTGAGTCTGTGACTCCGTGATGTGCTGTAGAGTAAATACTCCTAAAGGTCCCTGGGATTGGTGTCACGATGTCAGCGACATGCCTGGGAGACAGACGGCGCTTCTAATGGGATTAAACCGTCATTAATGAGAGTGTTCTCTGTGTGTGTGTGTGTGTGTGTGTGTGTATGTGTGTGTGTGAGGTAATTTTTTTCCTTTTTGTATTATTAGGTTTTTTGTAATTGTTTTTATTTTTTTCTAAATTCTTTATTTTCCATATTTTTATATATTTCTTCTTTTTTTTTTTTTTTCTTTGAAATATTTCTTCTTTTTTTTTAGTTGAGCTTTTGAATCTTTATCTTTTGATAAACCCAGTCTTTGTTGGTTAATAAATGTATTTCTACTGGTGCGTCATATTCACCTGGCAGTGATATTCATGATAGTTGAGATTTATTTGAACTCATTGGCGATTGAGAATAGATTTAGATTCCTTTAAAGAATTTATATGTTAAAATCTTGCACTGCAAACTTAATTTGAATGTTTACCATTGGCTTGATTGTTGTTTTAGCCGTTATTTGCCTTTAGCAGAAATACTTTTGAGATTATGACGTTTTGTAGATTGTACTGGAGAGAGGAGATTATGAGACTTAAAATCTTCATATCATTACCATAGTATTACCGTAGGATTTTTTCCTTAAATCATACTATGGTGATGCCTCCATACTCAGATTCTGATTAGCTCGTTATTAGGATGACGTCACTCTTGTAGATGGTTATTTCCGTGTGGTGCTACGTTAGAAATATGATTATTATGTCAAGCCAATCAGAGGCAGAGTACTCTATTGTTATTTTGCGATTCTAAACACGCTAAAATAGTAAAGTTAACATTTTTTACACAAGTAGAAGAACCGTTAATTGTGTAAAAAAGAGCCACTGGCTGTCTGGCCGACAACTGATGGTCAGCTTGAGCGAAGCGGCTCTGTAACCTGAGCCTAACATTTAGTAAAATGTCACCTGTCTGACGGAGCGGACCCGGTTACAAAGGCCGGCGGTCCTCATGAGACCGGAACCGTCCCTGTTTGGCCTCTCTGTTTAATGGAGTGATTCTGGCAGCAGTCAGACGGTCTGTTCTGCCAAGGACTAGAACACGGCGTGTTCCCGAAGCCAACATGAAATGTGGCTGGACCCCTGAGAGGTCAGATAAAGACCATCGGAAAACCCCTCCAAAGAGGGAGAACAGGGAGGAACTGGATAAATATGGCTGCAGTCTGGGAACTTTTGCTGTACCTGTGCCGAGACTTTCCTGCTCAGGGGTTCAAGGCGAGGCCACACCTGAAAGCGGCGCTCCCGCTGTGGTCCGAAACATTCCTCTGGGCTCCAGTAATGACCTCCTAATGGCACTAATGAGCCTCCGCAGAGGAGCCCCGCTCCACATGGGCCCCATGGAAACGAGAGGGGGAGGGAGGGCTGAAATGTAAACACAGAAATTGGGAGAAAGATGGAGTTCAGATCTGGATGGGTGAGACTGAGGAAGACGAGATTGAGGGGTGTGTGGGAAGAGGAAAACTGGAACGAGGGAAAGAAAGTGAAGGATAAAAAAAAAAAGAACCAGTACCACTATGTGCAATTTTGGATGGAATCGGAGCCAGAAACCCAGAATTTATGTTTGATTTCGATCTTATCCTGCTTCAGATCAAACTTAATCTCAATTATTAGAGGAAATAATCCGGCAGTTAAACTTTATACTCGGGCACCATTTGCGGTTTGGAACACAGACGACAGGGTTTCTTTGTGCGCCTTCTGACAATGTGTGGTTTGTTTTCTCCCACCAACCTGGATCATAATGTCTTTTCTCCATCTTCTCTTGGTGCTGCTGTCTGTGGAGGAGAGTCATCCATGGGCGAGTTCCAGGACCCCTTCCTCGTCTGCGTTCACCTCATCGCCGACCCCGGCCAGGGGAAGTTCCTGCAGCACGCCACCGACGGCGTGCTGGCGTGGGTCCATCCCGAACTGCAGCTCTTCCGCGTCTCGGAGCGTGGTTCCGTCTCCCAGCGACCCCGACCCAAGCAGCACCTGCAGAACAGCAGCCTGGGTGCAGCCTGCCAACCGGCGCTGGCGGTCATCCTATTCCTCCAGGAGGCGTACGACGGCGAGGAGCAGATACTGATGCTGCATCGCACCCTGCAGAAGCCACCTTGGCGCTACCACCACACCGAGAAGGTCAGCAATGGCCGCCGGATGCTACCGCTCACGCCATGCAGCCAGGACTTCTTCACTCTGTCCCCTGGGACGCCGTTGTGGGCGGTGCGGCAGGTCCATTACGGGAAAGAGATCGTGAGGTTCACGGTTTACTGCCAGCATGAGAATTACGTGGACATGGTGCGTCTCTACAAGCTGCTGCTCCAGCGGAGGGTGGCGCAGAAGAAGGAGGACTTCTGCTTCTTCGTGGTCTACTCTAACCCGGATATGGAGATCCAGATGTCCTTCAAGAGGCTCCCACGAGGCACGAGTCCGGCGGCGCTGGAGTCGGCGGTGATGGAGGTGAGGGTGCGAGACGTGGGCGCTCTGGTGCCTCTGCTGCCACACCCCTGCAGCCCCATCAGCGAGGTCCGCTGGCAGACGGAGGACTACGACGGAAACAAAATCCTGCTGCAGGTGAGAGTCTTTTGTACATGTGGTCATGAAAAGAATGTAAAAATGCATCTGTGATATTGTTGGATGAGTCAATACAAAAATGATATACTCCGTATTTACTGTATAGAAAATAATATGTATTTTATTCTAAAATGTATTTAATGGCGATGTTATAATACTGTAATATAAAGAAAATGGTATTAAAAGGTGAAGAATTCTGAAATAAATTAGATTTCATTGATAGTGACGTTGGTTAAAACTCTAATACAGTAAATATGTTTTATATTATAGGGCGGGACATTGCTCTCAAAGAGGATGTTGAAGTATATGATATTAATTTGACATGAATAAAATGAAGCCCATAGGAACAAGTGAATTTTCCTTTCTGGTGCCATGTGACTTCATGCCACTGCTTCTAACTAAAACACAAGTCAAACTTTATTCTTAAGTTTATGATTAAGTTCTATGAGGCTTTGGCTGCCAAGCTGCAACGATAAAAAAAAAAAAAAAACAGGATTCAATTGCTCCGGCTAAAATGTAGAAGGAAAAAAAAAAAAAAAAAAACCCAGGAAAGTCATTTTCTATTTTCTTGGGTGAGAGAACAAGAAAAGCAAAGAGAAAAACACTTCAGAGAGGGACGTGGGGCTGATTCTGCAGCCAAAAATAACTCGCCGCAGCAGACAAAGCAGAATTTTAACTCTTTGCCCCCTTTAATCAAAGCCCTCATCCTTCATCCAGACTGTAAAAACATTTCATGTGCACATCTGTTCCACAATGATCACACGGCGACGTATGCCAGAAGAAAAACCCTGTGTGAAAGAGCACATTCTCTCACACACTCACACACACACACACACGTACAATGGTCCTTGTTTGGAGGGTATCCCTTTCAGAGGGGATATGTGTCCAGCGGCAGATAAGTAGTCAGATAAGCTCAAGCCGATTGAGCAGCAGGCCATTACTGGGATTGGATCGGCTCTGTGGGAAACAATAAGCTGATCTATCATGACAATGGAACATATGCCTGATGCTGAACGTCCACCTGGACCGAAGTCGTGTGGTCCAGAGCTCCGCAACGCACGAGCATGACTGGCATCTCACGTCTCAGATCAAGCAGTCTGAAAACCTTTTTTTCTGAATGAGTCCGTCGTTAAACGTGAACTTACAGACAGGCTTTTTGCTGATTCGGCACAAAAGCTGGGATACCGGGGGGAAAAAAACTGTCAGAGAGAGAGAGAGCTAAGTAGGTTTACTTTAGATGCTATCTCTGAATATTACAACTCAAAACCTGATAGAGGTGATGACACGTTAAGCTGCAGCCAATTGGTAACGATTCATTGTCACAGCTGCCGTGAACTCGGCTCCATTTCTGCTAAATTCATTCAAAAGTGACGCGGAACGATTCAAACTGCTGTTTTCTTTTATCAGGTTTCTTAAAAGCTCATTTCAAGCCTCAGAATTTCTGTCAGCACCAAACACGTTTGAATCCTAAGCTTCCCAGCAAAGTGCACCACTAGAGTAAAGTCTGGTATATACTCGTCAGCCAAAACTTTATGACCACTGACAGGTGAAGTGAAAATAATATTTATTATCTCCTTACAAACGCACCTGTCAGTATGTGATGGCTGGACCAGTGGGTCAGAGTCTCCAGAACGGCAGGTCTTGTGGGTGATCCTGGTCTACAAGGGTCAGTACCTACCAAAATGACCTATGGAAGGACAACTAACGAGCATCTGTTCTCTGATCCCACAGAAGAACAACTGTAGTAAAGACTGCTTACAGAGTCCATGCATAGTAGACGGGTGGTCATAATGTTATGGCTGATTGGTGTACGTTACTTATCTTGAGTTTTTTTTAATCAATGATACACACATTTCCACACACTTGCACCTACCCAATCAAAGAACTGCGCTGTCCGTTCATGCTCGTGTAAAAACAGCTGACTGAAGCAGTAAATCTCATATCTCATCACTGTTTGATTGACACTTGTTAATGACGTCATCTGGTGGTTCACATTCTATTATAGGGGGAGAATTAAACCATCATTTTGGAATCTCCAACTAATGTCTTCTGTAGCTTATATTTTAAATGAGAATCCACTGAATTCCAATACATGGTGTTTCATCTTATTTGTGTTAATTAACTGTGAGGAAACGTCTGTATGCCATAATGATGGGAATAAAAAGCAGACAATTAAATTGATATTATTTGCAGGAAAGATAAACCTCACACTTAAATTACACGACCATGACGATAATCCTGCTGATTGTATCAGCTGTGGTAGAATCCAAGCTTAAATTCCTTAAATCTTAACTTTTCAGTCATGTAGTCGAGGATTAGCGTTCTAGTTATTCTGTTTTTGCTTCGCTGAGGTCGGCACCTCGCCTATTCCAAAGAAACCAAAGCTTAGAAGATTGAGGGTCTGACCACTGCCACGACATGAGCAACCTCATTACCCAGCACCCCCTGCTGCTGCTCCTCACCAGCGCTGTAGCGTGTCGTCGTCACAGGAATCTGGATAGATCCTGTCATGTTCTATTAGCTGACTTTTATTCTAAAGTGTGTAAAGATGACCTATATCATCACACACACACACACACACACAGGTGCTGCTCGCTCAATCAGCCTCAACAGTAGACACTCAGCGCCTTTTTCCTTCCTGTGTGGGAGGGAGAAGGACGCGGCCAAACATCCGGCTCAGAGTGATGGAGGATGAGGAGGGAAGGGAAAGAGAAGAGAAGAGGAGAGTCAGAGAAGGTGGATAATAACAGACAAAAGTTTTTGTCACATTTCCATTTACATCCTTAGATCAACCTTCTTTCACGCAACAAGAGACTTCAGCGCTCAACTTTCAACCTGCAGTAACAGCCTGTGGCCACACGGGGCAGCAGAGACTAAATGTAAACACATCACTGACATACTTGAACATACTTGAAAAGTTTATTGGTAAGGAAAAACTCCTTCAGATGAGTCATCGCGGTTTCAAGAGGATCCTAACATTAAAAAAACCCAATAAAAACCAAAACACAACAAACAATTCAACCTACTGCAATTACCACAGTAAACAGAGAACATGAAAATGAGTACAATAATAAACAAAACCACGAGGTGACCATGAACAAATACTGGACAGCACAACCAAAATATGGCATGAACATAAATATAGGGTTTTTGTGTATAGTATGCAAAAAAAGGTTGGGTTCGTAAAAAAAAAAAAAACAGTTACTAAGCTAACAGTTACTAAGATACTAAGCTGTGTGGATCTTATAATTCTTCCAGATTCAAGAAGTTCCTGGTCAATACAAGCAGGCGTCCCCTCGACAACACACTCGCACAAACACAAGCAGGCGTCCACTCGCCAACACACACACAAACAAGCAGGCGTCCCCTCGACAAATTAATAAATTGTAGATATTATACACGTACAGAAACATGTAAGCGATTTCATGTTGAGCGTGTAACATTACTGTTTGCTGAAGCCGAGCTCTCTTAGAGCCTCTAGTTATACTCCATCCTAGCACAAAAATAGATTTGTCTGTTTCAAATTAGTGCCCGCATTCTTTCATGCATGCTGTCCTTCAATGCAGCCACAGGAGGGCAGTGGAGAGTCAACAGCAACAAATGGCGATGGTTGATCCGGGTGTAAAAACGCACGTGTTTGGTTAAACAGCATACAGAGGCGGCGACGCTCTGGATGATGGTCTGAAGGGCCAATTATTAATATTAAAATTGAAACAAACGTTTTTTTTCAACTTGTTTTTTGACGGTTACACTTTTTTTTTTTGATGCACTTGCTTTGAACTGGCTTTATAAATGGGTTGCATAATTATCCTAAATGATTTAATTATAATTCTATTGTCATTTTTAAATTGCTATTATTATTTCAACTTTAATGTAATTTTACCGAACAGAAGAAAACGAGAGAAAGTGGGTTTCCCAGAAATTTATATAGTCTAGAGAAAATATTTAAAAAAAGCAATAAATATCACAATCATTGCCATTTAAAAATGATTTTAAAAAAATGCCTGTGAAAATCATTTATTATTATCTTAAAGTTTTATATTTAAATTTAAAGATTCATGAAGTTATTATAGCTATTATAAAATAACAACAACAACAAAAAAGTAAACGGTGAAATAAGTCATTGAAAACTTCCCGGAGCCTCAGGTGAGTTCAAAGGTTAACTCTACAATAACATAAAACACAGACTCACATCTGCATCAGATCATCTTTCTGTCTTCAGATATTCCTCTCATGATGAATTTGGAATAATAAATGTGAAGGTTGAATGAACTGTGTACATAGTTCTATCCGATCCATCATGATCAGCAGGGATATGTTACCGATGCTGGAAATACAGACATCAGCGCTGGCGTACGTGGGGAATCACAGTTCAGCTCTTCGCTCTCAGGAAACATTTGCTTCTACGATATTAACTGTTGCCGAGCCGGAACATGTGGAAATGTGCAAACTCCCCTCCACTCTGGGAAATAATCGTCCTGAGGCCGCTGCGTAGGAAAGTTATCGCTTCTGCTCGCATTGTTTGGTGGGAATACCAGACGACGGCGCAGAACCGGGGGCACGGAGAAGCTGTCCACAGGGAGAGTATTTTCAGTTCCCTGAGAAGGAGATGGTGGAGCGAGCGGCTGCAGACGCCTTTCATGTTTGAAAGAGAAGAATATTTCCATGTTTGTGTTGGAATAGGAGAATCCACCAAATTGCTCCCTACTTTTCCAGATCGGGTTTCTCTGTGGACGGATCAGGATCTGGCTGTTTTAGATGTGGTGCAGCAGGTTTTTCTCAGGGTTCTGGTTGGTGCATTGAGGTGTGATACACGAGGCTCCTGAGGATGCTGATGAATCCTCCAGCTGCAGCTGTGAGAGGACCGGGGAGCATGTAGGGGTGGTGGGGGGCTTCACTTGTACCCCCATCTTCCTTCACTCTGCAGCCTTCATGCATGTGGCGTGAGGAGTGCCGGGCTCCATGAGAGCCCTACAGGCAGAGGATAATAGGCTCCATTATGGACCTCCTTTCTTTGTAACCCCGCTGACCTCATATTTAACTACCTCCACAGGACGAAGAACAAGGCGGCAGAGTTTCTCCTCTGCGGAACAGGTCAAAACATCGGCAAAATATTACATAATCATTCATCGGAAAACAGAAAATCATAACTCGGGTCTAGACTTTCTCATTCTTGCTCAGAAACCTGTGACAGGTTCTTGAAACTGTGCAGAACTGGAAGGCGGACAGAGGAATCCAAACAAATATTAATTTATCCAAAAGCACAGGTGCGTTCAATAACAGTAATAAGAACCGCAAGCTGTTTGGATCGGCTCCAACTACTTCCTATTTTTTTATGCCGGCTGTCTGTCAGGGCTCACAGAGACGCTCTGGAATCCAGCCAGCGCTCGTGGTATCGGTTCCATCTGGGCGTTTGCTGCTCCGGCGAATGAAGAAGTCCGCCGTGAAAATGGTAGAGCTTTTCCTGTGAATGCATTTATGGTGAGAAAGAGGGTGGCTTGTTTAGTTGTCGCCTGACGCCAAGAAGGTTCTGCCTTCATATCCAGGTCTGGGTGTGTGGAGGTTGCATGTTCTCTCCCCGTGTCCGTTTGGTTCCCTTCAGGTGATAAATTATGGAACCGAGCCACAAAAAGGCCACAGATTGTCCGTTGTGGCGACCCTGCTGGGAACAGCCGAAAGACTGAAGAACAAGATTTATGTAAGTTACGGCCAGCTGAAGGTGAAACCTTCACTTTCTTTGCAAGTTTGCATCGAAAAACATTCATAAACTTTTGGATGATTTGAAGATTTTCACAAGGTGGCGGGTCTCTCCCCATCTTTGCCCGTGAATGAATCCTTCAAGGACGCTCCCGTCACATTCATTCATTCATGATGTCACCTGTCAACAGTTCACCTCCTACGTGTTTCATATCATTGTAAAACTAAGCCGCAGTAAAAATCTGATGTTTTATAAGCTTTCTAAACATTTACCAGTTTATTTGTTGCCGCCCAACCAAGTTCTTTGAGTTGCGTTGCTGCCAGAGTGAGCATGAGTTTACAACTTTACATCTTTTGTTCCGTTTCCAACTGGGTTGACAAAAAGTCCAAAAAAATGGTCCCGTTCTTTTTTAATAAAGTTTCCCAGTGGTGGTACATGGAAATACATCAATCATTTGTGTTCTTCTCCTTCATCCTCAGGTCCAAGGTGCTCACTTCAGACACGCAGATCCCGGCCACATGTCGTCCAGAAACCCTGAGTCTGCCTCAGCCCCCTCCACCTTCACACGAAGTGCTGCGTCCTACAGGAACCGTCGGCACCACCATCGGGCGACGTCCCGTCTCAGAGCCCACCAGGCGCCCCACAGCTCCGAACCTCTGGCCTACGAGGAGCCGGATGAGCAGGAGCACTGGGGAGACGGGTACTATCCAGACAGCTGGATGTCCCAGTGGAGGGGCTACCGGTCCACCTCCCTCTTCTCTCTACCCAACCTGGGCTCAGGTAGCTCTCGCTCCACTAGCTCCTCTCCCGGTATCTCCCCTAGCCCCCATCACAGGAGCCACTCCTTGAAAAGGGGCTCCTCACTGGTCCCGCCCTTCCGGCTCAACATGGACGCCCTGATTGGGGCGGAGGAGACAGATGTGGACACGGGTGACAAAGTGAATGCAGGAAACAGCGTGGACCTTACAGTGGTGTCAGCCTACATAAAATCCAGCCTGGCACCAACTTCCCGACCGTCGTCGGCGCCGCCTGAAGACATCGGACCTTCCTCCCTCTCTCCTGGCATCCAAGAGTGTTCCTACAAGGCTGCCACCCTAGACCGGACCTCGAACAACTTCACCAGAAACACTCCCTCTGCCTTTTTGGGGCTGCATGTCCAAAGCACCAGTCTGAACTCGAGTGCTGCTCCGTCCCTGAGCGACGTCTCCATAAACCAGTCGGACTGCTGCAGCATCATCAGCGCGACGGTGGTAGAGGCAGACAAGTTAGATGAAGAAGAGGAGGAGGACCAAGAATTCTACATCTGATCCATTTGTTATGAGCCGAGAGGACTTTGCACACAGCTCAACTCTGCTCCCTAGTGTCGGACAGTAAAACTGCAGCTGTGATGTTTTTGCATAATAGCCTGAAGCTCTGTAAAGGTCAGCTTATGTATATTTGTATATATATATATATATGTTAGTAATATACAACAACATTTAAAGGACCAGTAACAATATTCTGTAGAGATCACTAACAAATAAATGTTTCTCCATCATGTCTGCTAACTTCTGCTTTAAGGAAACCATCAGAATGCCTTTATGAATATATTCACATATTAATGACTATATGTCATTACCTATAACCTGCCTAATATTGTGCCCCTTTTTGCAACCAAAACAATTCTGGGATGCACTATGCGTTCAGACGGCCTTCTATCACAACCAACATGATTTTTTACTGCAATTGAATTAGCAGACCAGCCATCCCAGTTTGATCAAAGTCGCTCGCCCATTGGTCCTGCTTCAGAAACATCAACTTCTGGACCGAGTGTTCCTCTATTGTCTAATATATCCCACCCGCTGACAGGTGCCACTGTTACGAGATAACCAATGTTGTCTGACTTCACTTGCTAGCAGGTTATAATGTTATGGCTGATTGGTGTATACAACCCATGCAGAAAGTTGAATGGAGTTCAGGTTGGAGTCTAAAATCTCAATGGAGGTTTCTCCAGTTAGTCAGAATGACTGAAGTACTCAGTAACTAATGGGTCTTTCCATATTTCAGGCTAAACTCACAAGGGTTTCTCGTAAAGGAATTAAGTCTCTGAAGTGATCTTGAATAATGAAAACTGAAGGATGTGAGATGGAATAATGGCAACAAGCAGTCCCAAAGTTCAGCAGCTGAGCTAGAAACCTGCTGTAGTACTGGAGTAATGATGCCTGTCAGTGATGTAAACATGCTCCGAAGTCGACTTTTACAGATGTTACCAAATACAAAACCCCGCCAAGTCTAAGGAACACGTGACCTCAGAACTAATAGGAACAAGAAACCGTTGTCTAACATCAACATTTCACATGAATATTCCACCAGGCTGCACAGTTAGAGCCTTTTTATTACTATACAACACCGCCCTCTAGTGGATAGAATTCATTTTTTAAAAATCACATTTCCACATGGAGTGATTATTTAAGAGCTGAATCACGATTTTTAAAGTAATAGGTAGATTTAAACATCCTTCAGCACCTATGCAGAGCAGCTTCACTGACTCTGTAATGCTTATGCCTCATGGGAGATCTTTAACGACAACTTTTTCTGCTCCAGCTCCGCCCGTGAAATCCACCCCTCTCCTGTGTCTGATCACCTTAACAGGTATGTGAGTCTCCTTGTGAGGTCTGAGGAGGGGAGCCCACTCATGGTGCAAACTGGGCGTGAAGGTCCTCTGGAGGTGACATCATCATTGGCCAAACAGCACCAAGAGCTTGCTGGTTGCACATGAAGGAGTCTGCTGAACAGATCAGCCAGCAACACTCATCTGTTAAGTGGAGGAGATGGTGAGCTCCAGCATTCGTGATCTTCACTCCATGCAACTGAGAAACAACACAAAGAAAAAGAGTTCTTTATTCATCCACGTCAACCTGATCATCTCCTACAAATGCTTGCCTTTACTTTTATCTCAGGCAGCACCAGGACCCTCTGGCTCGGTGGTCATGGACCAAGAATTCCTCAGGGGTTAGAAATCAGTCGTAGTGCTGAGACTCAGACAACAAACGGAAGTCAATAAGACAGTTCAGTGGCAGCTGGGACAAAATAGTTTCCGTGAGTGCATCTGCGGCCTGAGGGGAGAACATTTAAGCTCTTCGGACTGGGTTGGCTGGGACGAAGCAGGATTGACATTCCTCAAAGTCCAGACTTTCTGTGTAATAGAGGATACATGCATTTTTTTTAAGGTTCGGTCTCCTCCTTGAAAGCTAGGATTTCATAAAAAGATATTGAGCACATATGTCTGTTATATGATCGGAACTCGGTGGTAATATCTCACAAAGACAATAAACTATAGGAGCAGACAACAAGAGACCTTGTGGTGGAGCTGAGTGGCAGAAACAGAGGGAAACTGAACAAAAGGGCCGTCATTACAAAAATACTTAATTTAATTAAGTGTCACCAGTGGAAGTGATTTTTATTTTATGTTACCAAAAAGTGTGTATTATTTGTCTTAAAATGCTGCAGGAATACAATTATGTCAGATTTCTGCACCATTAATAAACAAATATCTATTTATCATTTTATTCTTGGGTGTTTGGAAGGTAAAATCGTGAGGAAAATAAACTTTTATGAATTTCCAAAGCTGGAATTTCACTCTTCGATGCTTCGGGGGTCTCTCTGTTTGTGAAAAGTGTTAGACCATCTTAAAGAAATGGCTTAAACTTGTAATCTAAATTAAAATGATATATAATATTTTTAGTCTAATTTATAAATTTAAGTGGAAAATGCTTGATTTAATTGGGGTGTGACCAGTCAAAACTGGTCCGAATCTTTCCACAACACTCCACCAGATGACCGCCAGAACTTTTGGGAGAATATTTTACGGCCTGACGGGTGGAAAGATGAAACTGAATGGAAGTTTGTTTGTGATGCCGGGGAGCCTCGGAACCAGGACTACTCACCGTGATTGAAGGGGAACATAAATTCTGCAAAGTTATGTCGTAAAGTTTGAAGATCCAACATAATCTAAACTGTCAATCAATCTGCAGGGGGTGGAATACTTTATCACAGCACTGTACCTCTAAACTGGGGGTCGTGTGGAGGGGGCAGATTTCTGACAGCAGGTGGCGCTGTAATTCAACTAAAACTGTCAGCATAGACCGAAATCATAGATTAATAATTCATTGACCAGAAGCCTCACAAACTAAAACCTCTACAATTTACTTCGACTTAGATTTTTTCCCCCCCTCCAGGATATATTAATAATTGATTTATAATGATGCATGAAAACATAATCTGAAGGCATATTCCTGCGTGTTCCATCAGAATCCTGCAACCCCAGCTGTCCTCTGGTGCTCAAAATAACAAACCAGCGATGTAAGTTTTTTTCCCATGCTCCTCCAGAACCATGCTGCTGCAGGCTGAGGCCGGCGTGGGATACGTCCCCTCACGTCACCCCTCTCACAGCGCCAGCACTAGTGGCTGTAATCCGCAGTGGCGTACCTGGCAGATCGCTCTGGCGACACCGGCTCACAGCACTGCTGGAGTTCTTGCAGCCTTGCCCGTCCCCACACACCGGCGTCCCCTCTAATCCCCCTCCCCCCACCCCAACCACCCCCGGCCTGAAAGGCCCAAGGAGCCTGGAGGGAAGTAGGGCACTGGAGGTGAAGCAGAACCCAGTGGGTAACTGACCCTCTGCTGAATACTGAGCCCTGCGTCTGCTCCTGCGTTCATTTATACAACCTCTCACAGGGCTGCTCTGTCATATTTACATCCACCAATGAGAGGTGGAGGTTATGTCATCACCCATGTTTGTTAGTGTGTGCAGGAGAGGTTTGGGTCCCCTCCCAAAACAGATTGAACTCCAAAAATGTCCGCTCATAATCGCACATATTTCATTGATTACAAACTCTATTTTACTTAAATTAGCCATATCATTAAAACCACCTGCCTCATATTGTGCATGTCGCCTTTTTGCCTCCAAAACAGCTCTTTGATGGGTTGTATGTTCTGACTCAGTTCTCCCGTGGGGTTGAACAACATGGGCCTAGCCTTTTTTTGGGTGCCAATGAATCCAGATTTACTCTTTGTCCTTTGTTACACCACTTTGGTAAGTACTAACCTCTGAAGACAGACCAGGAACATCCAACAAGACCTGCAGTTTTGAAGATGCTCTGATCCGGTCGTCTAGCTGTTACAAATTTGGCCCTCGTTGAAGACACTCCTGACACATGCCCATTTTTTCCTGCTTCCACCTCATCAAATTGGAGGACAAAATATTCACACACTTCTTAATATAGCTCACCAGCTGCCATTTCTAATCAATGCTATTCTGATTTCACCAGTCGGTGGTTATAATGTTATGGCTGACTAGTGTATAAGAGATGGATATTGTTCATTTAACTGTTGTAGCTACAACATTTGTCAGCACTGAAGTGAACAGACCTCTCTGGCTAGTTTGTGTGTGCTTTTATTGGTTATTCTTACTTAAATCACGATGTTTGATAAACATAATTAAAATATTTTATTTTACTGAACTGACTGTTTCATTTCTCTTTCCCCCATAAATATACATTCACAAAAATAGCAAAGCCAGATGATATGTCCGCAGGTTATCCAGTATTACCTGTGAACCTGACCTTGAACTCGTTGTCCCTTGCGTTGATGATGATGATGTTTTTTCTTCATTTTTCCTTGTTGTTGTTATTCCTCTAATCTTTCTGCCTCTCCCTTTTCCCTTCTGCTGTTTTCCTCTTGGATAAACACAAACCACTAAGAGCTCCTGTGGTTTGATACCGTTCCACGTTTTCAATCTTCCCCCACTTCCTCCATTCTTTATCAGTTTCCCAGAAGCCACAGGTCAGGTGGTGGTGGTGGTGGTGGTGGTGGAGAGGGAACTGGGGTGCACAGCTTGAACGCAGAGCGTGGAGACAATCTGCCTCAGCCAGGGATTAAGTTGCTGCCATGTGGAGGAAGGTAGAGGCGTCGCCGAGTCACACAGACACTCATCAACCGGCGCCTTTTGTGACGGAAGGAAAAACTCCCATGGAATAATCATTATAAGCTTCTGAACACGAAGCGGCACATGTTAAGAATTAGAATAATGTGTGAGTGACATGCATCACTTGATTAAATCCCAAACCCAAACAATGCAGAAATATCTACCTGATCCAACGAGGTGTGCCCGAAATATCCAATATTATTACAATTAATTTAACACTGAGGGAAGAGCACACGGGTTAAAGGTTAGATTTATCTCATTATATTCCCCCAATAATAAAATACTAGTCTTCTCCTCTTCCTTTTTACTGCTGAAACACCCACAAAACGCATGAATAAGAATAAATTAGGATAGAATTATATTTAAAAAGAGTGAATGACATAAACACCAATCAGCCATAACATTATAACCCACTCTTCATCCGTTTGTGATACAGTAGTTCTTGTGAAGAATCGGATACAACAATCAGCCATAACAATATTACTAGCTCTCCATCAAGTTGTGATACAGTAATTCTTCTGAGGGGTCAGACAACATGATTAATGAGCGGGTTCCTGGTTCACCAGTTGCCCTTCCTCGAGCAATTTCTTAGGTTCTAACAACTGCAGACGAGGACCACCTGCAGATCTGGAGTTCTGGAGATGCTCTGACCCAATCGTCTTGCCATCACAGCCTTGTCAAAGTTTTTCAGATCCTTGAACTTGTCTATTTTTAATGTTTCCAAAACAACCGTTACAGGACAAAATTAGCATTTGCTGCATTGTACCTCCGGCCTATTGCCTGGGGCCATTGTAACAACATTATACATGAGATTTTGACTTGACTCTTCAGTGGTTCTAATGTTTTGGCTGATGCCTATATGTAATTCTGTGCACTGACTGAATTTCTCAAGCAGAGACAATGCTTCGCTTTCTCTAAAAAAAAAATTTCAGTCTCTCAAGCAAAAATCCTCATAGTTGAAAATGAAAATAAGTTACTTTTCAACCCTCAGGATTTTATCAAGAGTTTAAGTACGCATGTCCAGTCAGGATGGGGCCTCCTGGGTGCTACAGCTGAGTAAGTTCCCCTCCATCCTGACCCCTCTGTTCTTGGTCCAGTGATCAGAAACGCAGAGCACAAATCATTATCATTAATCATTCTATCTCACAAATGTGAATTTCTGACATAGCGTTCCTCTGAAGGCCTCACATGCCGACAAGATGAAAGCTCCTTTCCATGGTGGCATCTTTTACAACAATTGTCTATGATCAGGAACCATGACGTCTCCTCTCCTCCAAACCCGGACCATGAAAGTCCAAATTCCTGTGTCTGGAGTCGGGCGTGTTGAAGAATGTGGCGAGTCCACTTAATGAAGCCCAGCCACACTAATTGGTCAGGTCCAGTAATGGCCGGAATTCCCCGTTAGACAAAGCAGCCAAATACCTGATGGCTACAAATCATATTCTCTTCTTCATGGGAAAAAATGTTCTCACTTTATTCAGCTAACTGTCATGTCCCCAATTAGTAAGGACAGCTGAGGGGAGATCATTCCACATCAGATTGATTCTAGGTGAAATTCAGGGCGTGCTATATTTAACAATAAACAATTCTTCAATTTCTTGTCTTTACATAAACTCAGGTGAGGTAATATGACAATGACAAGAACGGCATCCAGAAGAGAACACACCACCACAAATGGGCCAGTGGCGCCCTTTAATTCAATCAAACTTTATCCAAAATGAAACTCAAAGCACTGTATTATTGATTCCACCGGATTTCTTACAGCAAATGATTCCATACGTTGGATTTAGAAATTCTATAGGATCCAACTCCCTTAACATGACTCATTTTATTTTTTCAAAATTCATGCATTAGTCCATGAAAAATTAAAGATCTGGTTGTAAAATATATCTATTTGCCGAGGATCAATACTCCCACTAAGTTTGAAGGATATCCATTAATAATTTTGGCATAATTCTGCTATCAAACCAACCAATTTAAATATTTATTTGCTCTCATTGTTCCTCTGAAATGCAATTTTCATTTTATTAATTCAAAATCGATTTACTTTTTTAAGACCAGTTCTGTCATTTTGAAGCACGATTCTGTATTCACCGATTTATGTTTAAATTTATATCTCACAAGCAAATTAATAGTACCAGGAAAAACTTGAGACGTTCTGTGTCCAGAGAGCAAATCCTTTCGAGGCCAAGTTCTGTACAACGTCAGCAGTTAGCATGTTGCTATGCTAGATAGACAGTGTTAACATTAGCCTCTAGCTGCTAGCATAGTCATAGTCCCCAATACCTATAAAATGTGTTAAACTCAACATACAATTTTGTTCTTATATTTTACTCAACACTGGCTACGATCCCACTTCATTCTAATTTCATAATGGTATTAATAAATGTTTCAATGTTGACATGCTAAGTTTTGATAAGGAATATGTTAAACAGTATACCTCTAAAAAAAAAAAAAGCTAAAGTCTCCGTATATCCATGCTAGTTTTAAGTTTTAGCAGCTTTTATCTGGTAGTACACCTCAGGCCACAACAAGTGTTTTTAACTTAATTTACTTTATATATTACACAAAGGCGGGCACGATTAATTTGTTTTTTTATATTCCATAAGGAACTGATTAGATGCCAAGTTATAAAATTGTTGAATTAACTATCTCCGAAACATTAGCAGTTAGCATGTTGCTATGCTAGTTTTAACCTTCAACAGTTTTTATCTTGTAGTAGAGCTCAGTCCATATCAAGTGTGTTTAACTAAATTCACACCTTTGTATTTTATATTTTTTGCACAAAGGTGGGTATGATTTCTTTGGGTTCTTATTCCATAAATAGCTGTTTCAGTGCTAAGTTATAAAATTATTGATTTCATTTTTATCTCCGGGACATCAGCAGTTAGCACGTTGCTATGCTAGTTTTAACCTTGAGCTTTTTGCAGCCTTGTCTTTCACTTATTTAACAATTTTTGCCATTTAGATTTTACTCAATGCCGGTTCTGATCCCTTTTTTGTTTCTCATTCCAGTCCAATCTCATCTCAGTGAGATGACATTTTCTGAGTTTGCCTGATTAGCTGGTTAATAAAAAGCAATATGTCTACATTTTAGACATTATAAGCATGCTTATATTATCATAATGCATGCTTTCCCCCCCCCATGCCTCAAACATAACATTTCCAAACACTTGCTGATGAATGAAATGACTTGCCTGAGCGGCAGCATGTCCTTGATGAGTGGGTCCACATTCCACAGAGTCACACCAATTAGTAAACTGACGCAGCAGTGTGACGCGCAGAAATGTCTTTTGATCATGAAAACGAAACAAGCAAACACATTCATACATTCACACACTAATAACTCAGCCCGGACTAACTACTCCCCCATCCACTGATCACCCTGTAGATGGCAAAAAAATAATAATACAAGTTTATTTGTAATGTATGTGCACGTAACCATATATAAATACATGCAAAAATGTACACGAGTGTTTCCAAATCTTATCTGTGATTAGAAGGAGATTGGTTGAAGATGAGTGAGGAATATTATTCATCTTATTAAAAAAAAAAAGAAAAAGTAATGTGTCCCCGATGGTCAAATTCAGCATCTAGTAGTAGTATTAATATTAGTTATTTTTTGTTTGGTAAAAATGAAGTAACTAGAATGGAAACAGAAAGACATTTTTTATGTTTGGGTCAGATTGGACCAGGAACCATGGAGCTACAAGAACTTCCTGTCTATAGTAGCAGACGTGGTGATTTCTTCGAGACATATGTAACTTGATGGCTTCAATTGAATAGTGAATAATGAACCTAAACTGTTAACAAATTGATTAAAAGTGATCCATTTCAGTTTTGCACTGACAAACGCCTCGTTGCCATGGATACAAATTGAGGCTATTGAGAAAATTCCAATTGTTTTATAGATGATCATTTATTTTCGTTGCTTCCAGGATTTTTTTTTTCCTAAATATGCGTTTCGCAAAATATTCCTTAAACGGGTAGCAGAATAATCCTGATCGAGATGCACATTTTGATGTATAAGTTGCATAAATGCTGTAAAATATTTGGTGACTAAAAACACGCCAAAAAGACGTTCTAAAAGAAAAAAGTTAGAAGTTTACTTCTACAAGTAGTCATGATAATAATAATAATAATAATAATAATAATAATATGGTGATGATCATGATTATAAATGGATACCAGTAAGTGTAACGATTTATTTCCACGCTCGCGCGCCTTGCTGCTCTGTGTGCGCGCGTGTGTAGGTGTTTTCCCCTCCTTTCCGGTTTTGGGATTTGCTGCTCAGAGACATGCCTCCCTCCGCCTGGCTCCTTAGAGCCCCGGGGCTGCAGGAATCCCAGAGGAGGAGGAGTGGTACGGACATCGCCGACGGAGCGTTCCCCTTTAAACACCTCCTGGTGACTGAGGGCTGCCTCAGAGAGGGAGGAGAGGAGGACCGAGCCAGAGACTGACAGGGGGGACAGCAGAGAACGGATCCAGTATCGGGACACTGTGCACCCGTGGAGACTCATGGTTTGGTGTCAGTCAGGAACAGCTGGATTTAAACGGATACTACCTCACCTGTCTGCAGGTAGGACCTGCAGCCGCACCTGTGAGTCCCTCTGAGATGAAGAGCGTCACCCATCATCATCACATTCTACCTGAGGGCTCATAGATGGAGTGTGTGGTTGAGCTCTGTGGGAGTCTGTGGCACTCGTTAGGAGTTTAATGGATTTACCTAACCCTAACCCTTATGCAGTGCAGAGAATGTAAAAGTTACTACATTTAGTTTGAGGAACAGTTGTAATACTTCCTAATTATTGCATGAAAAATAGACCCACGGAGGGTTAAATTATCATATTATTATAATTATAATGGCATTGCTATATTGTGTTTGCAGCTTTTGCGTTAATCATAGAAGGTTGATTTAGTTTGGTGTCGAACAATTAGAATTTTGCATAGAGTCCAGTCATTCAATAGAAATGCTTTAGAGTAAAGTTAAAATAGAAAAACTATAGTATAAACCTTTTTTTTTTTTTCTAGCACCATTCCTGTGATTTATTTTTCAAACCTTGAAAAATCTGTTCACCACTGTGACAGTCAGGGTCAGGTTGTCAGGATGGCCGAGCGGTCTAAGGCGCCAGACTCAAGGTGACGAACCTTCCTGTACATGGGACTTCTGGTCTCCGAATGGAGGCGTGGGTTCGAATCCCACTTCTGACAATACTTTTCCCGGTGGATTCAGTTCGAGCGATGTTCAGAAAAAAGGCGGTCCGATCCTTACAGGATCTCAGAGAAAGTCCCTGAATAAAAATTCTCCACATGCGCGAAACACATTAATAGATAATGACGTCACATATTAGTTTATAACTAATAGTCGGCTGCACATATATGCCCTATATTTTCTAATGTTGTAATGAGATAGGTCTTAAAATGGTCAATCAAATTCATTCTATTTGATTTGGCTCATTCTAAGTAGTTTAAATATAATAACCTACTGATATAGAGCTATATAATTAATATTTGAAGAGACACGAATATTTTACAGATATATATCATGGTGCAAGAGCAAAACTAAAGGCACGATGGAAGGAAGGCTGCTTTGGTTTTTATATTACATATTTTATGTACGTTTATGTTTCTATCTTTTCAGATTTATTTCCCTGGACTATAATTCATATTTAATAAAAAAAATAAAAAAATTAAAAAGCTTTCAATTTCAACAAAAAACATTATTTTAAATAAACAATTGAATTCTAATTTGAGTTTGCTGCTGCTGGATAGTTTAAATAACACGATATGAACTCTGACCTTTAATGCATGAATGCAATGAATGTATAAATTAATATTTCAGGTAACAAGAACATTTTCCAGCTTTCTAAATAAATATAATGATAGAAAAAACTGTCAAAATCACCATGTGGAATAATTACATATTAAGCTTAATGCAAAAAAGCCGTGTTCCATTTTTATGCCTTACTTGAGAGGAAATTATTGCAAATGAAGGTTTTTGTAAAACGATTCTATAATATGATCATATCATCTGCTGGACGGGATTTTACAGACATCTGCTTGTTGGTTATTTTTGTCTTTTACAGGATTCACTGTTTCGGAGATTCACTGTTTCTGTGGACTCGTCCCTCCCGATCTGAGGACATGTGTCTCCTGCCGCTGTCCTCGCTCTTCATCTGCTTGTGCTTGATGGAGAGAAGCCACGGCAACAGCAGCCTCCAGGACAGCATGGAGGAGCTCCACACCGGGTTCGCCGTCAGCCTCTACCAGACCCTCACCGCGACGGAGAACAGCTCCAACCTGATCGTGTCGCCAGTGAGCGTCTCCATGTCTCTGGGGCTGCTTCAGCTCGGCGCCAGGGGCAACACCTTGGCCCAACTGGAGGAAACGCTCGGATACAATGTGAACGGTAGGATTCCCTCCAGATTGTTTGTTTGTTTTTTTAAGATGGAGATGGAAAAGGCCTCCAAAGCCTGCATTCAGGTAGCATTACTGCTCCTCATGGTGTGAGAGGGAGGTTGAGGAGGCGGCCGGTGGCCCTCAGTGCTGTTGGTACCAGGTGGCGTGGAGCGGTGCTGCTGCTGCTGCTGGCCCTGCAGAGCTCAGTGGTGTCTGGAGCCATAATACCTGCCTCCACACCAACACTAATCTCATTAACCACTCCTGCAGCTCGGCCCCGGGGTCGAGAGGTCACTCTGTTTAATTACCAACAAAGTGAGAGTTGGAGCTGCGGTTTCTCCGACCTGCAGGATGTGATCTCACGACCCAGACCGAGATGGAAGTTGAAGATACTGGGTTCTACAGCTGTGTGCAGAGAACTTTTTACATCAGCTACAAAATACAGCTGCAACTATTATTTTCACAAATCTTATTGACTTGTTTATAGATGTTAAAGTTCTAACTTGAACCCAAATGCAGACATCAGGAGAGAGATGGTGGTGGTCTGAGACGGCAGGGATTGGGAGGAGTCAGGAGGAGGGGCTACAGATGGACTGAGGATTGGATCTTAGGACCAGATGGAGAAGGTGGTCCGAGAGGTTTTATTAGAGAATGGCATCAAACCGAGTTCAGTGGTTTACCTCCATTACTATCAGACTTAGAAAGTTCTAACTGAAGACCCCCTCTGTCATAGACCTCCTACAGATCGTGATCCAACACCTCCTCTGACCGGTCCTCCATGTTTTCCTCTCCTGCAGATGTCCATGTCCAAGAGTTCCTGCTGCATTCACAGAGCGGCATGGGTAACTCCAGCCAGGGGATGCTGCTGAGGCAGACCTGCACGCTATTAATACAGAGCGGCGTCCAGCTCCTGACTGACTTCACCCAACATGCATCAGCCTGGGCCAACGCCAGCGTGGTCCGGACCAACTTCAGCCAACCCAACCAGACTCGCAGTCAGCTGGAGCGAGCGGGAACCAACCACGGTGAGCGACGCAGATCAGAGCTAAAATCAGACTTCAGCGTGGTTCTGTTCCTGCTGAACATGTCAATAAATGCGCTGTCTTCCTTCACAACAACACGACTCCAGTGTTTTTCTTCTGTTATTTCATCAGATCTCAAACTTGAGGACCGCTGCTGTCCAAGAGATCGGTTGTAGAATAGATCTCATTTTCCTTAAACTCAGCTCTTCTCCCTTTCAGATGAGTCGTGGCATCTCCAGTCGGGAAGTAGCAGCGGGGAGCTGTCGGGATCGGGTGAAGCCCAGGCGGAGGCCCCGTGGTGGGACCACCGGCTGCAGATGGCTCTGGTGAACACGGTGGCCTTTAGGGGCATCTGGCAAAAACAGTTCCTGTTCACCAACACCCTGAACCTCCCCTTCACCCTGTGTGACGGCAGCGCCATCAAGGTGCCCATGATGTACCAGGCTACAGAGGTCAGCTTTGGTAAGGCCATCCATCCATCCATCCATCCAACCATCCATCCATTCATGCATCAATCTATTCATCCATCCATGCATCCATTCATCCATCCATCCATCTATCAATCTATTCATCCATCCATGCATCCATCCATCGTCATTTGTATCTATCCATCAATCCATCCATCCATCCATCCATCCATTCATCCATCCATGCATCTATTCATCCATCCATCGTCTTATGTATCCATCCATCCATCCATGTATCCATCCATTCATTCATCAATCTATTCATCCATCCATGCATCTATTCATCCATCCATCCATCCATCCATTCATCCATCCATGCATCTATTCATCCATCCATCGTCTTATGTATCCATCCATCCATCCATCCATCGTCTTATGTATCCATCCATCCATCCATGTATCCATCCATTCATTCATCAATCCATTCATCCATCCATGCATCCATCCATCCATTTGGGAATCCATCCATCCATCCATCTATATATACATCCATGCAGCCATCCATCTATTCATGTATCGATTTGTGCATCCAACCATCCATCCATTCATGCATCCATTCGTGCATCAATCCATCCATCCATTCGTGCATCAATCCATCCATCCATCCATGTATCCATCCATCCATGTATCCATCCCTGTATCAATCCATTCGTGCATCCATCCATCCATCCATCCATCCATCAACACAGTCTTAAAGTCTTCAGTCCAGTACAGGTTCTACAGAGTTCTTGGTAACCCATGTAATATTTGTGCCTCAGGAGGGAGTAAGTTGGACCCTGAACCCAATTTGCTCTCTGGGCCCCTCTGCTCACTTCTTCTTCTCATAGATGAAATGTGGAGATGAATTTTACTATGTTCTACAGTCTATAACTATATCTGACAAATAGAGAGTGAGATTATTTCACCCTAAACCACCCGAACCTTATTAGCCCCTCAGAGAGAGTTAAGGGATCTCCGAAGTGATTCAAATTCATCGCCTTGAATCATTTTCGCGGATCAAAGGAGACTGCAGAACAACATCTTTCCTTCCTCAGACTCAGACGGCCTGCATGGCTGAAATGATGGATTTTCAATCGTGAGAATAAAAAGGATGGATCAGTGGAAGAGGTCATAAATTGCAGGTTTGAACGTTTTGCTTCTCCTGCAGGTCAGTTCAGGACGCCATCAGATCAGCGCTACACGGTGTTGGAGCTGCCGTACCTGGGCCGCTCTCTGAGCCTTCAGGTGGTCCTGCCCAGCGAGAGGAAGACGCCGCTGTCCTCCCTCGAGTCCCAGCTCACCGCTCGACACCTGGCCTCCTGGGACACCGGCCTGCGCAGAACTAAAATGGATATTTTTCTACCCAGGTTCGTTTCATGCACTGTGTTGAAAATGTTTGGACTGTGAGCAGCTTTTCATTTATTATGCAGCAGCAGGAAGACGACGCACAAACATTCTCCTTCTGATGCCCACAGGTTCAGAATGCAGAACAAGTTCAACCTGAGGTCGGTGCTTCCCGCCATGGGCATCAGTGACGCCTTTAATCCAACGGCTGCAGATTTCACCGGAATATCAGGTTAGTGAAACCGTTCATTAGAAAAACTAAACTACCTCCATCAAACCTGAACCGTTCCACACACACCGACACACACTCAGCTCTTTGATGGGAATCGGTGTATCAGGGAAGATTTTGAAACATGTTATATCTAGTATGTTAAAGAAAGACAGAAGGAAATCCTGCATCAAATTCTATTTGGTTCTTTTCCGGTGCTTTTCATCCTGCCAGCAGGTTTCGTGGAAATCCTTCCTGTAATTTGTGAACCCAAACCATCCAGCCCAATCCATCAACCCAACTAAACCTTATCCAACCAACCCAACTCAGTTTAACCTACCCAAACCCATCAACCAAACCCAGCCCAATCCACCAACCCAACTCAGTCCAACACAATTTGACCCATCCCAACCCACTAACCCAACTGAAACCAACCCATGAACAAAACTCCACCCGGTCCAACCAACCCAAACATCCAATTCCAAGCCAGTCCAGCCCATCAACCCAAGTCAACCCCATCCAACTAAACAACCCAACTCAGCCCTCCTCAACCAACTAGTAACCAACCCAGCTCAAACAAATTTCAACCAACTGTAACATTACAACCCAGTCCAACCAAACTACAATAAACCCAATTGAACTAATCATCAACCAACCACTAACTCAACCCAACACACTAACCAACTAACCAACCAGCATGGGTGTAACCTAACCTAATGAGATTCATCAGGTTTTCACAGCACCGACACGACGCTTGAAATGCAGAACCTTTCAGCTTATTTTCTGCAGACGTTCCTCAGATCACAAAGTTACATTCCCTAAAGGTCAGAGGTCACACCCTGACCCCTGCAGCTCTGGTGGCAGCTGACGGCCTGTTTTTCTCTCCTGCAGCGGAGGAGAGTCTGTACGTGTCGGATGCCTTCCATGAAGTGAGAATAGAAGTCACAGAAGATGGAACCAAGGCTGCTGCTGCTACAGGTGAGAATCGTCTTCTCTTCAAACCATTTATCTCTGTAAAACAAAGAGTTATGAGGTTGGAGGTTCTTATTGTCGTTTCCCCTGCAGCGATGGTGCTTCTCAAACGATCACGCGCTCCTGTTTTCAAGGCGGACCGGCCCTTCTTATTTCTCCTACGACAAATAAACACAGGTATTTTCACACTACAAACACATCAAACTGGTTTCTACGTCTATCTACAGACGAAGAAAATGAACAAACCAGCAGTTTACTATCAATTACATGCTACTATAACTAATTATCTGACATGTGTAGACTAAAAGTAGTGCTTCGATAAGAATCCTGTTTACACGTATTTTTCTGCATGTGACTCACGGTTTTCAAATAACCCTTTAACTTTGAAACCGTAACAAATATAATGGCTGTTATATTGAAGGAGTTTGTTTTAACATCCAGCAGACATGTTTGTGCGAATTTGACATTTTGGAATTAGAGCACCCTAGTGGCCACAGATATGTATTGCATGTAACAATCTCCAACAAAGAGTTAAAGAAAGAAAAACACTTTTACCAACTCTAAAAGTAAAATAATTATGATTCTGGGCAGCTTTTTGACTCCTCCTTTGTTGTGTTCTCTATCCCAGGATCCATCTTGTTCATGGGCCGAGTGATGAACCCAGCAGATCAAGCACCCTGAGACCCGGATGCCTCACATTCTCACACACACACACACACACACACACACACACTCCTACCCAAACCCCTAATTCACTACCGGTATTTATTTGTGGGCCGACAGGACGGTCCGCGGACATTTCAGGAAGAGGGACAATATTTTTGTACATGTCTGTAAATAAAATTTTAATACATGTTTTTACACTCTGGATGTTTCGCTCCTTTCTTCAGCCGCTAGAAAATCAGCTGCGAGAACGGTCACGTCTTTACAGAACACTTTATTTACATGGCCATTCACAGTGTAAAATAGAAACTTTATTCATGGAAATACTTACAAAAAGGCCGTTTTCCACTGAACATTCTCTTTAAATAGTACTCTAGGGTTATTTACATCTTTACAGTGTATTCAAAATACTCTTTTGGTAGCGGCCTCTTCATTAACACACATAAGTATGGCAGACTTTGGTCCCAGTCCGAGGAGGGAGGGAACAGAAGAGGGCTGCCCTCTGAATCAGAAATCAACCCTTGACCTCTTCACCTTAATTCTGACTGTTTGTGTATATTTGAGAAAAAAAAAAAAAAAAACAGGAAGAAACGTAAGGTTGGAAAACAAACTCCTGCAACAAAACGTAGTCTTTTCTTAAATTACATTAAATAAACTTTCCCAAATTTACACAAGTGCATTGATGGTTAAGTGACAAGGAGTTGGTTTGAGATTCATGGTTGAGGGGGTGGGAATGAGTTTAGGGGGGGCGGGGCTAAATTATTTGGCAGCGACCAGCACGTAGGACAGGCTGGCATCCGGGACCTGGTTTCGGGGGGGCTGCAGAGGACGACGGTTTGTGTTGCATATCAGACAAGAATAAAGACGCGGGTTTTCCTGTTATTGCTGATTATGATGCATTGTTGTTAGTTCCTGAGCTCTTTGTCCCTGTATGTTAACGTGTGTAACCAATGACGCATTAATCATTCAGTTATTTATTCATTTGTGTGTCTCCTCCTAAAAAAACGACAAAACCAAAAAAAAAGGCTTTATTTTTTACGCTCTCCGAAAATGGATCATTTTCATAAGTTATTATTAAACGCTATCAGTCTGCCTGGTTGGTAAACCACGAGTCGGCCATATTTGAATTGAACCACAGGTTGACAAAATTCAGTACTCAAAGCTTTTTTGAGTGAGCAGACGTGGAGTGCTTCTGTTGGCGGAGTGTTTCATCGGTCAAGACAGAACTAAACGTTTTCGTCTTCCCACACAACGAAACATAAACAAACGCAACTGAAACATAGAAAAACGCAACGAGACGACGTAGAAAAAAAGCATCACGGAGGGGAAATCGAGGGAGGAGGAACGAGGGGTACGGTTCATGAGCATATCCACTGGATCCTGTTTGACCCTGAGTTGGCTGAAAACGCACAGTCGACCACGCACGCACAACCCAAACCCCTCCTACGCGGTCAGTCCGTCGCATCCTTTCGTGCAAAACGGGACTGAACCTCCAGATGCGGGCTGGGATCTGAACCGGAAACATCCCGCACGCCCTTTTGTACTCAGATTTTTCACTTATTAGGATGAGAACCCCTCAGGACGGGTTCACGGATCAGAAAGCATCTCTGCTCCAATGTTGAACAGGTGAACACCTCCCATCCCCTCTCTCTCTCTCTTTTGGATTTCTGGAAAAATGTGCTCCCTGTGTGCAAAACAATATGACCATCAACAATGAAAGGGTCCACTGAAGAGGTGACAGTTCGAGGCCTGGATGCAGCCTGGTCTCTTCTCCTTGCCTCCCCCAGGAGAAGGAGGGGGCGGGCTTTTAGGAGGAAGTGGAGGGTTGCCCCGTTCCATTTTCTGTGAGTTCAGTGTGGGAATCGGCCCGTCTCAGAGCGTGTCCACGTGGTTCATGTTATTGGATCTGTTGTGGATCTCCTCCAGGAAGTTTTCTAGCTGCTCGATGAGAACGCGCTTCTTGAACCTTCGCATGGAACAGACGGGAAAAGAAGATGACAGTTTATATTCTGCAGGAAGTAAGTAGTCAGAATTAACATTTACGAACTCTAATGATCTCCACCTGGCTGCCTCTTTGATGATGTTTTGGAGGAAGATGAGTCGGGTTTCCAGGGTGCCCTGGATCTGCTTCAGGAGGAAGAAGATCTTCTCGTAGTCTGGGAACAAAAGGAGAAAAATAAGGATTATCAATGATTTGTTGTTTCTCTAAGCCATTAATCCAGATCTGCTGACATGCAGCAGAATGCTAATGACTGATAAACAACATCTATTCTTAGAAAATATCTATTTATAAAGTGCATTTATTCTGGGGAAGTTTTATTCATTTCATTGAAATTGTTGCTTGTAAATAATCAATTAATGATCTTGTTTAAAGTCTGTTCCCCAAATCAAGTTATTAGTCCATCACTGATTAAACTGCATTCATATAATGTACACAAAAATACGATGATTTGGTGGAAACTAACTAAGATCTTTGATTTCACCGAAAAGGTATTCAAACCATTGACTACCGACACTGATGCTTTTAAATTCTACATCCGGATGCAGTTTCACCGCCGAACACCAGGTGGAGCTCCGAGGACATGGCGGGAAAAAAATGTAAACATTTTTTTTGGGTTAAATATGGACGAAGTCAAGATGAAAGAATGGTGAATAAGTGTGACAATCCAAAGAGATGCACGGCATTGGATATTTTTTCAAAGCCCGGGACGAATGGCCACAAAGATCCGTTCACTCTCCGTCCTTCAGCGCCTTAATTCATGTCAAAATGGTTAATAAGTAAATACAAAGTCACTGCAGTAAGTGTTGTAGCGCTAAATTGTACAACTCTCTACATATTGCCTCAGTTTCCTTTGTGAAATGATATTATTTATTCATCCATTTTCCTTTCATTATTCACTGCTATTTATCATAATTTGAAGGGTGAACACTTCCACACCTGGGAATATTTAACATTAGTTGCAGTGCAGCAACAAAATGAAAGATGTGAAGAACATATATCTCTTCTCAGCTTATTGTTTTTATAATGAGAATCATGAAAACGCTTTATTTATATTATAGAGCGTTTTTTCCCCCCATTCATTTCAATGAAGGGTGGAAGTGCTCTTTTTTTCTTACTTGGAAAACAACCATGCATCATAATGATTGACATCGCTCATCGAGACTCAGTAGTTGCTGAAACCAGGTTGTAAATCTTCTTCATCTATCATTTATTGGTTTCTACTGATGTGGATAAAGCGGCGAATGATTCTCTCATTCAGGAAAAGTTCATTTGAAGCTGGTTGTGTTAGATTTGTTTGAAACTGGAAAAGGTTGTTTCAGTTTCGTGCATTAAAAAAAAACGATTTTATGTCTTTATCTAAGATGTTGCGGCGGACGATGGGTGGTTACGTACGTCTGCCAGGTTTCCTGATCTCCTTGGTGATGAGTGCCCTCAGCTCGTTGTTGACCTTCGTCGTCTCCGTGTGAATGTGCTTTTTCAGGGCGACGGGCGACAGGTAGCGAGGCGTCTGCTCCTCCGACAGCACCATCACCAGACCGTCCTCGCTGTCCGGCGGCAGCTCTTCCGCCTGGGGTTGCCCGTTCTCCTCCTCGTCCCCGTGCGGCAGGTCCTGTTGGTCTTCAGCCGTGTGGTTCTCCTCGTGGTCATCGGGTCCGGAGGGAGGATCCAACTCAGAGTCCGAGCCGGGGTCCGAGCAGTAGTGATTCTGGTTGAGGTGGTTGATGATCAGGTCGGGTTCGGGCGCTTCGTCGCTCGAGTCCACGTCTGCAGAATCAGAGATTTAAAACATGATTCCTTGTTGTGTTTTCACAGCGGAGGCGTCGCACAACGAAACAGTGACTACATTTCTTCATTGGTTCTGAAAGGTGGTTACTGGATCCACATCGGGTCACTCTGTTTACTGGTTTAACCTTGGACTCTAGAGCAGAAGTTCTGTTCACCACTCTCAGAGCTGAAGACACAAACACACGATTAGTCAACGTTCATCCCTCCTTTGTGCGAGAGAACGCCGTGACGTAATTACAGAATCAGAGCCGACCTCAATGTTGACCCGGGACGGACAACAACACATGATCCGATGTCATGGAGCTTTGGTTGACTTCCTGTTGGGGGATGTTCTGACTGGGTGAGACTATCCTTCACCTGTGAAGGAGGTTTCTGGGTCTCCTCTGTTGTAATTATCATTTTAGTCTTGACAGATAATCTTCCAGAACATTATGGAGGTCCAAATAACCTTTGGTTGGATATCGTTCCCCGACCAGGAGAGATTCGTCACATTTTCCTCTGCGGTCTGTGTGTATATGTTTGTGTGTGTGTGTATATGTTTGTGTGTGTGTGTGTGTGTTTGCAATTATGGACTAATTGCCAGGATTTTTCTTGTTTGTGTGAAAATGTGTTTGTTATTTTCTCGTAAATTCCACAGTCGTGTTCCCGGAATCATGGTTACTCGTTCTGACCACACATCGGTCGGGGTGTTAATGACCTCTTCATTGCTGCGACTAAACTTAGTGCTGATGCACCGATGATGAAACACTTCTGGCAGCGACGTGTGGACTAATATTAGCCTCCACACATCAAAAACACAAGATGGCACCAGCGCCTTCATGACATCATTCAACAGTCTCAACTTTCAGTCCATATATATATTCACGTTACTCCACACGTTCTACAAACACCCGTGATTTAATGATGAAGGCCCACTAGGCTGAAACATGAGACGCAAGTTCTGATGAGGAGGCCAGAATAAAAGGACGTGACGGCGTTCAGTCACTTTGCACCAGAACTTTTGTTTGTGTTCCCTTTTTGGTTCCACATATTTTGATTATGTATTCTGGGTCGAGGCAGAACAATAAACTTGAAGACGTGTCCATTCCCTGATCTCCCCAGTGATTACATCTTTTAAGACACGGGCTTTTCAGGAAACGTTTAGGCACTCGTGAGAAGTCAAAAATGAGGATGTCGCCGACTGAAACCGTTTCTAGCTGTTATTATTACAGATCCTGTAAATATGATTCATTCTTCCATTCTTGGTATTTTACCTCCTTTGTTCACTTTCATCCTCTGTATGTTACTACCATCCAAGCACCTTATTTTCTATTCCTAATAGCTGCTGCTGATGATACAGATTTTTAATACAGACTCATCGCTGCTTACTCCTGTTTTCCATCCTTCTAAGAGAAAAGCCACACAAACTTTCTTCGTCCCTGATGTGATGCCAATAATCAATAATCAATATTCAATATTCTGGTTCGCTTTGACATCAATTTGTTGCACCCTCAGATAAAATCTCACCTCCCGTCGGTCGGGGGCTGGCGGGTGGGGTCACCGGAGGGGTGTAGGCTCTGCCCAGGCGAAGCAGCGGCGACATGCAGCGCCGCCTCTTGGGCCCTCCTCCTGGCATGTTGTTGCTTTCTCCCGGTCTCTTCCCTTTGTTCTGAGGGCCCGTCACAAACTCATCCGCCTCGTCGATCATCATGCCCTGAAGGAAGCGCGAGGAAGATGGTACATTTGTAATTTTACGGGTATCTTCTATTCTAATGGATTTGGATTTCTACGGTTTTGTTTTCTCAGTTTATCGACAATTTCGAACAACGGCTAAGTTTTCTCCTATTTAAAGCAATTACGTCATTAATGGCTGTTGAACACCATGTCGTGCATGTTTGAGATGAAGGTGTGTAGAAGGAGGTTTCAGATTGAGAACTACCTCTAAAAGACTCGGAAATACACTTGTTACAGCAGCATCAGTGTGAAATACATACATACATATAAATAACATCAAGATAAAATACAAAAACAAGAACGTTAATATGAATAGAGCTGGATGAGTCCGTTGGAGAAGGAGCAGAAGGTGGAGGAGAGGATGCTCAGGATTATCCATGATGGATGACGGTTAACTCTAACCCTCTATTATATAAGATGATATAAACCTTTTAGTATCTGTCCAGATATCCGTCCAGAGCATGAGCTACACTCTCTCTCTCTTTCTGTCCTGCATACGATTTATTTAGATGAAAAAATATCTACTTACTAGTAAAAATAATAGATCACCTTCTGTTTATTTACAAAACCTGATAAACAGTAAAAAAACAAAAATATTCTACACTCCGTTATTGTGCATAATATGTTAAAGAGGCTATTAATGTTGGAAATCCTACTTTTTCTTAGTCGAGTATGAATCATCTGTGGTGTTTATGCATCTATCTGTGTCCCGTATCCTGTTTTATGTTTAATGTCAGACACGTCCTTTCTTTCTTTAGTTCTTACAGATACAAGCTAATGGCCTGAAAACCTAAATAAACTTTACTTCACAGGTAAGATTAGGGGTTCTGGTTGATATGAGAGGGCGGGACTTACCTTCTTGTCTAGCTTGAAGGGGTTGCCGAATGTGTGCTGACGTTTGGGCTGTTCCGGGTCGGCGTCTCGAAGCGGTTGAGGAGCAGCTTTGAGGAAGTCTTGGTAGTTGCCCATCTGGGCTACTGGTACGCTGTGGAGCTGGTCTGGAGGGGAGGACAAGGAGGGAACAGAGGAGATCTTATATTCTCGGAGAGAGACTTTCTGCTGACCTTCACGAAGCGGTTCAAGTGTTCAACCCGCCATCCGGTTCGGGTGTGATCGCATGATGAACTTCAAACTCTATTTACCCGAGTCCTGCCCTCTGAGATTACAGACGCCGGTGTTCAGCAGGTTCCTCCTCATTCTGCTGAGCTGGTCCAGCAGGTGGCTGCGTGGGATGTCGTAGGGATTCCGGAAGCTCTGCGGCTTCATGCTCTGGTGAGGATCACAAGACGGACGGGATTGGTTTTAGACGCCAGGAGAGAAGGTCATTCTCCGGTGATTACGCCCGTTTGTGGGTCACAACAGAGGGAGGGTGGGCACGCTCAAAGAGTGAGCGTTATTTTCTACTCAAGCGCTACGTAAAAACGCCAAATGGCGTCTCTTTTGTTTTACTTTGGTGTGTTTGTTTCCGTTCTAACTGAAACCGGGACAAACTTCGTGTTCTGTTTTTTCACTGTGACGGTCACTCAAAGCTGTTGAGTTGTGCCAAAACAATCACGTTTAGCTGGTCCAACCACTTTAAAACTAAAGTTGGTAATAATTGGTCATAAGTACATTTATGGAATCAAGAGTGCAGAGTGGAAACGTTCCAGAGGGGATCGCAGCCGTACCTTGTTGAGCAGCGCCAAATGAAAGCCCTGGAATTCTTTGGGGTTGAGCTCCAAGGGCAGAGTCGGCGTCTCTCCTGAGAGGCTCTGCAGCTGCTGGATGAAGTCTCTACGGTGGGCCAGAGATAGACCTCCGCCCCGCCAGCGCACCTTGATGCCACCTTCTTGTTGAAGCTTCTTCCCAATCGAGGCGATCAGACGGTCGTACTCGATTTTTGACTGGAAAAGAGAATATATTGTTATTTTGGCTCGGAGGAATGTAAACAAGACAGCCCCCTTTAAAGAGGCTCGTTGGGTCCTTCCAACTAGACTTTGGAATAACTTTGGTGTAAATATTAGTCATTGTCTTAGAAAAACAATATTCCATTAATGGTGTTCGCTGTCAGGATCTAGTCCAGCAACTTTGGAGGAAAAGTCTAAACTAGCACCTAAACGAGCACAGATCATTTTAATCTCACACTAGTAGATTTTCCAGGGGCCCTAATGCATTTATACCGTGTGGATCACTTGATCTGGAATGTTACTTAAATCCAGATCATATTATCACGTGGAAACTCAAAAAATAAGATCTGTAGGAAAACCTTTTGTTGTTTTTTTTTCTAAAGGCACAAGTGTTTATCATGAATGTAAGTACATATTAGTTTACGAGTGAATCTCTCGCCTCTCAGACCTCCTTCACATCTGCGTGTCCTCTCGTATCCTCGTATCCATCAATCTGACTGTGAGCCTCGGCGCTGAAACTCCCTCCCACAAAACATCCAAACTATCGACTCTCCTCGTAACTCCAAATCCCAGCTTCAAACACACCTCTTCAAACCCTGCAGCCCTGTTATTTATCTTTCCAAGAGGAGCCACCAATCACCCTCAGACCGTTTGTTCTGGATTAACGCCGCACAGACGGAACAGACTTCTGTGTAAATGTGAAACGGAACGGCAGAACAGGCCTGTGACATTTCACTGACATTATGTGTGTTTGCTTTATTAGTATGTTTACTGTGCAAAAAATAACATGGACCAAAGATCAAACCAACACCCACACCAACACACATACACATACACCCACACAAACACACCTGCTGGCTGAGCTTCTTCAGGTAGGAGACCACGCTGTAGCTCAGGCCGTACTCCATGTTGTCGGCCAGCAGGTTCGGTGCTCCCATGATTCGCAGCGCTTTCCGCAAGGACTGTGGAAGAAACGCAGCAATGAGACCCGTGAAACATCGACCGAGGTTTTCACGAGTCAACCAAACGAAAAACAGAAGATTTAAAGAGGAAACTGTTCACTGACCCCGATATAATAAGGAGGCATGGTCTTCAGGTAGTTCTCAAAGGACTGCCGCCATTTAATGGTCGGCTTGAACTTGTGCACTTTTATCAAGTCGTCTGCAAGAATATAAGAAAAAGAACAAACCAGAATTAGTACAAACAGAAAACATGACCTTAAAGTGTAACATCTACTTTTAAAACAAATATAGTCAAGCTTCTTGTGATTGAATTGTACAAGTTTTTAAAAACTGCAGTTTCACACAAACTTGTCTGGGATTATAATCATTTTACTGACTCAGCTGAAAGTAATCGTCTCTCTGCAGCAGCATTACATACGACTGAGCTTAAATACAGACGGCCAAAATGCATGACATGAAAAAAAACCCCAAAAAACAGAACATAATACTGAACTTATGTGTGAAAGACTGGTGCCAGGACCTTTTCAGCAATTTTTGCTCCAGTGCCTCTCATGTTGGAACGGACAACATGGGCTAGCCTTCACTCCCCACATGCATCATTGAACCCTGAGCATCCGTGACCCCGTTGCCGGTTCACCAGTTGTCCATCCTTCACCAAGCCAACATAATTCTTCTCCATCCAAAGTGACTCAGATCCTCTCTTTTGCCCAAAATGTTGCCTTGCTCTCTAATACATCCCGCCTGCTGGCAGATGCTAATGTAGCAAGATAATCCCTTTCAGTAAATCCCCCCTGCTAACGGTTATAATGTTATGGCTGATTGGTGTATAAGCTAGGGGTGAAGGTGTCACAGGAGCATTAAAAGGGAAGCAGACCACCAAACACGAGGTTGATCCCTCAGTCTTACCCAGCAGTGGCAGCACAACGGGATAATTGTAGGGCATGACGAACAGGTTGACACAGTTGAGCGCCGTGCTGGCCTTCAAGTACCCGAACGGCTGGCCCAGGTCACTGTACTTGGCACTGTTGCACACAAACACCTGAGGGATGAAGGGTAAAAAAAATCAATGTGTGTTGATGTGAAAGCCATCAAAAGAAGATGACATAAACGTATTCAGGCTCAGTTTGTTTTGTTTACTGGCTCAAGCGGCGGCTGTGATATAATCATCATCTGTAACCCGAGGAGCTTCTTCATGCATTGAAAAGCCACCAGCACCACCAGCACCACCGGGAGACCCATTCAACTAATGCTGAGAAATAAACATCTGTTGCATCTCCACGCTGGTAGCCTGCTAGTTTTTATAAGGCTCTAACGTGGCCCAGCACCAGAGTGTTTCCCAGAGCGGCTCCTCAGAACCTCTAGCTCTCCTGTCTTAACGGCTCTTCGGAGCAGAACTAAAATATTTGGTCGAATCTGCTTTCGGTCGTTCCGCTCCAAACCGCCGGAACATCGGGAGGATCTGAGAGGAGCAGGTTATGAAACTCAGTCTGGCTCGAGTGTTCTATAACGTAAAGGTTTTAGTGTGTTTACTCGTTTATCCCAACCTTTCTGCTGTTAGTTGTTTCTATTTATTTTGCTAGATTATCACTTTTATACTTAATTTATTACATAGGAGTGGTCGCTCATTGCTTTACTCCATTCCCTTCTCTTTATCTTGTTTCTTCTCCCTGTGGCTGTTCCTTTTATGAGTCGGATCATCTGTTTCCATCTTCCTCTGTCGAACCAACCAACTGCATGTCCTCTTTTTATCCTGACTGGTAGCTCCACCTCCAGCAACCTTCTACCGACAGATTCCCTGTCCCTCAATCTTCCCTCTCTTACTTCATTTTATTTATTTTTCATCTTTTCTTAATTTTCTATTGTTTATCATTGACGATATATATGATTTTATCGGCCTGTAAACCATTTTTAAAGATATGAAAATGGTTGAAAGGTGACATAGAAATTAAGTGTGATTGACCGGTGGATACTAATGTGATTCTTCAAAAACTATTTCATGGATCATTTCTAAATTTGATCCCCACATAGACCTTCATGCGAGGAAGAACTGGATAGATTGTTGGAGAGGTCAGTTGTACCTTTCCGACACTATGGGGAACTTTATCTCCAAAATTATCGAGCCGTATTTTCTCAAACTGTTGGTTTGATTTAGTCCAAATTTGTTGCATATAAATCGACCTGAGGAGAAAAAGCCTGTTAACGTCATATTTTAATCACTAGGGGGAGCATTTAAAAAAAAAAAAGAAGAAGAAAAACAATGTTTTCCGGACATTACCCTAACAAGTGCGAGGAAGAACTGGATTGATTTTGGGAAAGGTCGTTTTATTATTAATTGTATTGCTGACACTAGGGGGAGCTTTAGATTCAAAAGTTCTGGGGCCCATAACTTCTCAACAGTTGGTCTGATTGAATCTAAATTTGGAGCATATGAATCAATTCAAAGATATATATATATCTATATTATATTATATATTCATATATATATATATATATATATATTAGTTTTGTGTTGTTGTGTACCTGCCAGCAGGTGAGCGGGGACTTCCTCTCCAGTATGTATTGGGTGAGAGGCGAGGGCTCCAGCTCGTATTTGTCGAAGGGCACCTTGTCGATCACCATTGGCTCCGAGTCTTGACAGGAGAAGCGGACATGAGGGTGGGCTGAGCGCGGGGGCTGGGTGGAACACAAAGGAGGGAATTATTATTATTTTATTGGAGTGCATTGGCATTTCTCACCATCGTTCATCCTGTCACAATAAAAGACAATAAATAAATAGATTTTAAGTCTGTCTGAAAAGAAAACGGTTTATCTTTGCATTTCTACAGATATAAACTGATGAAAGGGGAAGGACTAAAGTAAAGTAACAAGTAACAAGTAAAGAGTTTTGATCTCATAACAGTAGACTTATGATGTACTTACAATGATGTTACTGTCATTTCTTACAGGTTTGTTGCTTTAATAAAGATACGGTTTGTGGAGGAAATATTTTTCTTCAACCACTTATGGTCCTTTAACTTTTGTGATTAAAAAAATTAAGAAGAAATCAAAATGAAAAAAACACAGAGTATGTTGTTTGACACCTAGATGCCACACAGGTGTGTGTTGGTATGTGTTGTGCAATATTTATTGAAGGAATTCTTCTATTGCCTCCACTAGTTCCCATTTATTCTATCATATTTTATTTTTTACACACACAAACATATATACATATATATACACAATCATATATATACATATATATATTTACATACATACATACACACATACATACCTATGTACATTTACACACATATACATGCGTTTATTCATATTCATACCTGTATACATTTATACACATACATATATACATATACATACATACATACATATATACATATGCGTTTAAATAAACTTTTCATACATGTCTTTTATTCCTTATTATATTTTGGGACATATTCAAATACAAATAGACAATAAATCCTTCCACTGTCGTTGCAGGTCATGAATAAAAAATGTCAGCTATTTGTCTCCTCGTGTAATAATTTCTGTAGTTCCTTACCAGCGTCGGCGAGTTCTGGTCCGGCCAGAAGGCCTCGGGGATGGGCCAGTGGCCGATGGGGACACCGGTTTTAGGGTTGGGTCTCACGTAGATCAGCTTGTGGCAACAATGCCAAGGCTGGACGCCGGACTTCTGCACCTCAGCAGGAGCGTCTGGTCAGACACAGAGGACAGAGGAAGTGAACTTCAAAGGTAGAATATACATTGGACCGGCCATTGTGACGTTTAACAACACAACAAACTGATTTAGTTTAACTCTAACTGTGTGTTAAAATCTAGCGGCAGGGTTTTGACTAATTAATTAAAACGGCTGCTCATGAAATCGATCAGAGAGGTTTAACAAACAGTGAAAAAGACTCTCTTTGCCCTCTCACTATAAATCAAACAGAACCAGGGGCGCAGTCATGCTAGATAAACCCAGGAATCAACTAGAGGGAACTCTGGACGCTCTGGAAGAACAACCTATCACACGTGGCCCCTCATTGGAGGAACTTCAGTCCCATTTTACACTGACTTTTTAAGGCGGGCCTTTTTTTCTCCTGTCTGTTCTATTTGAATGCAGAGGAGGGGTAATGGAGTGGTCCAAGTTCTCCTGCCTCTTAGTCGGCAGCGGAGGTAATAAAAGACTCCGTCAACGCAATGTGGGACGGCGAGAATAATTATTACTAAGTGTGAAATTTTGATACCCAACAAATCAAGGGCCGAGTAAGGTAGATCATGGCATCTCCATAGTAGGGTGTGTGACAAATCCTGCTATGGAGAGCACTACCAATCCTAACTAAGGATCTACATTTTCACAAACTTTCATTTAAATTTGAAAACCAATTTGTGATATACACAAACACACACGCACTCGTGCAGCAGTGATCACATAACGTCCTCTAAGCCTCACTACAAACAAACGCGTCTCTTACCTTCGAGGGGAGATGGGTCGCTGCCGGTCTTCTCAAAGTTTATCACCACTCCACTCTGGATTTTCTGCACCAGAGACTCCAGACACTGATTCAACATACGCTGAGAGAACACGCTGTAGGAACGTCCTGCAACACACACACATACACACACAACTTCATCAGATACTAACCTGAAATATGAGTAACTTAAAACACCGTCAGCCAGTCAACATTTAAAAGTCTGATTCAAAGATAACCCAAAAACAATTCTTACTTTCAGCTCATCACACACAAAATAAAATATAACTGTACCAAGATCGCATTTAATTATTTACCCCGGAGTCAAACAAACTGGAGCTTCAAAGGAAATCATATCGAGAATCCATTCAGAGAATCAATTTGACATTTATTCACGCCATGAGGAGAATCAAGATGGAACCAATTTCTTTTCTTTCAAATTTGGACTTTCTGAGGAGGATCAGTGTTAATATGCAACTTCTTTATTCTGTTTATGACCTCAATGTTTTTGAAGTCACTTTTTGGCAAGACATTTTTGCAAATATTTAGCCAATAATTGGGGTGGCAAACTCAGAACGCTCCCGGTCAAATTTGTTTTGTTATTCATGGAACCTTGAGTAACATTAGTGAATTTTAACCCACTGCAAGAATTGCATTTGTAAAATGATTTGCCGTAACATTAAAACTGTGTAGATTGCCCTTTTTTTTGCCAAGACCCACTGCAGTGATTTGTTCCGACAGCTTTCCATCAGAACCAGCATCAACGTTTTCAGCGATTTGTGCTACAGCGGCTTTTCAGTGGAATCGGACAACACAAGCTAACGGTCACTTCCCTCAAGCATCAATGAGCGTTGTGTGTTCTGAGATCGATCTGGTGGTTACTGATCAGAAACTTCCAACAGGACCTACAGTTCAGGAGATAATCTGACCCTTGTGCAAGTCACTCAAATCCTTACGCTTGCCCACTGCTCCCAAGACATCAGCTTCAGGACAAAATGTTCACCTGCTTCCTCATATATCCCATCCGCTCACAGGTAACCATGGTAACCAGGTAATTAATGTTATTCTGACCTCATCTGTCCGTGGCTTTAATGTTATGGCTGATCTTTTCAACTTCACTGCAATCCTGATGTACTAACTTTCACTGGGCCACACAGAATCACTTCTGTGCATTTGCTAGAACCTACAGACATCCAGCTCTGAAGCTCTGGAGCCGCTTCAGTTCATTTCTTTCTGCTCAAAAGTCACATAAATCAGACACACCGTTTTACACCGCTACAACTGATTCGTCTCATTCAGCCTTTCTGGCCATTTACTGCCACCAACTTCACCTCCAATGACCTTGTCATGCACCCATTCACTCTCTGGTTTCAATAGGCCGTGGCTTTGTGTCAGGCCTGTCATCAGCAGTAATGGACAGGCAGCGGGGACTGTAGACCCTCGGCCACAATGGACCTGTGTCACATTCTGCATTCAGCACACCGACTGCCCCAGAGCTTTGGTGTGCTCCACTCAGTCTCTGTGTAGGTGTGTGTGTGTGTGTGTGTGTGTGTGTGAGAGATAATCTTAACCATTAGCATCACTCAAGTCTGTTCCTCCTGGCAGCTGCTTCCACAATTAAGCAGAATCAGAACTGGAGGCAGAGTGGATTTGAATCTACTTCTTTACTTGAATACCATTTAATGTTGTAGGTGAGTTTGGTATGAACGTCTAGGGTTTTATCAAATAAAAAAATGTCAGTTTTTAGCTGCATCTGTGTGATGTGATGTGATACTACTGCCAGCAGGTGGCAGCATATGCCACTTTTAACAAAAGAAGAAGAATTCCCTACCATCACTGGTAAATGAGTACGATGCTACAGCGACAGCAGAAGCATGACCCGGCTGTCAAGTAGATCGGTGGGCAGCTAATTTAAAGGAATAAAGAAATAATCTGCGAAGAGGCAGCTCTTTATCCCTTTATAGCAAAAGGGGGGGGCAACAACTTTATCGACTGAGCTACAGCCATCAACTACGATGAGGATTTTTTAATCTTTGATGGAGTTTGAGCCTGAGTTTACGGCACCATCCAGAAACACTTACAGCGATACAGCACAAACTGTATGGTGATATCACACATTATCTAAATGAGACTCATTTAGAAAAGTGTTGAGAAATCACTCTGACCACAGATGCATGGACGGCTGAATCACACGTGGCGCTCAGCAGTTGGGAGAGGGTGTTATAACGCAATGATAGAGAGACATAATGCGGAAATTGTAAGGAGACTCACAAACTCACGATTCAAATAACATTCAAACAGTAATTTTTTGATGGAAATGTAAACCCCCTTCCACATTTCTAACCCTAATAGAGAGCAATTACTCCTGAAGCGCACTTGAGCAAAGCACTTAACCCCTCAACACCAGCTTCAGCAGACGTGGTTAAATCAAGAGCGCGCTGTGTTTGAACTGGAAGGTTCAGTTCCCCACTGGCAAATCTGTAGACACAGGTAGGTCTGAATGCTGAGCATGCCGGTGCCGATACAGAGCTCTGGGCTGTCCACCGCCGCTCTGAAAAAAAGCTGTCAAGGCAAGCTTTCTCTCCGTCACTCACTTTGTTTCCCCCCCCCGCACAGAAAAAAACAAACCACACAGATTCTTCTCCTGCTCCTTGGAATTGACAGATGAATCACCAGCTGAGCTACGGAGTGCATTTAACAAATAGACATTTTTATTTGGTTTTATCAACATTTTGAGCTTGTCAAGGCGCGTTCAGCCAGGCTCTGTTTCAGAGATCATGAAGAAAACGTCTCCTAGGATGTTTGTCCAAATGATATTCATACTTCAGAATATGCTCCATTAAATACATGCTGGTACTTTGACAGCAGTACCCAAAGGAAATGGTCACAGGGCAGATCCTGCAATTTAACGCAACTATTTGTCTGACCTTTCTTATAATAAATGAGATAAATCATCCAGCTTGTCTAAGCTGGATGATTTGTATTAGCGATAAAATGACAGAAAAAATATATAAGCAATTTAAATGTAATTGTTTTTTGACAAAGTCAAAGTATTCCTCTTTGTTCTGGGATTTCAAAAAAAATAATTCAAAATTCAAAACGTGCTTAAGTTGTGAATATGGACAATTTATACTCAAGTAAAGAAGTCTATGGATACGAAAGGCGTCTTTTGTCCATCTTTTGCGTTCACCTCCTACGTATTTAAGCTAATTTTTGGAGATGCCATGGATACGGATGAGACTGATAACATGCAGTACCACCAATCACCAGTGGGGGCAGTAACACCATAATTCAAGGAAGAGATGACAAAATTCTACGGACATGATGAGGAAAAAAATAAAAGCAAGTGACAAAATTAAAAAAAAACAATTCTCATCCCTGGTGTCTTCATCTATGTTAAACATGCCTAACAGATCACCAAGTACCTCATCACTTCTGCGTTCATCACTTTTTACTTCCTAGTAAATGGTTACATCTATATTTTCAAAGGCCGTGAAAATGTAGATGTAACTATTTGACTCTTTACTGCCACCGTGTTGAAATAATAATGTCAACACAAAGAACTAATGGAAACATCTGAGTGTTGAGCAATACAACATTTGAAACGGGTATATCTATTCTTTAACGTAGTTGGAATTTGAGAGCCCCTTAATTTAAAGATGGTTTAACCTTTTAATTCCATAGTTGAGAAAATTTCTCGTTGCACTTATAAAAAATAATTGAGACTTGCAAGAGACATGGGCAAAATCAGCGCAACAGAAGCTGAGGTATCTTCTGAGACAAGTCCACAAATGCTAGATACTACGATTCCCATAATGCAACTTGATCACATCTGTTCTCACAGGCCGAGTAAACCGAGTTGAAGCAATGCGTTCCACAAACACGTCATCACCGAACCAACGCCAGCTTGAAAACAGCCTGCTTACCTCCTGTGACCTCACACATGGGGGTGATTGGGGAATCATCTGACGGGACCCCACCGAGGGGTTCGGGGTCCACCGACGCGCTGCCAGGTATTCGCAGCACTAGAGCGAACAGACGCTGGTCCCAGCGGAAAGGCTCCTTGGTCAGCTCGCTGCCCGGCAGAGGGGTGGTCAGAGGCAGATGGAGCTGCGCCATAAGAACAAGGAGATAATGAGAGATACTGTCTACAAACATGAGAAAACAGAAGAGGTGGATATAAATATCATTATAGGGTTTAAACAGGGGCAACTATACCTTTGATATCAACATGAACAGAAAGATTTATGGGTTGAGGTGCCATAAATAATCATGTAATTAACCTTATTTATGTAATTAAAGCTATTTAAACCCCATTTTGCCGGAATGAATGTGCAGAAAACATAGTTGATCCAGAACATACTGGGTTCACAATACAGCAGGGCAGAATATTACATATACGGGTTGTGATCAAGAATAAAACACAGATCTGAGGTGGATGATTAAACAGCATTTATCTCTCCTGAACGTACAATCAGACACCCACTGTTAAGTGAAGTGCTATTAATAGGTTTCATAGGGTTGATGCTGCATTCAAATGCTGATTCTGACACTCGTACAATTTCTTTCTGGACATTTTCTTTGACTGGGAGAGGAGCTGAAGTCAGACTCCTAGCATGAAATATTAAGGATTTCATTATTTATACATAAAGTGTTTATGCTTGATCTCCACAACTTGGGCTTTTCAAGCTTTAAAAAAACCACACGGCTCAATCTGAGTCCTCGCCATCTAACAGGAAGCAGCAGCAGCAGCGCAAATAATCAAAAGGGATGACACCTTATGTGACATAATGACGGATCTATCTAACCTTTTCACACAGAGGAGTCCAAATAGTCAGAATAACAAGCTTTAAAGTCAATGTTCGCGTGACTTAGGTTAAAATGCTGACGTAATATGCTTCTAACACATAATAACATTTGTTAATCCAGAATATTTGTTCCTTTGTTTTGGTTTTTGTGACAGTACTCTGAAGCCTTTTTTGTTTATAACTAATGATGACATGAAAATGAAAGTTAATGTTATATGAAATCAACCCATGACGGTGCAAAATTCTAAATTCTAGCCTGTATAGTGACAGATTATTGTGCAGTTTATAATAAAGTCATATTCGCCTGTGCTAAAAAAATTTTTTTTTTAAACTCCTCTGGATGGTCATGTGATCAGGCCGCCTCCTGGGAAGTCATCCAACCGCCATCCAACCGCCAAAGAGGCGCTCATGATCAGAGAGTTTCACTGACCTCGTCTTGAACTCCACCGGTGCTGGTCAACTTGTTGCCGTCGCTGATGGCGATAATGATGGCGGGCTCCAGGAAAAAGGGATTTCTTCCCTGCAACGATAAAAGAAGACATTCACAATGAATTTTAAAACACAGCCACTGGAGCACAGAAGCCATCTGCCAAGCTTAAAAAAAACAAAACTTGAGTGCATTTATAGAAGCCAGCAGTAAAAAATCCGATTGGAATTCAGCCTCTGAGTCGTAACGGCCCAGAAAGTCTGGGAGAAAAATGAGTATAGATGGCATACCATTATATAGATTACTTACTGGGTCTATTTAAAGAGAGTGGGTGTGTGAGAAAGAGAGAAGCTTTCCTCAGGGGGAATAATAAAAAGAACACGAGATGAGATCACTATTAGTTCATATCAGCAGTAGGCTGTGTGTTCCGTGCCCTCCTGACGACATCACCACACCATCTCTGTGCAAACGCTTTTCTTCGGCTCAGCCCCAAAATATTTCATGACACCTGCAATCCACTGTGGTGAAATAAAACTGGAGCAGCGCTGCATTTACCATCATGCATCAGCCCTGTGGGAACCGCACAGAATAACCTGGAGGGTGAGCGGCGTAAATCCTCATCAAGAGCTCACTTCCTGTCAGGACCTCGCCGCAGAGTGAGACAGAGACTTCATGAACGCCGCCCTGTCCTGACAGGAGCTCGATTATTAATAGACGTGGAGTCGCTCGGTTTTGGACTCTACCTGCGGGCTGAATGTTGGATTTGTCAACTTTCACCAACAGCACAAAGTAAACTGGGCCGGATAGAACCAAGATCCAATCTACTCTGGGTATCCATGACAACCTGGCATTTTTTCTTTTGCTCCTCACCCAAAATCTCTTTATAATATCAAAGACTTATTTAGCATGCCAGAGGGTGGGCCGTGACCTTACGTGCCAGACGGGTGCTGATTTCATCGCAGTCACATCAGCGCCCTTCTTTAGTCTTACTACCCAATTAGGCACGGATCCTAATCAAGCTGCTAAAAATGAGATTTCAGGACATCAGATCAGTCAATGACGAAGGAGTACAAGTGAGTTCAGGCAGGGTGGAGTGGGTGGAGACGGTATCTGTGACAAGCGAGTCGCAGCAAGGGTGAGGGGATAGTGAGAGCAGCTCTGCTAGATGGTTTGGAGAGCAAAAGACAGGAGGAAGACCTGGAGCTGAAGAGTTTCAGATGTTCTTTGAGAGTGAGGAGGAAGGACAGGATTAGAAAGGATCACATTAGAGGGACAGGTTAGACGTCTTGGGAGACAAACTCAGAGAGGACAGATTGAGATGGTTTGGACACGTGAAGAGGAGGGACAGTGGGAGGAGGCTGGAGATGGAGCTGCCAGGGAGGAGAAAGACGGCCAAAGAAGAGGTTTCTGAATGTGGTGTAAGAGGACATGCAGTTGGTTGCTGTGACAGACGAAGAGGGAAACAGATGATCTGCTGTGACGATTTAAAGAACTGCTTCTGTTATATGTCAATAAGAAATTACACAACAACAACAACAGGTTCTGGTTCCAGCTACTCCACTGTGGACATGTCTTCCATCTCATTATCTGAACACCTTTAGACCTATTGGCAGATAAAACACACATTTCATGACCTCCACTCGGACTTTCACTATTTTCTAACACGCTACAGACCAAAGGAGAAAAATAAATGATTAGCTCATAATTTGATGATGAAAGTTATCAGCAACCCCCGACCATCTGCAGGGACTTCAGACGGTCGAAGTATTGGATCTCTGGTCTACTGACAGAACGTTACGACTGACCAGAACCCTGCTGCTGACATGCAAACAAACAACCACCACATCCCCACTCCCATCATATCCTACGCCGTCCTGTTAATGAACCTGACCCGTGACAGGGTTCCCTCCCTCTCTACCTCCACGTCCCAGTGGAGAGTCATCTCACATGCCTGGCAACCCAGAGCTCTGTTACTGTAGAGAGAAGCTCTCCAGTGCCACATTAACTCCCCCACAGCATCACTCCCTTTGTCTTCTCCCTTCCCAGCCTCCCCACCCGCTCTCCCTAAGTCATCTAACACGCAAACATGATTTAAAATATCAGAGTTGACTTTTTCCCTAGGAGTCAAAATGGAAGGATAATAAGTTAAAATGCGGGAAGCCTTCGAACAGAGAGCCGGTTCAATAGGAGCTTTGATGCGAAGCTGTTGGGAGCAAATCAAGCAGGAAAAAATACCGATGAAAAATGTATGTAGTCATCAGAGCGCTGATGAAACCAGGCCCACTTGTGACGGCTCAGAGGAGAGAGAGAGCAGCACATCCAAGGATTAAGGTTCGGGGGAAATTAGTTTGATCGCTAACATGTGTGCCTCATATTCTGCTTTAATCACATGACTAATACTCCTATAAACAAGATGCAAAATAAGTGGGGCTGACAAGAGACGATGTAGGTCCAAAACAATAGAATTCACATTATTAAAAAACACAGAAGCAGAAAAATGATGACTTCAGTCTTTTTTTCTCCCTAATTCTCAAACATCAAAAGATTCTCAGTCGTGAGGATCTGCTGCATTTCTCAATTTTATCATTGTTAACCGATATATAACCTTTTTTTTTTTTTTAATCAATTTGAAGCTCAATTTTTTTCCGAAATATTATATAATATATAAAACGAGTGACATTTAATATGTGTTATTACAATGTAATTACACTGTAATGTCAAGAACTGGACTGGGGCCTGCAGGGAGTGTGTCATTTATGTCAGGACTTTGTCAAAGCAGAGATCAGCAAGTATAAATACTTCCAACCTGTCATCGGAGGTCACCGGTGACCTGCGCAGGTCGCCGTAACCTTGACCTCAGTGCGTGCTGTTTGTATGCAGGCATGCGTCTGCAGCCGCATCGCCTCTGCAGGCCTGACACAGTAAAACTAGAATTTGACATTTAGACTCCCCGAGCGTCTTTTCATGCATTATGCATGCTGTATGTATGTATGCATTACCCGGGATGGTATGGCTCTTCCATTTGCTTCTCAGGAAATACTTCTTCATCCATCACTCCTGCTCCCACCCTTCCTGACTTACCTCCGCACTGGGAAACAGATGTTCAGATTCCTTATCGACTAGAAGCCAGCAGACATACCCAGCAGTCAAACTGAGCGTGGAGTAGACTATAAAGTTGATATTAATAACGTCTTTGCCTTTGGCAGAAAACTGCACCTCATATCCAGACAGAAACATCTCGGAGATGCATCTCTCGGATGTGTGTTGTTCTTTCTTTGTGTCTAATAAGACTAAAACAGGATAGAGTCGCTGCGTTCCGCGTTGCTCTATCAAAGTTAAGTAGCATGATGAAAGAAAGGCCGTTATTGTCATGTGACTGACGTGATAATAGCCCTCTTAAACTGTGGAACACAATTTCTATCCATTAAACCCCCTCTGGCACAGCTTTGGTTACACCGTCTACCACCTCGAACTGGAAATCTGAGCGGAGAGAGATTTGAACTAGCGGGAGAGCATCAGGCTGCACTTTTTGGAACCGGGCCAGTTATATCGAATTAGTTACACACGTTGTAAAATCCCGTCGTATCGGTTTGCCACTCCATCTCAATTAATTCTCTGTGAATGCAGGTCGTCCAGTTGTGACTCGGGTTGACTCTGACATTCAGCCGGAGAGGCTCGCTCCTAATACACTTTTTAAAATAGAGTTGCGCAACACATAAGGAAAAAAAACCCACGTGACCTTGAAGTCTGACATTGTAAAGAACTTTCTTGAATGCATCTATGATCTTATGAAGAAGATTTGACCTTCTTCTGAGATAAAAACCTTATTTCTGCTTTGATCAGAACAAATCAATCACTGACAGCTCCAGAACTTTGAGTAGGTGACATAAGAATGTAAAGAAATGGCTTTAGGATAAATATGCATATTAAGCATAGAATTCAAACAACATTAAATAACAGAAAGATTCAAATACACTCAATTACTAGGTCCAGAGAGCCACAGGTTTTATGGTCTAAAATAACTAACTAACCAGAAATCTATCATATTTCAATAAGGACTATTGTCTATGTTTTATTGAAAACCTGCTTCACAGATGTACGATTCACCTTTATGGTCATTTCCAAAGCCACGCTCTAAATGACAGGTGTCTCCAATGAGGTTCTCCGAATATACCATAAAGTTGAATCAAGACTCTGTCAAACAGTTTCAACTAAAGTGGATATTGAAATACTTCAAAATGGCGTGAGGGAGTTAAAAAGTAGATCTAGAATAATAGAGCACATTAGCTTTAAATTGAGAATATATAGTTCAAAATGCAGACGGCCACGGAATTCAACCATCAATTCATCACAGAAATTCTGAAGGGCCGCTGGCAAGCTACAATATTCCCAGCCTGGGCAGCAGAATCCATTAACTATTTATGCCTCGGGGAATTTAGGGACATACTGTTTAAATGCTCTTGGCTATTAGTACTATTTAACATCTGTAATCATCTGCTGTCAGGTATAGTGGCAGCATCAAACAGTCTCTGTAAAAATCAATAAAAGGTTACGGAGGTGATCAAATGAAAGTTTGCCCGGTCGTTTTGCTTGGTGGCGGTGATGATTGTGTCGTTGACTCAAAAGTGTGTGGGGGTCACAGTGTGCAGGTGGTTGATGCTTGTAAGACTGGGGACGTAGAGGAAAGGGGAAGTAAGGGGGTGTGTGGAGGGGGGAGTCTGTAGGGACACCTTGTCACAGATAACCTGATTTCTTCTCTGCCTCCTCGGGGCTACATACCTGTCCATAGTTGTCTATCCCCGTCACTAATCTATTGAGATTAAGTAAGTCAAAAGCGGTCCTCAAGGACTGGCCAATAGATGTCAGTCCCGTTGCTTGGAGATTCCTCAGCTCTGTCATGAATGTGGCGTGGCTTTCTTTCCATCCGGCCTTCACAAGAAAAAAAAAAAAGAAAGAAAAAACATATAGGATAAATGTGGTTAATAACAGGTATATATGGCAATGACTGCCCCACTGCTGTGACCACCATCATCATCCAACTTTTGTACGAGTTATAACTGCCAACTTGGGAGTATAAGTCTTAACTTATAAACACACATATATGATATATATATGTATATATAGGGTCTTTGGGGTGTGTTACTATTCTACGACACTGTGGTAGCAGCAGCATTCTTCTAAGAAGTGGTCCGCTGGGGTGGAGGAAGTTCAGAGAGGGGCCGCAAGAGACTCAACAGGCTGGTCAGCTTCGTTCTGGACTTTGAAGAGGAGGTGGGTGAGAGAAGCAATACCATGGACAATACCTTTCCACTTTCCCAGATGAGACTGTGGCGGCTCTGAGCAGCTCCTTCAGCTGCAAACCGCTACACCCGAGTATGTGAGCGCTCCTGCGTCCCGACGGCAGTCAAGAGTTTCTAACAGCTCACTGTGAAACTCCATTCCTCCACCTACCACATTCTACACAGCATGAGGGTGTCTGTTAATTTGCATGTCATATCGGCACATGGAGACTGGACGTCTTTTATGTGTGTTTATACCGCCACCACTGGACACCCTCTACACAAGTCAATGGTTTACTTGGATGAGTCATTGCGTTATAATCGCTGATGGGTGAAGTCAGAATAACATTGATTATCTTGTTACAATGGCACCTGTTAGTGGAGGGGAGATATGAGGAAGCATGTGAACATTTTATGCTGGGGTTGATCTTTTGGAAACAGGAAAACTGGCTGCCTGAGCGTCTTTGACGAGAAGCGGATCGCGATGGCTAGAAGACTCGGGTCGGAGCATCTCCAGAACTGCAGGTCTTGTCGGGGTGCTCCCGGTCTGAAGTGGTTAACTTATAAACACATATATAGGTCACTTCCTCTCTATCAGGTCAATAACTTGATAGGAGTGGAGCCAAATACTTTGATATGATTCCAGCAGGTTAATGACACAAGTCTGGGACCTTCCACTATTAAGTGTCAAAGACGCAATGTGGCCAGGACCAAAGTGCCAAATTGGTCTAAACAAGTAAAGTAAGCTAGTGTCACCCCTCCTCTTCCTCCCTCCTCTCCTCCTCCCTCAGATAGCACCTCGCTGTATAAATAACACCCAGAGTTCCTTGCTGCTCACATTGAAACAAAATGTCGGCCATGTTTTAAAAGGGGGTATGAAAAAGCTCCTCCTGGAAGATTTTTCTCCCGACACAATTGATGTGGTGATCACAGCGTGGTGGAATCGGATGGAGGGACAGCAATGTAAATCTGGACATGACCCGAAAACAGAACTCTACCTTTATCCCAAACGGAACGTCTTCAAAATTTACCAACATATACCGGTCCCCTCGGCTCGCCGGGTCTCTCCCTCTGAGCTGTGGAGATAAGGAGAGAATTATTTCACGGTTACCGACTGATCAGGCTTTTTGACAGGCGAGCTTGCAACAGTACAATGATGATGTCAACTGCAATCCCCCCGCTCGGGATCTCCCGACATGAGTGTGTCCCGTGGTTACAGTACCTTCATAAAAGTCTCAACAGCGCCTTTTGCTATGTCCAGATAGGTAGTGCCCAGATGGGTGCGCTGGTTCATTGAAGCGGACGTGTCTATCAGAAAAAGTAAAACGGGCATTGTGATGGTAATGACACGTTCTGCATGGACTTGGTGTCAGTACAACCGGCCAAAACGCAAAAAAAAATCTTTTGTTCTCCTGCCGCCTCTATCACCTCTCAGCTAGCTAGCTGGCTAGCTGGCTAGCTAGCTAGCTGGCTGGCTAACTGTCTCACACATTCTTTCAAAAAAGTGTAAGAATAGTGAGTCTAGAAGCCCTTTCCGGGCAAACTAAACTAAAAACCTCAACCCTAGGGGCAGGTTATTGATTTACTAGGGGTTTTGGTAATTTTTACTATATTTTGCAATAATTTCTAAGTTTCATAGTAACAAAGTTCCCCCTCATAGTGAGTCCCTGCTTCTCCCTACACTGACTGCGCTGTGGCTTCACCACTGGTTTTACTCTAAGCTCCACGCTTGGCCACGCCTCCCACAAAGTCACATGTACACACGCTTGCACCTGATTGGCTGTGAGAAACTCTTTATTACAATATCCAAATTAGGACGAAGCTGAGCGTCTCATGCGCATGCGTGCTTGCTTCAGAGGCAGGAATGCGAGAAAAATATTCTTTACATTCATTACTTGTTTAAAAATGTATGAAATTCAGCAACGAGCTGACGAGTCTTATTGTTGTCGTTCAGTCATATATTGTGTTGCAACGTGTTCATGTCTGCCCGGAGATATGATTACATAATCAACTTCATCCCATACTATATAAACGGGCGTGGGCTTCTGTGAAACAAGCCTGAAGACGAATAGAAGGAAATTAACATGATTGAAACGGCGAGCAGTGATGTGTGAAGTCAAGAATGCAGCCATGGTACAGAGAAACAGCTCAGTTGACAGCATGGCATGTTGGTTTTCATGTGATGATCAAATAAAGACAGATTTCTCTGCCAGATGATCTTAAGGAAGACAGTTTTGTGTTTGTTTTTGACTGTATTTGTCAATGTAGCATGTACAAAAAAAAAATTAATAAATTTGCCAGACATAGTCAATAAAAACATCTTTGAAAAAGACAAAGAAAATACAATGACACATGTAAGCACTTCAGAGAGATCTTCTTTCAGTAATGCATTAAGATCCCTGGCAGTTTTGGGATTCCACTGCCCTCAGGGACTTGGACTAAAGCAGAACCACATTATAAAATCATGTGGAAAATGGGTGGGGTCTTGTGGATTAGGATTTGGCTATAATGAGCAAAACATTGACCTTTAGATCCAATTGTGTGTCCTCTAGAGTGCAACCAGTAAAAATCATGTTGTCTATAGTCTACAGTAGTAATAGTTTCTGTTTTGCTATTGCGAATTGTTTCCAGAACAACTGAGTATGAGAGCAAGAAACAAATAGTTTTTCTGTCGTTCCAATAAATAGAAAAAATATATGGATGGAATCTTGATTAATACCCACGGGGGAAATTTAATCAAAATTAGGGGGGGAAAAACAACCTCACAGTTAAATCTTAGAGTTACGAATTCACTTTAAGGGTAGAAATAATTAATTTGGAAGGAAGCATTGGTTAGCAACATGCACACAAACACACACAAACCCTGCAGCTCAAATATTACTTTTTCTAATTTCCCCTGTGTGCAACAAGCTACAAACTTGGCTGACATTAAAACTGTCTAGTTACAATAACAAAAAAAAGAGAGAGATCTCTTGCTCTCGTTGATCCCTCAACATTTTTGTCTTTGGAGAAACAAACATGTCTTTCGTAGTGATCTATTACACACTTGGGAATTATTTCTAATGACGTGCCCACTAACACGCTCCACATCCACCCTGACTCCACGTATGACTCTCAGCCAAGTGCGATTCGATTGTGCAAGACTATTTACATAATGTGGCTCCTTGGGAAATATCATCACTTCCGCAGAAATAGGAGGAAACTATACGATAGCAGAAAGGACGGTCCATTCCCTCCTGTTTGACAGACGTCTACGGAGAGACACATATAACGGTGCGTTTCCGGTCCGTCACTGACATGATTTTCACAATAAAAGTATTCATCAGTCTCCTGTAGAATATAGGTCAAAGTTTCACAGAAGAGGGAACCAGTGTACCCCTATGGGGTATATACGGGCATTGCAGGGAGATAGGTTTAACCCCTTATTCCTCAAGAGGGACATTTTTGTCAATAACATTACAGTTAATCAAATTAATTGCGATGAAATACCGTTTAATTATGATTGCATGGGGACAAAAGAAAATACGTTTGAAATGTATGTAGTGATGAATTGCAATGTTTTATACATAAATAGATAGAAAACTTTATTAATATAACTATTATTAGTTCATTTTAACTTTATTTTACCTGCAGCATACAAGTCCTACTGAAGCATTCGACAAAAATAGCACAAAACTGCCTTCCATGCCTTTATAAAGACATTTTTTCATACCCAAAATCTTTTGCCCTTATCAGTACTATCAAGATCCTAAAAATAACCACCACCTTGTTAACATCACCCAGCCAATTAAAAAGACTCATGGCAGAAGCAACTTGATCGGGGTCGTGCCAGTGACATTCTGGAATTCTGGAACTGCCGGTGATTGGTCCCGAAGACATTTTTTTTTGAAAGCCTGTGAGGTTTGTGGAGTGTGGACGTCCTCCAAGACTCAGCAGCGACTCCAGGCAGCTCTGACTGAAGAGTGGGCCGCCATCCCACAGGATGACATCATCAGAATGTGATGCCAATCTGTGTGGAAGAGAATTACTGCTGATGGGAGACACACGGAAACTTACTATGTGAGATGTTTCATAATCCAATTGTGTAATCAAACTTATGGTGCTTACATATTTGGTGTTACTTTTATAATGTTTATTTGTTTTCATGCTGATTATTAGATTAGATTGTTTTGTTTTTCATTCAACACCACTCATCCAAGTTTTTTTATATCATATTTCATTGCGCACTCAGACTTGGATTGCGTTAGTGTTGTGGTAGTGCGACTCAATATATTTGGAGGAAAACAATGTATCGTTTTTATTACATTAAAATACTAATTACATGGTGTATACTGCCTCAATAATAGAAGTCTATCAATATGAACAGTAATATCTTAAACAGGTTATCATGTATGATGACTACATAAATCATCTACTTTGATGCAGCAAGCATTTTCTATCATAATACTTGTAATACTTCTGTATATAATCATTAAAATATAAACTTTAAACAGGAATTTTGTATAAAACTGGTCATTCCACATCTTTGTAATGAAATGTCATTTCATTTTCTCTCATAAAAATATAATTTACTTAGTTCAACTAAACTTATATTAATCATTTACAAATATATGAATTGACATGATAAGATAGGTAAAATGATTATTTATGTTATTAACATTTCAAAATATTATGCAATTCCAATCATATGCAATCCTCTATGTTATTTTGACTTCTCAATGATTTAAAAGTTGAAATATATAAATAAGCACGACTTTATAAAGTCTTAATTATTAAATAGAATATGTTTAATACAGTTGATCATTGAAAAAATAACAAATAAATTCAGTTTTATTTTTTTTTAAATTTATTTTGAAGTCTAAGACGATTTTGACCGGAAATAGTTAGCTTGGCATTTGTCGACTTTCTCTTAACGACCAAAAAGATGATACTTGAATTATTGTTTTTTTCATATTATGTGTCAAACTGTTGTATGAATTTATATTAATATACAACATTTAAGCACTGAAGGTTAATAACTGATAGTTTCATGGAAAAGTTTGCCAGAATCAAAAATGTTACCAAAACATGTGCTCGCGAGAGGAATTTTAGTATGAAAGTTCAGACAGGAAGTCTGATTTTGTATTATTGTAAAAAGTCTCGGATCCTGGTTCCTGTGTGAAGTTTTCAAGAATTACTCAACACAAAACTAGAAACGGGTTTTCTTCAACACAAAAGATATTACGTATCTAATTACCATTTAATGATAACGAATAAAGGAAGCTGATGCTGTTTCAGCTGGGATGTTGAGTTTGATGGGCTGTAACTAAACCAAGAGTAAGGGGTGCTGTTAGACATAAAGGTTTACTAGGGTCCTAAAATGTTTAATAAGGGGTCAAATAGTTTTCTAAAACTTTAGTAAAAGGTTGAGATGATTTATTTAAAATCGACCATTTTCCAAGGAATATGATATTTTTTAAGCCTCATTTTTTGCTCTTTAAAAAAAATGCTTGACTGAATGATTTTGTCATTTTAGTAAATCAGTAATAAAATATAGAAAAGAAATAAGTTTACTATAATATTTTTCTTTGGGAGAACATGAAAGGGTTCATTTTGGTCCAGATATTCTGCAGTTCTTCTCCAGAGGACAGGTGAACTGTGTCAGAGGTCTTCCTGATGAAATACCACTCAGCTACCAGAACCAGCTAAAAATACAAAACATCATTATAGAGGAGAAATTTCCTTCATCTCTGCAACCCAAAGAGTTTTATCTTCATTTCTTTTCAATAATAACACATATTATTTACTATAAAAAGGGCAAATCCACCGGTTTTTCACATCAACATCTTTTTTTTTTTCTTTCCTAGTCAGGACATGAAAACAGCTGTTAGATCCTTTTATCTTTGATAATGTCTCCAGGGCTGTCTTGGTTTCGGTGTCGATATTTTGTTGCAGGAAGTCCGAGTTGCTAACAGGAAACGTATGGAAGATTTGAAAACATGCTAGACAAAGTTTAGGTCTTGCTCAAAATTAAAAAAATTCCCCAACGTTAAATATTTGATGCAATGCTTTTTAGTTTCAGCTTCAACAGTTTATCACTGACTATTTTCTTTTCTAATGTCTTTCATCTCAGTCCCCCAGCTTTATTCAAGTACAAAAAGAAATCAGTGGATTAATGAAGCAATTTGTTATCGATTAGAGGGTGCCCTTATAGAAAGTGGTATCGATATGATAGGGCGGCACAATATATCATCTCTTCATCAACATTTTATGCACAATGTCCAAACAAAGCCTTAGGCAAATAACTCAAACCCGTCGTCCTACAATTTTATTTGTTCTCGATACAAAAGGAAAACTTGTTGTTGTCATTTTTCATGACAGCTCACAAAAGAGGGAAAGTTTATCTGATATATCATATTTTTTCTGGAGATATTTTGTTAATATCTTCTATCCTTATTTGTCAGAGGAGACTTGGACGAAGAAGTCTATTTATTAAATAACTCAAACCAGCCACAAAAAAAACCCCTCAAAAATAATTAATTCTTGGTAAATTCCAATCATCTTGTGAAAATTCTTGAAATATATTGCAATAAATAAAATATTGCAATGTCAGATTTTTTCCCCCCAATATTAATATCCTGAAGTACCACTTTAGTTTAATGTTGATTTAATGTGCTACTGCAATGACACTTTGAAATGTTAGAAAATAAGAATTTTCACTTTTAACACTCGAAAATCTCATTCTGTAATAAAATAACAATTTTAATACCAATAAGAACGCTAACGATAAATAAACAACGACATTGACAGTAAATAACAAGGTTTTTTTCTTAATTATATTAATTCTAAAGAATAATTTTGCTAGTGATATCATACGTATAATTATTATCACTTAATGTTCTAATTTTATTATAAAATTCAATTTCGAATTTAAAATTAAATAAAATAAAATTATAATAATAATAATAAATATAATAATAAACTATAATAGTGTTATTTAGTTTCGTTAGTTTTTATAAGTCTTCGTAGCATTATACATGTTTTAGGGATTATGCTTTTATTTTGGAAAATACAATTCAGAGACCGGATATTTTATTTTGTTAAACGGAAATGCATGCTGTCTAGCTGTAGGCGGGTGTGTATGTTGTCATCTGACTGGCAGCTTCTCTCTCCGCCGTCACAACACCGTGTTCCACCTGCTGACAGCAAGCTAGCAGCTCAAGCCGCTGCTCCGCCGTCGGACCGGGGAGGGTAATGTTGTCCGGAGCCAGAACCGTAGACGGCGGTTTGTGCACCACCAATCTATGGCGACCGAAAATCAGCACCAGCCGCAGGCTCGGAAGCCGTGTCTGCTGAGTAAGATCGAAGCTTTCCAGGACGTAGTGAGCTCGGCGGTGATCATCCCGAAGGAGGACGGCGTCATCAGCGTGTCTGAGGACAGGTGAGATTGGAGCTGACCACCGGCTGGATCACACACGAACCTGCAAATCAATACTTCAATGTCGTCATCGAACTCATTTTCCCACAAAGACCCGCTGCCGTCGGTTCATGCAGCGGTTTAATGATTCCAGAGGAGAAACAGTGCAGAGGTTTATGGTCCACGAGAAAACACATGTCATCTGTCAGCTGACATGGTCATTTAACCGTCAACATCCTGCTTAATCACCGTAGGTTACTTATGATTTAAAAAAAACAACAACAATATGACGCTTGTGTCGTAATTAAATGGAAAAATTGTTCCTAATCCAGATCAGCTTTAAAGGATCTTTAGTTGATCGCTAACAAAAACAACAACAAAAACCCAACCAACATAAATTTCCCCGCCTGATACACAAGATTCTCAAACATTGTCACACAATTAATAAGAAGTGTCTGTCCAAGCAGTAATCCTAGTCCTCATGGACTGGCACAACCACCTGATGACGTCATAACGAGGGATGGAGGCCCACTCTTCAATCAGATCTGTCCGGAGTTTTTGGGTATTCCGCTTTACTGGAGTCGCTCCGGTTGTAAAAATATCATGTAGGACGATTTGGGTCGCCTCTGCAGATGAGTTGCTAATGTTTTGGCATCTCTCTGTTGCTATAGTAACGTGAGATTAAGCAGGAGGAAATATTAATCCTTATTTTTGTCGTTCAGCAGGTCTGTCCTTACTCACCTGGCCCCATAACAATAGCATAGACGCACTATTGTAGCACGGTGACCATTCACCACCACGACAACTTGTACACAATCATTATCCCACCCATGTAGTTCATACCCAGGTGGGTTCTCTTACCAAGACAGAGGTCATTTGGAGGTCATTGGATAAAGCTTTCACAGGTGGATAGATAGATTCTATATTACCATTGCATACTGCTACACAATGACAACAATCCTTATGGTTTAGCAGCATCAAATAGATTAAAACAAGAGAATAAATCAGCAAAATAGAACAACATGCAACTATTAAACTGTGCAAAACATTCTATATTCTGTGTGTATGTATGGAAACAGGACTCTACCCAAAGAACAAACCCTCCAAGCTCAACACTTGTGCGCCTTTTTTTTTTTTCTGCTTATTTGTGCATTCTGTCTATTTGCATCTACAAACTCCTGAAGGTGTGTTTCTGCCTCTGCAGGTAAGGACTGTGTTTTGTTACGGACGATTGTCACTTCACCAGAACTAAACCAAATCATTCTACTATTAGTATAAATATTTGATACCTCCTTCAAAACCACAGGAAAAAAGAAACAGTTTCAGGAAGACTAAATTGATTTTTATTCTATTATTCAGATTCTGCACACAATACTTTACTAAAAACTTACTTAGTTAATATTGATGTATTATTGGATACTTAAATACGTTAATAAAGCCTAATACAACACTTTCTTAATGTCTGAGTTATTTTCCAGCCTCTAAATCTACCGACGGCTCCAACAAACTCTCTGACTATCTCTCAAATACCCTGTAGCCTCCACTTCAGCATCTCTGTTCAGCCCACTAAGCCTCCAGCTCCACACAGGAGCATCAAAGGAGGTAAAGGAACACTTGAAACTCTGAAAGCCCCCAATGCCTACCCCAAAGAAACATCAAAGGAACATCAAAGGAACATCAAAGGAACAAAGGCAGCTGTAGCCACATTGTGATGTTCATTTTAAATGTGACGAAAGATGCAACGCTACCAAAATGTAATCGCCTCTAGGATATGCCAAAAACTGCCTCTGGGTACAAAGTCTTGCAAATAAGTCCTGTAGTTTTTCTGTTATCCTGCTGACAAACAGACAAACAAAACAAACAAACGCGAAATTGTGAATTCTGGACCCATTTTAATCATTCAGTTCAAAGCGCTTCCTTATATACTGGTGAATCCGCAGTTAGACGATTTCATCACCTCGGGACATGCCACTCATGAGTAAATGTTACCCCCGGTGGGGAGGGAGGACTTGACTCTCTGCTCTCCTGGACCTCCATCTGCTGGGGTTCGGTATCAAATGAGAAAATGTTTGCAGAGCCAAACTCATGAAGTATCTCATTGGCAGAGATCCTCATGGGAGGGGGGGGGATCTGATCCAGACCTCTGTTGAGCTCTGATGCAAAGAAACAAATCCAACAGAACCGTCACATGACCTTCCCTATTCCCTCTTTGCAGAAAGCTTCTTATTCATCTGCTCCATTAATAACTCTGTATTTATTGCCGACAGGACTTCAGGAAATGATGCTGTTTTCTGTCTTGTCTCCTCTATTTTCATTCACATTTCTCAAAGGGAAGCTGCAGCTTGTTCGTTACCCACAGCCCTCGACCGACCGGAGAAATCAAGATATGAATAATTTAGCGTGACGCCTCAGACGCCTTGAGGGTTTTTCTTTGTAACGCCTGTGTCATGCTTTCCTCCTGCAGGACGATTCGGGTATGGCTGAAGAGAGACAGCGGACAGTACTGGCCCAGTGTCTACCAGTCGACGCCATGTAAGTGCACCTGATCTGCCCCAACAGGTTTGATTCATTTTTAGGGATCAGCCATAACATTATAACCACCTGCCTTGTATTGTGTGGGTCCCCTTTTTTGCACCCGAAACAGCTCAGCGTTGCACTTTGTGAACCTTTTCGCAGAAGTATCATCAATTTCTTTTTTGCTACAGTAGCTCTCTCTTGGGATCAAACAACACAGACTGGACCCCCCATGTGCACCAGTGAACCATGATCCTGATGATGGCTCACGTTGTCTTTCTTTACACTGCTTTGGTATTTGTTGAGTAAATGTCACACACTAGGTCCCCATTATGTATATATTACATATACACTGATTAGTGATAACGTTACACCTTTCTACCAGAACCAACATGATCTTTATCAGCAGGTTTTACAGGATTGGACTAAACGGGCTAGCCTTCATTTCAAACACGCAGCAGTGAGCCGTGGGATCCCATGACCTTACCACCGGTTCACATGTTGTCCTTCTTTAGACCTGTTTTAGTAGATTCTAACCACCACAGACCAGAAACACACAAGAGTATATACAGTTCTGGACACGTTCTCAGCCAGTCTTCTCGCCATCACAATTAGGTTCTCCTTAGAGTTGCTCAGATTCTTATGTTTGCCTATTATGACAGATGCCATGGATAATTAATGTTATTCCGACTTCACCTGCCAGTGGTTGTAATGTTGTGGCTGATTGGTGTAATCCAGTGACTCAGGATCCAGACTCTTTGGTTGGGTCTGCGATGCCACCACCTACTCCGTCTCTCCGTCTGTGACAGTTTTTCGCTTTCTTTTCCTCTCCAGTTGCGCAACTGAAGGAAATCCTGTGCTGCCATCAGCAAATCCCGTAGCCTCCTATAGCATCAGCGGCGCCCGCAGATGGAACTCACCATGGTTAACTGATTACAAACAAAAAAAAAGATTACGTGAAGCAATCCATCAGAAATATAATATAGAGACTAGGAGTTGTTTTCAGTTTAATCCTAAGCAGAACTCAATCAGAATCTCGAGCCGGGTAAATCTTGAATGGAGTTTTTCAGCCACAGCAACATGATTATTCCACATTTGTGTGTCTGTCTTTAGTTGTGAATAGAATTTGATTGTGTTTTGGATCACTCTTAAAGTAGAGCTGGGTGCTGATTCAAATCCTACATTTCTTTTTTTATTTCCCCCGTTTTTCTTCAGTACGGTGAGATTTTCGACCTTCTTCTAAGATTTTCACAATATAATATAAAAACATAATTTGGCCGTCCAAAATAAATACACCCAGGCAGGGACGACTCGGAGTCCTCCGCCGCTGCTGCAGGACCTGAATCGCAATCTGGATCTTATTAAATCTCGTCTCCCGGATTAGTGAGAATGGCGTTGATGGAAGTATTCGCCGCCAGTATTTTCTGGTTCATGTTTGTAGAAACTCTCAAATGAGGTCAGATTATCGTGTTTTGGCCCCGAGTTTAGTATTTATTGTCTTCTAAACCTCAGCCAACACACACAGGAAGTCGTGCCAGCGGACTGCGTAACGTTTGACAGAAAGCCAGACTTCTTATAGACAAATATTAGGATTCTGCAGAGTAACAAAGTATAAATACTGCATTGCTGTACTTGAGTTTTCAAGTGTCTGCATATTACTTGAGAGTAAATTTTTCTATTTTTACTTCTTACATTTGTACTTTTTGCCCTGTACTTCTCCAAACGGACTTATGACTCCGGGGGTTTATTTTTATTTTTGAGTCATTGCGTGTTTTCCTGACAGCTCGACAAAATAAACAGAACCGGCCAGAAGTTTCCCCACAGTTTACCGATCGCTGGAAGGCTGCTTTTTAATTTATACTTATTACTTTCATATGAATACATCATACTTTCATCTACTTTTTAACTTTCTTACCACTACTTTTTAATTGAATATGTTTTTTTACTTTCATACTTCTGATTATATACATTTTACTTTTATACTAATTCTTTCTACTTTATTTTCATATTGTTCCTATTTACTTATAAACCTTTTTCTTTTTACTTTCCTTCCACTCCTTTTTAATATACTTCTTTATCAATATCTTTTACTTAAAAAAAAAAACTTTTTCAAATTATAACTTTTTACTTTTATACTTTTTCAGACTACTACTTTAAACTTTTAAAAAGTTTTACTCTCATTTTACTACTTTTTACTTTTATGTTTTTCAATACTGCTACGTTTTACTGTTATACTTCTTTATACTTCTACTTTCATATACTTTTTCAGACTACTACTTTCAACTTTTATGTTTTTTTTAAACTTTCATTCTACTACTTTTTACTTTTAAGTTTTTTTCTACTATTACTTTACTTTTCTATACTATTTATACTACTGCTTCTTACTTATACACTTTGAGTACTTTTTAGATTTTGCACTTTTTGACTTCTAGTCGACAAAAGAAGTTGAATCAATAGTTTTAGTTATACTATTAAATAATAACAATAGTTTATTAGTACTTAATTCTATATCTGATTTTATTATTTTATATTCTATATCAAATTTGATATTATTTTCCTGTTTTTTATGTATTCTTTGCTGAATATACGTTTTATTTTTATTTATAAATTCCCGCTTATACTGAAGAAAATGCAGAAAAAAAAAGATCAGAAAAAAAAGAAGAGGTCTAAGGTTTACCTGAGCTTTCTTTTTTTTTTTAACTGAGTGAGTAACCGTACCTGCAATCGGGTAAAGAGAACGTCTGAACCCTTCTGGGCCTCTGGATATTTCTCACCTGAAGCTGCTGATGCAAATGCATGAAGACATTTCCGCTGCTTTTGCACATTCATTTGAATGCGGATCCTTTAAAGCGATGAAAGTGCAAATGGAATAAGATTAAATTAGTTTTTTTTTTGAAGCTTTCAGATGCTCCTCGTTGAATTCTCACGGTTTTTCTTGCGTGTCTCCCGTGTTTCTGCAGCTCAGTGCTCCTGCATGTCCTTTAACCCAGAGACCAGGAGGCTCTCGGTGGGGATGGACACCGGAAGTATCTGCGTGAGTCCCTCATATCAGCTTTCTTACCCCTTCAGGCTTTTATTTTCCTCACTCATCTGTCGACGGGGTGAGCGTGTGATCCGTCCGCGACCCGTGGAGTACGGCTCTAATTGTACCTACTATATGTTTGCGAGAGATTTGGCTCCTCCACCTCGACAGGAATGCTTCTGGTGAGTTTGTTTATTCAAATTGGATTGGGAGTTTTGGCAGGTCGCTCTGTGAGAAAGTAAGAACCTCTGAATGTTCTCCTCTCTTAAGTGGTGGAATTTTAATTATTTTCAGAATGGAGTGATTTGTTTGTTCAGTTCTGCCCACAGAGTCTTTTAGTCTGTGCTCCGATCCTAATTCTCATAACAGAATAAAGCTGCGGCCCACGGCTGAAGAACTAAAACACGAGGGGGCCAGATTACCAGGAAGTGCAGGATAGATGTTCCAGTTTAAGGGATAATCTTAACGTTTGCTGTTTGTAGTAGTTTGGCTTAAAGTCTGCTCAGTGCGCTCGTTTTCCCAGAGGAGGATCTTTGATCAAGGGTGTTTGTTTCTGTGCAGATAACTTATACTCTCAAATACTTCGGAGGACTGATGTGAATATTTATTCGTACGTCTGCATGGGGTACGTCGTAAACTAGTGCTTTTAGATTTGTTGTCCAGTTGTTTAGGGGATGTGAGGGGGATCTGTCTTCTCCAGGTGGTTCTGGTGCTAGATGGAACATGGAAATTATTCGTCTCCCTGCAGGAGGAAAGGCCGACTTTTCAAACTCAGCTATTTTGAAGTGATGCTCGACTGTTACCTGACGCACACTGACATTAAAACACTCTCTTTTTCCACGTACGTATCCGAGAAACCGCAGTCATTGACTTCAGTCGTTTGTGTCCACTTCCTGTCTTTTAGGAGTTCCTCCTGGCAGAAGACTACAATAAGATGACCCCAGCTCGCAGCTACCAGGGTGAGACAGGAAGTGTGTGTGTGAGTGTGTGTGTGTGTGAGGGTGAGTCAGTGTCAGCTACTGCCAGTCATTCTGTCCGGGCATAAACACAGGAACCGAGTCGTGAGGGCCTCCAAAGGATGGAAGGCAGTTGAAAGTTCCAGAGAAAATCTAAATATAAGGAATGACGCTCTCAGAGGTGGTGGCAAAAAACATAGACTCTTATTTTCCCCGAGAACAGAAGCATCATATGGGAGTAAAGAACATAATGAAAACCTTTAATTTACCCCTGTCTGTATACTTTTTAAGACCAAAATTCAACAGACTGGATCCTGAACTCACTTACTAATGTACACAATCAGCCATAACATTAAAACCATCTTATATAGGTTCTCTATCTGCCGCCAAAACAGGGCTGTTTGTTCTGACACGTCTTTATCAGAACCAGCTTTGACTTATTTTCTCTTTGTGGAATTGGACAACACAGGCTAGTTTGCTCCCTCTGCCGTCCGTGACCCGGTTGCCGGTTCACCATATCTCCTTCCATAGATCCATTTAGTCACCACTTACTGTCGGTGGTTATAATATTATGGCTGATAGGAGCAGTATTAACATACACTGTCTTGTTGCTAAAGGGGCAATATCTTCAAATACACAGAATATAGTTTCTCAGCAGCGCAAACCAAAGGCCTAGGCAGCGTGGGATCATGGGAGTTGTTGTTTTTCGTCGTCAAACAGTTAAAGAGCCACGAATGCCGATGAAGAATCTTTTTCTGACCGACTCAGGCAGGAATTTTTATGGACGAGTTAATGTTTCAAAGGATCGTTCACGTTATGTTCAGCCATGTTTGCCGGTTTACAAACAGCCAAATGAAATGTTGTAAATCCCTGTTAGAGACATTTAGGGTAATGTAAGATTTAATACAGGTTGAGGGATTTTTAGACACTTTAATGTAGAAATGCTGCGTAAGAACCACCCGGTTCTCTAAAGGACCATTTACGTTTTATTACCCGGGTAGATCCAGGACAAATAAGCTGTTAGTGAAGCCTCCTCTGTGTATCTACTGCTTTCAGAGCGCCGCAGCCCGAGGAAGGTTTGTTCTCCGGCTCTGTTCATTTTTCTTTTCTGTCTCCTGGAGTTGAAGTTCACTGGAATAACCGGAACCCGATCGATCTCAAGACGCCTCCTCGACGCAGTCAGCTGAGCTCGATGGTTGTGAGAGTTGTCAGATGTGGTTCTCTGTGCTGTGCATTCTCAAATATCTCTGAACCAGAGTCCAGCAACTTTCTTTCTTTCTTTTTTTTCATTTAAAAAAAAAAAAAGGAAAAAAAAAAAAAGATTACACTCTGTTTTGAAATTGCCGACACCATCCCGTGTAAAAAAAAACAAAAATGGAGTCTGGTGTGTTGTGCTTCTCTGTGCCTGCAGCCCACCATGGCAGAGTGACGGTGGTGCTGTTTGTGTTGGAGATGGAGTGGCTCCTGAGCACCGGCCAGGACAAGAACTTCACCTGGCACTGCTCAGAGAGTGGCCAGCATCTGGGGACGTATCACACGGCCGCCTGGGTGTCAGGACTACAGTATCCTTTAATGCCCCCCCGACCCCCGACCCCCGACCCCCTCCTTCCTGCTCGGTCTCCATTCGTGCGCTCACTGAACATGACAGCTGAGCTTCTTGCTAAACGGAGTGGAGTGGATGTAACGGTGTGAGACGGGTCGGCCCGTCTGTGGCGCTGTGGACCGTGACGAACCCCTGATCTTCTTATTATGACAACCCGCTTTATTTTAGGGTTTAAGACAGGGCCGGTCCAGATTGGCTTGTAGTTCGTTTTTTTTTTTTACCGACGGCTAACAATAGGCATCAGTCATGCCGTCGTCAAGGCAACAGTGTGAATAGGTCTCTGTAACGGCCAGATGAAAGGCTGCCAGCGCTCGGCGGCAGCGCTGATCCATACCGATGAGCCGGCCGTGAGGTCGTTAGACTGAGGCGCCACTGCTAACCTGCGTGGTTCCCAGCGGGGCATAAAATACGTAGGAGTGACACAAATGTGTTTTTTTTTTCCCTCTCCGGCTTTAGAGACGGTTTAATGAGGTGGATGGATCCTACGGAGCGTTGCTGTGAAAAGGTGACCTGTTCAAATCGACCTCACACACCGCATACGGCCTTTATGAAGCCCTACGCAGGATTATGGGTTTTATTTTTTATTTTTGGTTATAACTCAGTGAGTTCCGAGTTTAACTCTAAATATACAAGCTGGTGCATCATCTGTCAGACAAAATACGAAGCTGTATACATGAATGTCATGTACTGTAAATGTAATAATCCCCTTATCCTATCAGCTGTAGACGTATCCATCAGTCCGGCATGTTTATACAATTCTATGGTTTTAACCTTAGAGGTGTCTGGAGTTCATTTGCGCCATCCAACATGGCGCTCTGGATGCAATTTAATAAAGCAGAGCACATTTAGCGTGAAGAATGGAGCCGTTTAATTGCTTAAGCTCAAAAATGGCGGTGCAGAACAATCCTCAACGAGACATAAAGTCCAATAACTAAAGATAAACAGTGTTTCCTCGCATAAATGATTAACGCAACATGCAGAAAACAAACTTCTATACAATTATACATTTTTTTTGATGGAACGCTCTGTAGGATCTATAAATCTCATCTGGCCACAGAGAGCCTTTGGATCCCTCAGCATGAGCTGGAGAGTGATGCTGGAGAGAGCGATGCTGGAGAGAGTGATGCTGGAGAGAGTGATGCTGGAGAGAGGGATGCTGGAGAGCGATGCTGGAGAGCGATGCTGGAGAGAGGGATGCTGGAGAGTGATGCTGGAGAGGGATGCTGGAGAGAGGGATGCTGGAGAGTGATGCTGGAGAGTGATGCTGGAGAGTGATGCTGGAGAGTGATGCTGGAGAGAGTGATGCTGGAGAGTGATGCTGGAGAGAGTGATGCTGGAGAGCGATGCTGGAGAGCGATGCTGGAGAGAGGGATGCTGGAGAGTGATGCTGGAGAGGGATGCTGGAGAGAGGGATGCTGGAGAGTGTGATGCTGGAGAGAGGGATGCTGGAGAGAGGGATGCTGGAGAGAGGGATGCACGGAATACCTTACTGGGACTGTTGGGGGGAGGCATGAATCACACTCCATCCCCCTCTGGTTCAAGACTGATGGGGTTCTGTGGACCACTGATCCCTCTTCAGATGAATACCCCGGAGTTTCAGAATCTCTGCTTCTCAGGGAGAGAAGATGAAAAGCTAAAACTCCTATTATTGGATGGATGTAGACGTTTGTTTCCTGAGAGAGGAGGATTCGGACAGAATGGGATAAGTAGCTTATTCAACGTTGCAGCCGCTTCAGTGAAGTTTTACTTCTTGTGATTCAGGCTTGTTGTGACTGAACCAGGTCAGAGGAGGACTCTGGGTAAAACGGCCAGGAGTCATCCTCTCACACTCCGTGACTCACCAGCTGCCGATGTCAGCAAAGAATCAGCTGCTGCATCTTTGTTTATTACACGGAGGTTGTCACAATACTGGAGTTTTACACTTTGATGCAGTTCTCCTGTAAAAAAGAACTTGTAAGGGCAAAGATGGTCCTTGAAGATGGAACAGAACATCCTGCACACACTGATCCAGTAACAGTCGCCCAGCACATTCCAGCACATTTGTGATAAAGATGATATTAATGCAGGCCTGAGCCGGAAAATCTGATTATAGATCAGAATGTTTAAAGGTTTCAAAGCAACAAGACGCGGAAAATGAATGTTTAAGGAGTATTTTTACTTTGATACGATTGACAATCTGTTTACACTCAGACGCTTTTCTTTCTTTTTCACTCACTCACTCACTCACTCACTCACTCACTCACTCACTCACTCACTCACTCACTCACTCACTCACTCACTCACTCACTCACTCACTCACTCTATTTCTTATTCACTCACTTTCATACTTTCTCTCACTGACTGACTGACTTATTTATTTATTTATTTATTCATTCATTCATTCATTCATTCATTCATTCATTCATTCATTCATTCATTCATTCATTCATTCATTCATTCATTCACTCACTCACTCACTCACTCACTCACTCACTCACTCACTCACTCACTCACTCACTCACTCACTCACTCACTCACTCACTCACTCACTCCCTCCCTCCCTCCCTCCCTCCCTCCCTCCAGTGTGTTTGTCGATCCAGTTGAAGGCGGCGGCGGTTTATCAGCAGGACACTTTCTTCTTCTTTGACCTTAACCTCATCCCAGGTTTGACGTGGAGACCAGACACGCCTTCGTAGGAGACCAGTCTGGTCAGGTGACCATCCTGAAGCTGGAACAGGACAGCTGCAGCCTGGTCACCACCTTCAAGGGACACACAGGTACAACACACACACACACACACACAAACACACACACACACACACACACACACACACACACACACACACACACAGTAATAATTCAATCTTTATCGAAGGTGAGTGTTGCTGCACCAGCAGAGAAGCCGATGAAGTTCAGACTTCTTGCAACCTCTGCCTCTTCTTCAGTAGAGGATGTTAAATATTGATAAAAGCGACCTGCCATTGATTTTTAATTAAATTATGTATTCACATGTCGTCTGCAACAATAAAACTCACCTAACTGCTCCCTTTAATTATTATTTTTTGCTTCTGTGCTTTCATGCGTTCACCACTCATGCAGAAAGTTCTTTGTCATAATAAATAAGATGAGAGAGAGAGAGAGAGAGGGAGAGGGATACTGCAACTGAATGCAAATCACAGATTTGTAAATTTAAATGTAAATCTGGACAAAAATGAGAAGTTGGAGGAGAACTCTGGGATAAATAATTTATTTGATTTTGTAAGGACGCTCACATGATCTACAAAGACTCATGCAGCTTCAGCATCATCGTTCGTTGTTAAACAAAGGAGGCCATGAAAAATAAATTCTTACGGCATCTGAAGCTGGATTTTAAATATGAGCTACAAAGATGTGAAAGATCATTTTTACATCAAAAATGAAAGATTTCATTCAATAATCATTTAATAACTCTCATATAATCCAGAGGAATGGAATGAAAAAAGACTCAAAGCAAACGATGACGATATTTTAATGTCATATTTCGGAACAGCCTGCCTTCAGGCTCAACACAAAACACCAGATTTTGAAGAACTAGAAAATTAAACAAGTCTTTTGATTCTCAAAAGACTTGTTCAATGTTGTAATTGTGTAATAGCATGGTAATAACAACATGAGTCAAAATGGATCTCTTTGCATAGTGTGATCAGTCAATTTTTAAAATAGTTTCTATTTCAATGCATTCAATATAAGGCGTGAAAAGTAAATGTGGAAGTTAAAAGTATGTGTGAGGACGTGTTACACTGTAAAAATAGAATTCTTTGATGGACTCAAAAAACTGCTTTAACTGGTAGCATTCAATTGAATAAAATATGATCAACTTTGATTAATAAATCACTTAATCTAATGTAGGTTAGGGCTTGCGGTGATTTCTTTCAGTTTATCAACATTTTTTTTTTTTACAGCGCATAATTATACCCAAAAATATTTTTAAAAAAACAGCGACATTCCATCTTTTGAAATAATTCCTGACTTCTTTCACGGTTTTACCTTAGAAAGAAATTCCAAAAATATAAAACAGTAATTATATACTTATTATTATGACTTATTATTGGTGCACAAATCTGACATTATTCTATTCCTGCAGCGTTCTAAGACAAATATTCCACACTGTAAAAAGAGAATTATTGGTTGATTTGACCCAATTAAATCAAATAAATCCAACTTACATTTTAGAAACACTTATACTTATTTAAATTGAGTGTCATAAGGGAACAACTGATTTTTTTTTACAGTGTAGAAGCCCATATAGGATTAAATTAAAACCACCCGCATAATTAGAAAGAACGTTAAATAAGAGCAAAACAAAAACACAGATTTATTTCAAAAGTGGTGTGAATAAAATGACAAATTAACACAATAAGTGTACGAACGGACATAAGAAAGAAGAGAACCGAGAGAACTCTCAGAACCCTCAGTTCTTGTTTCAAACCTCATGAACGACCCCCTGATCCCAGCGCTCTGACTGACTTTGTTCTGATGTATTTCTTTTTCTTTTGCTCCAGGTAATGTGACGGCGCTGTGCTGGGACCCGATCCAGAGGGTGCTGTTCTCCGGCAGCTCGGACCACTCCATCATCATGTGGGACATCGGAGGACGCAAAGGCACCGCCATCGAACTGCAAGGACACAAGTAGGAGCCTCAAACGCCGACCGTTGAACCGTGTCTCCTTCGGCCTTTATGGCGAATATTGCAGCACCACCCGGGTGGTGCTCAGTTTCCTTCTACAGGATTGAGAGCACCATCTGTTGGAGAGAGGACTCCTTCCTCAGAGTAGTCCTGCTCCTGCCTACGGGTGTGAGGCACCAAATATCCTAACAGAACCTCAAAGAAAGACGTAAACAGCTTGAACAGCGGATTTGTTTACCAGCTGATTCGATCGCTGAGAGATTCGAGCAGGTCGTTATCGTTTACCCAGAATCCCCAGAAACTACCAAATGACCAGATTATAGACAATATGCTGGAAAGGCCCATCCTCTCCATGATCTTTCTAGACTATTATGGGCTGTTCATTATTGATTATGTCATTCTGGACACTAATTGTAAAAAATCCATTTATTTTTTAAATCATTATGGAAAAAAAATGGTTATCTATTCATATGACATACGAGACACTCCACATTTACCGTAAAAAGCTTTTGTCAAGAATGTTTTTAAACATTAAACAAACCAACAGAAAAATTAGAAATGATGTAAAATTATTTCGTGATGAGATTTTTTATTAAAAATAGTCAGTTTTAATTAACTATTTGACCCCCTATTGGACTTTTTCTTTTTGCATGTTTAGAGCAGCTACAGTTGGTCTTGAGAAACATCTGATATTGTATCTGTGTGGGTGTTTGTGTGTTTGTGTGTTTGTGCTCCCCCCCCCCCCTGCAGTGATAAGGTTCAAGGCTTGTGCTACGCCTCCCACACCCGTCAGCTCATCTCCTGCAGCTCAGACGGAGGCATGGTCATCTGGAACATGGACGTGACACGACAGGAGGTGAGAGGTCTCCCAGATTCACATCCGGATCCAGACCCTAGTGGAGAAGGGTCTAATATTTGTTTACGCCTGACTATTTATTTATTTATTTATTTATTTTTTGACTGGTGTCTACTCATAAAGGGAAAAAGCTGAATCAGCTTGAAAACTCTGCTTGGCCTGAGATTACAACATTTTTCTTTAATTAAACTCCACCTTATCACACTTTATATTTTACACAACATTTTTCAAACCACTATATTTGATACTGTTACAACAGCTATAACAGTTGTGTTGAAAAATAAATACACACACAAACATGTAGATAAAAAGCAGAAAAACGTGCGACACAAAGTAAATAATATAAATAACGGTAAATAATCCTCCTACAGTGAAGGTAGGAGGATTATTCACTAATAAGTATGAGAAGAATCCTAATAAGTGATAAACAAAGAGCCAATCACACACCGGCAGCACCGTGGCACCAGATTTCCCAGCATCCATCTGTGTTCTCATTGCCTATTCAGAGCCGCTTACACAGCGGCGCCACCTCGACCACTTCCTCCTCCTGCCTGCGACATCCAGCGTGTTCTGCACTGGAGTCAAATAACAGAATGAACACGTCCGTGCTTCACTTTAGATTTGAAGATTTAAAGATATGTGTCACGATGATGTACATATTTCAAAAATATGCTTCAAAAGACTTTATTTGTTCCCGAGGGGCAATTTAAAAGGCATGAAGAGAAGCAGCCATCAATATACAGACATGTCAACTCACACATTTAACACACAAGACATAAATTAAGATAAAGAGAAATGCGTTACTATGAGTTGTAAAATGATCAAGTTCAAGTTGACGTGGAGAACCTCATTTATTATATATGACATAATAATGGTTTAGGAAAAGGCTTGGCGTTCATGCCAGTGTCAACCTCAGAACAGACAGGATGCATTCATGCAGCATGAGAAGAAATGGGAAAAACAGTCATGTGTGGTTTTATGGTGCATTATGAGCTGGAATTACTTTTTTGGAGAAAAACAGATATTTAGGCTCCTATAATCTTAAAATCTGCCTCTGACATTGAGGTTTTCCCAGAATGCATCAGGGATCCTGTCATATGGCAGGAGATACAGAAGTAGTGGATGGATGAAAATAATTTTAGCACACAACACTAGTAACTACAGTAGGATTGTTTGTTTTTTTACATTAAGATGCATTACATCACCGCATCCTGATTCCTGCTACACACAAACCGAATCCTGAAGGATTCATCTCAGAGACAAAACGTGAAGGGGTGTGTCCCCAAAAAAGCTGTTTTAATTTAAATACTCAAGCAAAGCTGAGGACAACATTGTGTGTTTGTTCAGACCCCTGAGTGGCTGGACAGCGACTCCTGTCAGAAGTGTGAGCAGCCGTTCTTCTGGAACTTCAAACAGATGTGGGACAGTAAGAAGATCGGCCTCCGACAGGTACACATTAAAAAATATATATTATTAATATTATAAGATTATTCACATTTCTAATGGACTTTCTTCTATTTTTCATCTCCTGAACTTGATGTCTAGTTTCTCCACCTTTAGCAGCAACAAAATGTTCCGTACCACTTCACAATGAGACTCCGCTTATTAAGGATTTCTAAATTGGCTTGTGCGTAGTTTACTTATTAAGTAAAGACTTTACAAATCGTTACTAAGCTGCTATAACTACTATAAATTATATATAAATAAATGATATCTACTTTAAATACAATGGTTTCAGAGACCTGATCCTGCCAAATAGTGAGCACACTCATTTGTGCTGTTAACGTGATGTTGCCAAATAGTGACCAACATGGATGCATTGAGAACTATGTTATAAATAAACATTAACTAATGACTTAAAAGTGTTAAAAAACTAATTTATCACCTAATTATGAACCATTTATAAATCCTTTATAAAAGTAGTCTTATTGTAAAGTGGTACCAAATCTTGTCAGGTCCAATCACAGCATCTCAGTGGGGTTCAGGTCCGGACTTTGATTGGACGGCTCCAGAACGTCATTTTTTTTTAAATTCCTTTTGATCCATTCAGAGTTGGACTTGCTCTTCTGCTTTGGGCTTTGTCTTACTGCTTGACCCAGTTTCAGCACACAGACTAACTGTCTTTCAGAGATTTCTGCTGGAGAGCAGAGTTCACGTTTCCTGCAATTAGAGCCGGTCATCTTGACCCTGAAGCAGCGAAGCATCACCATCATCACATCACACGCCCTCCATCATGTTTCACCGTAGCTATAAATGTTCTTGGTGGGGAAGGAAGGCTGTGATTGATTCACGAGCGATGAAATCGGACCGCTGTCTTCCACACAGTTCGAGTTAACTCGCATTCTTTGATGTTTTATTTACTCTTGTCTATTTATTACTTGTTTATATACATTTGTTATGCACATATATTCTTATTTATATATTTTTACCTCCGCCGAGGAAGTTGTTTTCATTCCTGTATGTTTGATTGTTTAATTGTTTGTTTTTGAGCAAGAGCATTTTCATGGAATTGGACCCAGAGGTAGATTTTGGAATATCCAGTTTGGAGTAGGATGCCACGATCTGGCTGTTGCTACGTTTGTTCCTTTTGACACCTTAGATATTTGTTTTGGGGGGGAGCTGTTGGCACAGTTTCAAGAGTTCCTTCGGTGTTTCTCCGATGTTCAATTGGGGTTTGGAGCTGGATGCTCAGTGGGCTGAACAGAGACACTGAAGTGGAAGAGTCAGGCTACAGTGTAATTTGAGAGATACTCAGAGAGCTTGTTGGAGTTGTTGGTAGATTTTAGAGGATGCCAATAATTCAGACATTATGGAGAAATCTGCATGACTTTTCTCTAAACCTATAGGGTACTGATCTACTTCGAAGCAGGGGATTATTTTTTTGTATATATTGAATTGTTCAAGACTTCAATCACAGTTCAGGATCTTGACTTAATGTTGGACTTGCTGGCCTTGACTTGAAAATTCAGGTCAGGTCTTCATAGCAAAGACTGGAGACTTACTTTCAATGGGAAATTGGCCAAAATAAAATAAAAGAATTTTTTTTCTCCCCATTTCTCCTTTCGCTGCCGCTCCCGCTGATACATGAGTCTGTTTCTAATCAGAGTTAATAAGTTGAGGTGTTCCTGTGTTCATCAGCACCACTGCAGGAAGTGCGGCCAGGCCGTGTGCGGCAAATGTTCCTCCAAACGCTCCACCATCCCCCTCATGGGCTTCGAGTTTGAGGTGCGCGTGTGTGACAGCTGCCACGAGTCCATCACCGACCAGGAGTGAGTAACAATCGGGCTCTGTCCGTCACACACTTGAGCCTCTGTGCTCTGGACTCTCTGCAGAACTCGCACTGTTACACTAACATGCGCCGCCTTTGTGTCTTCCAGCCGAGCGCCCACCGCCACCTTCCACGACAGCAAGCACAGTATTGTTTACATGCACTACGAGCCCACCACCGGGAACCTGCTCACCTCCGGATCCGACAAGGTTATCAAGGTCTGGATGGGAGCAAACACTAACTGTTGTATTCATGAGTGTCAGATAAGAGGCGCAGTTTCACACCAGGGTGAATTTTTAACCAGTCCAAGAAGGAAGTGTTTGATTTTCTCCTCTGATTTAGCAGCAAAGGGCCTTTAGTGATGTTTTCTCTGTGAACAGGATACGGTTGTACGTGTCCTGTTGGGTTTAAGGTACCGGTCAGACCTGCTGGAACACCAACCGCTCCTGGTTCATTCAGAATAGACGCCATTTTACAGGGTTTCTGCTCGCACTTAAAAACTCTATGCGATGATCATTTGAGTTTTAGGCCTCAGAAAGTCTGAGATATGAGGAGGTGTTACGTTTAAGAGCTTAAATATACTCAGATGGCTCGTAAATGCGTTTGACTATATTTGAAGCTTACTTTTATTACATTTTTCACATTTCTTTATAATTCATAAATAATTCAGAAAATTCATTTTGAGGGAGTTCCTGCAAAAATGGTGCATTTTTTAAGATTTCTTAAAAAATGCACCATCTCTCAGCGTTAAAGGAAGTGGTGATTTCTGGATCCACTCCAAATCTATTGATTTCAAGCTCATCCATCAAGTTGTTAATGTGTAATTTACTAAAAATGGTCCAAAAAGCCCCATTTCCGTGTTTTCAGATATGAATCATAACGGTTCGATTCTCATCTGTGTGTCAAACGTCTCCTCAGCGCCTTCTGTCTTTTGACACCGAGCTGATTGTCTTTGTTTGTCTGCAGCTGTGGGACATGACTCCGGTGGTGTCCTGAGGTCCAGCAGCAGTGGTCGTGAAGCCCTGCTTGCCAAACTGCGACGGTTTCACAGCGAGGCTCATCCAACAAAACGTCATCTGGATATTATTTCACAGCCGTTCAGCAGCCAGCAGAGACTGTTGGTGTTCCCCAGCGAGGAGGACACTCCAGGACAGGGAGGCCCTGGGAAAAGGACGGGATACACCTGTGGGTGTTCGTAAAGGCGGCTGTCATGGGGGAGGGAGGTGGGGGGGGGATCTCTGTGTTAATGTGAGAGTTTGTGGCATTTTTGAGTCTTATTTAATTAATTTCCTTGCATTCCTCGTGATTTTGCACCGGAAACTCGCTAAGTCAAACATTTCTGCACGTACCAGCAGGTTCCAAAATTCATACGGAAGCGGAGCACTGCTCATAAACTCAAACGGTGGGTTCTCCACTAGAGGCAGATCAGACCTGACAACCTGCACCACCTACAGAAGGGGAGAGCAAACACTGCAGCGGTTTGGGCTAACAGACGATGGAGTAACAGCTGACGCGTGTGACGCCTGCAGGCAACGTGTTTCAAACAAGCTAATTCATCTGTGTTATGACACATCAAGTATTAAAAATACTCTCAAAACTCCTCAATCCCCCTGATTGAACTCAAATTAAAGCGCAGTTATCGCTGAAAAAACGGTATTTCTCCTAGAGAAGCTCCACCTAGTGAGTAAAATGTGATATATAGAAGATAGAGCTCCTTTGATGCGGTTCTTATGAGGTATATTTGACTGAATTGGACCAACGGTTAAGACGTTATGTCCAAAAAACAGCATCTCTAGTCAAAAGAAAAAAGAAAAAAGTCCTCCTAGTGAGTAAAATATAAATTATAAATTATTAATTAAATTACAAAATTTGGACAAAATCAGACCAAAATTTAGGAGGTAATGTTCGCAAAACAGTATATTTTGTAAAAAACTCCCCCTAGTGGATAAATATGATATATATATACTCGACAGATCTCCTTGAGTTAATTCATATTCACCAAATTTGGACTAAATCCAAACGGTTTTGAAAAATATCTAAATCTGGTCTGATCTTGAAATGTAGCTATTTTTTCCATCAAGGTCCATGATTTATTCTCCGAGATATTAAATACATAACAGCAAAGTCTTAATGTAATATTATCCTGATCAATACCGAAATGTTATGTGGTCTCATCGAGTTTCATGCAAACCCAATCCCACCGAATGAACAGACTCAGTTCAAAACATCTTCTTCTAATTCTCTCATGAATTTTACAGCACTGTAATTAATTAATCTTTTCTATTAGTCTTCCATGCTATTCGATCAATTATTTTTATTTTACAACCTTTTTTTTATGGTCACCCTTTCTCTAGGGAATGGCCTGTCCTCTTCTCCTCAGAATCCGCTTGACAGAATTTACTGAAAAACATTTCACACAGGATAAATATGTGCATCTCGTGATTGTTCTTCAATTTGTTTATTTTTACATTTTAATGTCAGTTTGACATAAATCAAATGAGCTAATATAGAACTTAATGTTTGTCCACTTCAGCACAATTTGAGTGTTCCCTGTAGCGGTAGCTCTGTCCTTCTGGGTTTCCATGGTGCAACTGCGGCTCCGCCGTCCTCCATGATGGGTCTTTCCATTTGCAGTGTAACTAGGAGACCCGTAATGGAGGACAGCGGCGTCACAGTTGCACAATGTTAGATTCTGGTTGTATTAAAATGCCAAATCTAAAACCTGTGACCAAACCGGAACAACATGAGCTAGATAAAAACTACAGGGTGAATTTGTTGCCTATGGGTGTCACTAATGTCAACAAACCAAGCAAGTTGTTTGCAGCATTGCAAATAGGTGGTGCTAATCAACACATTCACAGTATGCTGGAGTATATGCTGATCAGCCATAACATTAAAACTACCGAGAAGAAGTCAGAATAACATTGTTCAACATACTTTGAACACATTCACAGTGTGTTGGAGTATGCACAGATCAGCCATAACATTATAACTCCTAAGAAGAAGTCAGAATAACAAATTTCAACATATGTGTCGGAGTATGCACAGATCAGCCATAACATTATAACTCCTAAGAAGAAGTCAGAATAATATTGGTTGTCTCGTTACCATGGCACCTGTGAGTGGGATGTATTAAGCAGCAAGTAAACAAAAATTGGCAAGCTTTTGGACCTGAGCAACTTTGACAACGGTCAAATTGTTATGTTATTGGTACAAAGAAGCTCAACCAGTGAACCTTTGACAGGGTCATGGGTGCCCATGTGTTATTGATGTACCTGGGGTTTGGAGGCTTGACTGTGTTGTCCAATCCCAGTGTTTCTGTCAGAACACATCGTGCCTTGTTTTTGCAGCTAAGGGTGAGCGCTGTGTACAATAAGGCAGGTAGTTTTAAAGTTTTGACTGATTGTTATGACTGATAGGTGCATCTGCTGCTCTTAAATTCTTTTCATGTTAAGGAATAAGTCGGGCTGATACTGAAGTTTGGACATCAAATAAACCTGGTTTGTGATGTTTCATATCACTCACTAAGGTTTTGTTTATGTTCAAGAGACACAATCAGGAACATAAATTGTTTGTGTTCCTCATGTCAACCACTAGAGGAGAAGACTATCATTATGTCAGACGCTTGTTGTAGATCTTGAATGTTCAATCGTTTGATTTCCGGCTCTCACTACGACCCAGGTCTCTACATGAGGAGCTCTTCAAACTGTATGTTTTCTGCATGTTCATATGTTCTATTTCCAATTTCAGCAAAATTCTAGAAGCCTCAAAGTTGGTCTTTGATTATAAACTCCTTTCCTGCAAAACAAAAACAAGACAATTCCTGTCCAGAACCACAGATGTTTGTTTTAAATCCTGTTAGAGCTTCTCAAGATCAATCTAGTTTGGATAAATGTATAAATTGATCCAATTTAAGGTTATACTGCGGCCATAAAAAATATTATCTTAGATTCAAGTAGTAAAACATAAGTAATAAAATAAAGATGTAAATGTTTATTCACTAGAAAGGATGTTGGTTTAGTAAAAAAGATCAAAAGGCATTATATTATAAGCACAGATTTTCTTTTTTTTTTGTCTAAATCCAGGTTATCTTTCCTATAAATCGGACTGCTTGCTGATCCGTGCATGTTCTCTAATGTTTTATTCATTATTTATTATCAAGCGTTCATATTTCTTACATATCATCAAGCTAATCAGTGGCAGTAATAATTAAAAATCACTCATCGGGACTGAAAGGAGACTAATGAAGGTGCTGCGTTCAAATCTATCCGTCATGATTCTGTCTCTCACATCGATGCACTGGAATGAAGAAGAAACCGTTGCTGCTGTTTAGAGAATTATGATTTTGTTTGTGATCATGTCGATGCTTTGATGTGATGTTATTGCTAGCGTGTTGAATTCTTCTAATGTTCACGCCCAACTAAATGTTTTCCAAAGATGTTTTTATTTATATTCACAGTAGCTGTTTATTCGTGATTGTGAGCACGCAGGTCCCCTGAACGCCTCACCGGTGTTCGGATCCGGGTAGTTAACCAGTAATCAAGTAGGAAATGAGTTTCTTTGCAGATTAGATTTCAAAAGCGTGATTATTTTTGCTTTTCTCCCAGTTTTTAGGCTGTACTTTGTGAGAAGCGGCGTTTCCAGTTAATTTATTTTCATTCTGTGTAAAAATTAATGTGAAAAAGTGGCTGCCTGAAGTGAAGAAAACTACAATTCAAAATGAGTTCTTTTAAATAAAAACAAATAAAAAAATGACTGCACTGGGAAAGATATTGTGTAAACGATAAATTCTTCTTTTTTGCAGCCTAAATAAAGGACTTACTCATCTGACTTACTCATTTTGTTTTTTTTTAATCTGTTGCAGGAATCACAAGATGATGTGTAGTTCAATGTGTGCATGAATATTAATGTGCGTATAAATGACGTATTAAAGGAGTAGTTCACCTGCTTTACCGGTTATTAGTCTAACTTTTACCTGGTATGCAAGTATGATCAACTAAGTATAATACACAGAATATATTATTTAATATATATTTTTCAATGGGGGCACTGTCTTGTTCAAGCTGGGACTTGAACCAACAACCTCTGGTTACCATGGCAGCGACTGCAGACTTGTGAATAAAAACAGAAAATTTTAGTATTGATTATTAGTTTGAATTGCAAAGAAAGCGCAGCACGGAACAATTTATATCTTAAAATGGGTCCGTACCTCTTTACATAAGGTTATCCTTATTAAGATTTTATAAACGGGTTAGTTACGAGTTAAGTAAACTCTTAACTTATCGTTAATAAGCTGCTTTAACTCATTAACCAGAAAGGGTAAAACAAATATGTTGCTTTCCCAAATTTATTGAGTGATATGTTATTCATAAATGTTTATTAATGGATTATAAAGTCTTTACAACATAATTCAGGAACCAACTATAAGGTATTTGCGAATCTGATACAAAGACTGTCTTATTTTAAGAGTTAGACATTATGACGGTTACAGCAGCAGGGAGACATTTCTCAACGGGTTGGCCGTTACAACGTACAAAATATTAAGTTTATTGATAGAAGTGCATTTTCATTCAAGAATCCGTGAGAAATGTTTAGAAAAAAATACCATAATTGTGTGAACATGAATAATAATTAGTAGGCGGTGCTTTTTTCTTCATTATAACAGAGATATCAAGGTTTGAACTTGAGGGCGAACTCCTCCAGCGCCGTCAGGAGCTTCTCCTCCTCCTGCGGAGTGGACCTGGAGTAAGCCAGCGGGAGGTGCGTCGCCACCGGTTTACGATCTGGAAGAAATGACATGGAGGTATAAAACAACAAGAAACAAACTGAAGGAAAGAAAAGTGATTGTTTTAAATTCTGAGGGCCGATTCTGGAAGTCATGATGTCACGATCACATCCTCTTAATAAGGATAATATGATAATGCATTTGTAATTGAAAATGTATATAATAGAAAAGTCTTACAAACTGAATTTTGATTCTTTTGAAGTCCTGAAGGATTCTGAATAAAACTAAGATACTTTATGACTAATATAACATACTTTCTTTGAATATTTCTAATTCATGCCACTTTGATCTTCTCCAAAATGTAGAAATAAGACATCTTAACTTCTTACTATTTACTTTAGAGGATAAAATGTTTATTTTCATATACAAAAACAATACCGAGTCCCATCAAAGATGTTACATTTAATCTATAGATCGACATTTAGAAGTATCTTGAGGAGCAGCACTCCAGCACAGATTTCTCAGACAATTGACTAGAAGCTAATAAATGTGAACGTAAATAATGTTCTTTTATTGTTTAATAAGAAAATACATGCGGAATAACACGGCTCAGCAGTTTTGTGCGAGCTCAGGGATACGGAGCAGTTATTCTCGGAGAATAATGTTGTAAAGTTATAAAGAGTCGTCGACTCTGAAGGAAACGTCACGTTGTGTGTATATTCGTATTGATGTTGATTGTTGTGATGGCAGAAAGAATAGAATAAGGTTGTGATTCGTTTCTCACCCTGGAAGAAGAGTCCGCTGGGCTGCTTAATGGCGGCTGCAGACGCAGCGAGCCACACCACCGTGTCGGCCCCCATGACCTCTGTCCTCAGTCTGGACTGCATCTTGGCGTGGAACGAGGGCATGGACGTCTGGACGGCTGCGGACAGAAACACATAGAAATGAAATCACAGAACTTTTTCCTGTCGACTGTTGTTGTTGATCAGGGGCTAAAATCCTTAAAAACAGGTTTATTCTTAGAGAACACAGATGTAAAGAAGGTAAAAAACAAACAAACAGGTACAACTACATACAAAGAATTGATTTTGTTTGACTGTTTGTTTCCAATTATATAAAAGAAGAACTGTTAGGAATAATTTATCATCTTATTTATTATCCCTTTATACAGTGAAACAGAAAAACCGGAGCGGATGATAATGGATTGGTTGACGTTTCGGTGGACTAAATAATTCATGTGAGGATCATCACAGAATCCTGCACTAAAATGAAATTAAAAGATTATTACCAGTTAATTCACGACTGCGAGGAAATTTTTGTGCGTTGTTGTTGTTTTTAATGCCACTCTCTCTCTTCATTCACGGTCTACCTTGCTTGACCGAAAAGCTGCAAAATCCCAAATTCATTCGGAAAATTTGCGTGTCCACCTTTTTATTCATCTCTGCCCTAATGTAGCGTTTGTTTTGCTTTTTCTGAGGCCTCGCTACTCAGCTCCACCAAGTTTCATGAAAATCCTGCCAGTAGCTTTTCAGTAATCCTGCAGACAAATTGGACCAGAACCTGACCTTGTCAGAGGATTAACTGAGCCATAAGAAAGTCATTTCCCTCTCTGGCCTTCAACCTTGAACAAAGTGGGTTCTATGTCGGCTGTGACTGAATGTTTGGGTTTGAACTCAGCTCATAACAGACTGAACTCTTCTCTGCAGCCCGGCTTTATAACCTTTTCAGCTCAGACATGTTTTCTTGACTGCTGTTTACCCGGAGTGTCTGCCCAGCCAGGGTGCATGGAGGAGAAGTGGATCTCTTTGTGCTGAGCGGCCCACCTCTCTGTCAGAATCACCTGCTGTCTCTGTCAGAGTGGAAACAAACAATCATAAAAAAACCTTCAGTAGAACACAGACGTGGTTTCTGCTCAGCGCCGTCTTCCTGCAGCAGTTTGCTGTACTTTGTTTTGAGCGTAGACCATGGTGCCGTCAAACGTCCCCTTCTCAAACTGGAGGTCGTCCACATTGAGCTTCTGTGTGAGCATGCCGCCTGACGACACGGTAACCTAGAAACACACACAGGAGCAAATGTGTTTAATATTTAATAAAGCATAAAACTTACTTTCATTCACTTTAAAATACGTACAAAATAAAGATTCATTATATTTTTCTATTGGACGGTTTTCTTTGGTTTAAATATCAACCCACCACTCTCGAGTCTTCAACCTTCTTCAGAGCAGGTATCAACGCCGCGGTGAGGATATAAGTACCTGAGAATAAAGGCACATTTCACCAACATTATCTGCACTCTCTGTTTAGTGAGGGGGCACCTCATGTTTTTCACGTCAAGGACCTAAACGGACACAAAATGTGCGATCCTGAATCAGAAAGAGGTTGGGAGATTATTGGAAAAAAAGTATCAAAACAAGTATTTGAAGTGAAATATATATATATATAAAAAAAAAATCAAATAATAACCCTTTAATGTCTCCATGAAGAAAAAAAAATTGGAAAAAGGATTTATTTTCATATTTTATTTCCTTTGGGGTTCCCCAGGGCTCCTTCCGTGGCCCCCTTACTATTTAGCATATAAATGCTAACGCCGGATCAAATTACTGTTCAGTCAAGTAGCAAAGATTTTTTAAATTAAGAAAATAGACTCTCAAAATGCCCTCAGCCATTGGAATATGATTTCAGATGATCTCACCGAGTGTGTTTGTGGCAAAGTTCTTCTCCAGACCCTCCTCAGTCAGCTCTCTCTGGTTGACCATACAGCCTGCGTTGTTTATCTGGTGAGCAGATAAACGAGGTGATTCAGTTCCTCCATAAACCAGTAAGCGTGTTACTGATGAACCCACATACGCTATGTCTGCTCATACCAGAACATGAACGCTGTTGTTTTGTGAGAAGCTCTGGGCGAACTCCCACACCTGTCTGGCACTGGACATGTCAACGATGTGAACGTGAACATTCTGGGAATAAAAAGGAAACATTAATAATCGTAAATAGGACAGAATTTGAAATTTGAAAAATTTAAATTCACATCCACACGCCAGACAGAAACCCGTTCATACAGCTTCTGAGGGCAATAGATGCTGGAAAACCAGAAAATATTTGGAAATGGCTAAAATGTCTATACATAAATAACAATAAAAACTCAAAGTATGCTTATAGGCAAAAATTAACGTGTTTCAAATCCCATCTGAAAGAATTTGATTTTTCCATTTACAAAAAAACATGAAAAAAACCCAAAACAAAACAAACCTTGTTTGTGCCTTAATGTGACACAAATCACATTTGTGTCACATTAAGGCAAAAAAGAAAGAAAAGCCTGGAGTAATGAGGGAGAAACCACCCTTAGACGATTGTTGTTTAGGCGCGATGACATAATGGGGAAACTGAGCTGCCTCAGCGGATGTTTTTTGGCTCACTGAGTTCCAATCTGGATCAGAACAGGTTTGGAAAGCATGATAACACACACATTGAAACAATCCAAACCGTCAGAGTTCTTTAGCTGCTTTTTATACTGATGACGATCCCCTCGTGCATTCTAGGTCATGTTTATGTATTTTAAGTGAATTGCTTTGGACAAAAGCGTCAAAACAAACTCAAATGAACGTCACGTAATGTGTTACAGCTGTCAGGGATGGAGGGGCTCCTCGCTTAGCTTAAGTTCTTTTTTTAAACACACAAAATTCACTAATTGGCTTCGGCAATGACACCTCCTATCGTCTGATCTTCGATATAGCGTCACCCCCAGGCAACAGGACTAATCAGGAATCTCACACATTTCTTACCTCATTTTTACTCCGTTCCACGATCTCGTTTTTGGCGGCGTCTGCTCGACCCTTGTTTCGACACACCATGTGAACGGTTCCTCCTGCACACGTAACACACGTCACAGTTGTCAGAAGACGAGCCTGCAGTCACTTACATCACCTCAAAGGTGTGACCTCTCTCCGCAGTTCTTATCAGCACCGGACTGTTATGTAGAGGGAGGGGCCCATCAATGGATCAAAGGTAACTGGTGAATCAAGAGTTTTACTGGCAATTCACAAAAAGGCCGAAGAAATATATGATGTTAATCCAACGGAAAACCAAGTATGAGGCAAACACTGAGAAAAAAAACAGAAAATAGGGAAGAGAGGTTTAATAAATATAAGATTCTGATAAATAACCAGACTAAAGAGGCAAGTTTCACGATTTTCTTTCAAGATTAACCTTGAAGCAGATGTTGATGTGAGTGTAGAGACTCAGAGTTTTACTTTTGCACAATGAGAAGGGTTGTGAGCCTGAACCAGGGGCAAGTACTGGATGGTGGTGTCACACTTTGTAGCTCTGACTCACCAGTCAAACAATTCTTCCTCTGTGGTCTCTGTACCAATTCCAAAATGGAGACGGAGAAAAGAGAAGAAGCCTCTTTGTTAACCGTCCGTATCCAAACACTCACCTCTGTTTGCTATTTCCTGAGCTGTGGCCTTTCCTATCCCACTGTTGGCTCCAGTTATCATGTAGGACCTCCCACTCAGGTTCACATCCAGGTCTGCTGCAACAAAATGCTTTGCCGCCACTTCATAGCCGCATCTGTAAAGATCAACCAGAATGAATATTTTAGGATGTGCAGCTTTAGTCAGACAAAACCAGTTGTTAGTAATCAGGATGTGACTCATGTGTCTTGAGCTCTGGGAGATCTTAATGTGCTAAATACTATGCGGTTTTGTTTTTTTAAAGTAAGTTGCAGCCAGGGGTGTTGCTGGACCCACTTTATTATGGAACGTGTCCCACTATTAATCTCCTATATTCCCACCTAACATCTCACATTTGTGTTTCAACAAGCTATATTTGGCAGTGGGTAAATTCATTCTTGCCTTTTATTTGTACAATTATGAAAGTCAAAGCAATGCAGCTTCACTTTGGGACTGCGCAATATTAGGCAGGAGCCTTTAAGTCTTCTGCTATATAATCTCAGCTTATTCAATTGCATATATTTTGCATTATCTAAGTCGCCCTTAAAGCAGATAAAACAAGTAAGTTATTTGACTAGCCTTTAGAATTTCATTCCAAATTCTTCGCATTTGGTTTTATCACATTTCTGATAATTTGTTGAGGATTTTCAATTCAAGTCTTAAAGCTGAACATCCAGAGAGGTTGACGTGAATAAATATTTGACCCTCTCTGTGTAGAATGTGACCCTTTCATGGCCCCCGGTTGGGAAAAATCCTTTTGCACAGCCACAGAACCACTGCTGTATAACAGTGACAATGATAAATTGGTCAGCCATAACATTAAAACCACATGTATAATATTGTGTAAGCCCTCCTTTTGCCACCAAAATCGATCTGGGGTACAGAGATGGGTGTTCTAACATCCTTCTATGGGATCCAGCAATACTTTTGTCAGCAATTTCTGTTCCAGCAGCTCTTTATGTGGGACCAGACGACACGGGCTAACCTTTGCTCCTCATAAGCATAAGTAAGCCTTATGTTGACCTATGACCATGTCACCAATTATCCTTCCTAAGACTCACTACTTATGTCTGATCAGTGTAGTGTGCTAGTTTGATGAAAGCATTGCGTGACGAATTCAGAAGCAAGAACCAAATATTGATTAGAGTAATGAGTTCTGTGCCCCTGTAAAGCTTTATTTTCTAGAAACGCCCAAGTTTGATCAAGGATATACACTATATATACTATATATACTTTTACATACAGAATAGTGTGATTAACCACAGCAAACTAACCAGTAACCGTCTATAAGATGTTGTCAGGTTTAATGTTACGACATATGGAGGGGTACGTGAATGCAGCACAAATCATAAAAATGCTTAAGATTTGGCAGACGTGTCTTCCTTTCAATAGATATGATAAATGTCAACTTACTTTGTATACTCCTGCATTCCCTTCACGAACCAAACAGCGTTCCTGTAGATCGACATTTGGACCACGAAAATGTACTTTTTAATTTAATTTTATCTTATTAATTTAACGCAAACTTGTTCCAGTTGAGCGGGTTGGTGTTGGCGAAATCACTGCTGCTGTTATTCAGTATTTTATATCGGAGGTGTTATATACTCTCGATGATGTTATGCAGTAATTGTAGTGTTATGTAGTAGCAGTCACGTGACTATCCCGGAAGTGATTTGAAGGTTCATAGCGCCCCCTGTGGACGTAAAAGGCTTTAACTTTTAAAGCTGTAGAGTAGTCTTGCAGTTTAAGGTTTCAGTTTAAGGACACGTTTTATATAATAAACAAACTCAAATGAGTCAAAAATGGTCAAATTAACACTTACCAAAAATAACATATAAATCCTGATGTCACATATAAAGTTTATAATGATTTTGGTTCGTAAACAACGGTACAGTTGTCAGGATGGCCGAGTGGTCTAAGGCGCCAGACTCAAGGTGATAAACCTTCCTCAGCATGGGACTTCTGGTCTCCGAATGGAGGCGTGGGTTCGAATCCCACTTCTGACAATATTTTTTGGTAATGAAAGAAAAATCATTTGTCGAATCCTGATGTCACATATGCTGCGCTGATTTTGCCAAGTACGGCTGTTTAAACGTTTACATTAATGCTAAAGTGTTAGCATTGGTATCTAGTGCTAGTGGTATGTTGAACTTTGTTTGCATGCTAGATGGCATGGCTCATTAGCTATATTATTTATATTACTGGGATAAGATAGAGAAGATAGAAGTCATTATATTTCTTCTGTTAGTATTGTGTTTTGTCTATTAGTGCTCTATTTTTTTCCAATTTAGAAGCTGTTTTGTCTACATAGGATTCCATTTCGTATATTAGTATTCTATTTGTATCTATTTAGAATTTTATTTGTTTATTTAGTATTCTATTTGTCTATTTAGCATTCTATTTGGTCTATTCTTTATTTTGCGTATCAGTATTCCATTATTTCTATTTAGTAATGCATCTTATTATTTAGTGTTCTATATTTGTCTATTAAGTTTTCTATTCTGTCTATCTAGTTTTCTATTTTTGTCTATCTAGTATAAGAAGTGCCATTGGAGGTAAAAATATGAAAAGTTAAAAATTTCAATTAAGTTTTAGATAGAAGATATGAATGTCAAATATTAAAACATTAAGAAGTCAAAGGTAGCGTGTATTATTATTATTATTATTATTATTATATTTCTCACCCTCTTCCTCCCAGGATGAAAGAGGCGAACTTCAAGAAGACAACATTGGTGTTTAAACCAATCAGAATCCCAAGTAGTCGTTCCAGTGTATAAATAAACCAATGAGAATTCATTAGACGGTTCATGTATTCTATAAGCCAATCAACAAAGCAATAGGCTACACAGGAACGCCCCTGACGTCTGCAACACACTGCACTAGCCGCTAGTAGCACTAAGTCAAGTACACGTATGATACGGCAGCTCACGGAATGTGTTATAAACTATACATAGATTTCTCTTTAATTTTAATCTGTGTTTGTTTGCAATTTCTTTAAATTTACAAGCCCAATAATGGACTTACTCCCACATCAAACTGTTGTTACAGTTAGATCCAGCCTGGAGACGTAAACGGTCAAAGCCGTGCTGTAGTGACGTATGAACTCTGGCAGGAAATGAACTTAAACAGGCATATTAAATCCCGCTTGTTTTTAATTATGAACCTTATTTAGCTCATACAACGTTTTAACCCTCTGCCCTGTTGTTTTCTTTCGAGTCAGTGAGTTATTTTCTGTAAATACTGGTTGTCAGAAGTGAAAGAGCGTTCTTGCAGAAGTGTAAGCGTGGTTGTCAGGATGGCCGAGCGGTCTAAGGCGCCAGACTCAAGGTGACAAACCTTCCTGTACATGGGACTTCTGGTCTCCGAATGGAGGCGTGGGTTCGAATCCCACTTCTGACAATATCTTTTGACTGTTATTGAATGGAATATAAACTCGCAAATAGTAGATTTCAGTTGACGTTTCTTTACTCGGTGTCTTTGTTCAGGAATCCAGGAAGACTCAAAAGGTGGAATTACTTTACAAACATAAATTTATGCCCATATTGGATCACACTGGTTTTATAAGGTATTATTTCATCAAAATACCCTAAGAATTTCTAATTGATATCCATATATTTGTTTGTTTTAGATAGCCAATAACTCTGGGATACAAAGTCTTGATTGTGACATAAAAAGTCAAAACTACAAGATTAAAATCCTAATAATGAGATAAAAATATAAAAACCGTTATTATGAGATTAACCCTTGTATAGTATTTGGGTCAAATTGACCCGTTTCAAATATTTTCAAAAAGAAAAATGGTACAAGTATACATTTCTTTCTACCTGAAACTAAATGGCCTTTATATTATTTTCTGTGATAAACATGTACAAACCCCCCAAAAAATAATTGAGCACACACGCTAGTATACCTCACACATTTACATCCTTCATAGGGTCCTCGGGTCAGTTTGACCCCCATACAGAGACACACAAAAACATGCCCACACATAAATCTACGCACAGATATACACACACCCATAATTACACACATATGAATAGATATAAGAGTATTCTGATTCTGAAAGTGATTTTGAACATGGCCTTCAATCGGAATATACACCAAAAGGAGCAACACAGGCCGTCACTGGATCAGCACCAAAAGCCAGATTGTGGAAGATCCCCACAGACATATTGGTCTAAGATTGGACAGATTGAATGGTCTTCATCCCCACTGATGAAGACGACCCCCAGCATGATTTATGACACCCTGGTCTTGAGTATAGTGGATTTTTAACATCAATTATAACCTAGTTCTAGTTCTAGTAGAGCTTATTGCAATCATTGAACATATATGTTATCTTTATTGTTTGAAATTGAGATAAAGACAATATATTTTAATGGTTTATGAACTAAACTTTTATTTCAGATTTTTTTTTTAAAACCCCAAATATGTCCCGGGTCAATTTGACCCGAAGGATACCCAAAAGTGAAAACCGTAAAAGGGTTAAAAGGTCTTAACTAAAAGCCTGAATTTTGAGATTTAAACAATCTTAATCATGGACAACACTTAGTTTATCTGCTTTTACTTCGTAGCACTTTGAGATTTGATCCAAATGTAAAGTGCATTATAAATTAAATGTATTATTATTATTATTATTATTACCTTCAGCCACAGACACAACAGCTCCTTCCCACGTGACCTCAGCAGCTGTTCATTATTTAGCTCTAATTAACCAATATAAAAACGCGCGTGGGAAACTTCTACTCCATCGCCAACTTCAGTCAGTCTCTTGTGGCGGCAGAGAGAAGCTGAGCGTACCGGAAGTTTTACAATGGCGTCTCTTCTGATGGTTTGGGTTTGGATTGGATTGACGCTAGCCCAGCTCAACTACGTAGACAGCCACCGGCGCACTCACAGACGTCTGTCCGGCCAGGAGGAGTCTTCTGACGGCCGAGAAACGGTGTTGGTGTCGGCGTCTGGAGAACCGATCGAGCGGAGCTTCCTCACATCGATTTGGAGATTCCTCAAAGGTAAGAATTTTATGGTTTGAAAAATGGACTTTATTTATAAATCAGTGATACTGTATTTACGTTAATGTAATCAAAACTTTCATTTCTTGCCAATATATTCAGTTTTCTAGTTTAATCCTAAAATGTAATACCAGGTTCATTTTATGTAATGCACAATTATTCTTCGCCTTTTGAATCTTATTCCCTACCAATTTCTGCCATCCCTTATATTTATTAATGGGTTCATGAACATTCATTTGAAAGAGAATATTTGAATTTCCTTATTTTGGCTATTATGTGTTCCCTCTACATTTTTGGATTGATGTTTGTGTTCAATATTTTATCCCCAATGGAAACTCTTTAATGTTGTATTTATGATACATGGGATACAACTATAAAATACAGTTTATAGTTGGTGGACACTAACACTTTGAAGTAGTTGGATTATGATCAATCAAATTACTCAATTACTAGAGACTCCTGATGGGGTTTGGGTTTCTGACTGTCTCATATCACAAAGAGGACACATTAGTATATTTCAAATCTTGCCCTTTAACCTCTAGAGTAATTGTTGAGTTTTCTTCATTTCCAGTGAGGGGAAAGAGTCCAGAGTCGGAAGATTTTGATTGGCCGCTCTATCGCTGCAATAATGGAACCCTTTACCTGCGTATTTTACTCACTCGCTACTCAAATCTAAGTCTGGAGGGTATGTTTGATTCATTCACCAACATGTTCATGATTGTCGAAAAGGAATAGTCAGAAGTGTGAGATCTATATAATGTCTTCCCACAGATGGGACGCAGTTGTTGCTGCTGCCTGACGGGTGTTACAGTTCACTTCGTATCTTTAATTGGTGGCTGCTGGTGAAGTTTGACACTGGATGCCTCACAACAGTTGAGGTAAATATCTTTTTTTTGTCTGAACTATAAAGCTTGTTACTTATCAGCATAGGCGTAGTAAGGGTGGTGGAGTTAAAGCATGTTTGAAAATTAATCTATGTATTCATCTAAAATTTTTCCCGATAAAACTATCTTATACCCCGTCTGCTGAAGAAAGTCTTACCTCTTTAATATTTAGACCATTAAGACTGTTGAAAGTGCACTATTCAGTATAAACGGCCAGGTCTGCCATGTCATTTATTTCCATCCCCAGACTGGAGATGGAAGTAGTTTCCTGCCTTTGAAACTGCATTACTACGACACTATGCTACAGAAGAACATGACCGGAATGGCTGTCTGCGAGAATCCAGTGTTGTCACGACGAGTGTCGTCCCCGTTGGTGACTTGTAGAACGACTCGTATAACCGTGAAGCTGCCCCGTAGAACAAAACTCAGGATGGTGAAAGAACTAGGTAAGCAGCAAGTCATTAAAAGCAGCGGTGGGCTCAAGTGGTCTAAGGAAATAAAATAAATTAGGGTCACCAGATCTATGCATCAGGTATTAATGAATTTTTTTTATGACACTTGCAACACTGCAAAAGTTAGTTTTTAAAATGCTTAGCTTCCATAATAACTTGATAATTTTAAGAGAAAATGGGAAAAATAATTATCTACCTCGATAGCCTGTAATGCTTTTTATCACTTTCACACTAGTGTTTCTCACATGCACCTAGGGGTAGATTGTGGTACTGCAGGAGGACAACAGATTTTTAAATGTTGGATAGATGTATAATAATGATGCATAATTGTTAGAGAATTGTATTATAGTAAGTTAAATGAATATCCAATTAACCATTTTTAATTTAACTCATCACGTGCTTTTATTCTGAAAACCCACATCCCTGTAAATCCACCTAATGCTGAGCGATAAAGAGGTGTTGAGGGGACTAGAACACATGTCTACTTGCTAGAGCTGCATTTGAGTTTTTTTTTCTTTTGGCAGATGTTTTCTCTAGCAGAGAATACTTGGTGAGACAACGGAAAGGCCCGCGGGCATTTTTTGTGGAGATATCAAAGCTGGCAGACATGGTAAGAGGAGAATAAAAGACAAAATGCAAAATCAGGTTCACGCTGACATCAATTCTCTTCCAGGATTCTGCCTTTGAGCTGATTTATGACGACTTTACTGGGAGGCTTTGCTCGGTGCTCGCTGCATGTTCCACTAAAAACGTTGTAAAGCATCATACTAAGAGATCTCTGGAGGAAGGGGATACTTTTGACACGTGGGCCTTTGGCGAAGATTCTTCTGTGGTATCTGACCTGGAAAAATCACGAATCACAACGCCACAGACGGCCAACTCTGCATCTGATGCAGAAACAAGTCGGGAAACCGCTAATGAAAGCATTTATGAGTTGTGGGGATTTGGGGAAATTCCTCCTGGCCCCTATGATCCACAATCGCCCGCCCGCCCACCAACCGATACTGAGACCAACACAACAGAAGAAACTTTCTATGATTCGCAAATTTATGAATTGTGGGGATTTGAGGAAATACCTCAAGTCCCTTACACTGGAATAGATGTACAAATTCCTGGAGGGCCTGAAGCCACCACTGCGGCGACAACCGTTGCTACTGATGCTCCAACAACCTCCCCAGTCTCAGCTAGTAGTGCCTCCCCTCCCACAGCCATGATCCTCACAATCACCTCCACCACAACACCCAGTGTTGTTGTCTCTACGACATCTAGCGCCACACCCGTCATAACTAGCGTAGCCAGTATTACGACCTCTAGCACCATCCCCTTCACGAAAAGCACTGCCGGCTCTACTACGACCTCTGGGGCCGCCGGCTCTACTACGACCTCTGGGGCCGCCGGCTCTACTACGACCTCTGGGGCCGCCGGCTCTACTATGACCTCTGGGGCCGCCGGCTCTACTATGACCTCTGGGGCCGCCGGCTCTACTATGACCTCTGGGGCCGCCGGCTCTACTATGACCTCTGGGGCCGCCGGCTCTACTACGACCTCTGGGGCCGCCGGCTCTACTACGACCTCTGGGGCCGCCGGCTCTACTACGACCTCTGGGGCCGCCGGCTCTACTACGACCTCTGGGGCCCCCTTCAGCACGACTAGCGTTGCCCCCTTCAGCACGACTAGCGTTGCCCCCTTCAGCACGACTAGCGTTGCCCCCTTCAGCACGACTAGCGTTGCCCCCTTCAGCACGACTAGCGTTGCCCCCTTCAGCACGACAAGCGCTGTTAGCTCTGCGACTTCTAGGTCCGCCCCCTTCAGCACCACAAGCGCTGTTAGCTCTGCGACTTCTAGGTCCGCCCCCTTCAGCACCACAAGCGCTGTTAGCTCTGCGACTTCTAGGTCCGCCCCCTTCAGCACCACAAGCGCTGTTAGCTCTGCGACTTCTAGGTCCGCCCCCTTCAGCACCACAAGCGCTGTTAGCTCTGCGACTTCTAGGTCCGCCCCCTTCAGCACCACAAGCGCTGTTAGCTCTGCGACTTCTAGGTCCGCCCCCTTCAGCACCACAAGCGCTGTTAGCTCTGCGACTTCTAGGTCCGCCCCCTTCAGCACCACAAGCGCTGTTAGCTCTGCGACTTCTAGGTCCGCCCCCTTCAGCACTTCTAGGTCTGCCCCCTTCAGCACCACAAGCGCTGTTAGCTCTGCGACTTCTAGGTCCGCCCCCTTCAGCACGACTAGTGCCGCCCCCTTCAGCACCACTAGTGATGATGACATTGCAACCACTAGCGCCGTACCCTTCAGCACCATTAGCGCCGTACCCTTCAGCACCATTAGCGCCGTCCCCTTCAGCACCACTAGTGCTGTTGGCTCTATGACTTCTAGGTCCGCCCCCTTCAGCACGACTAGTGCCGCCCCTTTCACCACCACTAGTGCCGCTGGCATTGCGACCACTAGCGCCGCCCCCTTCAGTACCACTAGTGCTATAAGCATTGCAACCTCTAGCGCCGCCCCCTTCAGCACCACTAGTGCCGTTGGCTCTATGACCCCTAATGCCACCCCTTACAGCACCACTGGTGCCGTTGGCATTGCAACCACTAGCGCCGCCCCCTTCAGCACCACTAGCGCTGTTGACATTGCGACCTCTAGCGCCGCCCCCTTCAGCACCACTAGTGCCGTTGGCTCTGCGACCTCCAGCGCCGCCCCCTTCAGTACCACTAGCGCTGTTGATATTGCAACCACTAGCGCCGCCCCCTTCAGCACCACTAGCGCTGTTGACCTTGCAACCACTAGCGCCGCTCCCTTCAGCACCATTAGCGCTGTTGACCTTGCAACCACTAGCGCCGCTCCCTTCAGCACCACTAGCGCTGTTGACCTTGCAACCACTAGCGCCGCCCCCTTCAGCACCACTAGTGCCGTTGGCTCTGCGACCTCCAGCGCCGCCCCCTTCAGTACCACTAGCGCTGTTGATATTGCAACCACTAGCGCCGCCCCCTTCAGCACCACTAGCGCTGTTGACATTGCAACCACTAGCGCCGCTCCCTTCAGCACCACTAGCGATGTTGACATTGCGACCTCTAGTGCTGTTGGCTCTGCGACCTCTAGCACCGCCCCCATCACCACCACTAGTGCCGTTGGCTCTACGACCTCTAGCGCCGCCCCCTTCAGCACCACTAGCCCCGTTGACATTGCGACCTCCAGCGCCGCCCCCTTCACCACCTCTAGTGCCGTTGGCTCTACGACCTCTAGCGCCGCCCCCTTCACTACCACTAGTGCCGTTGGCTCTACGACCTCTAGCGCCGCCCCCTTCAGCACCACTAGCCCCGTTGACATTGCGACATCCAGCGCCGCCACCTTCACCACCACTAGTGCCGTTGGCTCTGCGACCTTCAGCGCCACCCCCTTCACCACCACTAGTGCCGTTGGCTCTGCGACCTCTAGCGCCGCCCCCTTCACTACCACTAGTGGCGTTGGCTCTGCGACCTCTAGCGCCGCCCCCTTCAGCACCACTACCGATGTTGACATTGCGACCTCTAGTGCCGCCCCCTTCAGGACCACTAGCGCCGCCCCCTTCAGGACCACTAGCGATGTTGACATTGCGACCTCTAGTGCTGTTGGCTCTGCGACCTCTAGCACCGCCCCCATCACCACCACTAGTGCTGTTGGCATCGCAACCTCTAGTGCTGTTGGCATTGCGACCCCTAGCGCCACCCCCTTCACCACCACTAGTGCCGTTGGCTCTGCGACCTCCAGCGCCGCCCCCTTCACTACCACTAGTGCCGTTGGCTCTACGACCTTTAGCGCCGCCCCCTTCAGCACCACTAGTGGCGTTGGCTCTGCGACCTCTAGTGCCGCCCCCTTCAGGACCACTAGCGCCGCCCCCTTCAGGACCACTAGCGCCGTACCCTTCAGCACCACTAGCCCCGTTGACATTGCGACCTCCAGCGCCGCTCCCTTCACTACCACTCGAGGCGTTGGCTCTGCGACCTCTAGTGCCGCCCCCTTCAGCACCACTAGCGCTGTTGACATTGCCACCTCTAGCGCCGCCCCCTTCACTACCACTCGAGGCGTTGGCTCTGCGACCTCTAGCGCCGCCCCCTTCAGCACCACTAGCGCTGTTGACATTGCGACCTCTAGCGCCGCCCCCTTCAGTACCACTAGCGATGTTGACATTGCGACCTCTAGCGCCACCCCCTTCAGCACCACTAGCGCCGTACCCTTCAGCACCACTAGCGCCGTTGGCTCTGCAACCTCTAGCGCCGCCCCCTTCAGTACCACTAGCGATGTTGACATTGCGACCTCTAGCGCCACCCCCTTCAGCACCACTAGCCCTGTTGGCATTGCGACCTCTAGCGCCGTCCCCTTCAGCACCACTAGCGCCGTTGGCTCTGCGACCTCTAGCGCCGCCCCCTTCAGTACCATTAGCGCTGTTGGCTCTGCGACCTCTAGCGCCGCCCCTTTCAGCACAATTAGCGCTGTTGACATTGCAACCTCTAGCGCCGTCCCCTTAAGCACCACTAGTGCTGTTGGCTCTGTGACCACTGACGCCGCCCCTTTCAGCACCACTAGTGCTGTTGGCATTGCAACCTCCAGCGCCGCCCCCTTCACCACTACTGCTGGTGGCTCTGCGACCTCCAGCGCCGCCCCCTTCACCACTACTGCTGGTGGCTCTGCGACCTCCAGCGCCGCCCCCTTCACCACTAGTGCTGCTGGCTCTGCAACCTCCAGCGCCGCCCCCTTCACCACCGCTAGTGCTGCTGGCTCTGCGACCTCCAGCGCCGCCCCCTTCACCACCTCTAGTGCTGTAGGTTCCGCGACCACCACCGGGGCCCACTTTACCACTTAGCACTGTGCCTGCTGAACATATCCCATCCATTCAAACATCCCCCCTCCACACGAAAATGAGTGCTGAAGAGAAATTCATAGTTTTAGGCTTAATGGAAAAACTTTTTAATGTAAATATGAATTGCTGAAATAATCAAATGTATAAATAAAGTCTTATTTTTTTTTACCAGTGTCTAATTTTGTTAATTTCTTTTTCACTCAAGGCTAATTTGATGATTTCACCCCTAAGTTTGATTTTTCTGTAGAAACTTCAAATATTGACCACTAATAATTTTTATGTCGACAATTACATCTATTTACTTCTTAAAGGTAAATCAAATAATTTACCAGTGTCTCACATGTGTTTCAGGAATCTGAGGTTTTTCTTCATTTTGTTTGGTTAGCATTCAGCTATGATGGTGTGACGGAACAAATTCTGAGTCTGAAAGCCATGAGGCCAGCGATGCATCCAACATAACTCTAACAGCACTTATACTTTTTAACATTTATTACATGTTTACAACTGGTGGGATTTACAGGCAGTTTTCAGCTGCACAGAATGGGTTATGCAAAAACGAGCCTTAAAGGGAAGGATCTTAAAGGGAAGGGGAGACTGTATTACAGCTTTACCCATAGTTTGCACCACAACTAGGAGTAGACAAATGGAAGTAACCCTCTTGACAACAAGAGTTTTGGACTGAGGTCAAAAGTTGTTCAGTAATTTGCTCTGAGGCTTTAGTAATCTATTACACTTTCGACTCAGCACGTCTCTTCAAACGAATGTTGAAGACGTTTGTCCACTAGATGGCAGTCTAATCCAGACATTCACGGGAACAATGCCCCTGTGTTGAAATAAAAGATGTCACATGGCTGCAGAGTTCCGTGAAGATGTACTTGTATGTGTCTACTATACTCTAATATCTGGCACCTTGTTTTTTTTGCACAAGAAATTGGTCTTAAATCATGACCCGAAAAAAGTTGTTAAAATTCCAATTTTTTTTAATTTGTAGAAACTTTAAGACATATATTTTAATCTGTGGCACCGACATTCTCCAATCTTAATGTAAGTAGGGATGACATATGCTATGAACTCTGAGTAAATGGAGACTATGCCATGTGACCAGAGGGAGAAAACAAACCTTCAAGAGTGAGTGCATGATTATTATTGGAACTTTAATAATTTATGAGAATCCTGTTTTCTGCTCCTGGGGATAATAACTGATATTTAAGTTACTTTAAGTTACAAATTTTATTACTTTTGGCTAGTCCACAGAAACTAACATTAAAAAAAATAAAAATAAGATTTATGCATGAAATTGACTGTTTCTCTTCAGATCTTATTCTTCAAATATATATCAGTCTGTATACTTCTTAAAATAGAAAGTGTCATCAAACTCTGCCGGTATCGGCACTGTGGAGCTGACATGTACAGTTTCCCCTTTAGAATCTCGATGCTGGTGGTGTTGGCGGCTGACAACTCTGCTGAGACTTATCAATAATGGCGTTAATAGATCTGGGAGGACCGGGTGGAGATATAGTGTGGATTAAATTCACTATCTTCATTTTAAAACACTTTTGAATACAGTAATGATTCTTTTTTGTAATATAAAATCGGATTATTTTCAAAGCTTTTTTTGGACTTTCATTCCAGAACAAGTCCAAACAAGCCCCTAATATATAAAACTTCAAACTTCCACATATGAACACACACATCCTACCTGGTCTCAGATAACACTCCAGAATAGAATGATTCATTTAATCGTTGTGAAAAATGACTTTTCCTCTGAATGAGTTCAAAAATGTCCCATTTTTTTTAATCCTAACGTCAGTTTCTGAGTCTCGCACGCAAACCCCAAATGGAAACAACGGTCGGATGAATGTATGTATTTTACCAGAATGTGCTGGAAGTCTAGTTTTCTGAGCAGAACATATTATTTATTCTGTTCCCATGGGTTGTGCTCTGTGAAAGGGGGCATTCCCCGCTGCCCTCAAGCCCTCTCCAGCAGGCCAGCAGAGCTAGACAAACAAGACCTGGGGTCCAGTCAATTTGTTTGGACAAATGTGGGGATTTGGGGCCACGGCAGTTATGCGGGGACGAGTGCTAATTGTTTGTGTGCCAAGTAACTCCTCTCAATCCCCCGGTCTCTCAAGACACTCTATTCACCCCGGTCTTTGTCTCCTAAGTAACTTGAACCTGACACATCAGACGGGGGAAGAAAAAAAAAAAGTAGAATTCATGTTATTTTTCCTCACTCGTTTATGAAACATTTTTGCGTTTTAAAATCCTTTAAAATTGATAAAGTTATTTTTTCTTTGTGTAAATATTCACTTTTATCATCCGTGCTGACGGAGTAGAGGACGCTAACTCAAGGTCGGCGGACGGACGTGGAGCAGATGCGTGCAGCGACAGATGTGCTTATAGTTGATTCATGCGACTGAGACCATCTGAGAAAGGTGCTGGAACCAGGCGTCACCTCAAGGCCCTCCGGGTCCTCCACTGGTCCAGTCCGGCCCCTCTGCGTTGGCCTGGCATGCTGATCAAAGGATTAGGCCCTGGAGATGGCGTTGAGTCAAGAGCACCCTAGAGAAAGAGAAAGGCATGCTGGGAAGATGAGGTACATGCTGCTTTCACACGCACCCGCACCCAGACAAGAAGGCGAGCAGACGTGCGTCATGTGGACCACACACTCACCAGAACCATCACAGTGTTTCTCCTATTAGAAGATCATTCAGAAACACAGTGGTTCTGTGAGTCACATGAATAAAGTCCAGACTTTTAGGATAAGACGCCAGTTTGTTCTCTCTCAAACAGCAGATTTCAGTAAAACTCCCTCTTGGAAGAGAAATAGGTATTAGTTTCAAATAAAATGTAAAAGGTTCCGTTTACAAGGAAAGCTAGTTTAGCGCGCAAACACACAGAAATAAAAAAAATCAGTTGAAAGAACTTACATCTTTACCGAATCTTGGCACCAACCATAAGTATACGTACGGACAGAATACAGAGGAGAAACAAAAACACACACACATACACACAGACACACATGCGCCAACATACACTGCACACACACACACCTGCACACACACACACACACGCACACCTGCACACACACACACACCTGCACACACACGCACACCTGCACACACACACACAGACACACACGCACACCTGCACACACACACACACACGCACACCTGCACACACACACACACCTGCACACACACGCACACCTGCACACACACACACATACACACAGACACACACGCACACCTGCACACACACACATATTTTCTGCAGATTGCACATTATCGGGCTCATTAGTAGCTCCCTCCCACTAATATCGGCCCATTCAGGCCTCCTGTGTGTTTTTGTGTGTCTGGTTCTGCCCACCAATCAGGAGGCAGGTGGTCAGCAGAACTCAAACTGCTCTGCCGTAACATTAAGCCAAGAACGTGTGTCCGCTTCCTGAGAATACCCCCACAGTGACCCCTCCTCTGATCATCCTCACCGCTGAAACACACACACACACACACACACACACACACACACACACTGGACACCGCGTTGAACTCAGCCAGGGGCTGCTGGCTCTTCTAGTGCTGGATGTGGGGGGCTTCTATGAGAGTCAAAAGAGAAGCAGCAGGACAAAAAGACATAAAACGGGCCTGTGTTGTTGCAAACTCCTGACCCAGGAGTGTCTTCTTCTTCTTCTGCTCCTCAGCCGTGAATGAAGTGAGGAGGGAGGAAGATGCATCAACAGGTTCTGTCCGTTTTGTTCTCCAGCAGGCCTTGTTACCGAAACATAACTGAAAAATTGTTCATAAACACACAACAACAACAACAACAACGTTGTGAGACCTCTCTGACATTAAACACCGTTCATTCTCTACATTTTTCTTTTCTTTGGTTTCCATGGTTACAGTTGAGTCTTTGCTTCATTCTAGCGCCAATAAAATTAATTTGTTTTTTGTTTTTTTTTTGCTTCAGTGGCTGCAGTTTGGATTTGAGATCAAAGCTTAACAACTGTTCAGTAGTTTTCCATGAAACTTTATCTACACATTTCTCACGTACAGGAGTATGACTTTTTTTATTCTGTAAACTCTAAATGTATTCAGCTTTATATATTATCGAGCGTTATCCTTTTCTCAGATATGTAGTTGAGAAGAACTGGGATGGTTCTCCTGTCATCCAGCCCCAGTGGCCTAATGGATAAGGCACTGGCCTCCTAAGCCAGGGATTGTGGGTTCGAGTCCCATCTGGGGTGGGTTTCGTTTTACTGGAGTGACTGTGACCGAGAAGGTAGAATAGTCGTCCCCCGATAGGAAGATAATGTTTTTATCCCAGCTCCTAAAGTCTGCATGAGCGAGATCCTGAACCGCAATCTGCTCCCTGTGATCCTCAGGGTTCCTCAGGAATGGGTCAAATGCAGGGAAATAATTTTGCTACTTTAAACTGCGTGACGATGTCTGAAATTAATTATATTATAACCTTATTTTCATTATTACTCAATTATTTTCATTATTACTCATTTTTTTGAGTGCATCCCCGGTGAGGGGATCTTCAGTACTTCATGCTGGTGGTTTATCTTTTCCACCTTCCTCTGACATTAACTCTTTAATGTCCTCATTAAAAAAAAAAATACGGAAAAATGAAAGTTAAGCTTTTAGTAAAACTTGTTTTGAGAGACTTTAAGACTTTTTTGGGTCGTATCATGTCACATTATTCTGTGTTCTAAGTCCTCATGTTCTTTACTACGCAGAAAAAGTACTACTTATAGGACTTTCTCAATAATAATGGTTAATACCACCTCCTCATTGGCCTCTTTTAAACTGTGGTGTCCCCCAGAGCTCCATCTTCGGCCCCTTACTCTTTAGCATATAGATGCTGGCGCTGGGTCATATTCCAAACAGGTTCAGTCACATTTTTTTAATGAGAAATAGTGACTCAACATATACTCAACCAAACAGTTGAGCAGGACTTCAAAGGGTAATTAAACCAGCATTTATACACCCCATAATATTCAGCTACGCTCGTCTAAAACACACACGAGTGACTGTCGGCATTTACAAACATGGTTGAGTACTTTATTGTCTTTCTGTCTCTATTCCTGTGCATATTTTGATATCTTGATAAGGACAGACTTTTGATTTTTGATTTATTCCTACCCTTCTTATCTCTTATCTCTTATCTTATTTTCTAGGGTAAAATATAAAACCGCATGATTAAGTCGGTAAGTTTGTCAAAAACAATATATTGAATAATCTCTTCCTCTTAATAGATTCCTCTTCATACTCGTCTATTCTGCAGACTCTGTTCTGTGTGTTAATATGACTCAACTTTGACTTTTTTAAAAACATTTTTGGACTTTTCTGAAACAGCAGAACAACCCATGAATTCACGTGGACGCGGTTGGAGACACGGGGAAGGTGTTGTGCTGCTTGAGCGGCTCGGGAGCAGCAGGTTGGACACAGACGTCACAATATGGGCTTTAATTTAGACCAACAGCCTCTCGGTCAAAAAGGAGGGGGACGGAGCAATTAGCCCCGTAAAGGAGAGGGGAAAGAAAGAGGGAGGAACCCGGAGAATTGTGAATTTGACACATTAAATAGTGGCCGTCATTAGCATGTGGCTTTGTAGAGTCGGGCTGCATTCATTGGATCCTTGAATGCTTCTGGAGCAGGACCTCACCCCCGCCTCTCTTCTTCTCAGTCTGTCCATCATCGCCACGGCCACCTTTCACCATAATCGCCCTATTTTGCCTCCTTTTCCCATTCAGTGTCTCCTGCTTTTTCTGTGGCCTTCATCTTTTTTTTTATACCTCTATGGTGCTGACTGGAATGGAGTCTCTGGAATCCCCAAATCAAAACAAATTAAGCCGGATAATTAGATGTAAGAACAAATGAGACTCCGGTTGGTCCGCTCGGCTCCACCGCAGGCCGATGTTCCTGAGCCCGAAGCGGATCTGTTCCCGTTTTAAAGAACGGCCAACCAACGGGCGCAGCAGCTCCTGCAGGGTGTCTGATTAAAAGCTCGTTTTGATGAAACGAGTCTTTTGGTTTTCTGATCAAAAAGGCTGACGTTCGCTCAGCTTCTTGTCTCCATGCGATGAGCCTGGAAAAGAGCAAAGCGGAAGACCCAGTGTGGTGCCTTTTCCCTCCATTGTGCTCAGATCACATCATGCCAGCTTTGCCCTGTCACATTAGTCCACATCAAGACACCGTCGTCACCAGGAACGGTCCGGTCAGGTCGGGGTTTTACTTTTCCTCCTCAGTTGTGGTCGCATTTATTCGGTGCCGAGTGATCATTAGCACTTAGAGGAAGTCATGTGATCAGCCATGTTTGTTTGTCTGTCTATGTTAGGACTGGAGGCAGGAGCAGAGTTTAGGACACACTTACAGGCACAAAATGGAGGCTGAGGCAGATCAGGTGCAATTTCGGGGTTTAGTAAAAACACGGAACCAAAAAACAGGCAGGAGGAAAAACCAGGTGGGGAGTCTAATATAGCAAAAATCTTAAATCCTAAAGGCAGAGGCGGAGTCAAAAAACAATCCAAGTCCTGAACAAAGAAATAATACCGGGAAAACCAAAAAAAGAATAAACCGAGAAATGACTCAACAGTCGTGACTGTTTGTCTGAAGAAACTCTGTTCAGGTGGATCTTTGGCTACGAGTCGAGAAAACTCTTCTTGAATCCAAGATCGCAAGAGCTTTTCTTTTTTTCTTTTTTTTCATTTTTGTTATTCAATTTTCCCAATATCTAGAAAATAAGTCAAAATAAAAAATATCCAGACATAAAGAAACTCATGGTTTTCCTCTTCTCTGGGGAACTCTGTTCAGATTATAATAATAAGTATAATAATAAATGTATTAAGTGTAACACTTTCACAGCAAATGTAAAAAAACAAAAACACTAAAAAGGGATTTTACAGTCCAAAAGTTTTTACAACCCATAAAAACTGAGCAAATAAAGTTTATGCATAAAAGATGATAAAGTCATGAATGACACCGGAGAAATTAAAGTTGAAGTTTAGGGCCAAAGACAAAAACAAAGACATTTTGAGTCGCAAAATATGAAGTGGAGTAAAAGGTCACAGATATAATAATAAAGATATTATATTATATTATAGATATAATATAATATAATATATAATAATATAGTGCATTCTGTAAAGAATGTAAGATGGGAGTGATGTGTCTGGACATCCTGGATCTAGTTAATGGTCACGCAGATGCATTTTTGAACCATCTGAAGGCGCTTGATCATCATCATCATCATCATCATTGATCATCATCATCATCATCATCATAATTGATCATCATCATCATCGTCATCATTGATCATTCTAGTCATCAGACTATCATGTGGATCATAGTCTGGGCCTGGGACATAAGTGGGGTAGAATATTTCACTTAGATGGGTTTCATGTTTCTGCCTGAATGAGCCTTTATATATCTAGAAGTATAAATAAAAGCAATTATGCTTTTATTTATTTTTGACACATTCCTTTACTTAAGTCCTAATATCACACTGAAGGTTCTGTTCTAAGAGTAAGTCTGGATTATAAACTTTAATTCATAAAAGTTTTACGTCTTTCCTTTTTGTCACTGTTTTACAGTTATATTCTTCAATCAGCCATAACATTAAAACCACCTGATATTGTTTAAGTCCCACTTTTGCGACAGAAGCTCTGTGAGGTCACTTTGTGTTCTGACACCTTTATGTCAGAACCAGAGCTCATCGGTTGGATCCACCTGTTCGACTTTGATAGGAACTAACAACTGCAGTCCATTTTTTCAGCTTTGTAGTAATATATCCCACCAACTGAGACGTCGGGGTTTATAATGTTGATCGGGGATTTCAAGCGCTCTGTCTAATCAACTAAATGGTTTTCAACTTTTTTTTTAAAACCTTTTCCAGATATTTTATCGTTTTTTATTCAGATTACTTTGGTTTTATTTATTTTACACCTTTCAGAACTTTTACACGCGGTCAAAGGTTGACCCTATCGTTGTATTAATTAAAAATGTCCTTCACCAAACTGGGAATATAATATCACAAACAATGTTTCACAGTTTTTTTCACCTGTTTTTAGCTGTTTTAGCCTTACTGGATTCTTTCCTGGTTAATGATGGAGAGGTGTTTGTCCAATTCAGCCTGATTGGACACTGAAAGACCAAGTTTGAATTTTTCAATCCATCCGATCCCCCCCCCCTCTCTCTCCTCTGAACTGACCAGTGAACAACATCTCTGCCTTATTAGTAACGTCCATCTCACTTTCTCTGACCTGTTATTCCAATCTCTGACCACACACATACATTCATACAGCACCACACACACACACACACACACACACACACACACAGAGTGACACACTCCCCTACTCACTAGCAATTTGTTGCCAGTGACATCACATTGTGTGTTAAAGCCGTACTGGCACCGGGCTGCAGCTTCGTTAACTTTCCTCTTTAATGAGCACTTTAATTGAGCCGTCTAGCGGGCCACCTGTCGGCCCGCAGCCTCATTACCATACTAATGGACCGGGATTGTTGCTGCTCTGACAGCTCAGGCTGCACGGCCATAACAGGAGAGAGAGAGAGAGAGAGAGAGAGAGAGAGAGGGAGAGAGAGAGAGGGAGAAGGAGGCCACCCTGGAAGAGGGGGATTACCAGAGAGCAGGAGAACAAGTAACAAGTATGAAGTGGAGAGTGAGGTTTAGGTTTTGACCTTTACAAGGCTGATAATATTCTTTGCTACGATTATTTTCGACAGAAACTTTGGACAATCAACACACCATTGATTTTACCCACTAGAGTCGGTGTGTGTCGACTCTAGTGTGACAGTGTGTGTCGGTGTGTCACTGTCACACACCGACACACATCCCTACAGCTCTGGACTCTGACTTCCCACACACCTGGTGGCCCGCCTCTACGTCCGTTAACTTTCTTGGTCTCCAGGATGCTGCTAAAAAAAACCTTCAAGTTCTTTTTAGATAGATGAGTTTTGGTTTGAATTACAAAAAATTTATTGTAGATTAGATTTCCGCCAAATATAACGTAAGATTTTCCTTCTTATTCTAGTTCTAGGACTTTGGGGAAACAATCGTCCTGCTTTGACCCACTGCAAAGGTTCTGCATATCCAGACAGAACCTGTCAGTCTTCCTGATGAATTTCAACCCATTCCTCATGGACGAAGGTTTCAGGAGGCCATGGAGGTCTTCATCGTACACCAATGCAGATAAAAAAGCCCAGAAGGCGGTTCCAGTCACGTCTAAACCATGAGGATAAACCACCAATGGTTGTGATGTATTCCTATGGAGTGATGACTCAGCAGTATGGCTGGAGGATGAGGAGGAGGAGGAAGAGGAATGGAGCGTATGTTGAAAGGAACAGCCTACCCACAGTGAAGCATGGTGGTGGCTCAGTCACGTTCTGGAGCTGTAGATGAGGAAAAAGAGAAAGTTTATTCCATTAAGTATCAGGAAATACTGCAAAAAAAACTTTATTTAATCTCACCTGACGGACAGTCAAGTCGACATTTTCATTTAAAAACTGATAAATAAAAACAATTCAGTTTCAATATATTCCTGAATAAAAAGAAATCGTTTTGTTGCAAACCCAGTTATAAATGATTTCATCAGCAGCAGCCGAGAAGACATTCATTTGGCGCTGACGAACGTAACGCCGACAAACGCGTTATTTTCCCATCATAATACACAAATAAAGAAAAAATAAAGGAAAATATTAAAACTTGTTGCTGCGTGAATGATGTTCTTAGAGGATTTACGATCCGTGACTCCAGTCTGAGTCTGATTAATTCTTAGTTTGGACGGAGGCGGGGGCCACAGCGTGCAACATGTTTTTATAGTGTCTGATTGTTTATTATGTACCAGAATAAAGATGTAACACGACATGGTAATCAGTTTGTAACCCTGACCAATTTACTCTGTAATCCGGGGGGCGGGCTCTCTCAAGTGTGAAAATGGGGCCATATGTGTCTGGCTCCCCCTCGCTCCCGCTCCGCGTGTTTCGATATCTGCGTCTGAGACATGGAGGATCATGGGAGTTAATGGGCCAGGACTCCGGTCAACAAACGGGGTAATGTATGGGTGCAAACAAGAACACAGGGAGAAAACAGAGCTGCCAGATTCGCTCAAAGCTGTCTGAAAGATGTCTGCCCTTATGAATATGCTAATCCCAGTTTAGCATGAACAAAAAAAAAAAAGAATGCTCATTAATTAATCGTCAACAATGACCTGCTTTAACGACACACCATCCGCCGTTAGAGGCCGCGACTAGTGTATGCGGGCGTGAGAGTGTGACTTAAAGCAGTATGAATTTAAAACCTGACAACTTATTTTCTGTAAACATGAGTGAGAAGGGAAAATAGAATTAAGCTTTAAGGTGTACGGAAGTCACATGTTTGTCATTTTGACAGGCGGTGATTGACAGGCCGGCAGCCAGACACAAAGTCAACACTGTGTGTTTCCTCGGTGTAAGCCGTATTGAGTATTAACCTAGATAACGCAGACCTCCTCCGCTCGGAGACGATGTGAACCAAACTGAACGGAGGGACGCCGTTTTGACCTCAAGCTCGAAACTGGAGCAAAACCCTCAAACCGTTACCGGCAGCACAGAGACCCCCTTTCAGGACGTGCCAGGAGAATCTCCAACGGGCAGAAAGCTGGATTATTCCTTATCACTTTCCTGAACCACCTCGACAGCCTCCTTTCCTCGGGGAGGAGCGGCGGATCCACTCTGAGCTCCTTCTGAATGTCTGAGCTGCTCACCTCATCTCTGAGGCGGAACCCGGCCCCCCTTCAAAGGAAGCTCATTTCAGCTGCCTGTGTCCTTGACCTCATTCTTTCAGTCACTCACCAGAGCTCTCCATGAGTGACCCAGTACATATGACACCCCAAAATATATATATAGATATATATTCCGAATCTTCTTGATTATAATAGAGCATATTGGTCATTATAGTTATATTTCCCATTTAAATCATCCTTGGGTCTCTTGAAAGGCGCTATATGAATGTCAGTTATAATTCTTTTTCCTATTCTTATTATTCTTATTATCATTATTATGAGTATGTCATTTTTTAACACAAGTTTTTAATAAGTCTTACAGGTCTTATATCCAATGAGGTTGACAAAAGATGAATTCACTCTTTACACCAACAAGAATTTTATTATTCATTTTTTTTAATTCTCAAATTACTCCCCCCAAAAAGAAAAGAACAAATATTCTATATTAAGGAGAGAAAAATAGAAATACACAATAAAAAGACATACTACTGGAGTTCCTCAAACTTGATGAAGGATATTATGATGAAGGATAATTTGGGCACTATTTGTCCACACCGTTTGTTCTCCTCTGTTCTGGTCCGCTCTGCCATTTCACACCTCACGCCTGTCCTCATGTCTTTTGAGCAGGAACAGATCAGCGAGGTCCAGGCAGTCAGCAGGCAGCGGCCCGCTGCTCCATTATGTCACTAATTGGTGGCATGAGTGAGATGGCCACAGTATCAAAAGGCAGGAAGCAAAAGTTGGAGAGACGGAAGGGGGGGTGGGGGGGGGGGGGGGGTGGGGGGGGGGGGGGGGGGGGGGGGGGGGGGAGGAGGAGGAGGAGATGGGGGAGAATCTAGGAAGGAAAGGAAAACGGAGAGATAGAGGGAGAGAGAGAGAGAGAGCGATTTGTTCTCATTAGAGGCGGGGCGTGTCCAATTGACAGGTGAATGACAGGCATCGTGTGTGTGTGTGTGTGTGTGTGTGTGAGTGTGTGTGGCATGTCAGCCTGAGGGGTTCTGTTTAGAAGCGTTGTGTACAAACTAAACAATGGAATCACCAGGTGTGGGTTATGAGGCTTCCTGATAAGCTGCTCTCAGAATAGCAGCTCTTTTGGTGGGAAAGTGAAAATGGAAGTGTGAGAACTCAGGGTCGAAGCACAGATGGAGGAGGAGGAGGAGGAAGATTAAACAAATTACAACAGAATTTCATCACAGTTCCAGGGAGACTAGAGGCATGTTAGTTAAATATTAATTTGTCCTCAAGAAGTTATAAATTCATTGTTTGGGGTTGAAACCAAAACAGAGGTGCAGTTCCTCAAATGGCCAGTAGAGGCTGAAGCAGAAAGTGAGACACTCTCCTTAAACAGCAATATTAAAAAACAACAACTTTACAGCTGCTTCTACACTGTAAAAATATTTTTTAGAGTCTTTAACTACTTCCTCATTTACTGTTATAGTATAGGAAGGTTGGTATTTCTACATATCACTTTTTTAGCCTGATAATGATGCATATATAAAGGCCACAGTCTCATTGAGTGACAGCTAGCCATGAGTTGTTTGTTGACCTCAGCTAATTTGAGTCACTGCACATGACTTTATGGCCAAAGTTGTACCTTTTGGAGAAGATATCATGCAAAAATATCAGACAAATAATATTTAATGTTGTGTATAGTCAACCAGTGTCGGCTCATCCTCTGTATTGGTAAACACTGGTTTTAATTTTAAGACTTCCTTTGAGAGATACGCAACTGAAAGAAAGTTTCTAATTAGCTCTTTCATCCGCCTGAACTTTTAAGTAAAGTGACACAAGTTCTTAAACGGTTTACAAAAAAATGTTTATGTGGAGTGTCATAATTCACTGACAACTGATGAATCATATTTCAGTTTGAGGGTCACGTGATACCACCGCCAAATGTTACTCGAGGCGATGCTCTTTAGCGATCTGGTGAAGGAGCCGGCTGATTTTTTTTTAACCGCCATCAAAACCAGTCACATAATTGTATGATCCCCAGTCTTTGAGTTGTTTAGTGAATCGTGACACTAACACCATCATCACCTCGCTCTCCTTCGCCCCGGGGGCGCTTTCTTGCAGGCGCATGTGTCCCGATCGTCCCCCTCTCCCCATCACTTCTCCTGACCCCCCCCGTCGCGGAGGGAGAGAACAACATTACATCTTAATCTCACCCGCTTGATGGAGAATGCAGGTCCCTGAAAGGCAGTATTTTCTGCTTACATGAATCCATTGGGGGGGAATCAACCATATGCCAATTGACATGGCTGGGGCTGAATGGCCAACGTGGATTGTAACCAGGGTCCTCGGACAAAAAGCCCCCCGCGGGCTCCCACACCTCCACCAGAACCGAACAGACGTTCAGGCTGCCACTGACACAACGCCAGAACCCCCTCCACGACACACACACACACACACACACACACACATACACACAGATAATATTGGTCGCACACTCGCACTGGTGTTTATACTTTTGAAATGGTGTTGGGGGATAAAGTTAAAGAATCTACTGGTAAAATAAAGCTGAGTTATTTTTTACATCAATAAAACGCTTTAATGTAAAACGATCTGCTTTTATTGATTTTGTTTGTGACACCGTTGACCTTGAAACCCGTTTGGGTCATGCATAAACATTTGTTATAACACAGTAATAAAGTAAGTGAAATAGCTCCAAGTACATATATATAACTATATATATATTCATATATAAATACATATATATATATATATATATATATATATATATATATATATATATATATATATATATATATGATATATATATATATATATCAAAAGTATCTTGTTTAAAAGTGACTGATGACAAAATAAGATCTGTAAATACTTTTGTCAGCCCGTCAGAACATGGTTTTGTGAAATAAAGTTTTAAAAAAAGTATTAAAAAAAAGACCACAGATTAAAAAACAAATCAGACTTAAATCCAAATTATAACAACAAAAGGAAAAAAAGACAAAACCCTTCAATCAAAGAAAAGAAAAAAGAGACAATTTTAAACACTTTTTTTTTAAATTTATTTATTTTTATTCTTCCTCCTCCCTCTGTTTGTGACACTAATAATTAAAAAATGAGCCACCATCATGAAGACGTAGGTGTTTGGCTGCCATGTTAACTTTTTGCTCCCCCAAATTTTTGTAAATATCCTTTAATCGAAAATGATTTAAGATCTGACAAAAGATTTGTCCCTCAGTTTCATGATATAAATAATAAACCTCAACTTTTATTCATAATAAAGACAATTTATGGAAATTAAGAGGAAAAAAAAACTATTGAAAGTAGATGCCTTGATAATTAGATAGTTTTTATTTATCGATACACATTTTTAAGCACCATCTTAACTTAAAATATACAATTCAGAAAAATTCTATTTCTATCAACAATAATTGTAAGATACATCTTAAATAAATTAAAAAAATAGCATTCTTTGTGCGGGATTTAAAATCCTTTAGATCCTTAAAAGGCTGTAATCCCACTACTTATTTCACTTTATCATACACTTTATCGCCTCTGACAAGTGGAACGAAGCTAAAAATGTTCATCGGAGACTGAAAACTCCGATTCTACTGTACGCGTAGAATTGAAATCTGCTGGAAAACCAGCCCGGTCTTTTCTGCACCGGTCATCCCACATGAGAGCGTGAGACGTCAGTCTTTAGAGAAAATGTGTCCTGATTGGAGAGGCAAGCTGTCCCGGCCACTCCAGCGACTGTACCGCTGGAGAGGCCAGTGCGTTCACCATATGGGACAGGGATGGTCAATAGGATTACGTCCTGCACCTCTCCTTCTCCCTCTTCTCTCGGCCGCACATAATCAACCAGGGGATGAAGTCCAGGCCCGCCAAGCCTCCGCTGAAGTGATCCTAGATCCCCCTTTCCCCTACTTGGGAAGGGAGAGTGGGGCAGCGGGGGTCTCGTGGGCAGAGAGAAAGAGCAAGGGGACCACCAGATGGATTAACATATTCAACAGAGGCAGAGATCAAGCCTTTATAGAGGGAGGACAGAGGGAGGCTTTCTCTCACCCATACAGACTCTGAGAGAAAACACAAATGAGTGTAAGCTGGATTTATTTTCATTGTCATGGAAAAACAGCGATGGGCCGCTGATAACTACTCACATGTAGCCTCATTTTTTGTTTTTCTCACTATTGTGAGCGGGTCGGAACCCGAGCACTCAAGCCTGTAGAGGTGAGGAGCGACCAAATCCAGCGTGAAGTCGTGTTCCAGTAAATGTAGAATTCAATAATTATCCCCACGTAATTCGACGTTGTTAAATATTTCAAGAAAATAGTGGAACTTTGTGCAAAAACAATCTCTCTCTCTCTCTCTCTCTCTCTCTCTCTCTCTCTCTCTCTCTCTCTATATATATATATATATATATATATTTTTTTTTTGCTTGTGTTGAACAGACAGCTAAGGTGGGGGAGAGAGAGGGGGGGGGGATAAGATGCAGCAAGAGGCCCAGGTTGGAATCCGTCCCTTCGCCGCGCTGCTTAAGGCCTCGGCCTGTTCACACGATGCAAACAAATAAAGTTTTGGATTTGTTTTGATATCTGATTTTGATTCCTGTATTAACATGTTTATTTTATTTACCTGCGGAGCAACTTTGAGAACTTATGAAAAACACCCCATGATTAAAATGTGTTTATTTATTTTTATATAACAGCCTCATACGGAGGGGTGCTGCAGTGACTGCTGGGAACAATTCATGTTTTCATATCCATCAAAGGACAAATGTGATTTCAGATGTCATCTTCACTGATAAATGTTCTTTTTTTTTGGTCTGAAAATAAGATATTTATTGTTTTAGACCTCTAAAGTGTGAGAAAGTTCTTGATCATCCATTATCGTGGTTAGATTTGGGTGAAGTCATGTGACTGTGGTGGTTTTGGTTTAAGAAATGGTTGGATTTGCATTTATTTTCTTCTTAAATTATTCACATTTCAACTAGAAGAGACAAAAAATGAAGGATGGATTATGTTTGGCACAACAGATGGTATGTGATAATAAGTCTTTGGTTTTTTCCATGAGGTTTTAATTGAAGGGTATTTTTGCCCGCGAACTGCAGCAGGTTTATCGCCTTCTTCTTGGAGTCTGAAACTGCTGGTGGTGGCGGCTGATGACTCTGCTGGGACTGATGAAGGTGAGAGTTTATTGGTGATAGAGTTGATGTATTTGTGAAGACTGGGCAGAAAGTTGGATCTAAAACAACGTGAAGAATGGAGGGAATTATATTTAAAAACACAGCAGCGTGATGGCGATGAAGGCTGATGATGAAGGTGTGTCTCCTTGATATCGGACAGGTGTGGCCAGCTGATGAGACGTAATGCAGGTGATGGCACCTGAGTCTTCCTGATAGCAGTGGTTTGTGTATAAGTTCATGGCCCGGGTGTGCAAGAGGATAGTCTTCTTAACATGGAAACATTATTCAAATTTCAAAGTTTATATATATTCAAATAAAATAACTATTTTTGAATCCGTCATTTGAAAAATAAAATGGCCAAAGAAGGGTTAAAGATAGAGAATCTTCCCTCCAACCTTCCAGACATGGAGCTGAACTTTTGGTCGCCGACATTCCAAAATAACTTTGTTGTCACATGACAGAAAGGAAAGAGAAAAATGATCATTTTGATCAAATTCACCTGTTGCTGATATAAACGCTTAATAACGGTAACTTAGAAGTTACTGTTATCTTCAGTCTCTGCAAAAGGACCATTATAAAAGGTTTTATTACATTTTTGCTTATGGTAAGGAAATTTAATGGAAATTTTGGAGCTCTCACACACACACACACACACACACACACACACACACACACACACACACACACACACACACACACACACCATTACCCCCGTGCTGTGAGCGAACCCGTGCCCCCGTCCCAGCATGGGCACCAGATTAGAGAGCCCGTTTTATTTTGCTGGTTTGCTGTTCTCATGACACGTGAATGGCCAGTGAGATATTGGACCAACATTATCCGACACATTCATCCCCACATCAAAGATGAGCCCAACGGCCGGAGGAATACCACCCTGAAAGAGAGCAAAGACCTCGCTGCTAATGTTGGATTAGAGACCCCGAAGCAGAGCGTAGCTCGTGTCGTGTTTACGACTGACTGTTGATATCTGATCAGGCTAAGTTCTCTTTTCTTTCACACGCATCGGGTCTTAATTTACTCTTTGTTTCGGTGTCTGGCACTCTTGTTTCCCACTTAGTGTGATAGTGACGTATTTGAAGTATTATTGTGAATATCCCATGAACTCTAACTCAATAAACTCTGATTATAGGCACAAAAGTATGCGAGCGAACGTCTAATTCCAAAACCCACGCCAACCTTTATATCAGATTTCGGACATGGCTGCAGAGATTTGCTGGGAATATGAGTTGAGTCCCTTCCCAACTCAACTCAACCCAACCCAACTATAAACTAGAACCTTTATCAAGTTTACACTCAGATATCGACACGAGGCTCAGAGATTTTACGCCCTTCAATGCCACATTGAGTCGCTACATCAGATTAGCGTTCTGGGAAGGCGGCGGGTTGAACGCGCGAATACGGGCCAGTCATGAAGAAACTTCCCAAAGACGGTGATATTAATATGCTCCATGAAGGGACACTGGGTCTTTTATCAGATCTGGCAGCCGCGCACTAATCAACATCACGGTGACGGCGCGGCGAGAGAAAAAGAACAATGGCGCCTCAGGAGAATAAGACCGGCGTATCGATGCAGAGAGGGCGACAGAAAGGCAACAATACAGCAGCGGCCAGAAAAAGAGGGTGAACCTGCTGCCTGGCTGCTGGTGGCGTGATGGATGAGGTCACTCAGAGGGCTTCCCCAAAATGCAGAGTGTCCTCAGTGGGTCAATCAGAGGTTGGGTAGAGGTCAGAGTGCAACCAAAGGGGAGACTGTGAAAGTGCCACAAACATCAGTAAGTTTGTTCTGAGGAAACCCTAAAGAAATCACCACTAACGTCGCATCATGTGATCATCGGCCGTGGTACCCCCCCCCTCACAAAATCATGTTATACATCTACGCCTGTTTCTCCACAGTCGAAGCCAAAGTAGGTCAACGCACAAGTTGACCCAGTCCTCTTCTCTCTGTCTCTGGGGACTTATATAATAGTTGAGCTCATTTATCATTAAAGTCAAAAAGCCAAATGCTGTGAGAATCAGCGTTAGCGTTTTAAGCACATATTATATTTCTATTTTCTGAAAACAGTGTAAAAATGCCTAATAAACATATAGGATAAGATATACTTTTTTTGTTTCTACAATATTTAATACTTACTTTTACTTTGATCAAACTTTTTTTGTGCAGTTTTTACCTTGGACCACCTTTAAAATTGGATTTTAAATTTTATTTTGTAAGATAAGATAAATTGGCCTAAAAATCAATATTGTAATTTTATACAGTACAAATAGTAATACATTTTAAATACTCTTAAGAAAGTTAGGAAACTGATATCCAACTAAAGTAGTCATCAATTTTATGAAGCTAATGCCAATGCTAATGCTAATGCAACATTATCAACTCAGAATTAATGATCTACTTTACTTGGAATTATTTATATATAACTTATTATATATATTACAATTTACAGTGTAGACCACTGCTGAAAGCGCTTTACAACAAATGCTACATTCTGCCACACACACATATTAACACACATTTGTTTCACACCTGTTCCCTGAAACAAATTCAGCGCTTCCTCTTCAAAATACCCCGCATTAGCATTTCCATGCTAAGTCTCACATTTTAATGGAAAAGCCAAACCGGAGAAAGAAATTTGGGTTTCAGTCCACTTCAACATGCAACCGGTGCAAAATCCTATTTCAGCTTCTCTGAAGAAAAAATAAAAAAACAACAACTAAAAAGTGAATAATATGAGAGAATGTAATGATTTTCACAAGCTAGCATGAACGCCGAGCAGATGGTAAACCTGACGATGAAAAATAATCCGTACATTCACTCTAAAAAAACGAATTCTAACCTAAAAATACTCCCAAGACACACGCCAGATAGAAGCGCTTTCCAGGGTGGGTACCGTCCGTGGGTGGGAGGGGCCGGCGGTGGAGTATCTGTGTGTGACGCTAGCCTTTTCAACTGTGTTGGAGCCACTTGGTAAACACACACACTATAATTACTGCTTATTAGAGGCTATAGGGGCCCATTAGCGGCGGCGCCCCTACCCCTGACTGCCCGCCACCTCATTATAGAACCCGGCTCAGCTCGGTCCGCCTCATTACCACCTGCCTGTTAAACTGGCGCACATGCGTCCATAGAGCGAGAGCCACAAACACGTAAACATGCACACATGCTCTCCGGAGCGCAGGCGTGCAGCCGGCAGGTGCTGCCAGAGTGACGTCAGGTGTTGACTTACTAACCGTTGAATAGTGGAAAATGTACAGTGTGGTGCGTGTGTGTGTGTGCGTGTGTGTGTGTGTGTGTGTGTGTCTGAGTGTGTGAGTGCATTAACTTGTTCATTGCAACACATGACATTAGTCCAAAGAATTGAATGTTAACCTCATCTCAAGTTTAACTGTATTCAGTACAATTTATGCTGCATTCACTGAGAGTGGGAATTTCCATTGTCATCATTATTTGTTGTTTGCGACATAAACGATATAAACTTAAAATGCATCAGGTGTCGGGTGCGACAACATGGATACTTTTCAAGGCCTTTGCTGATCTTAGTATCTGTAAATGCAATAATTATCGGCTTAAATATTACTTCTAATACGTGCAGATTTATCTTACTTTTAAAGTAAATACACTTCATCAATACTGATGAAAAAAGCGTATTTAAGCCTGTGAGGAATTATTAAACAAAATAACGTAACTTTATACGACCAAAAAAAGTCTAATGAGGGTCAAAACCTGCTAATTATCTAATTAAAATGGAATATTTTCCATGAAATACTACATGAAAAAAAAAAAAACTTGACTAAAGGATTTGTCATCTATGTTAAATTTAGAGTCTGTAACGTATTAGAGGAAATAAAACATACAAAGATATAATTTTCCCACAGTTTTGAGGTCATTAAAGGGTTAACCACACCATTTTCTTCAGTAGAGAGTCATTGTTCTATGTAAAATAAAACTTTTCCCTTCACAGGATGTCAAATGTACTGGAACACACGCCTGATGCAAACACTCCAACATAACATAACGTCTCCCTTCATTTCCCCCAGAGCGCCCCCCCCCCCCTCACCCGGACCCTGTGCCTATTAGAAAAAAACAATAACGTGACATTCCAGTCCATGCCACCCTATGCTGCTGGCTATGCCGCCTGTACGGCGAAACAAAGGCCTCCCCTCTGTCAGCGCCGGGCGCAGCTGCCACCGCCGTTTCTTCACTTTCCCCACGAGCTGAGCTTCTCAACCGGCTTGATTTACTGTGGAATACAGACGCCGTTTTTCTTCCCTCTGGTTCCAACTCTCCCATCCCTCGCCGAAAACCACCCCGCGCCCTCTGTTCAGGGCCGCAACTTCCGTGCTGCGTCTGTTTGACTCTGCCATGGCAGCAGAGACGCTGCCAACGCACCCTCTTCTCTTTGACTGTTTTCTTGTCTTTGTTCATTCTCAGTCCTCCGTCGAGCTGCGGCGATTGAGGGAACGGCAGCATCGACGTGTCAGTTACTCCATCTATGCATGTTTTGTCTTTACTGTTATTCTCCAGAGAGCAAAGGAAGCATATGTCCTGAAAAAGGGAAGTAGGTGAACAGAAAAAGTGATGAAAAGGAGAAAACGTTTGCGTGGACGGAGCGAAAAAGTCCTCATAGAGGATAAACTTCCATAACGGACTCATAGGGAACTAAAATCTGGTGCCTCTATAGAGAAAACTCCAATCATGATTCTACTAAATCTTCTGTCCATAAATGTGATGAGTGTGTCGAAAAGTTTGTGTCATAATGATTTCATCATTTTGAGTTTTCTTCTTAATACTTTAGTCTAACTTGAAATTTTTCTGAATTATTTTACATTTTTAGTTTTAGATAACTATTGCGGTCTCGAATAAGTGATATTACCTGTTTTTCAGATTTTTGTTGATTTTTTGTAAATTTTTGCAAATTTTTAATATTTTTTGTCATTTTTTGTCATTTTTTGTCATTTTTTGTCATTTTTTGTCATTTTGATTGCTAGAAAAGAAAAAGAAATTGATGTTGTCAGATGAGATAAATGCATATAAAATATACATATTATAACAAATTAGTATTGTGAAATCAACTCAAATACCAACAAAATGTCTATCTATAAAAATATCCAGGTAAAAACAAATAAAGACTTTTAACTAAGTCAGTGAAAAAATGAAAAAAAACCCAACTTAAAGCAACGTAAGGTATTCACTCAAAAAAAAAAAAAGATCCCTCAATAATCTAATTTCTTTAGAAAACTGATGCTTAATTTTCTGAATCCACTAGATAATTATCTCATCAACTCAGAAAAATTGAGTATCTTTGGTGAGTAGATAAAAGAAATACAGTTTAACTCTTGATTTCATCACCATGAAAAAAATATTTAAAAAATATTGTCTTTGCATATTTAAATGTATAAATTAAACATATTTTTAGGCAGTTAAAAAAAAAACATTCCCACTTGTAAAATCATTTCATGATGAAATTTTGTATTTCTTCTAAAATTATCTATTTTAATGCCATTGGCTCAACCTTTTGGTAAAGCATATTTAAAAAAAACCCCGATTTGACCAGGGATCCGTCCTCGGCCCCTTACTCTTCAGCCTCTACAAGCCGATTTTACTGGGTCACATTATAAAAAGGTTCAGTCACAGAAATAGTGACTCAAAATGTACTCAACCAAACAGTTGAGCAGGACATTAAAGAGTTAATCAAGTTATATTTTGGTCTTGGCTAATCGTGGTTTTCAGTAAAGACCTGTGGGAAAGTCCAGGTTCACAGAGTGAAATAGTTCCGACACTCACGTAAAGTGAGTGGGATTGCTAAAAATACACAAAGTCCATTTATCTTCCAAACAAATCAATCAATATTGAAGCAAATATTCTGAGCAAACAGGCTGCGTCATCTCATCGGGAGAAATGGACCGGTCCCAGTAGAAGAACCTGCAAAGACAAATTAAGGGTGAGCACATTTTGACGGGTCGGCCTCCGGCTGTGACCCTCAGCTGATGAACACCAACCTGAAGAACTATCAGTCCAAGTTTAATGAAGAAAGAAAAGAGCCTGTAAAAAGGTTATACCTCTCAGAATCCCTCCGGTTCTTATGGGGCCCGTTTTAAGAGGTGGCCGATAAAGGAACATGTGTGGCATTCAACATATGAGCATATGTGTGTGTGCGCCTCCACTCCAGGGTGCTCCAAACTTTGAGGACGTCTCCTCCAGAGACACAGGCCCGGCCCTCCAAACTCAAAGGACCGGCTCCATTCACCTCCTGGCAACGGTGCTGAGAAATGGAGAAGAGATGGGCCGGACGGAATGGGAGGGCAGTAAATTATCAGCTTTGAGAGGGGCAGACACGATATTTATTTATAGCATTCAACTGGGCACTCGGGGGGGAGAGGGGGAGGGGGTTGTGATGGAACGGGGGGTACTGGTCCTCTTTTTGCGAGGGGCATCCTAGGTGGTCAGCATTGACCTGCGCTAACCTCTTGTATCCTGTCTCATTCTCCCAGCCTTCACACTCGTCTTGTACCCGGCGCTCCGGAGACCTCCCTGGTAATTAGGGAACGCGTCACACCCACTCCCTGCCCCCAAAAGGCACTAAATTCTCCCGGTTCTCCCGGCCTTGTGACACACACACACTCACACCTCCTCGGAATGGAGGCTCCAAGACGCCATTCAGCTCCATCCTTACTTGCTGGATCCCCCCTGCCCACCCCCCACCCCCCACTCTACATTTTATCACCACCCCTTGTTTTGTTTTGCTGTCTCAATCCATCAATCTTCCCATTAGGCCTCCATATTACGGAAACCAGGGGAGACGCCCCCTTTTTCTTTTTTTACTCCGACCCCTCAAACCCGTCTTCCTCCCTCAGCCTCCTCCGCCTCTCTCTCGCTCCATCCTGGAGTCCGGGCCTCATTAGTCCTACCTGTTGCTCGCCGATGTTCGCGCTCGCCGTCCCGTTCGCTTCTCCGCGGGATTCGGCTTCACCTCCATCTCGAGGTTGGCATCGCCACCGTCCTCCGGCTTCGGAGGAAAAGATGGAGAGGCTTGGGTGGATGTAGGTGGGGGTAGCAGCACTTTGGGTGGTATGTTTCCTGTGAGGGTGGGACACAATGCCCCCAGTGTTCAGGCAGGCCCACAGGAGCTTGTTTTACAACAGGGGAGGGGCGGCCATCAATGGCCAGATGATGTGAACCACCCTGAGCCGATTCACAGTGACAAACAGCCCCCTCCAAGCGGACCCCCACCTCCTCCTCCTCTTTTCTGCTGTCTCCCATCGCCTCCCTCCTTCCCTCCTCACATTCTGTTCTGTTGGACCAAAACCAGGGCAGCGGCGGGTATGCAATGGCACCGCAGCTCAATGGACTGGAAGTGAGGGTCCACACCCACACGAATCATGGACACTCAAAATTTCTCACATACATAATGGGGCATACATGCGGACCCTCGCACGCACCGACGGGAGCCCACCCTTTGTGTCCTGCTCCTCCTAATGACGCCTCAAGCATTTTAGTGGAAAGGTGAACCGGTACCAGTTTAATTAAACCGCCGTTGCTCCTGTTTGTTCTCCTCTCAGTCTCAGAGGAGGGCGAAGTGGCTTGATGGCGGCGTAATTGGTGAAGAATTGAAGGAGAGCTGGTTTGTAGCCCCCCCCCACCCTCCTCCAGCCTGATAGACCCTGTGGCCCGTTAACATCTCCTCGGTCAGTGCCATCCCAACTCGCCTTGAGAAGGTCCATGACCGGACCGCGGTACCGACCTTTAATAGGAACTGAAGGAATTCCCTCTTTTTTTGCCAGGAGATGCGACACGAGAGTGAAATATGTGGGGTCAAAGCCCCCCGAATGCACGCCGACCATCCTCCCCGACCTCCTCCCTTAGAGATTTTACGGCTGTATGAAGAGGATTTTATACGCACTAGTCGGCCATTGTGTCTGGGAGAAGACGCAACTCATTTGCATATCGCCAAAAGGTCACTTGTCTGGAAAGTGTAAACAATGGAGTCGGACCGTTTGAACAAACATCCTTTTGATGATTCCAGTTTCGCCTTTGAGCAGTGCAGGAGCGAGGTGCACCTTAAGCGAGATGCTGGTCTTCTCCCGTTTTTCCGTAGCCGTGGTCGTTTTTCGGGTTTCGTCAAACATGAACCCAGTTTAAAGGCATCCAGTCCTTCCTGCCTCCACTAGGTAACGATAGAAGACATTCCAGCACTCACCAGAGCAGCGAACTGACCAGGTTGGGGGTTCAATCCCCACCTACTCCTCTCCACATGTCAAAGTTTCTATGCCACACACTGAAGCCCGGGCCCCAGACGTTGGGGCCCCCGGGCCTCAGGGCCCAATAAATGACAGATGAAAGTGGTGTAAGGGGTGTTTCAGATGAAAAGACTCAAATCAAACATACAGACCAATTAGATTTCCATTAGATTTCTAGTGATGAAGAAGAGGAGAAGACAGACAGTCGGCTGCAGAAATCCATCTTTTGATGCTATAGCTGCTATAACTGCTATAACTGCTATAACTGCTATAACTGCTATAACTCTACTTTAATCCTTTATCTGTACTTTCATGTTTTCATAGGTTTCCGTTAATCTTGCCTTCCGATAAAGTTTTTGTTTCTTTTTTTAACCTTTTTAATGTTTTTTTAACCCTCACAAAGGAAAAAAAAAGTTTTTTTTTAAATGTTATTTTTTAGTCAGGGCTCCATCTTTGGACCCTTAGTTTTTGAAGCATATACATGCTGCCACTGGGTCATTCCTTTAAACAGGTTCTGTCACATTATTCAATAAGAAATGAGACTGAAAAGGTTCTCAACCAATCAGCTGAGCAGGAGATTAAAGTTCAAACACAAAAAAGGAATCACAATAAAGTGAATCTTTATTATATTATATTCATGAACATGTTATTATTCCTCACTTCACCTTCCAAGACAATGTCTCACATAATGAACCTCCTAGAACTTCCAACTTTTCACAAATATGATCATTTATTGTGTTTTCATGTGATTATTAACGATGGGGATGGAACTTGGTAGGAGGTTTGAGGCAAATTCATGAATTTTTGTCATGAACCTGACAAAAAGATTCAAATCTTGAATATTATATAAATAATAGATCAAAATTTCAGCATTTTTATCTATTATTTTCTGAAACTACGTGACCGATTTGCATGAAACATAGAAGAAAAGGGCGAAAATAAACGCATGAAAAAATGATTAAGATTATACAAAAGCATAATTAAATACAACTATTTTTTGAATCGGATTTATTGTAATTTTTTAAATACATGTTAAAAATAATGTTTTTATACGATATTAACAGGATGCTGAATTTAGCCGTTTTGGTGAAAATGGGAGGTTTCAAAGTTTTTTTTGAACAGCCATCCCTACTTCAGAGTCCGGATCTCACAATATTTCATATTCATGGAGTTTTATCAGAAAAAAATCTACCAATCATAACATCTTTTTATATTTTAGTGTTCGTTCTGCTGCAGCGAATCAGCCTCTCTGGATTAAACATGTGACATAATATCCCTGTATACCACTTCCAAAGTGTGAAACGTATTTTAAAGAAGCTCCATTTTCATTTTAGGAGCTGTGTGTATGCGTGCGTGTATATGTGTGTGTGTATATGTGTGTGTGTGTGTGTGTGCTGTGGTGACAGCTGGTTAGCAGTGTGCTGGTAGTAAAGTAGTCTTCCTCTTTGTTGGGCCTGATGAGCTTGTGCGTGTGATGGGATCAGCGTGAAGAGTGAAGGAATGTCAGCCAGCCTCTCAGTTGCTCCATATGACGCTAATTGCAACAGAACGGGAACGGCCTGGGCTGCTTGTGGACGCCATTGTCATTCCCGCGCCTATTGTCTCCGGCCTTCTGACAATCGCCATCTGAATGAGAGGCCGCTAAGCCCGATAGATCCCCGTCATTAGACCCTTCGCTGCCATTGTGATGCAGCGGCGAGGATACTGTAGGGCTACCGGTGACTTCTGCAGGACGGACACCAGCGACCACGCTACCAGAGATAAATTCCCTTTTTGTTTCAGCTGTCCGTGCGCACAAAGACGGCATGTTGCACCTTTTTGGCGCCTCTCATCGGCTCTTGACTCTCATTAAACCCGGGAAAATGGAAAACTTTTATGACCCGCCGTTTTCACTGAAGCCACAACAACTGTCACTCGTTTATGGGCGGGGCTATAAAATGGTACATCCATAGATTAGACTCATCTGTTGGGGGGACTTTAGTCACGTCAGAAAAACTGTTGTTGTGCTGCCAAAATAATTAGTTCACAGTTAGAAAATCTATTGAATCTTTCAGAATGAGATGTCCACCAAAGCGTCCGGCGCGGTTTATTCATTTCCTCCATCTGATGATCTAAAGCAGCCCGTTTATTTTAACCAGGGCACCTCATTCATTAAAGTAGGAGTATGCAGTCATCCCACTAGCAAGGGTACATCCCCGCAAACCCTCCGATCCCCTGTGTTGTACAATCAGTCCCCTGATGAGGTTTATTTCGGTATAAAATATGAAAATGATCCATCAAATGTTTTTTGAGTTATGTCTTGAAAACAGCGATTTTCATCAAAATGGTTCCCCTTAGTGAGTAAAATGTCAAATATTAGAGTAAAATATTGTCGAGTCGATTCATAATTGCCAAATTTGGACTAAATCGGACCAACGGTTGAGAAATAATGGCCCAAAACAGAAAATGTTGGAGCTAAAGCTCCCAATATTGTTAAATATAAGGCCTACCATTCCCAAAATAACTCCAGTTCTTCCTCGCACTAAGGTCTATGTTGGTATAAAATATTAAATCGATCCACAAAATAACAATTTTGAAAATATCGATTGAACACTTTTCGAGGTTGTAATAATTATAAATATGCTGATTACGTCCATATCGACACAAATGTGCCAAAAATGAACGTCTTCAAATGACAGTTTTGGGCAGGAGTTGAGACCTGGGTAGTGACGATAAGTGAGTTAAGCGATGGGGAAGGTGATGAGGCGACTGCAGACAGGTGAGCAGCAGGAATAGAGCTGGAACATAGGAGAGAGAGGACTTGTGACCACGCCCACACGCACGCAGAGTACATGTACTTCCTGTTTGACTGTTTAGGTATGTTGATACTGATAAGTATGTCAAAATGTAGATTAACGATTACGTGAAGGTGGATCGCTGGACATTTCTCACTCTCAATAGCTGCCATCTTGGCTACATAATTAGAAGGGGGAGGGGCTTATGAAACGGAGAATCAGAAATACTTTATTGAAATTCCTTTGCTACAGATTATCCTTAAAAACTGTTAAGAGTGGAAAAGAGTACGAATGAGAAACAACAAAGAACATATAAAACAATAAATGTGTAACAATATGAGAATGTATAATATAATAATAGAAGAGTAATATTATTATGCTATTACAAGATTTGTGCAAACAGACTTGTGCTTATGGAAAAGTCTATTCACTCCAGATGGAATTAAAGAGAATTTAAAGTGCCTATAAAGTGTTCGTAGTGTCTAAAGAGCATAAGATTTTATAAGTAAGTTCCAGCTCACAGGAAGCAGGAAGTGCATGAAACCGTTCTTCTTTTAATGAGGTGAAGAATCCGACAGGTATTCTAGAAAGTGACGTGACATTCATTCCCGAAGGTCGCGGCCATTAGTTCCAACTTTTTAAATGACTGAAGTGCTGATTTCTGTTTGGGGCTGTCGTGACCCGGTTGGCGCCTCACAAGTTGTCCATCCCTCCTTCGGTCCTCTTTTGCAGCTACTGCAGACCAAGAACACCCAACAAGACCTGGAGTTCTGGAGTTGTTCTGGAGTTGCTCCGGAGATCCCTAAACGTTCTCATTTTTCCTTCATAAACCCTTTAATGTCCCGCTCAACCGTTTGGTTGAACTTCTTTTGAGTCTCTATTTCTATCTGAATAATGTGACAGTGGCTGCATGTATATGTTAAAAAGTAAAGTACCGAGAGTGGAGCCCTGGGGGACACCACAGGCCAAAGGGGCCACCTTTTTGGCATATCAAAGCATATGAGGACTTACTAATCAGAATTATGTAACTTAATACGACCAAAAAAGTCCAATAAGGGTAAACTAGTTTTCGAAAATCACGCTTGACCAACATTTTAAATTCGAATTAAAATTTTGGTCCAGCATTTTTACTGTTAAATATCTAAATCGACCGAACGATTTTTCCTTTCAATGGTTAATTCAGAGTGTCGAAGATATTAAATTAATAAATGCCCGAAAAGGAATAAAATATGCCAAAAAAATTAATGTTTTTCTTTCTTGACGAGGTTTTAAACACAACTTCAGAGATAAAATGTTCCCTTCCCGCCAAATAGGTCCCGCCCCCTGACGCATGTGAGGGGGCGGGTGATCATTATGATGACCTCCGTAACCAAACATCGTATGTGCGTCGAGAATAAGCAAACTAAATTAAAGTTAATTATCCTGCAGCTATTTAGGTTGTGAAATGAAGAGGATGAGAATAATAGCAGAGATTAGTGAGACTTTAGTTACTCGCGGTAATTTGGATCACGTTAGACGATTACGTAAAATAAAAATCTCAATACACGACTTACAAACCGGAGATGTGGCGTTTTAAATATATTAAATTCTACCCAGAGGTCAGATTTGGATGTTTTTGGAGGCTCAGCGCTTTTATTTTCTATTTATTGGTGTTACAACGTCACATGACACTGGTCATAATGTTATGGCTTACCAGTGTAAGATTGCATAAAGGATACACTAATCTGGAGATGATTCCGATTTTCCTTAATTCATGTTTCTCCCACCTTCCCAGCTTTTCTGGAGGCTGTGACGTTACAATCAGACAGAAGAAAGACAAAAAAACTGAAATATTGAAAGAGTGAAGAAATAATGATTAAAATCAAAATTGAAAATGTGGCTCCTGAGCTTCCTAGTATCTTTTTTTATTTTTCTCATGTGTGTTCAGGATATGATCTTAAAACTTTATTTGGACGATTAAGTCTGTTTGAGACGGAAACGGCGGTTGATCCTCAAGAACTTCAGAACATCTTTGAAGAAATACTTCCACCGTTTCTTCACTCCCAACAATTGACCGCATCACTCTGGTGAACGTGACACTTTTTTGTCTTGGCGAGTTTGTCGCCCGCTCGCCACAAACTGCCAGCTGGCTTCTCTCCGGGCCGCGTGAGACCCAGTCTAGTCTTCGTCTTCCTCAAACAAGCATCTGGAGGCTGGCGGGTGAATGCGAGCGTGAATATATTCATCCTCATGCTGCTTTGTTAAATCTCTGGGCGTAAAGCCGTTGTACCCCCGTGCCCTCCTGGGTGACCCCCGAGGATCAGAGACCAGGTTGTCGAAACATTTGTAACATTTGGCCAAAGCAAATCTCGGGCTGCCTGTTGAATTGAAGCTCAGACCAAAGAGGAGAAAAAAAAAAAAATCCCCCTGGAACCCTCAAAACACTCCTTACACCGGACCCGGGCCCCCCCTCTCGTTCCTTATCCCTCACACACACACACACACACACACACACACGCACACACACAGTAAGCATGGAGACTCAACCCCTCACAACCTCCAGAAAATCCCCCTTTATCTTTCCCCAGCCAGATGGGGCCGCTGGAATAATGGCCCCAACCCAATGAGTTCCATTCAATTTGTCATGCCGTCTAAAGGAGCTTGTAAGCTTCCCATTTGCAGTTATGTTATAGTAACCATGGGAGGCTCTGTAGTGTTAGGACTTAATTACCTCCTAATAGCTGTTGTAGAGAGAAAGCCCCCGGACGGCATAACCCAACACCGTCCAGCCCCCCGAGACCCGGACTCCCGAGGACGGGATCCACACGGTTCGTGGTGGGTCGGCCCACATGTACCTGTGTGGATCCGTGAAGGTTGATGATTAGTTAGCAGGTGTTCAGAGAGTTTGGCAGATTTCCTGCTTCCCACTTTGTCCGCAACATTCACGGTCAGCTGGAGCGGCAATAATAATAATAATAATAATTTTAGATGATTTCCTGATAATTACTCGTGGGTTTGACGTTTCCTATGTGGGCAGCTTTATGTCCAAAAGTTTTCTGGTCATAATTTCTGAACTGTTTGGTCCGATTTTGTCCAAATTCGGTGCATATGAATCGACTCGAGGCGATCTATCTCGTATTTATTGTGCTCTACTCTAATACTTCATATTTTACTCATGAGGTGAGGGGGAGCTTTTAAAAAAAAAAAATGTTTTATTCATTAATATGTCCCCCCTGCAACACATAACGAAGGTTCCTACAACTGTAGGTCACCTCCAACTACAGCCACAACTACCTCGTTCCAACGACTCAATAATGCGTGGGAAATGTTAAGTCTTACGAAGTCTTACGAAGTCTTACGAAGTCTTATGAAGTCTTATGAAGTCTTATGAAGTCTTATGAAGTCGTATTAGGTCTTATTAGGTCTTATGAAGACTTATGAAGTCTTATTAAGTCTTATTAGTTCTTATGAAGTCCTATTAAGTCTTATGAAGTCTTATGAAGTCTTATGAAGTCTTATGACGTCTTATGAAGTCTTATGAAGTCGTATTAGGTCTTACGAAGTCTTATGAAGTTTTATTAGGTCTTATGAAGTCTTATGAAGACTTATGAAGTCTTATTAAGTCTTATTAAGTCTTATTAGTTCTTATTAGGTCTTATGAAGACTTATGAAGTCTTATTAAGTCTTATTAGTTCTTATGAAGTTCTATTAAGTCTTATGAAGTCCTATGAAGTCTTATGAAGTCTTATGAAGTCTTATGAAGTCTTATGACGTCTCATGAAGTCTCATGAAGTCTTATGAAGCCTTATGAAGCCTTATGAAGCCTTATGAAGTCTTATCAAGTCATTTAGTTTGAGTCAGATCTTCATCATGGTGACATCATCCTCATCATATGTGATGAGGCCAGGGTGGAATGATGCAGCTGATGGTGTTAGGGGTGTCTAGTATTGGACTTATCATTATTTATTCCTCATTATTCGTGGTTCTTTTGTGTCTGGTTGTGTTTTTGAACTTGAGACCTGAGACAACCCAATCATCTGTTCTGACCTACAGACGTTGTGATTACTGCATGGACACTACCCTCCTTGTTCTGGAACCTCACTTTCTCACTAAATGTACAGTAAGTCTCGGGTTTAAGATCTCGGCATGTGAATCTAACAAGGAGACAACGTTTCGCACACAGCACCGGCGGCGGCGGCGGCGTCTCACGTTTCCTCACTGGATTTCAACAAAAGCGAGAATTTTGCTTCATTTCGTTCCAACATTTGGCAGAGAAAGGAATGGAGGGGGCGAGCCAGGACATTATTCACGTCTTTCACTTCATTTGGCCTCAGCCGGTCAGCTGCCCAGACAGAAGGAGAAACCTTCTCTCCGGTTTTTCCACCCTCCTCTCTTTTTTGGCTGTTTTGTTCCTTTTCTTTTTTAGTTTGGAGGAAGATTAGCAGGATTAAGTATGGCCCACATATGCTCCTCCTCACTATTGGTATTCACCACAGCACCGGGCCTACAGCCACCCAGACTGACGCACAGAGAGGAGGAAGGACAGGGAGGATGACAACGAGGAGTGTAGACGGTGAGAGATGGTAGATCATGGGATTTCTTAAAAACACTGCTGTCCACATACGTTTTCGCGCTGAGACCGAGGTTCCTTCCACCAACATCAGCGGTGGAACGTCTCACAGCTCTTGATTCTGAAAAGGAGAAAAATCCAGAATCTGGAAAGCTTGAGATCAGAGGAGTAGAAGCTGCAGATGAAAGTTTAGACAGGTAGACTATCCCTTTGCATACTTTTTCACACCATTCACAAATGTCATCGTCTGTAGCTGTCAGTTGGGATATCAGATGTTCTCACCAGCTGGACACGTCGATTCGGGTCATACAACCTAAGATAAGCACAGAAATTTAAATGATCACATATCATGTCTGTAATAAACCCTCGAGGGAACTTGGATGGAACAAATCTCTGTAAAAAAAAAAGTACTACTACTGAAACCATGACCCCCCTCCCCCCTGAAATCCTCCCTGTCAGAGCCAGAGAAGGATCACCTGTTCCTCGCTCCAGGGCCCGCCTTTCCACACAATTTCGCCCATTAATCACACATCTTCATTGATTTCATTTAAATCAAACAATATTTCTCACTTTAAATATACTCGCTGCTGCTGGAAGGTGGCGCCATCACCGCCGCTGATAACGTCACTTCCTGAAGAATGTGGATTACTTGAGGAGATCATCCGAACTATTTGTGTCAGTGTGTGCAACAGACAGTGGAGTTATTATCCAAACATTTTCTCAAGGCGAAACAACCAAACCAGTACCAGTGGACAAAAAGGTTCATGAAGGCCTTCTAGCCTCACTGACGTCATTTGAGGTCAGAATGGTCAGGAGTAATAAAAATATTTAAAAAAAAAAGTTTTTCCTCCTGCCACTAGGTGGTGCAACGCCAAAAATCTTCAATCTGAACACCTGTTCCACTGCTGCAAACTCTCTCTCTCTCTCTCGCTCTCTCTCACTCTCTGTCTCTCTCCCTCACTCACTCACTTACACACACTTAAACAAACAAGAGTTAGAGGTAGTTATTTTTTGTTTAATCAGTATTAATAACACTAATTCATTATTTACAACTGAAGGTTCTCTCCAATATATTCACGTATTTACTTACTGACTGACTTATTTATATCTTTATCTTTATATCTTTACGTTTTTTTTTTACGATTTGTCTCCAGATTGGCAGATGTGGGAAAAAAGCCCAGAAAGATTTGGGATGAAAAACAAAATTGTCTTTTCTCAAATCCATGTCATCTTATGATAAGGGAAATATAAAACTGGCTGATCACTAATCATAAAATGACTTAAATGAAAGTAACTCCCAGATATCACAGTAAGAGTAAGAGTGGTCAATTCTAATTAGTCTAATTGTCAAATAATGTATATCGTAATATTTAAGACTGTTTTACAATATTAACAATAATAATTAATTATTATTTAGATTTTTTTTTTTAGATATTATCAGTATTTGGAGATAAAACTTAATTCCTTTTAGAAATTAAATGATGCGAAAGGAACAACTGTCAGTCTGCAGGAGTTCCGTGCAGCACAGAGGAGTGTCTACAGACCCCCCAGTTAAAAAGGCAAACCCGGCCTATCAGCATCATCATCGGTCTTCATCGTATTTATCTGCAGTGAGCACGTGAACGCACCACACAGGGGATGGAGCAAACAAGCACTTGCAAGAGAAAGTCTCTCTCTCTCTCTCTCTCTCTCTCTCTTCCTCCGTGTGAGTGGACACTCATCCTGTTTAATGACCTTGATTTTGTGACGTCATCTACAGAACACCTGAGTCATCAAGGTCACGGAATTTATTAGTTTGATTGATTGGCTGATAGGTGACCTTTAAAATAAAATAATCAAATATCACCCCATCAAACATGTCGCCAGTTGTAACCATGGTAATTAATGTCAAAAAACAAACAAACAAACACAACTTTGTCTTTTTTTCTTTGACTCCTGTTTTAATTTAACGAGTAACTGATCACAGCAAAAATGTTTAATACTATCATAACAAATCATTTTAATTATTTTTTTTAAATTTTATTTACTCCCTACATTTAAAATATAATTACCCCTGTTCTGATTCGATTACATAAATAGAATTGGATGCCGCTGCTGCTTTTTTTATTTAATGTATTTAAAAAAGAAACAAGTAAATAAACACACATCAGAATGTTTTCACCAAAACTAATTCATCAAATTAGTAGTTAGAGTTTTTTTTTGTTTGTTTTGTTTAATTGTTACAATCATTTTAATGATGGTCTCTCTTGGAAAAAGGGATTTTATCTTAAAAAAGGATTTCACCAACATAGAATTAAATAAAGGAAGAGGATAAAAAAAAAAAAAAAAAAGAATCTATTTTCTATATTGACTCTATTTTATCAACAGCTTAAATAAAACCACCAGTCCAATGAAAACAAATCATCTTGTCTGGCTAATTAGCGTCTGACTGCACAGCACAACTTGTCTGATTTGCGGACAAAAGCTGCTGTCGGCTCCGGTTTGCGTCGGCGGCCGAGTGACCGCAGCCCTTCTGTCAGCCAGAGGCCGTGTTTGCGCCAGCAGCAGGCCGCAGCTATCGCTCTCCGCAGACTAATTGAAATGTTTCGGATCATAACCGTTAAAAACAATTTTGCACACTTCATTAATTAACGTTAAAACGCGCCATAACGGCAGCTGCTGGCGCACAGCGGTTAGACGGACCGCAGCCGCGGCACTGGGCGCAGGAAACATATTGCGCCGCTTATTAGCGGCTTCAACCCGTTATTGCTGTTCATTTGAGGGGTGGGGGGGTTGATTTTATGGTCTGATAGGCCCAAGCTCAGAGTGGTTAGTGAGAAAGAAAAAAAAAACACTTGAGAGGAACGACTTTTTAATATTTGGCGCAAATATTTATCATTGAAAAAAAAAAAGATGATTTATTTTTTTCTCACTAATTTTGGTATTAAATGAGCCATGATTTAGTTCCAGTAAAAATCAATACAAATATATTCGGATACCTCTATAATATATTCACTTATGAAAGACCAAATCTGCTTAATTCCACGTGTTCCTTAGAATAAAATCCACGCGCACGCGGGACCAACGTTTCCACAAGAAGGCTCCATATGCGGGAGGGAGTGTGTCTGATTTCACTTAATGCACCGGGTTGGTAATTACATCAGGACGGAGGACCCTCTGTCACTCTCCCCACCCCCCCGCCCCCTCTCTCTCCCTCCCTGCGTGGATGTGATTGGTCGCAGGGACGCAGCCGGGACAGAGGCTGCGTTGTCCCGGTGACCCGGCCTCTGTGCGCCTTGGCGCGCTATAAAACCCTGCGGACGCGCGCAGGCGTGCCAAATGGACTGTCAGACGCGATCTGGAGTAACAAGTGGATTTGTCTTGTAGATTTTCTCACCCTCGCGCTTGGAAACGCTCTTGGTAGGTGTTTTGATTTTAAATCCTAAGTATTCTAATCCGTGTAATCTTACACATTTCCTTTTTTTTTTTGTAGAAGTTTTCTTCTTCTTGAATCTCCAGCAAATCCATGATAATCCAAATTATTTATTTTTTTAATGACCAGATATGTAGCTGCATTTAAATACATCAGAGGAATTATTGCCTATTAAATAAGCAGCCCAATAAAAAGTTAGAATCTTACCTTTTGGCACGAGCTTCAATAGTCTCATTTTCTTTTCCTTTTTTTTTTTAGATCACAGTTCTGGACCAGCATCATGGACTCAGATACGAGCCGCGTGTCCAGCAGACCATCATCTCCTGAAGTCGATGACATCTTTCTCGCCACATTAAAGAAATCCGTGCACGGCTTCTCCGGTGCCGTGTCCTCCACCCAGAGCGACTCCCCGTTGGACATCTCCAGCTTGCGAGGCCTCTCCAGCAGCGACGAGGAGTCCCTCGCGCTCCGGTTGGCCAAGAAGGACCGCAAACTCCTGTCAGAGAACGAGCTGCAGACCATCCGCCTCAAGATCAACAGCCGCGAGAGGAAAAGGATGCACGACCTCAACGTGGCCATGGACGGTCTCCGGGAGGTCATGCCCTACGCGCACGGGCCGTCGGTGCGCAAACTCTCCAAAATCGCCACCCTGCTGCTGGCGCGAAACTACATCCTGATGCTCAGCAACTCTCTGGAGGAGATGAAGAGGCTGGTCAGTGAGATCTACGGCAGCAGCGGACACCACGGAGGCTTCCACCCGTCAGCGTGTGCGACTATGACGCACCCGGGGCCCGTGCCGGGACACCCGGTCGCTTCTCACGCCTCACACCCGGCGGTGCACCACCCGCTCCTCCCACCCGCTGCCGTCTCCTCCGCCTCTCTGTCTGCACCCAGCATCGCTGCAGTCACATCAGTCAGACCCCATCACGGACTCCTCAAAGCGCCCGGCGCCGGTGCCGGGCCGCTGGGCAGCAGCTTCCAGCACTGGGGCGTCGGTACCGGGATGCCCTGTCCGTGCAGCATGTGCCAAGTCCCGCCTCCGCATGTTTCCAGCATGAGCAGCGTCTCCATGCCCAGGTTATCCAGCGACTCCAAGTGACTCCAGACTCCATGGACATGAACTTCTGAGGTTCTGAGGTTCTGAGGTGGTCACAGACTTTTAATCTCCGAACACTGATGCCTTTTTCTTTTTAATTTATCGACGGAGAAAACCGAAACATTGATTCTCCTCACTGGGATTTTTCTTTTTTACAACTAACTTAGTATTTCATGGTGATTAACCTCAATAATAAACCCTCAGCTTACCGGAAATCTCTACAGGCCTGATTTTATCTAAAGATCAAACTCAATCCCTGCTGATTGATTGATTGATTGATTGATTGATTGATTGATTGATTGATTGATTGATCGATTGATTGATTGATTGATCTTCAGAGAGGCTGCTGGGGGGAAAAAAATGGAGCCACAGTATAGAGTGTAAATATGTAGAATGATTATTCTGTTGAAATAGTGGGATATATTATATATTAGAGTCATGTTGCACACGTGTCACCTGCTTACTTCTGTCTGATTCAACTCTTCCTCCCCTCCTGCTCCTCTTCTTCTCCTCTCTGTCTTTTCTGCCAACAATGACCACTTTCTTTATTTTTTTATAATAAAAGCAAAATGAAAAAAAATATGAAAATGATATTTATTTACTTATTCTTTCAGAGGAATCTCTGATTGTGTGACAAAATTGTTTGAAATGTCAAATAAAAATACGATTAATTGAAAGAGGAAGAGTCTCGTTTTGATGATTTGATTTTTTTAAATATTTTATTTGAAATGTTTTCTTTCACAGTTGAAGGATAACCCGGAGAAACTCTGAGCACCAACAGTGAATCTTTAATCTTCAATCATCAGATAATAAGGAACCCTTTAATGACACAGCCAGCCGCTTAATGATCTCTATGCTCATTGGCCCAGAAACAATGAATTATAATAAACTTTATTGATACAGCACTTCTCAAAGAAAATATTACAAAGTGCTACAAATGGTTGACCTTGAATTAAAAACCAATTTAAGAAAAGGGAGAGCAATTTAAAGAAGACAAAAATTGCTTTAAAATTAGAAATGAGAGATATTAAATGTAAGGTGCCATTTAAAATATTGTTTTATTGTCAAATTTCTTTTCTTTCTTTTCTTAACCTAAATAAACTTAACTAAAATAATATTTATCATTTAGCCTTTCATACATTCCACCGTTCCAGACCAAATTAAGAATTAATTAATTATTAATTATAAGTTATTAGTGATAATTCCGCTGAAAAAAATGCAACTTTTTTAGATTCAATGGATAAAATAAAATATGGATAAATTAATAATGTACTGACTTTGTGACCTCATGAGACAAACTTGTTGAAAACTCTTGCTGCACTCCCCCCCCCCCCCCCCCCCCCCCCCCCACCCCACCCCCCCCCCCCCCCCCCCCCACCCCCCAAAAAAATAAAGAAAAAGGAATTTGGCTGGTTGTAAGACTTGAATGTAACACAATATCATTTCATAATTTAAAGATGATAAAATCAAGTAGAACTTGCATTAAATTCCACATTTGAACTTTTACTGTATTCACTTAAGTTGAGATGAAGTGATAGGATTGAGTTAACCTGACTTGTTAAGTTGGATTATTGCGGCTCACATTGTTTCTACTCAACAGGTTTTCTTTGGATTCATTTAATTAAATAAAAGAAAGTGTTTAAAGATGATTAAAGGGGTTTCTTTCGCTCACTTAACAATTCTGTGAGGCCAACTTCACTTATTTAAGTCGGATAAATTCCATTTACTAGGGGAATTTTACCACTAAAAAAAAATAGTTTAACTAACCCTACTAACTAAAGTTGCCCCTAATACACTTAAATAAGTTGATTCAACCCTTATGAATTATTTTGTCTTAACTCAAGCGCGTTGACTTAGATCAACATAATTGCTTAATATTGAAAGGAATCGATTTAATCTTAAATATTTTTTTTTGGGTTCATTCAAATACTTATGACCATTTTTTTTATTCCCTTTTCTCTTTTTCTTCAGGCCTAGATCCAACCAGACTTTCATCCTGCAGAGTTTTATTTTTGCAGTAATGACATGATTATTATATGACAGCGATTTTTCCTCTCCTGTATCATAAGTTGGCGACCATGAAAAACAAATCCGTATAGGATAAGCTTCGTAAAATATCTGCGTCGGTGAATCTGCTGGCGATGATTCAAGGCCGAGGCATTTTTTTTAGGATCAGGTAGCAGCTGCATAGCAGGACTGGGCATGCTGTTACAATCTTTCCAAAGGCTTTTGAAACAGGAATGATGCGAAAGAAATCTCTGAATATTCATACACGCATTTGTTTATTCCTCTCATTACTGGAAGTGAATAATTCAGAGTCCTTCATTGTTGTGTAGGACGTTTCGGAGAGAGGGAGAGGTCACCTGGTGCAAAAAACTTACAGTCACGTCAGCTAGAAGACAATTAAAAAAGTCCTGCAAGGAATTCCTATTGAGTAAGAAAGAGTAAGGGGCTGAGGATGGAGCCCTGTGGGACACCAGAGGTCAAAGGGCCAACCAAGGTGGAAGCATTGACCATGGCTATTAAGAAAGTTCTCTTCGATGAGAAGATTGGCTTTAAAACATGCTTGACTAAACAATTTGCCATTTATGGTTTATTTAGAATGTCTAAGATACTAAATTAAAAAATGCCCCAAAGATATAAAAAAATTTCCATTGTTTTTTTTTCTTGGTGAGGACATTCAAGGGATGACGTTGAGTTCTGTGTGAGTCTGGGCAGAATAAAAGCGAAATAAAAGCCTTTCACTATGTGATTTAGTTATGAACGCTCCTGCAAATATGTTTTTTTCTTCTTTTAAATATATTAAAATCACTTTCAATGCTCCTTAAATTCACAGCTGTCTTAAGGGAATTAAGTCTCTGCTCAGGATAAATAAAAGTTTTGAGCTTTTAAACTCTTTTCTGTTTGTCTCCAGCAGGTGTTTTTAATTTGTCACACCATGTATCATTAATAACACCCATGATGCATCTGTTCCAGGCGAGTCATAACAGCCGTCAAAAAAACTTTTAGATGCCGGTTGGTTGACGTAAAGGAGCGAACGTTGTTTGGAAATCTAATGCAACCAAAACACACAGTTACCCATAATTACTAACTTCCTCAGACGTTTCTGTTCTTTCTAGATTCCCCAAGTCTCTGGAACTCCAGCCAACAATGTTTGGAGGTCGTTCAAGGACAATTAAAATCAATACAGAGATTTAAGAAGATTCTGATTTCTGCTGAGTGACACTCATTCAGGGGAAGTGAAAAAAAATCAGTGAAATCCTGACCATCCCAGAGATTCATGGTTTTTTATTTGAACAGTTACAGAGAGAGAGAGAAGAGAGAGAGAGAGAGAGAGAGAGAGAGAGAGAGAGAGAGAGAGAGAGAGAGAGAGAGAGAGAGAGAGAGAGAGAGAGAGAACTTCATGAAACTTGTTAGGATTGATGGACATATGACAAGACAGGGATTTATTCTTTTTTTTTTTAACATAATGTGTTTTTGTCCCCACTAATACTAAATCAACTAAATTGGACCAATCGTTACAAAGTTATGTTAGTTAATAAGATACATTAAACTCCCCCTAGTGAGGAAAATATGAACTATCACAGTAAAATAAGGTAAATGAAAGATGGATCTCCTGGATTCGATTCAAATTTGGACTCAATTTTCTACTAAATTGGACGTACGGTTTAGAAATGAAAGCTCCCCCTAATAGCAAAACTGGCATTTGGCCTTTCCCAAACTCACTCCAGTTCTTCCTTGCACTGACGTCTATAGAGGCATAAAATTTGCTAGCGATCGATGAGGGGGATTTTGAGTCATCACGCTAACACGAAGGATTATGACGCCGTTGTAGACGACGAATCCATCATATCCCCAACCTTTAAGGGATATAATAATCATCACTTTGGCGGCTCTCAGCTTCCGTAGATACCACACAGAGTTTTTCGTTGTTCCACAGAGCGAGATAAAGTTGTCGCTAAAGTTAAAGGAGAAACGGAGGAGCATCTTTTCAGCTCGCCGGGCCAATAGCAGCTGGGCTTCCGATGCCTGGGACTGGATTTGAATAAACAGCTCCTCATCGGCGTTGGTGGCAGCCTGAATTATCCGCTGACGCTGAGAGCGCGAGGTTGCCTCTGTGACAGTTTAAATATTCATAACTTTGTGGACAGAAGGGAAGCAGTCTCGCACCGTTGTCACTGGATTTGCTGAAGACACTGCACAGATGTACACTCTTTCAGCTCGGCGCGTCGTGTCCTGTTGGCAGAACGGATTAGCGATCGGTGGGACGCATCAAAGGTGGCGCGAGAAAGAGAAAGAGAAACAGAGTCTATGATGGCGAGAAGATAAACAAACAGAGAAGCTGTCAGAGACAAAGGCAGGATTTAGCACTTACAAGGGAATAGACGGAGCTCGAAGGTGAATATGAGGCCTCAGAGGTCACCCGTTCCCGTGGGACTGACGTCTGTTCGGACCGGGCCTCATCCGCCGCTCGCCCTCGACACCAAGCAAACACTGCGGCGGCCTACAACACGCACAAAGACGAAACAACTGTATGGATTAGACAAACATCAACAACAAGTGGCTGCTTATCCGAGGATTTAAAGGCTTCTTTAGTGACAAACTTTTAATGCTCTACCGGATTAAAGGAGTAGTTCCACCATTTGTTAAGATCTCTATGAAAAGTCTGTGTATTTTTGAAATGGTCATTGCATTCGCTCATGCTAACGCCATGACTCAAACATGAATCTATGAATTATATATACAATTCAATATCCACATAGATCTTAGTGTGAGGAAGAACAGGGTTCATTTTGGGTGTATATTTTCAACACTACGACCGTAATTTTGGGAACGATTTGTACGATTTTGTCCAAATTTGGTGCATATGAATTAATTCTTCGGAGATCTATTTTGTGACGATCATATTTTAACCACCAATCCAGTGGATTGATTGTACAACGCAGGCGATTGGGGACTCTTGCTGTCGGGGACGACAGTGTAGGTCTAGTTTCTCAATGATAACGTTTATGAGAAAAACAATCACGCCTTATTATTTGCCTGTTGTGAAGATACTGTAAGACACTCTTTATAAAGTTTGATTCAAAATAACTTTATTCACCGACTCTGGGTTACACCACAGAACATCACATACCAAAGGCGTGTTTAAAACGTGGTCCGGAGGGATCAGTTTTACATTTTACATGGTTGTGTTCGATATATTCTGGCTTTGACTTTGGTGACATCGTGACAAAACTTGACTTTGGAGTCGCGAATCTGCGTCTTTGGGAATGTTTCTAGCATTAATGCTCCTTTGAGAGGCTAACAGAAGACATTTTTAGAAATGGCTTCATGCCTTGTCAAGACGTGGATTCAAATGTGGTGGACGTCTGAGTCTCATCCCCTACATCTAGATTTTAAATATCAATCTAAATGTTCCCGCCCCCAGTTTGTGATGTCACCGCCTCCGGCTTCTGACCCGGAGAGCTTTTGGTTACTCATACATTTATGTTTATATTTAACATTTGGAGCAAAGAGCGGCAAAATCTTGCTGCTTTTAAAAACGGTGCACCAAAGTTCTTGGGTCAGTCCGATTTGTAGTGCACTTGCGACCCCCCCTGTGGCGCAAAGGATTGTACCGGTCCATGTGAATTGATCTGGACCCAAATCTGGGTTGCATCTAAGTGGTACCATCTACAAGCTGATGATATGTGGGCCACACCAGACACTCAACAACCCAACCACAGCGGCGCCGGTGTATGTGGGCGTCCAGTCGTCAGTGAGCGGCATTAGATGAACTCCTCCATCGGGTTGGATCAGTGTGTTCGGTCAAAGCCCGGTGGGACAAAGACAGAAGGGAGTGAGCGAGAGTAAAGAGGAGTGAGAGCAACAAAGCCAGAGAGCAGAAGATCCACTGAGTGTGTTTTCTGTGGCTGAAGAATCGTCCCCAGTGGCTTTGAAAGGAGGGATAATCCTGTCAAGTAAGCGGACCTTTGGATATTCATGACCGCTGGAGCGGCTCTGCCGACTGAAGGAGGACACGGTCAGGATGGGATTAAACATCAAAGTAGAAGTGAGGGGAGCAGGACCGGGACATGAATCAACCAGCGCAGGAACACAGAGGTCTCAGAGGGGTGTGCTGGGGGCCAGTGGGGACCGGTTGTGTGGTGGGTGGACATCATTACCAGTGAGGACCTCCTGAAGGCCGTTCAGGAGAGGGACATGGTTTGACGGCTGCACCTGCCCCCGATCCAGAGTGACAAAAAAATACAACCCAAACATCTAGAAGCATCTGATTCACCAACAGAATATGGTCTTTTCTTCTGCTGCTGGTAAAAATGATCATGTGGTCCGAGCCTGTTTTCCATGATATGGACCGGTACCGTCAGCTCTGATGAACAGCAGTGCAGCGATCCATATTGGAGACATCAGGGAACTGTTTCTGACAGTTCCCCTGTGTAGGTCTTCACATGAACGGTGCTCTCCGGTTAACTGGTCAGCATGAAGATCCGAGCTCAGCCCCACCGACGTCACCCGGATTAACCGGATCGCTGCCGGTCATAGAACCTGAGGATTTTTGGAATTGAAGCAAATCCCTGCAGCCAGGTTCTACGTCTGGTGTTGAGGCGGCCAGTGGAGACGGGTAGATCAATGCGCCTCCATGTTTGGACGTCCACATACTTTTGGCCACATAATGTCTGAAACCCAATCGACACTTTGAGTTTTATCTAGCCGGGTTTAGAGTTAGCTGTTTGTAGTTTCGGACCTCGGTAAATGGGTTGAACACTTCACGGGTCAATCTTTTGAAATATCTTAGCTTTCATGTCCATCTTCTCTCACATTGTATCGTGAAAAGACAAAAGCTTTTTCAAGTGAGTGAAAATGTGAGTGTGTGTGTGTGCGTGTGTGTGTGTGTGTGTGTGTGTGTGTGTGTGTGTGTGTGTGTGTGAATGATGTCCCATATGGTTTGTGGACCATCTCCTGCTCATGTGTGTCCTCTGGCAGCGGCCCAGCCAGCGCTGACTGCTGGCAGCCGGGTCGTTTGGACAAAGAAACTCAAGATGACAGCATTCAGAGGAACCACACACACACACACACACACAAATATACACACATGCACAAACGCACACACGCGTCATTTCACTATACTTCATAGCTGCATGCAAACTCAAAGTTATATACAGTATTAACAATGATAAGCATTTGTGCATTTTTAAATGTTGAAGGTGAGTTTGTTTTTGGTCGTTTCCGTGGAAACAGGATTATAATAGAACATATCAGGTAATCTTTGTCAAACTTAACGAAAGCAACGTATATTCTTTGCTTTGTCCATGGAAACATGATATTTAGCGTGACACTAGAAGCTGATTTATCTTTTAACCAACATGAAAAGGTTTGGAAACTTTTGACCGGTACTGGATCCAAAAGAATTTACATATATCTGTTCTCTCCGAAGGAATGAGTCATTTGATTGACATGTTGAAACAACTTTACTTTATTTCCTATGTATAAAGAATTCACAAACAAACTCTGCAGTTATTATGCGGCGTAGGACCCTCCTCTTAAATTTTCAATGGGCACGTCCGGAATGTCAACTGCAATAGGCTCCGCCCCCTTCCTTCTACCCTGAACATGATAGTGAATGCAGATAATGAATGAATGAACTTCTAGACTTTTTACATACCTGAAGAGTTTAGAAGACTCATTTAATTTTCGTTCAAAAACATGTTTGATTAAATAATTTATTCATTTTATGGTAAATTTAGGGTTTCTTAGACATTTAATAAAACATTAATAAATAAATAAAGTATAAAGTGAAATCATTTTCTGCCTCCACAGCCACCATGAGATGTTTTAATAACTACAACTCCAATTTGTCATGTTGCTGAAGCCTGCTATCATGTTGCGCCGCAACATATGTCTGCTCTCCGAGTTGTTGCTTCCCTGGGGTCCAGATTTCATAAATCAAATTAGCACCAAGCTCAGAATGGCTGTCGTCTGATTTACCCGCAAGCTGGTCAGGAGGAAACTGAATTTATGTTTCCCCCCCTTTTTTTTTTCTCCATCTTTAGGTCTCTATTTGACCAATGAATTTGTACAACTGCAAATAGAATAAAATAAACGGCTGATGACTCTCTGTAGTTATGGCGACCCCTTCTTTGAGGGAGGCCCGTCGTGAGTTTGGAGAACATCTGTGATGAACCTGCTTCAGCTCAAAGGGCGCGGCGGCGCCTGAAAGGAGAGAGAGAGCGGCGGCTGCTTCAGTCTGATCGCTCAGATCTTTGAGGGGATTTTATTCTCGTGTGCTGAGGCGATGTGATGAGCTGCAGGAGGAGGAGGAGGAGGAGGAGGAGGAGGAGGAGGAGGCTCCAAGGCATAGCATGGAGATCCTGGCCTGATCCAGTGGGTCCACCAGACTCGCGGTTGTGTGTGTGTGTGTGGGTGAGTGTGTGTGTGTGTATATGTGTGAGTGTGTGTGTGTGTGTGTGTGTGTGTGTGTGTGTGTGTGTGTGTGTGTGTGTGTGTGTGTGTGTGTGTGATAGCGGGTGTAGGCTGACAGATGTGGCCATCAATGCCTGAAAGAATCATCTTACATCCACTGCATCCATCTGCCAGCCTGACACAGCAAGATTCTGTGAAGTGACAACGATCACTTCAAAAGCCCCATAATGTTCTAAAGATAAAGATAAGATAAAGATTGTTCTCCTTTCACCGACGATCGGGGGAAAAGGTTTCCCATCAGGAATAAATCAATGTCACCTTTTAAACTCTGCCAGCTACAAACTCAACGTCTCGCTCAGAGCTGCACATTTCAGCGCACGCAGAATATGCCAGACCTTATTTGTCTAATTCAAAATAGGTCAGTAATGAATATACACAGATCAGCCATAACATTAAAACCACCTACCTTGCATCAACCACTGCAGACATAAAACCCAACAAGATCTGCTGTTCTGGAGATTCTCTAACCCAGATTACTAGGTGTCACATTTTAGCTCTCATAAAAGCTGCTCAGATCTTTAAGTTTGCACATTTTTCCTGCTTCCAGCACATCAACTTAAGGACAAAACGCCCACTTTCTACCCAATATAAATATACAATCAATTAATTCAGCTCACATGTCAGTGGTTATAATGTTTAGGCTGGTCAGTGTATATTTGCTATAGTCCCAGTAAGAGGTAATGTTATTCTTCACTAAAAGAAATTGAAGGATGTAAAATCGGTGTTTAATGTGATGTTCTGTTTAACGTAGAAACCGGTTCTGATAACTAGCCAATGAATGAATAGCTGGAACTTTTCATTCAGGCTCCGATCCAAAGAGGATTCCACTCGTCCGTTCAGTCAGCTGGGAGATGTGATCCTGCAGCGTGTCCTGGTTCTGCTCCCTGGTCTCCTCCTATAGCTGCTCCAGTGGAAACGTCTCCAAAGGGAGGCTCACAGAGACCCCGGCAACCGCTTCCACACAAAAGTGAATATATTTGAAAGTACTGATATTTGCTGCGTTTTTAATAGTCGCTCTTAGAAAACATGTCCGTTAAAATCCTACATTAGGTTTTCTGTTAAAGTGCATTAGGATTTTCATCCTCGTCAGTGGGAGTGGATGGCCAAAGACAATAAATGTTCACACGATCCGACAGATCGTGATTAGAACAGATTAGACACGTTGTGAACAAGTGCAATGTGTTGATTTAAAAAATGTCGAGGGACCAAAGTTCTTAATCTGTTTAAAAATGTTACCATTCCTGTGCTTAGCATAGCTTATACCGGCAAAATGCAGTATGCGTGAAAACGGTGATGTCGTAGCCTCATTTCATGCATTCCAGCCTAACATCAATGTGCAAAAACGTTTCCAGTTTTCAGCAAATCCGTCGTCATTTAAACGAGGCAAAAACATGGAGAATATGGGAAACAGGTGAGAATGAGGGACAGGTGAAAACTGTCGATGATTTAAGTGTCGGGTACAGGTGAGAGGGAAGTGTGGCAGAGGGAAGCTGACTATCAAAATAAAACCCGTCAAAATGAAACAGGAAATAAAGAAAAATAGTGTGAATAATAACAAATCTAATGGAATAATGTATTAAATAAACCCTGAGACCAAAAGTGTTTATCCAAATGATCTAAATGCTTCATTTGGAGGATAAACTGAAACATCTTCAATCTGTACGTTGAGTCAATTCTCTTGCGCGATATTGTCATAGTTTACAGTAATTTTCATGGTTTTCCTTCCATCTGAATAAGAGTAATATTTGTCACTTATTGGAACATTTAGGATGTTCCGCCGATGAATCTCACATGCAAACCTCTTATTTCCTCCCCGCAGCCGTCCTTTTGTTGAAACACTGAATGTCACTCTCCCTTTTATTCCCCTTATTAAACTGCTGCACTGGTAGAAGTCGGGGATCTACGTCCTCATCCATCATACTGGGATCAGCTTTCACTCTAACTGGGACTTGGGTCTCGCTGCACCGCCCTCCATACAGACGGCTCTAACCCCTGCAAACCCAACGCTGGCCTGGAACCATTAACCGAACCCAAAGAGCAAAATCTCAAGCCGCCCCCTCAACGTTTGGACTTTAACTGGGCTCCTCCCGGCCTTGATCGCTCAGAGGGAAGAAGGAAGTCTGTGTTTGAGTTCAGACAAGGATTCCTGTGGAAGTTTAGTGTCTGAGGATCCATCATTGTCACCGTTAAATGGGATCGGGGGTTTAAAGGATACTTTAAAGGCCAGGGGGGGTGGGTTAACTCGCACTCTTTCCTATTAGCGGACACCCCGCAAATCCCTGGTGGCGTTGTTTCCAACAGGAACATCTGCCTTAACAATAGAACTTCATCGCGGTGGTTATGATTGGGGCTATTTGTCGCAAACAAGTCAACGTCGAACTTTTTGAGATTTTTTTTCAGCGTTCGGCGCCAACAAAACCAACAAAAATATCCGTGACCGGACTGTCAGCGCAGCACTTAGACCCATGAAATATGAACGTGGCAAACGTCCATCTGCATTTAAACAAGCGCGACCAAACTGAGCGTGTGCAGCTATTGAGACTGAGGCATTTAGTCTCTCTTTCACAAACGGCCCAAGGGCTTAAACCTTACACCCCTCCCACCCTCATTATCCCCGCCGCACTATGATCAGCGCCAAATGCCGACTATCCCAGGCCGGCGCTCACAAAGCATGCTGGGAAGGACAAAAGCGGACCTTCAGCCGATTGGTTCCACCTTATTAACAGCTTGTAATCTTCTCATGTCTTTGGCCCGGCCTCACAGAGCAGGAGTTGCGGCGAGGGTGTCGGCCGCTCCGGCTTTGAGGAGGAGCGGCCTTCTCCCTCTCTCAAACGTCCTGCTCTGTTTTATTTTCATTGTTGCTGCTGCACCTGTTTGCCCAAAATCAGTCATCGGCAACTGTTAATTTCTCATTAGACTCTCGCTGCAGACTGTGAACGGATGACAGTTTGGAGTTAATGCGCACAGCAGGTGCTTTTCCACATTTGTCGGTTAGATGTGGGACCTTCCATAGAAAGAAAAAGCAAACGACTTTCAAATATGACAATAAACTGAAAGAATTAATTAATGGTAATAATAAACTTGAGTGATTTTGGGAAAAGTCCAAAAGGAATTTGGAATACCCATAATTTGGTATGCCCCCGAAAAGTCCCTTATCTCCTGCGTTGTACAATCAATTCCACTGATTGAACTCCTCACAATAAACGTAAAGGTTGTTCACAGTTGTAAGAAAAAGTGTGTAAAATATGAATTATCGCAGTAGAATAGGACGAGATAGATCTCCTCAAGTCGTTTCATATGCACCAAATCTGGACTAAATCGGACTAATCTTGGAAATTATGTCCAAAAAAAGTTGATATTTTTGTCAGAAATCTCCCACTAGTCTGTAAAATATTAACTATTAAAGTAAAACACTATGTTTACAAGATAAATCTCCTTAAGGGGATTGATATGCAACAAATTTGGACTAAATCCTGAAGAGTTTTGGAGATAAAGCTCCCCCTAGTGTCAGAAATTTACAACTGATCTTTCCCTAAATCAATCCAGTTCTTCCTCGCCCTATGGTCTGTGTGGGTGTACATTTTGAAAATGATAGTATTTGAGGAAATCCTTTTTTTGAAGGGTATATATGAACCACTAGATTCTTATAGATATAGAGAGAGCGAGAGAGATAGATAGATAGAGAGAGAGAGAGAGCGAGAGAGAGAGAGAGACATAGACAGATAGATAGATAGATAGATAGATAGATAGATAGATAGATAGATAGATAGATAGATAGATAGAGAGAGAGAGCGAGAGAGAGAGAGAGAGAGAGAGACATAGACAGATAGATAGATAGATAGATAGATAGATAGATAGATAGAGAGAGAGAGAGAGCGAGAGAGAGAGAGAGACATAGACAGATAGATAGATAGATAGATAGATAGATAGATAGATAGATAGATAGATAGATAGATAGATAGATAGATAGATAGATAGATAGATAGATAGATAGATAGAGAGAGAGAGAGAGAGAGAGAGAGAGAGAGACATAGACAGATAGATAGATAGATAGATAGATAGATAGATAGATAGATAGATAGATAGATAGAGAGAGAGAGCGAGAGAGAGAGAGAGAGAGAGAGACATAGACAGATAGATAGATAGATAGATAGATAGATAGATAGATAGAGAGAGAGAGAGAGCGAGAGAGAGAGAGAGACATAGACAGATAGATAGATAGATAGATAGATAGATAGATAGATAGATAGATAGATAGATAGATAGATAGATAGATAGATAGATAGATAGATAGATAGATAGATAGATAGATAGAGAGAGAGAGAGAGAGAGCGAGAGAGAGAGAGACATAGACAGATAGATAGATAGATAGATAGATAGATAGATAGATAGATAGATAGATAGATAGATAGATAGATAGATAGATAGATAGAGAGAGAGAGCGAGAGAGAGAGAGAGAGAGAGAGACATAGACAGATAGATAGATAGATAGATAGATAGATAGATAGATAGATAGATAGAGAGAGAGAGAGAGCGAGAGAGAGAGAGAGACATAGACAGATAGATAGATAGATAGATAGATAGATAGATAGATAGATAGATAGATAGATAGATAGATAGATAGATAGATAGATAGATAGATAGATAGAGAGAGAGAGAGAGCGAGAGAGAGAGAGACATAGACAGATAGATAGATAGATAGATAGATAGATAGATAGATAGAGAGAGAGAGCGAGAGAGAGAGAGAGAGAGAGAGACATAGACAGATAGATAGATAGATAGATAGATAGATAGATAGAGAGAGAGAGAGAGCGAGAGAGAGAGAGAGACATAGACAGATAGATAGATAGATAGATAGATAGATAGATAGATAGATAGATAGATAGATAGATAGATAGATAGATAGATAGATAGATAGATAGATAGATAGATAGAGAGAGAGAGAGAGCGAGAGAGAGAGAGAGACATAGACAGATAGATAGATAGATAGATAGATAGATAGATAGAGAGAGAGAGCGAGAGAGAGAGAGAGAGAGACATAGACAGATAGATAGATAGATAGATAGATAGATAGATAGATAGATAGATAGACAGACAGACAGACAGACAGACAGACAGACAGACAGACGGATGGATGGATATACATACACATACATATACACACGTTTTAAGGAGAATACAATGCGTCATTATTCAGGAGAATCTGAGCATCCAGCAGTCGGAGACAAACGGATCAGGACTCACATTCAAAGCCGTTTAATTGAACCAATTTGCAGAGAGGTCTTCAGACATCAACACGGTGATGAAGTCCGTCTAAGAGGCAGCAAACACCGTCAAGTGTCACTAATAAGAGCTCAGTCACACCGCCCAATGTAAATGGACTCCATTAAATCCAGATTGGCTCGACTTGATTGGCGGAACCACCGAGGTGGATTTATAATTACGTCAATTTGAGCTCAATTTGTGAAGCGATAGATGCTTTGTGTGGGTTTCAATGAGGAAACATCTGTTCTGACCCGGTGGTCAAAACAGCAGATTTAACGTCTTCTCATCAGCACTCTGAATTCATCTGTGATTATTTACAAATATTTGTTGTTGCCACGACGGAGGAAGTGTTGGGGATGCGGCAGGAGAAAAAACACACTTCATTTTGGCGTGGATTCAGCAATTTTTTAAACGTATTATCATCCGATTTCATCATCAAATGTTTCATAAATGTCATTTATTGCTGTCATTGTGACACATTTTGGATAAATCTGAGAAAAATAACACATTTTCTACGGCATTCTGTGGATATGTCCCCCTCTAATCAAATCCCCGCTGCGATTCTAACAATAAATGATTGATGTTGATAAAAAAATTTAAAATAATCATCAAACAATGGTTCTGAAACATAAACCACACAAGGATGAGAGTGAAACCGATCTAATGTAAATCTATTTCCCAGTTTGTGTCAGCTCTCTTGAGACAATGTCTGTCAGTGGAGTCTCTTCGGGTGTGTTTTCCATCAACGTACTGAGGATAAAATGAACAAGGAGTTTGGCGGAGGTGTCTTCCTGTCCGTCAGCCGCAGGAAACGGCTCCACACAGATGAGGCATTTAGCTCCCAGGTGCAGACCCGGCATTGGATGGCTTTGCCCAGATGGACTGTCTCCTTCCACCATAAAGACACTAGTCTTCCCTGCCCTGGAGCCACCGGTGCTCCTGCCCGGGTCCAGCCTCATCAAAAGGAGCCTGGAAGCTGGGAGGCGGATATGCTGGCCCCAAATCAAGCTCACTTTTCTTCCCCGTGTAAAAGATGGATACACAAAAAAAAAAAGTTGGGGGGAGGTGTGTTTCTCTGCTAGACACCAGCTTCTTTCTTTCTGCTCCTTTCTGACTTCTGCATGCGTGGCTCCTTGCAGGTGTCGGGTTTTTTTTTCTTTTCTTTCCTCTTTCTCCTAAATCAGATCCTAAAATAGAGTCAAAACGATCTGAGCTGCTTTCCTTTCATTCGTCAGTTTGTTACCTCTCATTGTTAGAAATCAGATGGAGTTCACAGACACTCACACAGACACACACACACACACACACGCACACACGCACGCACACACATACACACACACACACACACACACACACACACACACACACACACACACACACACACACACACACACACACACACACACACACACTCACACACACACACACACACACACACACACACACACACACACACACACACACACTCATCCTGGCTGCCTGCACTCTGTTCTCCTGCAGGTGCGAGGGCCATCCGCCTGGCCCTTTTCATGAGGCCCTCCCTTTCCTGTCCGTCTGTAGCCGTCCATTCAGCTTCAATCACAGCACCAGCCGGACGCCACCGGACCACTGGCAGGGAAGCGAAGCGCCTCCGCACACATCTTTCACTTGTTGAGCGACAACAGAGGAGCGGCTGGGGAAAAAAGAAAGGGTCTTCCTTCTCCGCATCTCCGTCTGCTTTCATCGTAAACAACTTGCTTTCTGTTTGTGACGCTGCCGTCCCCCCCCTCTTCTGCCTGCCTTCCTTTTCTTTGACCCCCCTCCTGCGCTTCTCAAGCAGAGGGGGGAAGGGGGGTGGAGTGCAAAGAGAGGACGGCCAGGCACACTATGCTGAGAACGAAGGGGATGCTGAGGTCTCTTTGTGGCTCATGAATGGCACGTTTGAGGTTTCCAGCCTTTACTCGGTGCCCCAAGCCAGCTTCACCTGTGGTCGGAGTCAATTGGTCTGTTGTCTGCCTGTCTGGAACCGAGCCCAGTTCTCTGCCAGCCGGTTTTGTTAGCGTACTCGCTCAGAACTGAGCAACAATAACACCCACCTTAAAACCATCAATTAGCTCCGTCAATTAGCTCCTGGCGGACAAAGATGCATCCATTCACCGCTCGCCAAAACGGCTCTCCGACACGATTAATACTAATGCTAATGCCATTAATACCTGCTCTCTGTCAAGAAATAAAGCGCTCCTGTTGTTCCGAGGCTGGTTCCACACATCCCAGTAAGCTAACAGCTTTGTGTTTTTCTCAGTTAGCTTCATTTCAAGAAGGAGAGACGGAGAATGAAGTGAGGATGAAAGTTTATTAAACATATGAAAGTCTTCAAGGGGCTTGTGATCAAAGCCTATCTGGCGTCATAAGCAACAGGTATTAACCCCACTTTGGAGTCTGGTAACTGGTGGTGGTGGCTGATGACTCTGCTGAGTCTTTGGTGCGGAGACTATTCAGGGTGATTGTAATCAAAGCGGTGGCAGGCGTCATCAACAGCAGGTATGTCGCCTCTTTAGAGTCTGACGTGGCGGCTGATGACTCTGCTGAGACTGACGGATGTTGAAGTTGATGGTTCTGGGCTGAGAAGTGGAGGTGGAATGTCCACCTAGCAGCAGCATGAAGGAACAAGATGAGTGGAGAGAGTCATATTCAAAAAGTCGTCAGAATTCGCCAGAATTTATCTGCAAATTGATTCAAGTTTTGTAGTTTCCCGCCAAAAATAGTAGTCCTCTTAAGATGAGCATGTTACTTCCTGATGGGACTGAGTTTTTGTTATAGCGTAATATCACATTTTCACTGAGTCCTATAGATTTAAACATATTTAGAATATCATTTGGGCCAGGATCAGACATAGATGTCTGTTTGGTCCAGGCAGGAATACACTTCAATCAATCAATCAATCAATCTTTATTTATATAGCAAAATATAGTTATTTCTAGAATTAGTCAAACATACTTGACTTCAAAACTGAAAGACTTTGTAATCACTTGATATAAGAGATATAAAATGGTCTTAAATCTGGAACAGAGTCAGTACTTAGTGATGATAATTCCGTTTTGGGGAAATTTAGGAGGTGGTTAAGGAAATAGTATTGCAAAAAAAAAAAAGACAAAACATGCAAGAATGCACAAATTACAATAAAAACAGAGAAAGCTGTGGTGCAAAATGTGAAAAATTCAAGTTTTTGAGCATTCCTGGTTTATTCTGGGACACAACACCTCCTAATATTAGTGAAATATAGGTAATAATGAGATTTCTAGCTCATTAAAATTAAGATTTTCACTAATTAGTTAATTTTTTTTACATATATTAGATTTGTTTAGGCATCTTTGTTCATTTTCCATGAAGTTAGAAGCAGACCTCTTGCCTTGGGCCATATCACACAATTTAAAAAGAATCATTTAAAACAATTCTTAGTCCAGATTGAATTAAAATAATTTAGTTAAAAAAAACATTTTTTTTTAAAATAAATTAATGTCTTTCCATCATTTTCTGAGTAATCCTGCTAATTTTATAAAACACACATACAAAGATGCTGGCAAAATAATCTCCTTGGTTGATGTGACAAAAGATTTCAAAATAAAATGTGTTCATTGTAAAATGTAAACTAATGTGTCTGATAATATGGACAATACTTTTATTCTGAAAGTCCTCCTGTGCAGGTCTCACACAAACACATGGAAACTTCCACTAAATCATATTTTTTCTTATAGTTGCTTGTTTTCTAACAGTTCTCTTTAAATTAGCCTACTTTTATCAGGTATTGTGCTTTCACCGTCTCATTTGGATCTAAAGCAGTCAGATGCACGTCTGCGTCTCTGGGGCGAACATCCTGGGTCTGGGAGGAGTTGGGTTGAGGAGGGGGTTTGTGAGGGGAGCATTTAGCTCCATTTTCCACTGTGGGAGCTCTTATTCTCGCCTCACGTAGCTGTGGAAATGAGATAAAACTGAGCTGCCACTTCAGGAAGCTCTCACTCACTCACTTGTAGAGCCTGAAACCTCTGAAGCCCAACAGGACAAACGACTGGTACCTCATTGTGCTGGATGGCAGCTGTGTTCTTCAGCAGAGGAGACGTCATCAGGCGGAGGGGATGAAGATCTGATTTTTGCAGTTTGTGGATTTTTGACCTTCAGGTTTTGCCTTTATACATTTTTTTTTTATAGAAGACTTCCGTGAACTCAGGTAGCTCACATCTGAAGGGACCATGAATGTTCTGTCCAGCCCAGTGATCCGAGCTCAGGACCAGTCTCTGGCTCTCTGTGGTCCAGGCTCCGTCCGGGATTTAACCCCCTGCCCTCCGGGGTTCAACATGAGCTCTCATCTGGACCCCGCGCCCATGCTTGGCCTCCAGAGCGGCCAAAGATCTGCCAAACCTCAGAGGGAGCTGAGTCCTGAGGAGCAGCAGGAGCTCAGGAGGAAGATCAACAGCAGGGAGAGGAAGCGGATGCAGGACCTCAACATTGCCATGGATGCCCTGAGGGAGGTGATGGTTCCCTACGCCTCCTCGCCATCTTCCGCTTCCTCCTCCTCTCACTCCCAGCAGACTCCTCCAGGGCGTCGGCTCTCCAAGATCTCAACGCTGGTTCTGGCCAGGAACTACATCCTCCTCCTGGGCTCCTCTCTGCAGGAGATGCGGCGGCTGCTGGGGGAGGTGAGCGTGGGAATGGGGATGAACACAGGGCCGGTCCCCCGGCTGCTGCTCACTGGAGGGTGGCCCCTCATCTCCGGCCCCAGCCAGCTCCTCCTCACCCAGGAGTCACTCCTCACCTCAGCACCGTCCTCGTCCTCCTCTTCCTCTGCTTCATCGTCCTCAGCTGTTAAATGTCCCCTCTTGTCTCCGGGACCCATGGAGGCCTCGCTGGCCGCTGTTCAGTGGGGCTCTGCGGGGCCCTCAGGGGGGCCCCTGTGCCCCTGTGGGGTCTGCAGACTGCCCAGATTCAGCCACTCCACGCCAGCGCCACGATTCCCAAAGTGACACCGCGAAGAAGACGAAGATCGGACTTTATGAACATTTTTTTATATCCATTGTAATATTGACATTTTTAACATGTTTTTTATAATAATTAACTCAATTAATTAAAGTTATAATTAATTAAAGTTTTATCTTCTTAGGCCCAGTGGATCTATTATGTAGCTGGTGAGTTTCTAGGCGGAGGAAATGTAATAATCACATTTGTTGTTTCAGAAATAAATCTCGCCGTCCTTTTCCTGAATATTAGAGAATATTAGAGTGTTTCAATATGACGGTTTTAAAACCAGTGAAAGACTATTATTATTATTATTATTATTATTATTATTAATAAATAAAGTATTTCATACTTGATTGCTGTGTTAACCTATTGTTGGGTTTTCATTAAGAGCAATGAGGTCCTTTATTGATTTATGTTTTTTTTATGAAAAGTAATTATTCATATTAAAAAAAATATATATATATATATATATATATATATATATATATATATATAAATGTATATAAAAAGAAAAAAAAAGAGAAAAAGGAGGTCCTTTATTTATTCCTTTTTTATTTATAAAAAATGTAATTATTAATATTAACAAATATATATAAAAATGTATATAAAAAGAAAAAAGAGGTCCTTCATTTATTTATTTTTTATTTGTGAAAAAAGTAATTATTAATATAAAAACAAATATATAAAAATGTGAATAAAAAGAAAAAAAAAACAGCAAGGAAATCTTAAAAAAAAATCATTATTAACTGCTAATGTGTGTTTATATTGGTATCAAATGACAGATTTATATATTTGTTTATGTTATATATTTTTCTAAATGTACCGTAATGATGTTATTCCCATTCAATAATTATTATTTAACAATATACTAAGAAGTTGATGACAGCTCTTTGATTGTTGCTTGTTTCCGGTTCCCCTCCCTCTAATTTTCACTTTCAGTTTGGCTTATTGGAAATACAGTAAATACCAATGGGCCAGAACTTTACGACCACCTGCCTAATATTATGTCGGTGAACCGTGTGTCTCTGACATCTTTCTTTCAGAACCGGCATCAACTTTTTCAGTCATTTGTTCTACGGTAGCGCTTGTGTGGGGTCGATTAACCAGCCAGTCTTTGCCCCCCAAACGCATCGGTGACCCCCAGGCGCTCATGACCCTATCGCCGGTTCTCGAGTTCTGGGGAATGTCTGACTCGGTTCTCCAGTCATCATAATTTAACTTTGTTGTCAACATCAGGACAACATGTTCTAATGGATCCATCCACTGACGGGGGCCATTAGAAACAAGATAACCAATGATAGTATGACTTCACCCCGTCAGCGGTCATAATGTTATGGCTGATCTCACTTTCTGTCAGATAAACGTTTATACACTCAGAAGCCCCCTTTTTAGAGTGAAGGGTGATTAAGGAGGAGCGGAGATGTGAGGTTTAGAGGATCAGCCTCAGAGCTGGAAGGTCGGGACCCTGGAGAGTAACGCATCACTCCCACTGAGGGGTCTTTGAGGAAGACCCTGACCCCCCTAAAAAACTGCTGCAGTGGAGTAAAATTCATTAAAAAATCTGCCCCTAAGGTAAGTCCTCAAAGCTGGCATCAAGTCTAAACTAATGGACCTTCAATTCTTCTACACTGCAGAATTAAACACTTTATCTGCTTAGAATTAACTTTAAATTATTATTAAAAAGGAATTGTTCAAAAATCATTTAACTTCAAAAACATATATTTGTGTTCTCCTTATCCTAAATTGACTTCTCATAAAACAATCTCCCAAAATATCCCAAACCATGAAACGGGAAAAGTTGACTTTTTGCGTTTTAAACTATAAAATTAGAATAATCCTACAGATTCACCGCATCTTAAAGTAGTCAGATTACTTTATTTTTGCGCAGCTACAGCGGTAACTCATTCATGCAGCAGTAGTGGATCTGTTTCATGGATCATTTTCAAACCTTATGCCCACACAGACCTAAGTGTGAGGAAGAACTGGATTCATTTTTCGGGGAAAGGTCAGTTTCATATTCAACACTAGGGGGCGCGTTATCTCCCAGAGTTTTTGGGCTGTAATTTCTAAACTTTTGGTCCAGTTTAGTCCAAGGAGATCTATCTTGCATGTATAATATTCTTCTTTAAACATCCATATTTTCACTATGGCGAGTCTTTTGATGAAAAACCGACATAACGGACGTAACTTCTTAACCTTTGGTCCGATTTTGGCGCATCCGAATCGTCTTTCGGGCGGAATCCATCTTGAATGTTTCACATATTACCATAACAGTTCATATTTTGTTCTATCTGGAGGATTGGTTGTACAATGCAGGGTATTTGGGGTCTTTTTGGGGTTGAACCCTTGATATCCGATATGACCACATGAGCCCAGTTTTACTTGGTACCACTTTAAATAAGACTACCTTTATAACTGACTTATAAATGGTATATAATTACGTAATTAATCCGTTTATTAACGCTTTTTAATTCATTAATAAACATTTATTAATAACTTATAACAAAGCTGTCAGTAATCAGTGTGGGTTCACTATTTGGCAATGTTAAGTTACTGCAGCAGCTTCCCTTCTGAGGCTAAGCGGTCTCACTATTTGGCAAGCAACAGGTCTCCGTTACCCTTTTATGGAATGAGTCAAAGCAGCTGATTAATGATTAGTAAACTAGTTACAAACCATTTAAGAACCCCAAATTAAGGATGGGGTGTGATGGGAGTGTGATATTTGGCATTTGAAGTAAAGATTTAATTACTTCACCCACCACTGAGCCACTACACCACTTTTAATTTTCTCATTTATGAGACTTATGTCACATTTCCGTCACATTTAAATGCAAAATATTAACTTTTGACCCCTCTGGGGTTCCGTGGCGAGTCCATGAAATTGAGGCAAACCTCTCCCGCTGCCGTTACCTCACCTCCTTCATCAGGTCCTCGCTGTTGACGCGGACGAGCTGCTGCTCTGAAAGGCTCCATCCACCCTTTACACCGCCC